>JAPSGF010000002.1:40844879-40992061 GCA_035772895.1 Perdix hodgsoniae
CGCAACAACACGCAACAACACGCAACAACACGCAACAACACGCAACACCCATTGAAATAATACACAATAACAGTCAATAACATGCAATACAAAAACATTTAACATGTAACATGTAACAACAGGTAACACATAACACAAAATGTAACTACACGTAATATGTAACTCGTAACAACACAACAGATAACACATGACACATGACACATAACAACATGTAAGATGACATTTAGCAACACGTAACAACATGTAACACGTAAGACATAACATGTAACATATAATGTAATATAACACATAGCATGTAACACGGACACCTAATGTAACACGTAATACGTAGCGACACATAACAACACGTGACACGTAACAACACATAATGCCTAACGACACGTAACATGTTACACATAACAACACATAACACAAGATGTAACACATAACACGTAATGTAACACGTAACATTTAACACAAACACTTAACATGTAACAACACGTAACATGTAACACGTAACAACACAACACATAACACATGGCACGTAACAACACATAACACGTAACATGCAACAACATGTAACACATAAGACAACACATAACATGTAATGTAATGCAACACGTAACACATAACAGAAACAGGTAACAAGTAACACGTAACGTAACACGTAACTGCACCATCAGCTTTGCCAGAGGCCTTTAACTAACCTTGATCTTTATTGCCAGAGGCTCTTAAGTATACTTGATCGTTATTTGACAGATAAATGGCTCATACCTTGGTTCTCAATGCTTTGTTTCAAACTTTGAGAGAAGATGGGAAAGTACAGCATGCTGTCTGCTTTGTCTAGCATACTTAAGAGATAGCTTTGATAGACTTAACTACTGTAATGGAGAGGGGTTTTTGTATTTTTTCACTTTGCTTTGTTTAGTTTTTTTTTCCTTAAGTGTCTTTTCCATCAGAAGTACAGAAAGATGCTCCTGACACACCTTCTGGCACTCATTCTTCTATGTGTACATGTAACCTGTTCTGGTGATCCCAAGTGTTTGTTCTTTTAAGGGCAAATAAATATTATAGCTCACTTTCCATACTTAGGTCTTTTAAAATATGGAAATTCCTTCCAGCTCAACTTAGTAGATCTGTCAGTGTGTGGCTGAGAAGGCTGGAGCTGGCTGTAAGGCTTCCACAAGGAGCAGTGACTACTTTGCATTTACTGATCCTGTATTTCTTGAAGGTTTGTTGTTACTTTGCTCTGTAGCTGTAACAGAGTTTAAATGTTAGTCACAGAAACAGTGCTGTCTAGTTGCTGGTTTGTTTTCAACCAGATCCTGTTGTTTTTTGGTTGTTTTTTCTTTTCTAGTTGTGTTGATATTTTGTTTGATCTTTTCCTTAAAGGCCCAGCTTCTTCTGAAAGCTGCTGCCAATGATCACGAAAAAGGGAAAGGGAGAAGTGGGGGAGAAAAAGAATGATTCTAACCTAATGACTGTAGAGAAAAGCAGGGCTTCACAAACGGCAAAGCTTAGGGTCTCTTACGTCTGAGTCATGGTTAATATTATTTAGTAGAGCATCTTTTAGCATTAGTAAAAGGCTGCACTATTTGCTTTGAATCAGAGATAGTTATCTTCCTTTAAGTTAGTACTGAGAAATAAGTTCTGAAATCTGGATAAAATTGTAGTTAGATGAAAATACTGATGTAGTAAGTATTTTTACCTGGTGTTAGACACTGTGTGTTCTAATGTGCTAGCTATTGTTGCCTGAGAAACTGTGATATCTTACTTAGGGGTACTGTGAAGAAGCCTTTTCACTATGTAAGAAATAGCATCTGTTTCTGTAAAGTTAGTTTGTTGTAAGAACATAAATATACAGCAGATAAAACCCTCGGTTGAAGATGCTTTGTTTTAATGGTGATTCAGTGGTACAGGAGTACTGTGTTTTTTGAGATTTGTATATTTTAGTGCTACCTTAAGGGGACCTACAATTCAGGCTTTTGCTGGTAAGTAGTAAAGCATGAAAAGCATGAAAAAGTCTGGGATTGTTTTTGTGCTTTGTACAGTGCTAAAAGAGAGAGGCATTCTTTTTGAATGTGTTGGAGTCAGTTGTGGTTCAGGAGTACTAAGATGTTTAAGGTTTGGACTGTTCTAAATCTTGTCTCAGGACTCGATAGGAAGATTTGCTTCCTTGCAAACTTACTTCCATTTATAAACCCCGGAGTGATTATCCTTTATGTTTTCAGGCTTTGCTTTGCTGCCATTTACAGCTGTGAACAATGTTACTATTACTTCTGTTCAAAGACATAGGCTTGTATTTTCCTAATAAGAAGGCCATGAAACTTTTGAGTCTGAAGGCCAAGGATGTCCTTTTTAAATATATGTTCTTGCATGTGATTTCTAGTACTGAAACAGGAAAAAACCTGAAGGTCCACATAACGTGTTCAATGTACATGTAACAGATGTTTGTAGATGAGACTGGTGACAAGTATGCTGCGGTTTATGGCAAAAGCTGCACAGAGCTTTCCTTACACATTCACAGAGAGATTCCTGGTCTGGCTTCTGCAAACTGAATTACACTTGTTTGTTTTTGTTCTGGCCTACCATTAAGGTGTTATTTACTGCTTGCTGAAACACTTAGAGGGGGAGAAAGAGGTGTGGTGGGACATTCCTGTGCATTTCCTCAGTATTTTCTGACGTAGATTCCAGTAGCAAAACCTACTATTCATCAGAAGTTATAAACGATAGATCTGAGAACAAGATTATGGCCATTCATGGCTTCTCTCTCCGATATACTCTGTGATTCATTAGAAAATAAAAACCCTGTTAAGGTTTCTGTAGTAGTTTCATTCTGCTGCACCAGTTTTTGTGTGTGCGTGCGTGTGTGTGTGCGTGTGCGTTTTAATTTTGTTTTTAACACCATATAATGTTCTGAAATATTTGAATAGGTAACCCAGTCATTTGTCATTGTCTTTCCTGGGAAGATGCTTAGCTTCTGTTTTGATCATGCAACCAAACCGATTTTTTATTTTTATTTTTTTTGAAATTTTAAAGTTTAGGAAAGTATTCCTAAATGAGAATGTTACACTTGAGATGAAACTTCAATTTCTAGGAAAATCCTTGAGCTTCCAAGAAATAGTTTTCTCCTCTGAAGTCTGTTCAACTTTTCTCTGTGAAACTGCAAGTGTCAAGCCTTTGAAAATAGGTCTTAAAGATTTCTAGATGGGTTATAAATAGAAATGTCTGAAAAGCCTTTGATTATTAGAGAAAACAGATTTAACTTGGAATTCAGGTGTGTGTCTTGTACTGCTATACTAGCTTGGTATTTGGTATTGCTATACTGATGCCAAGCCATTGGTGTGATAACTGTATTAGCGTAAACACTTAATTTAGGTAAGGAGAGATATTTAGTTAATATTATTTTACACTTAAAATTGAGTAAAATTTAACTACTTTAATCAGAAGTTATAAGCGATTAATTGATGCTCATTTACTATTTCTGCCTTCATGTTAATCTACACATCCAAAACCAAACATTTTAAAATCAACAAGTGTGCAAGTGTACTTGGTACAAATAAGGATAATGGTATCCTGAGAGGAGTTAAGCAAAGTATTGCCCAGCTGCTCAAGACTGTTGAACCTCCCCCTCTGCTCAGCACTGGTGAAGCTGCATCTTTAGTACTGTGTCCAGTTCTCAGCTCCCCAGTACAAGAGAGAGACCTAGGCTTGTTGGAAGGAGTCCAACCAAGGACTGCCAAAATGATGAAGGATCTGGAGCACCTCTCCTGTGAGGGGAGGCTGGGAAAGCTGTCCAGACAACAGAAACCTCAGGATCTCATCTATCTATCTATATATCTAGGAGGATGCAATGAGGGCAGAACTAGGTTCTTTTCAGTAGTGCCCAATGGCAAGACAAGGCAGTGGGCACCAGCTGGAACACGGGAAATGGGGACACTAGGAAGGAAGCACTTCTGTGTAGTGCAGGCGATGGAGCACCACTGCGGGCTGCTCAGATTGCCAGAGAGGTTGTGGAGTGTCATCCTTGAAAATTCCTAAAGGCCACCTGGATGTGGGCCTGTGCAACTGCTCCAGATGGCTCTGCTGGGGCTGGAGCTGATGGACCCAGAGAGTCCTGCTAGTGTCAACATATCTGTGATACAGATGTAATTACAGGCTAAGCAGTTCAATTTTAAGTCTAAGCATCACTAGTCTAAACCTTTTCACTTTCTAGCAGAACATTTTGAATTTTTGAGTACTTTGCTTTGTTTTTAATGTCTTACAGTTCTCAGTTCTTAGCTTCTCATGCCCTGTACAAATTGACATAAACTGTCGCTGTGTACTGCCCCTCTTCTGAGCCTAACCAAATGTTTGTCAGGGTTCTAACAGGTATCCTGACACGTTTACATTACCTCAGGGTACCTCCTGAATCCTGCTCCTGTTCCTGAAGTGAGCCAGAAGATGAGAGCAAGCTCATCTTCATCATTGTGAGATGCAAAAGGCCCTGGTTAGTCTTTTTGCTGATAGTATTAACTTAGGTACTTTCAACCTTACACGATCCTGAAGTACGTGGCAAACTGGAAATTACCCTACTGGAAGAAAATAGAAGAATTGTAGTTTTCTAAAACGAGAGGGTCTAGAATCTGTGAAGATCAAATAATTTGAACTAAAGGTTGTGGGTTTTTTTTTCCAGCCAAGATTGCTGAAAAAATCATGTGGAGAGCTATCTGAGTTTTAAAAGCTTGCTTTTGGTGAATCCCAGATGTTTTGGATGTTATAATCACACTTAGATCAGTCCCTAGGCTTCTCTGAGTGCTTAGCTTTTGAGGTGGAGTTGATGTCAAAATTTTGAGGATAGAGTTGCTGTCTGTAACAGACTTGCTTCCAAGCATCTAGCTGGCAGATCATCTCCTCTGTCTCATCTTAAGTAGCACTCTTTTAATTTAATGTAGTTAATATCCTTTTCATAAGTGTTCTAAAACTGTAATACTTTTCTGTAGAAGGCTTCACGTGCTGAGAATTATAAAAAGGACTAGCGTACGCAGAATATTTTTGTTGAATGGTAGTTCCTAAAAATATGTTTTGGAGTTGTTACAACACAGTGAATTTGACCTGGTTTTGTCAAATTTTAAGTGTTTCCTTTAAGAGAGGAAGAAGGGAGGTTTCCACGCCAATGTGAGGTTGGTCTTTCCATCCTCACTGATACTGGGAACTTGATTGTAACTGTGGAAGTAAGTCAGAAGCAGGAGTGGTGGAAGCAGCAGTTTTACAGCCTGTGCCAGTTGTGGAGATCAAGCACTTGTCAGCTTGATACATACCCTGATCATGTCTGATTGCATTATTTTACTCCCTTTTATATTCACTTTTTTCCTCTCTTTTTTCCTCTTTTTTTTTCCTCCTTCCATTTTTTTTTTTTCCATTTAACACAGTCATTCCCACTAAAATAAACCCATCTGCCTTGGATTTTACTAGCTTCACACCTTATTTTCAGACATCGTTGCTCAAATAACTTCTACCATAGTCTACCAACAGTTCTATTAAGCAAATTATTCACTTCTGTTATTGCATAATGTTTCTTACTTGTGATAAAAAAGTTTCATGCTAGTGTATCCTTAGTTAGTTTCATGCTAGCATATCCTTAGGTCAGCGTTACCTTCTGTATAGATGTTACCTTCTCCTTGGTATGAGGAAGCTTTGGCATATTCTCCTGTTGAGAACTTGTTATTACAACTGTGATCGTGGCAGGCATACCTCAACAGCCTGAGTGGACAGTCTCTGAAGAAAGTTCTCAGTGAGAGCACTGTCCTTTGAATATCTGGCAGGCAGAGCATGCAGTGAGAGAAGCTGTTCTGTTTCTTTATTGGTCTTAAGAGAGTTTGTATGTGTACTTCTCACTGCTGTGGAAAGCGCCCTGTCCCCAGGCAATAAGGTATTTAGAGCCAGTGGGGGCAGCCAAGTTGTTATTCACAGAAGCCACTGCTCAGTGGAATCCAGCTGGAGTCCCCAACAATGAAAGTATGAATAACTGCTTTATATCTTTTCCTACACCGTCTATGAAAAGGAAAATCCATTATGTGCACAGTCCTAGGTGTCTATTGCCCACAGTAATTTTCTACTGCTAGAAAGATTCTCCCTAAAAAAGAAGAAATTCTAGAGGACAAGATACCAGGAGCTACAAATTACAAAAATGCAAAGCAGCTGGAATACATCCAAGAATTTGGACCTAAAGTATTTGGTGTCTGTCTAATATTTGGTAATTTATAAATTCATGACTGCTGAGATTTGAAAACAGGGACAGCAAAAATTTGAAACACAGTAGTGTGTGTTTTAGGAAAGTGCAGAAGCAGCAAAATACTGTGCAAAGAAATGCACAAAGATGAGAATCCATCCATCTTCATCTTGAGTGACAAAAGTGCTAACCAGGCTGTAAGTTTATCTCTGTGTTAAGTTCTGACTTAATATGTATATTCCAAGATAATCTATCCTAGCATAGGTGTATAATCAAGAAAAATAATATAATTGAAAGGTACAATCAAAGTATAATAGATGTATAACCAAAGTATGAAAATAAACAAACAAGAGACTTAGACACAATGGGGATAAGAGAAAATAGATGAAGTGCTTACCTGTGTAGAGGGCTCGCTTCAAAGACTCCAGAGGAGTGGATCTCTCAGAAGAAATCCTACCTCCCGGGCAGTCAGCACTTAAATGGGTCTAGGAGAGGTGGAGCCTGGCTCCACCCCCTCCTGCAGCACAGGTGAACTGCTTTCACCTGTGCTTCCAGGGCTGACATATTGCTCGCCTTAGATAACTAATCAGAGGTTCAGGCTGTGATTCAGCAGTTCCCATACACATAGGTAAAGGTGAATCTGTCTGTTATTAATCCAAATTAGTTGATTCATAGAAGCATATGGAAACATGGAAACAGGGAAATGTGAATGCCAATCTCAAAATGCAATGAATGCGGTTGGTATAATTCACCCATTCCTTTTTATAAGCATCTGTAATCAGCATTAAGAAGGAGACTGTTCCAGAAGGCAGTTAAGTGCTATCTCAAGTGTTTGGGACTACTCCCTAAACTCTTAACTAGCTAAGCCCTTGAGGGTAAGTACTTTCCAAAAGGCATCTTTTTCAGTTCTGGTCTTCTTGTTTCCAAGTGTCATAGTCAACACTGTTAAAAGTGCTAGCAATCAGCACAGTAGAACCTTGAATAGACATTCATTATTGGTTAAAAATGTATTTGAACCTAAATTTTTCAGAGTTTTAGAGTATTTGTGGTTTTTAGATTCTCTCCTTCTAGAATGTTAAGAACAAAATGAACAGTTTTTTTCCCTTGCAACTTAGTAATAATGATGATAAATTGCTCACTTCTTGTCCAACCCATTTATGCCAAAGAAATTCTGGCAAAATTATAGGAAGCTTCCAGATCCTCTTTTAGCTTAGAAGCAAAACAATTAAGACTCCAACTTTCACATGAATTACAGTAAGAAACTGTAGAAACTATTGAAATATGGGAAAAAGATTAATGCTGTAGGCACTTCCTTTAGGCTTGATAAGCGAGAGAGAGTATTGTGAGAACTGGTTTTCTTCAGGTTGGCAGCACTGAAATTCTTGGTACCCCCTAATTTCCTCTGTACGCTTAAGGGAGAATTCCTTATAAATGTACTTCATCCTGAAATCTTTTGGCATCAATATAAGAATGTCCTGCTGATAAACAAAAAAAAAGTCTTAATTAATGTTGCTCCCATCTGGAGGCAGGACTCCTTGACCATTTTCAAACTGTGATGTAAAATATGGTTGTTAAAGTGATTTGTTCTGGTCTTATTTTCTTACCTCTTCAAATCTGTTGAAAGTTCTTAGGTAATTCGTTTCTAGAGTTTCTCATCAGAAGTTGGCAGTGCATCCTTGCAGCCATGAGATCTGGATAATGATGATTTTTAATGGTTTTTAAGTTTTCTTCCTCGAATGTGCATTTCTTGGGAAGTGGTTACAGGCTTCCTTGTCTCATAATGTGATTGCAAACATATTCGTTGTCCATTGTTTTGGATTGCCTGCCACTGGTAGGTACCTCCAATACTTGAGTCAGTTCCACAGGGAATATAAAATATAAAATATAAAAAACAAACACGGCAACAAAGTAAAATAGTAGTTTAATCGCATAAAGTGATTGAAAGAAAAATAAACAAAACACAGTAAGAACAAAAAAAAACAAAAAAGAAAAAAAAAACCCAAACCAACCAACAATTAAAAAAAGAATACACTGAAGAACAATTTTTATCCCCAAGCCCAGAATAAGCTAGTTTACTGTAAGTACTTAGTGCGTTGAAAGCTTTTGAGTGCCAGTTAGTATCCCGCTTTAGGCTTACACTGTAACCTAGTTGGAATTTGGATAAACCATCAATGCCTGTGTTCTCATCTTGAGAGATGCCTTCTTTCCTTTGCATGGATCTTTGCCACATGTTTTTTAGCTAAGATTCCTTACTTATTTAGACTGTGCCACAACTAAATGCTGACATTTTCTCTCCTGTATGTTGTTTTTCTTGCAATACAAGTGCTAGAGGAATGAAGAATATTGCTATTGTCTTGGCTTTCGGCCACTACTGCAGAACTTCAGAGAATTTTAATGTCTAAGTTTTTTCACTTTGAAAAAAAATAAAAAAATGTCCTGTCACAACAGGAGAGCGCAGAAGTACATTCTGAGTGCTACTGCACTTTGAACTGTTCAAGGATCCTATCAGATGTCATTAGAGACAGGAAGAGAGTTCTTTATTTTCTGCTTTCCTCCATTTATGATCCCTTAGATAATAAAGATTTGAGTCTTACACGGAGAGTGAGTGACTCATGACTCTCTCCTCTTCCTAAGCCTTTTAAAAAGAGATATACAGGGGAAAGAACTACATGGTACTTGTGAGGAGTTTTTACAACTGAAATAGTAACTCCTTGAAAAATGACACTTTACTGCCTTGATAGAACCAACCAATCTTCTTGCATCCTTTTTCTGATTCCCGGTCCCAGCTGATTTCCATCACATGCAAGTTAGTTGTTGCTTCAGAACCTGTCAGGGTTTTCCTCTTAGCTATGTACTGTGTGATGTTCGGTCTTGAGGCATCCATTGATTCGTGCTGCTCATCTCCGGTTTTCCTTGTTTCTTTCTAAATGAAGTACCTTTCTGCTAATCCCTGAGCTATCTCTGATGCTTGGAATATGTTTCCTGCAATTATCCACAAAGCTGCCTCCTCATCCTGCTTAAAGTCCTGTCTTGAGTTCTCTGTCGGGATGTTCACCAAAAAACTTAATGTTTTAGTCAACTGAGCGCTGCTTATTAGATTGATTAGATTCAGAAATTGGGATTCAAACTATGCCATTGTTTTAAAAATCAGCTTATTTCCCAGACAAGACTCATTTTCTGCCATGGAAGGCTATTTTAGTTTAGAGTTAGGTAACTGTTTGAAAACAGTGCGTGTACAATTTACACCAATGAAACTGTTCTGCTGGCCTCACATGTTTTAGATTGGCTTGACATAGTATGCACGAAATTTGTATTTCTCTGATGCTGCTCTCAGTAGGAGACATTACCTTCAGAGCAGCTCTTGTATGAAATACCCATGTAACTCCTCTTAGAAGTGAGCTATGTTGCATGTGTGAAATATTTCTGAAAGATCACAGACCATAGTTGATCCAAAATAGAAGCAGGCAAGATAGGAAAAAAAGAAAGTTACAAAAGTGCTTTATTTCATAGCTCAAGCTCATTCTTGCTTTCAGTATGATTATAAGTGCAAACTGAAGTATCTTAGAACAGGTTTTTACCCCTGCCTGTCATGTGCAGCTTTCAGCACAGCACTTTATATATTTGAGTTGGTGAGGACTTGAATGACAAATCTGGCAAGTGATCACAAATCTTTTGAACTACCTTACCTGCTCAGGATAACCGATGCAAATTACTCAGCAGCGTGAGGGTGCTACTATTTTATTACACTTCTAATAAGTTAGTTTGTGCACCTTTCTTGGAATTTAGCTGAAATTTGGATGTGAAATAAAGCCATTGTATTTATGAATGAAAAAGTCTACACCAATTTCTCATTTGAAAAAAGGCACAAAACTAAATAACAAGCTATTTTGCATTCACATCTTTAGTTAATTCCTATTAATTTTTAGCTAATTCTGAATCCCGCATAATGCAAATTCTGCGTTAAATTTCTGCATCCATCTGTGGAGGGCGATTAAGAACTCTTCCTAAAGAATGTGAACGGAGATGTAAACAGTCAACTGAATACTCAGCAAGTAAGTGAAGAACTTGTATTTTCTCAAAATCATGAAGTTAGTGTGTTTTGATTCCTGTATTTCCCTTCAATTTCATGTTTGCTGTTCCAGTGTGTCGACATTCTTGTGCCAAAGTCTTAGACTTCTGGTGATGAAGTGCCAAGTAATGTAAAACTAGATTGCTGAAGACTGCCTTTTCAAACTCTCCGTATTAGAAACAACTATGGGAAAATTCCTAAGCGCAGAAGTTCCAGCTAACTTAAATACCAGGACCAGTAATTTTGTCTTTAGGCTGTAGTAAACAGGACATATGATATGATTCTATGCAACAGTATCCTTAGCTATTTAGCCAAAACATCCACCAGTGCAGCATTTAATGTTTGGATAATATTTCATGAGCTTACAAGTGAATGCGACAGCTAAATATATGGTGAACTGAACAACCAGTTAGAACAGATTAATTTAACTTTTATACATTATCAACTGGCGTTGTAAATGAATTCTCTGTGTTTATCTGTCACCATTAAAAATGTCATTACTCCTTAAAGCATATAACCATTGTAATTTTGGAGGGTGGGGATTTGTTAGTTTTTAATTTGCTAAACGTTCTCCTTGCTCATGTTGCATCTAAGAAAATGAAAAAGAAATGTTTTTAGTTTACCTTTTGTATCTCCGAAATATAAAGACTCCAGTCTTCTGTTAGCTGGATTATTAAGAACTTCAGAAATTATTAGTCTATGCGGCCAAATTGCTGCAGTGCTGAAATGTTGGGGTTTGGCATGTGTTAGATGCTGATTGACATGATCATGTGTTTGTGCAACACGGCAAATTCTTAAGGTGCACTGTTTATTAACTGATAGAGTAACTGAGTGTCAACAGTATTTAGGGAGCCTGTATAACTAAAGTAGCCATTATATTTGTTTGGTTATTTGGTAGAAATTTTCCTGGTGCGTGTTCATTATCCTGTCCCTAGGCTTTTGTTGCTTTGAAAGCAAAAAACAACTGAGTATTTACAAAGCTCGCAAGGACTGCTGCTTAATGTGATCAGATTTCCAGATGACAGCAAGCCCTACTTGTTATTATAATTAACATACCTTAACTTCCAAGTCTTAGGCGGAATGAGTAGGTCTGGCAGTAAGCAAAAGATACACACTATGTCTTGAGAGATAATGAGCCTAGAAACCTATAGTCAGAATGGGTCCATGTTTTATGTACCAGCAGAGGTATTTTTCTTCAGCCCCTTAGGATGTGCACCATTCCTTTGAGTAGTACCCTGAGGCAGCAGAGGGACCTTTGCTTCCTGAGTGCCGCAATGTGAGACCTAGCAGCAATAGTTGCATGGGGGTGTGGGTGTTCAATAGTTGTATTGAACTGCCCATTAGGTGCAGCTCCCTGGATTGATTAAATCTTGACCTGTAAATAGCTGAGAATTTCCAGAGTACAGTTGTGTAACATCCTACTTTTTCTAGAGTAGGTGATGCGTCATCTGGCAAAGCCTCAGAGCTTATATGCTGTGTGGTAAAGAAAGCAGCAAAATAGTGGGAAAAGTTTGTAAGGGGGTATGCAGCAAGGAATTCCCACGTTAAGTGACTCAGCTAACTCCTGCAGTAGAATTGATGATCTCCTAACATTTTGTTAGAGATCCCATGTGTATTTTTAGGGTAGAGTTTAGCAGAACTGCAGGCTGATGTAACTGGCAGGAGCTTTAGAGAAGCACAGATGAAGACAGTGTGATAGAAACCCACCTGCAGCTACCCTTACACGAATATGTCCCTACCAATTCCACTTCCCGCCAGGCCAGGAGGAGGGAATTGCATCACATCTTGGCTCCAGTTGAAGTTTCTAAGTGTTCCTTTGGCTGCGTACTGATGGAACCCATATGTCTGCATAAAAACAATCAGAAGGGAAAAAGTGTAATGATGTTAAGCTTCACAATAAAGTACAGTGAGGAACCCTTGGCTGAAGTTCGGAAAGATCAATTTTGCCTTAGCAATTGGGAAGTACATTTTGACATGAAGGGCAGTTGGATAGTAGCAGAACACATCCACTGGCATATTATAGCAAAACCAGCAGACGTGAAAATATAACAGTATGAAAAGTATTATCTGGACTCCCTGATGTTTGACTCTGAGATTGTTTTAGGTAATCCAAAAGATTCCTTCCTCAGAATAGCTGTCTCTTTTATGAAGCAATAGCAGCTTCAGAGTTATGTCTAAATTTAAATGAATTTTCTGTACATGACTACATCTTAAAGCTTATTAGTAGATACAGTTTTGGTAAGGTATTTCAGAAGAGAATGTGACAAACACGAGTAGTTTTAAAAGTATAAGTAGCTCTTTTATTTTAGTAAGGAAGTGACTAAGTTCAGTCAGAAGGCAGTCAATACTAAATTGGTGTCACTGCTTGAGTTTTATTGCTTTTAAAACATATCTAACCATCCCAATGTCTGCTTTGTCTATGCCTGGAGAATATTAAAACACTGTAAGGGTATGAATAGAGTCAGGGAGTAATGAAAGCATGTTAGAGAAGCACCCTGTATCCTTACCACAGCACTAATAACTTTTTAGAACTGCTTGATAAAAGTGGAGTGGATTTGATACGCATCAGCTAATGTTGCTTTTCATCTCTTTTACATCCTGTGGATCTAAGGTTTCTTAGTAATCACATGAATTTAGCAGGAAAGAGAGTAGCTTGCATTTGGAGAGATTTAATTTTGTCTTCCTCAAAGTAAGAAAGCCAAGGGCTAGTATTTAACAGTATTTCTTGACTTTAAGAAATGTTTGCTTTTTACTAAAAGATATTCTAGCCCAGAAAAATCATAACCGCAAGCAGAGATGACAAGTGGTGCAGGTCAGCATGAAAACTTCAAGCATTTTGTTTTAGTAGTGTAACGGCCTACTGCCGTTATTGAAACAAAATGTTATTTGTTTGGAAATTGAACAGGGTCAGGATTTATAAGGAAAGATGATGAAGTGCCAGGTTAGGTTGGTGTTTATTTTAATGTCATACATTAAGAAGAGTATTTTTTGTGTTTTCTCTCATCAAAGCAGCGCATTTCAAAACAAAATACTGAAATTCAAAAATTAACTTTGTTGTGAAAGTCATTCTGTTACACTTTGGTTCTGACTGCTAGAGCCTTTAGGAACAAAGCTTGTCTAGCTTCAGTTGTTCGTTATATTATTTTTTCCCATCTTTGTGACCTCTGAACGGTAAAGCATAGCTGCTAACGTCTTTATACTTTGAAATGGAAGTACACATGTTATTATTTTATATGAGAGAAGAACAAAGTCAAGTCTGAAAGGCCTAGCATGTCCAAAATGAGGTAATCTTAGAAAGGTCCGTGTCAGACATTAAATATCTTTATTAAAAAAGGAAAGATCTTCAATTCACTGACTGCAGTAGGACTACTAAGCTAGCTATGTAAGAGAAGCAGATCAATTTTTGTTTAAGTACAAGAGCATTGGGTGGAAGGATAAGATCTTATTTTCTTTCTGTTGCGGAAGGTCATTATTTCTACATTGTCTGTGTGAGTTTTCTGGTACACAGGTCAAATGTTCTGCTTGGCGTATTGAAAATTTGCTTATCACATAGTAGTTGAGTGCAGTGTATCATGTTGTAGCAGGTACTTCTGGCTGGCATTACCATCCTGAATTCTTGAACTTTTTAATATGCTGCTAATTAAGCCTGTAATGTTCTTGCTTTTCTAACGTCTCTCAGAATAAATCATGTTTAAGGAGCTTTGAAGCTGTACAGTTTCCGGAGATTTGGAGGGGTGACATGTAGCTGTAAATAAACCAAGGTGTTTGATTGCTTCTGTTCATGGTAACAACTTGCTCATTTTTAGGGCTCCTTTCTTCGTAAAAATCAGTCTAAGACCTTTATATAAGTGTAACAAAACAGAAAACAGCTTGAACCAAGCCGAGTGCTCCAATGCATCTGTTTGCCTGATGGAGTTACTTGTAACAAAATGGTCATGAAATATTTTCCGGGCTATGAGTGTTCCTTGGCATTCAAAGCTTAACGTACTGAGAATGAAAAACTCAGCCTTACACGCGTCGAGTGATGATTGTTTGCTGGGGCTGATTATTATAATACTCTCCCATAATAAATGCCAGTGTCAGTATTCTCACCCCACCTACCTTTTCATTTTGAGTCATGATGAATTTTCCCATCTTATTTTCCTGTACCGGTTGACAGATTTGGGGGCAGATTTAATTAGACTTGCACAGGCTGTTTGAACTCTTCTAAAATGTCTGCTGGTTAATGTTGCAGTACCTTTTGATATTTTAACTGATGACACAAGGGTCACAGGTTGGATTAATATCCAAAGATTTTAATACTTTTTTTTTTTTTTAAAGGGTTGCTCTGTGCATAACCTCTGACCCTTTTAGCACTCTCTTCGCTCTCATTATATCTCTTCAACAAATTCTGCTCTTTCCTACTACTGGGCTTTTTACTTTTAGGAAGAAAGAGAGTCCTTTTCTTTTCCTTACATTTTGTATATATAAACATTCTGGGTTAGGACAATAGCGTGAAAAAATCTCCTCTGCTCAAGAGGAGATCACTAGTAAAATCTGCATGTTTTTGGTATGCTTCTATTGTGTTATGTCTCAGGTATGGAACAGGATGCTGTGCCACAAAGTGCTGGGTGAATCTCAAAGGTGGTTTTAAGCATAAGTTTAACTTCTATTGCAGTACTGATACAAACATACAAATTAGTCATAATGGATATTAGCACACCGTAGGTGATCATCAGAAAAAAAAATTGGCAGAAGATTGTGTACTCTGTGCAATCAGAAATGGGACCCCAGGAAAACTACTTTACCAATGTTTATACCTCTCTGATTGTGAAAATAGGAGGGAAATATGAAGAATACTTGGGCAACAAGCAGGCCATGCGCCATTTGAGGCAAGTGTGCTGTTGTTTTCCCCAGTAGATCACATCTCAGAACTGTATTTCTAAAAAGGAAGAAAAAGAAACCAACCAAAAAAAAACCAAAAAAAAAAACACCCTGTATTTTAGTGTAGACAATGTCTTAGCAGTATTCTGCAGCTGTCATTGTTGAGCTACAGAACAAAACAAAGTATTTATTGCAAAGATATTAGAAAATAAATTAGGTGTAAGACCTGGATAGACCACAGCCACAGGAACAGGATCTGTGGCTCGGTAAACTCTCCTTGTTCCTTTCCTATGTTGATGACATGCACCATTCCTTTGCCTTCCAACTCAGTCTTGATTTTGGCTCCCCGTCTGGAGCAGCACCTAGAGGGGCTGTGTGGTCTGTGGCCTTAAGAATACTCAGAACTCATCTGGACCCCTGCCTGAGCAACCTGCTCTAACTGAACAGCTTGAGGGGTGTAGTTGGACAAGGTGATCTGAAGAGGTTCCTTCGCACCTAAACTGTCCTGTGAACACAAGTGCAAGCATGAGCTCTGGGAGAGAATCTTTGGGTTAAAATGACAGAGAGGTTTATGGCAGAATAGGTCAGAACGTTTCTTTGAACAACCAGTTTTATCTCTGTTTTACTCTTTATACAGTCAATTTAGTAGCCAGTCATTTCTTTTAACCTTCATTCCTTATGTCTTTTCTGCATTCTGATTTTTGTGCCAGGATGAAAAAACGCTACTATGAAAAAAATAGTCCTAGAATGGAACACCTGCAGTTTAAGAAGGAAAAAAAAAAAGTGAATGGGGGGGAAGGGGAAGAAGGTCTGGCACATCTGTTCCTGAGAGCTTTTGCTCACCTTGAGCAGAGCTAATAATAAATATGATGGGAGCATTAAAGTATTATTCATCTTTTGATTTTAATGTAAGGTTAAATGTATCTAAATGCAAATGTTTTTATCCAAAGACTTTTATGTTCCGGGATAATTCACTGAACTGTGAATTGCAGAAGGTTTTAAGACTCTGGATCTTAGGCAAATGCAGAAAATCTTCTAATAGAATGCTTCATTTGTACTTCCTGGATTATTTTGTTGAGTGAGTATAATCTCTTTTTAAAAACTGGGAAAACAGAAGCAAACATATTCAAAGAGGTTGCCCAAATTCTCAGCAGTTGTGAAAAGAAGAGCCAAAACCAGAAACATTATTTCCTAACTCCATTGTGGCTCATTCCATTTGATGAAAATGTTTTCCTGTACTTTATCATACTTCTTTTATGAAGTAAACTTGAATTCTCTCAGCCCACACCTGCTAAACTCTAATATTCTTCCTAGAGTTCAAAGCCTCCAACATAAAAGAAATTTTTGTTTCTGTGCTTCCAGTCTTTAGGACCGCATACCTTTTTGCTAACACAGTTTAAAGGTGTGTAACAAAGTTTAAAGGCGTGTAACAAAGTTTAAAGGACCTCTTGTGCTGTAGGAAGTTGGAAGGAAATGGGAGTTAGAAGGGAGTTGGGATGATGATGGATTTTTAATCTATTAGATAATTTTGAAATCAATCTTACTTATCTAGGGGCTTAAATGAGAACTTCACTGAATTGTTTTACTTACCCTTTGGCCAATTTTTAATATTTTAAGCTTTTCCTTAATAAAAATGAAGAAAAATTCAAACAAAGTCAATCAGAAAAATAATAAAGAATGCATTTAGATGTTGTTAGAAACAGTTGGACTTTGATGGTGTTTTTGCCCCCTGAGGAATGTGATGACATTGAGATTAAACTGGAAAATGCTTTAATGTTTCTAAGTATTTCCTGGGATGGATAATTTCTTTTTCTCCCTCCCTCCCCCCTCACCCCCTCAAGCTTCTGAAAAACAAGTTCACACCATTTTATTTAACTTACTGGCAAGATTCCTGATGGAATGGCTTCTTCAGAGAATTTCACTCCTGCTGCTTTGCCTACTCCCTTATTGTAGATTTTGTCTTCTGGAGAGTGGCTGTGACATCAAGAACAAGTCCCTTACGCTTATCTGTGGAGGTGAAAGAATGTGACTTTTTTTTTCATTCCTTGTTTGCCTTTTGGAGCAGGACATGCTTGGCTTCTGCCTTGCCCCTTCTGTGGTTGACTTCTTTCTACCACCTGTCTCTCTCTTTGAAGAACAAGAATGTTGATGCCAATGGTATGACAGTTATATACTACAAACACAAGAAATTTCTGTGAAGAGGGGAAGTGTCAGTAGCAGTAGCATTGTTTTTCTACTGAGTGAAGAGCTTGTGACTCTCATGTTTTGGAGTCCTGTTTAGAGCAGGCTGGCAGATTTCCCTTTTCTCTCTGCAGGTTATGTCAGCCTCCTGTTCCTTTTGCAGAAGATAGGAACAGTATTGATTTACTGCTCCAAGTGTCTGGGTGTGATTTATGACAACGAACATACTGCACTGTGTTCAGGATGTTTTCTGATATCCTAGTCAAGACAAACTTATGCAGGGATTGAGCAATTTCATTGAATAGTCTTTGTATTCACCCAAAATCTGCTCCTTGAACTTATTCAGAACTGGTAGAGTTCAAACAGATATGAAAATCTAACAATATCAAGATAGGTTGATATTGTTATTATTTGATAATAAATGTTATTATTTGATAATAAGGGTTACTGCCTTTATTAAAAATACAGAAAAGGAAGTTCTAAGCTTTTTCCTGCTTGTTTCTTCCTGTGCGCTCTCTTTTGTGCAGCTTTGTATATGTTCCTATGGTATGTCCCATTTTCACTTCTACCTGGACAGCCCACATTTCCAACCTGTCATGGACACTGTGGATCACTGCATGGCTCTCTGGTGAATCAGCCACTCCTTGTGGTTTTGTGTTATCTGCAAGTTTACTGAGTGCATTCTACTGCACTGTCTGTGTAAATCCTACCATCGCTGATGCTTGAGCCTTCTTATTTCACCTCTTCCTTTTCTGTGTTTCCCACTTCCAGTATTGAATCAGTATTCAAAACCTCACTAGACATTAGTGTGCATGTGCCAAGACCATAAATTAAAGTCTGTGGGATAATGTTTTGTCTAATCACTTCTTTTTAAGGCTGATGCTGACAGGATATGGGGTTAGAAGCGTAAAGGAAAAAAAAAATAGGTATAGCATGTTCAGACTAAACATATGTTATGCGTTATATCACATTGTCTTAGACCATCCTCAGGCTCTCCCAACAGCTTTAAATAGAACATAAGTGGAAATTATTACCACTACTCCTCAGCAAACTGTGGTGGGAGAACTTTGTATATGTCCCCACCCTTGGTACCTGTGTATTTTGTTTCCTTTTTCATCTGAGCCAGCTGAAGTGCAAGAAGCCATCTTTCCTCTAAACCATTTGTGAGATGTGGTTGAAAAACAAGAAGTTTTTTTTGGCAGATTTTCCGGTTAGTGTTCCCATTGACTCAGTTGTCACCTTCTCACTGGCAACCTACTGTTCCTTTCTGCAGCTGCCCTTCTAAGCCAAAGAGCTTTTTCCTTAATGCAGATTTTTGTGTACCTGATGCCTCCTTATGCTAGCCCTGAAAGGAACTATCCGTGTTTTCTAATTGTACACACAACTTGCTCTGGAGTAGTAATAATGAAATAACATTTAACGTGTAACTGGTATCATAAAGTGAAACCTTTTATCTAATGAGAAAATGTCAATTAAAACACCTCTGAAAGACTGTCTTGATAACTTCAAAATCAAATCCGTAATCTTGCATCCTGACAGTAAATGTCAGTTTTGTTTACGCACTAATTCAGGCAAATGGTAAGTCCTAGGGTATACCAAAAAAAAAGTGAAGTTCCTAAAGAAATATCATGTTTTTGCAGCATGATCAAAAATGTCTGATAATATTCAATAGAGTACTAGACCTGAATATTGAGGCAGAACAGCGTACGCCATTGGTGTTCATGCCTTAAAAATTACAAGATTAAAATGTACCAGATGGCATGAGAAGGATTTATCATGGTTATGTGATTTTAAAAAAAAAAAAAAAAAAAAAGGTAGTTTGGGTAGTTTGCATAACTATTTTATTGTTTCAAGTAATACTAGAGTAAAACTCTGGGGAACAAAGATAGCTATCGTTGTTCATCACCAAAAAGAATCTTCATGATGTGGAAGCTAATCAGAGAGGGACAAATGAAGGAAGTAGTTATATAAGTGTATTTAGAAACACTCTTTCAGTTTCCAGAGATAAAATTAGAAGTGCCAGACAGTTCAATTTTTACCTCAGCTTGTCAACATTCTATGAGGACCACATTTCAGAGGGTCATTTTAATCAAAATGAAAGACAGATCCTATTAGGCCAGCTTTGCTGACAAATAATTAAGATGAATTACCAGCATACACTTGTCCCAGATGCCTTGTTGATGTCAGTTGGTAGGAGGCATAGGAGGGCTTATAGTCTATGCTTTGCTCTTTAAAAGCAATTTACAACTTAAGTTAGCCATTCTAACTACTTGAAAAGAGCTTAATCCCGAAACTGTCACTAGAAATTATTTTCATAGATTCCCGATGCTCCTGTATATTAGATCAGTTTATATGTAAAAATTAATAGGGATCAAGAAGTGTAGATTAGTGTTTCATTATGTGAAACAATTGGCTCTTTTCTGCCAAAACAGCCCCATTTTCTGTTTGGATCTGGCAGTTATGTAAAAATATTTAATTTCCAACTTGGCCCCACTGCTAGGCTTTTTATAGGTCTGTGTGTGACTATTATTTTGGGCAGTGTCTAGTGGAACTTCTGTCTTGCCTAGTCTAGTTTGTAGACTTTGATGTTTAATGACTATGCATACTTTTTTGCTCCCCCTAGCCACACAATTCAAATTTACATAGACATTTTTTTTTTCAGATGTCAGTGAGTTTTGTAAGAAACTGTGGAAGCTGGGGTATTTGGCAGGTAGTACATGACAAGCTTGCCACATTCAAATATGATCAGTGCACTGCCATGCCTGACTAAAGATCTCATTGCATCTCCATTTAGGAAGAGGTAAAATGGTTGTCTGCACTGAGAAGGCTCTGGTGTTTCAACCATTTCACGTTTGCCCCTAGTACATAACTTCAGAGACTTATTCAGTAGATAAAATACAAATTGGTACTGAAGATCTCTACAGTAGAAGAAGAATTAGGAGTATTATGTATGTCTAGTTTGTTCTTGTTTTTTCTGCTCCCCAAAAATAGTACAGAATGAGAGCAAATATTTCGTTCAAGTCTCAAGAACACAGGATTCTCTTCCATGTTATGGTATGTGAAATGTGAACATTTTTCTCTCTTAAATATGGAGAAACCAGAAGTTTATTAAATCGAAACAGTTGCTATCGCTGATCATGAGGTATGATCTGTTTCTAAATGTAATGCAGTAGAATTTTGGGGAGTATGTGAAAGAAAGATATTCTGTGTGGGAGGCATGCTGTACAGTACCATCTTTTTTATATTGTGTTTTTTGCTTGGAGATGATTTTTTCAGTGGTACCACGAGGCTTGTCTGTTAATTTACTGGAAACATTGCTGCATCCCTTGGTATTAATGGTGGTTGATTCTTGCTCTTTGCCTTCAAAGCCGAGCATGAAGGCTGGCTGCAAAAGCACAAGAGTCTCTGATGCTCTTGGTTTGGAACCAGGGGGTAGGACTCACCTTGGTTGTTGGTACTTCTGTGGACATGTGCCTGTAGATCAGGGATGAAGGGAAGAAGTTGACAGATAAGACCCTCCCTTGAAGCGCTTTGCTTACATTTTTCATATTTTTTCATTATATTTCTTATTTTCCTCCTAAATAAATATTAATAAAAAATTCTGAAAAGGGAAAGAAAAAAAAAAAAAAAAAAGGAAAGCGGTCTGTCAGGAACTGCTCAGTTGTTTCTGGTAACTCCAACACTATGCTAATCATAACTCTGGCACGGTGTTCCTCCATCTGTGTGGAAGCAGAGAGGATGGGAGGGGGTGGTGGTGATGATGCTACTGTTAGTGCTACAACATTCACCGTAAGCAAAATTCCTTTGACATACCATAGTGTGTTGTTACTGAGATTCATGTGTACTCTCCAAGGTACAAGCATGGTTAGTGTGTCGCGATGCAAGAAGTGAATGAATGACAGGCAGTATTTTTCTTGTCATTCCTTACCATCGTACCTGACCACCACTGGACCTGTTGTTGCTGTACTTACCATATATCTGATAGATTTGTTCCTAGCAATTTTTTTTTTCCTACAGAATGCAGACTTTAGCCCTCTATAGAGATATGTTGGGGACCACGCTTTATACAGAAGCTTTTTAGCTTGTATTTCATTGCCCGTTTCCATCAAAGTTGGGGCTCCTATTTTTTGTTGCTGCTTTGGTGATGACCCTTGGAGAAACTGAAGTACAACAGCAGATAGGAATAAGTAACACAAAGGGCAATAAATTTGGTTACATTGTCTCGTTTCATGGCAAACAGAACTTGACTGTTCTGTACCCCCTTGTTCAGTGAGGTTGAGTAAAGGCCTTTCTTAAGTTATACAAGAAGGGAAATGTACCATGGACAAAGGAGATGGTAAAGTAAGCATTCAGCGTGGTGAGATGCTTATACTGCAGTTGAGATGGAAAGGATCACAAAGACCAAACATTTGATGATGTGAAAGGCAATGTACGAAGTGCTATTACTGTCACGATGATGACTGAATGCATGTTGAAATTACCTTCACAGGAATAGCAACAGATGGTCTCTGTATCTTTTCCTCCTACTCATCCAAAGCTCTCAAGGCTGCATTCCTAATCAAGCAAAAGCAGGCATCCCACACCCATGCCGGGAGGAATTACTTGCGCTTGCGAACTCTGCTTTGAATTAAATGTTATGGGCACGTGCCCTGTACTGCCAGGTAGTGAGGAATTGAAAATAGTGATTAATTCAGTTGTAATTCTGTCCATCTACCATAATGCCCCTTATTCAAATTCCGATACTGCAAACAAAAATCTCATTAAGCTCTAATAATGATAATCATAGTTCTTAACTCTTTATGGCACATTATTGTCGATAATTACAGACATCCTTAAGCTGGAATCTTTATTTATTAAAAATACATTCCCTTTTATGGACTCCAGTTACTTGAATGTGGAGTGCAAGTAAATTAGGCTGTAGCAGGCATTGCAGCTATAGTTACTACTATTTCCATTATTGCAAGTTATTATAAGCTTGTATGATTGAAACTGCTATAGATAAGCATGCAATAATATTTTCACTGTCACCATGATCACTGACTGAGATAAGAGCTTGACGTTCTATTTTTGTGCAGGATAGAGAAAAACAAGGAGGGGAAAATGGGGGGGGAAAGGGCTTCATGTTGTGCAATGATATGCAAGAAAAAAAAATTCCACGCTGAAAGCAGGCCCACACATACGTCAATGATGACACACGGTGCTGAGAGGATTTAGTGTTAAAGGGACGCCTGTTAATTTTATTTGCAGCGGAGAAGAGAAAGCATGCCCGCTCAAGATACTTGTTGTATCATTTTTAAATCAAGGCCATCTTTTTCTCGGTGGTAAACGTGAAATGTTTTTAAAGGCCAGACTTAGCATAAAATCCATTGGTTGCCATGGAGACCACTTACCACACAGGCCTGCACTCGGTGCTCGACTCTGTGATTTTCTCTATTCAAAGGTTCGGTATTGTCAAAAAGCAAATTAGTTTTCCAGTTGTTTATCGCGAAGTTCATTATGAGAAAGGTAATAAATAATAAGGTATTTTATTCATGTGTGGATAGGTGCCATGTGTGAATTAACCAGGGTGCCATTCCTTAAATTTGCTATTTTAAAATCATTAGAGCAAAATTGGCTATTGTTAGGAAATAAAACAGATTTTGATCGTTCTGCGTATATGAATATGAAGCAAAGCAGGTAGTTGCAAGTCTGATCCCAACAAAATTACCTGGCAATAAGGCTTTTCACACCTACACAGCACTTAGTAACAAAGCTCTGAAGGAGAAAAGAAGATTAAGCCTGATAGAGAAGAACTTCTACCTGAGGTGCATGCATTGCTTCTCCCTTTGTCAAAGGAAAGGTGGGCTCAGGACCCAGTGCTCCATGAATTATTCATGCTGTCTTTTGCATCTCCCATCTTTAGGGCTGAGCACTGGTAGGAGTTGTTATTAGCAGTACCACAAACCTAACGGAGCAGTAGCTCAGTGAAAACCTGCTCAGCTGCTTCTCCTGAAGTGTTTTCCTAATTGCAGCAAATTGCTGTGCCACAGGGCCTACTGCGCTCACCCCACAGCAAGCGCACCCAAGGAGGTGGTGTGAGCCCTTCCTCTGGGATGAATCTGAAGCTGAGGCTAGTCAACACCTCCCCAGAGCTGGGTGAGAGTGACAATTTATGAAAATATCAAGGGAAGCCTTTCACGTTACCGAAGGGTGTTTCAAAGACAAATTGGTGTCAGCAAGTTCTTCCTCACTTTTTTTTTTCTATAACATTTTAGTCTAATTTCCAATTACTTGAGGAATATGAGAGTACATTACCTTCAGCACTTAAGATTTGCTCCTGTCACCTCCTTGGTACGCGTTGAGTACTATTGAGCCAAATTTTGAGCTGCTGGAAGTGCTGCAGCTTCACTGGCTTCTGGGAAACGGTGGTGCTGTTTCCAGGCCGTGGTCTCACTCCCACTGAGGGCCAGCAGTAGAGCTGTAGCAGCACATTGAGAGCACGTCTCAGCCTTAACTCTGGGGTTTTGTGTGGTGTTTGTGTATTAAACTATTCATCTGGATTTTATGTAATGGGTAGTTTTCTGTAATATAGGCTTTCTGTAGAGTTTTTGCTTTGACTGCTAGAAAAATGAAAGGATATCGGAGATCGTAATTCAGTGATTTATGGTGTTCTTTTTTAGAAATTCTAGGTCTATGGGTAGTGCAGTAAAGTTTGCTTACTTGCAAATCTAATTTGTTGCCAAACATTTGTGTTATTTGGAGGATTTCGCTTTCACAGTCAAATCACTCTTCTACTAGATACCAACTCAAGCCCTGATAATTAACATGTTGCGAACATGCAATTAAGGCAAATCGGATTAAAACACATAAGAAAAATGAAAGCATAATTTAATTCCAGCCATTGTCAGCCTCTTCAAGAATTATTATGCAGTTGGCCTCCTCCTGTGCAGCTCTGTTTTAGCAGAGTGTACACTGTTTCGCACTGCATGCAAAGTAACTGAAAAAGAAATGAGTCTTTAAAAAGGAATGTTCTAGTTTAAACAAGCCGATGGGGGCTACTTAGGCAAAACTAACTGGTGACGCGGCGTTTATGGTAATAGACAAAGGTAGCTGACTCAAAACAGTGCAGAAAAAGCATGCTTGATAACTCTACATTGAAAACTGTCCTATTATTATTAATAATAGAATACTTCTTCCCCTTAGAATAAGCTTTTCATTTTCCTTTGCAGTCAGGTTTTTGCCTGAGCTCTCCCGTTAACATCTTGCCTGTGTTTGTCTTTGGATCCCTCTGGCTCCTTCAGACAACTCAGTAGGGATCTGCTTTTCCTTCTGTGTTCTGCCAGAGTTCATTAGAGTGTCATAGATTGTTAATAAAGCAGGATTTTCTATCTACCATGTAGAATGGAATAATATTGTCTTTAATCAAAAGTAAGTGTACTAGGAAGCTATTCCTATCTGCTTCAGCTCTCCCTCTCTACTTATAAAGCAGTGTGACAGGGGACAGTGCTATGCAAGACATTGTTTTCAGAACTAGTTTTTCAATTGAATGAAGCATTTCGCAAAGGCACTGCATATCCAGTATGAAAGAAATAATCCCTCTGCTCACAGAACAGGGAGAGGCCATTCAGGATTCCCATACAAAATATCTAATCTTTCAACGTGACCTGAATCAGATAATAGATTTGGTTTTTTATCCGTTCATATCAGGCATGCTGTCAAAACTTTTATGGGAATATTCATGGAGAGCAGTTTGTTTCATGCCTGTTCTCTGAAGTTCTCAATCTCACTCCTTAAACTGAAAGATTTCTGGGAAAAAGCCTGGGATTGATTTAGTACTGCTAACTGTAATCTCAGACCTGCCTGATTCTGCAGAGCATCGGTGTTGTGACAACAAGGTGGCAGACATCTCAGGGAGTGGCAGGGTGATCTTTTCACTGCATTTTTAAAAAGTTTGTAGTTGAGTTTGGAAGTGTCAACTGGCTTTTACTGTCTCCATACTTTGTAAACCTGTATTGGAATTGAACATTTTTCCCTGTGTAAATGCTGAGCAAAATGTTGTCATCTCCTGTCTTATTTGTAGTGCATACAACTTAAAATGAATCCTTCTGCTCATCTGTAACCAAAAAAAAAGATAATGAACAATATGATACTATTTTTAGACAAACCTGCCTATGTCTAGCTGTTATTTTAGCACAGTACTTGGGCCTGGGATTTGTACTGAATCCTGTTTGTAATAGCTATTAACAACAAAGTGATGCTATGGTTGGGCAGCAGTGTGCGCGTCAAAAGTAAATGATGTTCTTCCCACGTTAAAAAATATACCACCGTAAACGACATTCCTCATTTAAAGTTCCATAATTTGAGTGGGTTTAAAACAGGGCAGATGCCATATGCACAAATTTAAAGTATTTCTGGAAAGTAGTCTTCAAATGACTGCTTTCATTTATCCTAAAATGCAAAGTCCTAATTTTCAGTGAGAAAGGGTGAGTCTGTAAAGCTTTGTTCTGTTATTACGGATCTTGCTACTGATTTCTTCTATGAGAAATTGTAGTCATAGAGAGAAAAACGTTGAAAAATGGGTGTTGGAAATTTAATGACAGAAAAAATCCTCTAAGATTTATTTGATAGAAAAGTAATATACCAAACCAAGTAGCTCAACTGTCCAGCCCAAACTCAAAATGACTAATAACAGAAACTGTTCGTTTGTCCTC
This sequence comes from Perdix hodgsoniae, assembly GCA_035772895.1. Taxonomy (NCBI): domain Eukaryota; kingdom Metazoa; phylum Chordata; class Aves; order Galliformes; family Phasianidae; genus Perdix; species Perdix hodgsoniae. The sequence goes on from JAPSGF010000002.1 coordinate 40,870,873, forward strand.
TACTAAATACTCAATTTATTGATCCATTTGATCTTCTCTGTCTTAATTTTACTAATTGTTTGATGTTTTAAAAGTTATCAGGTCTGTCTGGGGAAATAGGAGTGGGGTTTTTTTGAGTCTGTAAGCATAGCAATTGCTGAACAATTTGTCTTACAATTTCAAATGTAGGTTTGGATAGTTGAATTATTAGTAGGGAGTACCATATTCTGATATGACAATCATTCCTTAATCTACTTGTCGTGGTTAATTAGTAAGGCAAAATAAACTGTAGTATCCTTGAGACTCTGTAGTCAACCTGGCACCTTTGTGCCACCGTGCGAACATTTTAATTACATGACATTTTCAATTAAAACTGCTTACAGATACAGGCATGTTTATTTGACCCAGTATTGAGGGGGAAAAAAGCCTTCTCATTGCTCGTGTAGTGTATTGTCTATCTAGAAAAGACTAATTGAAGAACATGTGTATGTAACAAGAATACCACTACAGGAAAATCCTTAGTGGTTAACTGGTTTCCTGCATGGCATCTTTCTTGCTTAAAAGGAAGTGTTCTGTTCTTTTTTTTCCAGCCCCTCATAGTGACCTTGTGTCTGTTAGAGTCGAAAAAAGACAGTGTTTGTAGTCAGCTTCTTAAAGACCTTGCATGTGTCTTCTTTATGACACAAACCTAGGTGGGGACTTTGCTAATGAAATAGCAGTAAGCTAAATCTTGGCCTGTTCTTCTCCTGTCTATGGTATTCCTGAGTATCCTTACCGTCAGGACCTTTCTGTCTCTGGTTATCTCAGTGTTTAAATTAACTGTCCAAAGGTTGTATGGAAAATGCGGACTGATGCTCTTCAGTGTGCAACCTGCATTGTGTGGGACTTCTGCCCAATGTGGTGTTAACTGTGGACTAACGATAAACATTCAGAAATGTGCATGAAGATGAGAAGAGTGGTGCTAGGAAGGAGATAGAAATGCCCAGGGTTATTTGAGTTTTTTGTAAGATTTTTTTTTTTTTTTTTACTCTTTTGAATTGGATTTTGAATCTGAATTTATATCCAATCCCTGGTAACTGCAGTTTGGGCATCAAATATCGTTGGCATTTAGGATTAGTTTGTAGAGCAGGTAGGAAAAGAGCCAAAGCTTCAAGGCAGTGAGAGAGGATGGGGATAAAAACCGAGAAAACCAGGCAAGTTGCCAGCTGTGATTTTTTTTAAGAACACAAACCTGATCATATGAATTTGAATTTCCTTTTGCAATATTCATTGTTTTCCCTGTAGCTGCTGTTTTGCTGCCTTTTTTCTTTCGGTGCTTTGGGATGTGCTGAAGGAATTATCTCCTCAAACTACCAGCCATTAGTGAGTTGTGTGACACAGAAGTCCCTGTGAGTATTGCACCCAAAGTTCTCAGTAACAAAGCATGTAACCTCCCTTGGTGGAGACTGAGAGGGATTGTGTCTCATCCAGTTAAAAGTGGAAAGCACTTTTCATGCACTTGGCATCTCCAACACTTTAAAGTTAAATTTTCATCCTCATTTAAAAAAAAAAAAAAATCATCTCATACTTCCTGGGCAATGAAGTCTTTTGGAATAGCTTAGGAATCATACAAAATGTACATGCAAAAATCTCCTGATGTCTAGTGACCTCTGATCCTAAATGATAATGTAATTTATGGAGCATGAAAGTCAAAATAGAAGTGATTTTTTTTGTTGTTCTTCTGGAGAGCAGTGGGATATTGAATCAGGGATTAACTGTCTGCTGTTTTTCTAGTTTCAAGATGCAGTCATTTCTAGGTAGATGTTTACTTATTTTTAAATATACAATTTGACTTAATAAATTGAAAAAAATAGATATATGTAATGAAAGCTATTTAAAGTGAAAACAGAAGTTGAAGTTTATCAAGGGCACTCAAAAGAGAGAGGATAAATTTACTAGCTTCTGTGAGCTGTAATTATTGACATTGTTTTGCAGCACCTCAAGAGCAGTTGCTTATCGTGGATCTGAATTCACACTGTCCCTGATCTCACGGTGTCAAAAAGACCGAAGAAGGATTGAGACAGATTTACTTTTATCTCCATGTGTACCTGAAGTACAGGACAAGGAAGTACTGAATGTACACTAAAACATTTACATTAAAATGTACATAAATTTACATTGAAACTATGGCTACTCAAGAAAGTAACTATGTAGCAACCAGCTGGAATTCAGCTGTGGCAGATGCTCTCATGCAAAGATGGCTGTGTTCTGTCCAGATTCCAGAATGCTGTACAGTACAAGCACAAATTCTCTATTCAAAACAGATTTTTTTCATTTTGTATGTCTTGTATTCTTCTTTTTATCGAACAGCAGTACTTACATTAGTTTGTATCAAACGTCTAAGCAATTCACTGGTGAGAGTAATTTTCCATAACTGGGAAATTAGTTTATAAGCTTTGTTTTGCATTGTGACAGATTGAAAAATCGTTTGGATTTGAAATTGCTAATTAATATGACATAATAAATAAAAAGGTGCACTGTTTCAGATAGATGTCACTATTGTTGACAACATCTACTACCTTCTTTGTGCCAATATGTTTGTAGGTTGAATACTGTATGACCTTGAATGTCACAGGCTGAAGTGCTGCTGTCTGCAGTAGGGAAGAACTGACACTAGACACTAGCAAGCACCAAAGTGAATGAGATTTAGTTGTTTTTATAATACTTTTAAATGAATAATAAAATTACTTTTCTTTCCAGACTGACAAGACAGACTCCAGAGGATAGGCACTGTCCTCTCTGTAATTCTGCAGTCCTTTTGTTTTGGAACAGTTGTCTTTTATTGTAGTGCATGCTACTTTGCAGAAACTGCACATTGAATAAATCCTTGTTTGTAGTAGAGCCAGCTGATTTGTAATGCTGTCTCTTCATACTCATTTCAAATGACTGCTATAAAGGGCACTGCACATCTACATCTCTGCCATATTCCTTCAGCAGCACTCAACAGGTATGTTGCTGCTCTGGTGCAGACATGGGAAGTCAGTTCCATGTCATAGAAATAAATGAAACACTGGCACTGACTTCAGGAAAGTTTGTTTTGTAGCCATGAACAGTGTCTACAGCTGAGAGCTCTAATAAGCATTTCTGCTTCTAAAAATTTTCATCAGTTCCTTCCACAATAACGAGCAATGCAGAGGAAGATTCTACATTTGCACTTGACATGGTTGCATTTTTCTCCACTTAAAAATGAGTGTGAGGGGAGAGGAATGTTTTTCTAATTGCAAGTAAGTGTAAATCCTCCCAACAGTACTGTTGCTCTCTTAGAAGGTGTATCTTAACTACTGAGGTTTCTCTGGCACAGTAATTTTAAAGAAAATGAAGCTTAGCAAATACTTTTCTTCCCTGTACAAAGTATGAGTAAAAGAAGACTAAATGATAATTTCACTGTATCAGGAGATGCGATAGTACAGCTAAACCCTAAAATAGCAGCTAATCTAGCTCTAGAAGGAGACAGTAATCAAGTGATCAGTATACTGTTTTTAAAAGTGAAGTGTTTAAGTTATGAGTAACCACATGTGCAAGCATAGGTACAAGTTGTAGCCATTGCTGTTTTAGTGCAGAGTGTGTGCTTGGATATAGGTTCCATATTGGCAATGGAATAAGCACTCTTGTTGCAAGGTGATGGGGCTGGGGAAGGGGAGAGCAAGCCTGACTTGCAACAAGAAAGATTTAGCTTCCGCTGAAATGCTGGCTTCTACTAGACAGTGTAATCAATGAAAGGATTTAGGAGCAAGATCATATGGAGCAATTCTGAGCACAGAAGAAGAACATTTATCTGCATTTAAGTCCTTTGCTGCTGTTCATATTTTCAGCTGGCTCAGTGTCAATAGCAGCTTTTGATTCTGTTAGCTTTATGCAGGGAGAAATCATAACTAGATGATAGATGATACTTGTGGATTTTTCTTTGTCTTTTTTTCACATGCAGTCAGTCAGCGATGTATTAGCAGATTATTCTCCTGCAATATTGAAAGATACAAGGCAAATGTAACACAGGTAGTTGAGAAGTAGGTATACATTCAATTTACAACCAGCACTGAGTAGTTTATCTAAATTACTTATGACATTAAATGGAGGCGAACAAATGCATGGCATGAGCTCAGTGTGAGAAAAAAAACTGCTCTATTTGAATGGCCCAGGTACAGTGGAGCATGTCAGACTGCTAACCAGTTGTCACTTAGTTCTGTCAAAGAGTGGTGCAATTTTAGAAATTGCTTTTAATGGGGAGATGTTTGGTATTCTCTGGTTTAGCAGGCTGGTCATTCCTTACTGTTAGTTAAAATGTTGAATCTGTGTGACTTGTTTAGATTGCTTGAGGAGAATTGAGAATGTGGTACACTTGTGAACATACTTGATGTAATTGGTCCTGTGTTTTGCTCCTGGAGAACAAATTTTCATTCTTTCTCTCTCTCTCCCTTACTCCCCACTGAAAAGAAGTGTGTTATGAAAGAAACTAAGATCATGTGGCATCATTTTCCACCCTGTTCAGTGGAGCAGAGCTGCTGTCTCCTTTGTGTCCTGCCAATGTCAAAGGCTACTCCCCTCTCCATAAAGAGCGATCCTGTCATTTCCACTATCAGGTAGAAAGGGTTTGCTATGGGGAAAGGATAGATAAATAAATAAATAGATAAAAGTGACCATATGGATTTCCTCCCTTTGTTGTGAAAACCACTGAGTACTTCAAGAACAGGGTTCAGTCTATCTATTTACAGCAATTAAATTGCTTCAGATATTATATGATATGTGGGAGATAGACAGCTTTTTTAGAATAACAGTGATATGTAAGAAGTGTCTGCTCTCAGGCTGGTAGAAGTTTAAAGTCTTCCACTGATCATCATAGCAACAAGAATTTCTGTAGAATAGTGGCATGCAGAAGGAGAGTGCTGGCTTGTAATGTGCTTGAGAACCACCCCAAGAATGAAGTCTTCAGTGCTGATTACATGTACTTGCTCAGTGTGATTTTTAACAATCTCAGCTTTCACACATTTCTGCAACAGTGTGAGAAAATTCGAGTGGCATGGATTTTAAAAATGATTTTGAAAAAAAAAAAAGAAAAGGAAAAAAAAGCAACTTCAATATGTTTTAGGGACTTGATTCAAACTGTAAATCACTGTGTCCTTTTGTAGGCATAACTATCATGTTGCTTATCTGAATTCTTGGAACAAAACTTCTTCCCGTAAATTGTAATCTGTGCCTTTTTTTTGTTGTTGCTGCTGCTGAATTTGCTTCTCATAGAGTGAGCCAATCAACTTAAGGAAGGCATTCATGTAATTTTGGTCATGTCTTTATGGTAAGAACACTGCTGGACATCTTTTATGTATTTCCCTAACATGCACTGAGAATGCTGGATCCTTTATTCATTTTCAGTGCTGTTTCTCAGACTTAAACTTCTTCCAACAACGACTGGCTTCATTGCTGATTCATATGGAGATGCGGCAGTCTAGTTTCTGATGATGATTTGAAATTGAACTAAAGTACAGACCAGATAGAGTTTCCTGTAAGAAAAATAAATAAAGCATTTTCCTTTCCTTTCCAGGCAGTATTAAAAAATAATAATAAAAATCTATGTAACTCTCTGTAAAGTAATCATAAGATCCATTCAGAAGAGCAGCTTTGTTTGAAATGACCTGGAATGCATCTCCATTGCTGCTGTGATCAAGCTCAAGTGAAGCTTTGCTTTCCAAGGGAAGTCCTAAGCTTAAAGACCAGTCAGGAAATAGTTTGTACTCCAGTTTGATCTGTTAGTGTTTGCAGTGTTCATAATCTAACCACAGAACCCAAAAACAAAGATATAGTGCATGCGTACAGAGAGCCTGTGGGATCTGCACAAAGTCCAGGTTTCTCTTTTGAAGCTGGAAGCTTTCCCTGCTGGCCCTACTGAACATGTTTTCCCTTGATCCTGTTTCTGCTCCATATCCAAGCACCAAGTCTAAGAAACCACTGTGGAGAGCATCCAGAGAAATTTGGAAGGGTATTTTTTACCTTTCGACCCTTTTAAAGGTGTTTAAACTTTCTCTTTGATTTGCAGAGGATTTGAGAATGGTAGAATTGATCTAATTCCTGGAGTCACAGTGAAGGCAGTCTGTCAATACACATGATAAAATCCAGATTTTTCTTGTCCTCATCATTTCCTGGGCCTCACACAGGAACTGTGACCCGGTGTACATAGTCCTTAAATGAATGCAGAATTGCGTTGTCTGCTCAGTTTGGCATGAGATGACTTTAACGTTTTCCGCATATGTCTTCTAGGTAATGTTGTTTTTTCCTCTTTTCCCAATGATACCTCTTAGTTTCTAATGTACCTGCTGCATAGATTATTGGGTAAGTTTACGGGTTTACTTTGGTTTCTGTGCTGAATTTGCTGGATCATTCTGAACTATAGCCAAAAGACGCCTGCAAAGATTTTTACCATCCGAATGTCTTAGTCCCTCTGTTGTTGTGACAGCTTGTCTCCCACAGGATCTAGATCTTTTCCCTTGTAGCAATAAACAACTTCAGTTCAAGGCTTCAGCTGGTTCCTTTTGTCAGCGTGAGAGCATTGACAACACACTTAACCCAGACATTCAAATATCGTATTTGAGAACTGTTTTGATGAATTAAATACCAGCAGTGCTTCCACCTTTGGCTAAATTAATGTATTGTAATGTTTCTGCTAACCAGAGTGGTTCCTAGATGTCTCTTGGGTCAGCTGCACTTTGTCTGTTGCTGTTTATGTTAAATCTAGGGCATAAATGTGGTGTTGAGATCTTGCTTGTTATAGTTAGACTTATCAGGTTTGAGATGTCTCTGGCTTGATGGGTGCAGAGATGTGTGACCGGGGAGAGAAACATGCAGAGAGTGGTAGTGATCCCCACAGATAGATAAGGCAGGCAGCAGCTGTTGGTCTGGATTTGTGTGTGGCGGCTGGTGTGCGTTTTCAGCATCTGCTGTTGAGCCTGGTTTAATTGTTTAACCAGCTCATGATTGAAACAGTAAACTGGAGCTTTCAGCAATTTGATTCTGGTAAATTATAAAGTTCATTCATGGGTTTTGTTGTGAAACTACCCCTTTCATTGTCTGGCTTTCTTCTTGGATGTTGCCAAGTGGAAAAAAATGTTTTTTGGCAGTTATTACCTTGGCATTAATGGATTATGAGGATATGGTGCCTCACTGAAACGAGAGATACTGTTTATTATTGTACAGAGAGTCTGATATTTTTCTAAGTTCTTTGTGAACGGACTAATTGTTTCCAAGCTGATTTTCTCAAAGAGAATAGAATGATAAATGGGATTAGTGGGATTGGGGGAACCTGTGTGAAGCTAGCCATTGGCAGCTGAGGCTACGCAGCAAGAAACTTTATCTGTCCTTTAAAATGCTTTACCATTGAAATGGATGGGACTTGTTTCATCTGCTGGCCTTGGCAGTGTAAATGTTGTAATCCTTCATGTGTTCCTGTGATTTCTTGGATTTGAGAAGCACTGTCTTTTGAATCCTTTTTTGCTGCCAGCAAGAAGTCAGAACTAAGGACCTGCTCATTCATTGCGCTTATCTCCTCCACTTTCTGAAATTATGCCCAAGTCTGGAATTTCTAGTGCTCAACCTGTTCCAGGGGAATGTCCTACTGGATTAATGCTGTCTGTTATATGGTTTTCTTCTCTTCCTTCTACCCAAAACTTTATCTCTGCTGTGAAATGGTTTAGGATTTTGTCCCTGGCAACTATATCACTAGCTTCTTTACCTACTGTGGCTGAAGAGGTTATTTTTAATTACGGTACAAGCATCCATAGGATTTATGTCCACAGGTTCAGGGTGTGTGGGAAGGAAATGATACCAGCAGGGGCCAGTGAAAACCTCTTGTCATGGGACCTATCTGCAAAGAATTTTATCAAATATGTTGTTGATGGGGAGGGACCTGTGTCTGGGGTCCTTCTAAAGGACTGTAGCCTTCCTGCATGTAACAAACTGTGTCCAGATTGCTGTCACCTGAAGGCACACCTCACTGTTGTCCAGGTTGTTGCTGAAGGTGTTAGTGCCAGCCCCGTACTGTCTTTTGAGGAATGCTGTTTACAATCACCACTCAATAGTGCATTGAACTGTTGGCCAGTGCCCCCTGAACTCCAGTCCAGGTAGCCTTGCAACTGCCTTGGGTTCTTCCCTGGCTCTCAGCAGCCAATGCAGCTCCTGGGAGAACAAGCTCTTTCTCTGCAGTTAGTTGAGTTAGTGCAGTGATACCAGTGGTTTTCTAGAAGGAATGTACCAGCCTCTTCCTCTTTCAGAAGCCTGATTATGGGATGACCTTGTCTATTAGGTGATTATGATCAGTCATTGCCTTTTACTTTGTAAAGCAAAACTTGCATAGCCAATGATGGGTAAAAGCAAACAGAAGTGTTTATTTAGAAAACTCAAAAGAGTATTATTGTAAGGCTGGGAGAGATTACTAAACAAAGAAGCAATGACAACTGTGACTATATTTGACTCATGTTTAGAACTCCACTTTCCTTTCACAACAAAGAGATATTTATGAAAGCCATTCAGATTTCTTGGCCGTTACCATAATCAGGAGAAAATATTTACCTTCCTACTATTCTATGTTCCTTAGTTTTAGAAAGATGTATGTCCCTTGGGATTGGCTAGATGCAATTATTACTTGTCTACACGTAATTAGGACCAATTTACTGTTATTTTAGCGCTAGGCTGAAGCTTCAAGCAAGCATGAGATTTAATGTTTTGTCCCCTGTTCCTGGCTGGCCTCAGGTCCAGTCCCAAATTGGTGCAGGTCTCTGAGTGGGGGGTTAATCTTATGAGTTGTTTGTGAGGAGCAGCTGCTGTTGTGTACCTGCCCTTTGCTGAGGCCTCCCTCCTTTCTGATCCTTTTCTTTCTTCTGCACAGGAGAAGATGGCTGGGTCAGGGTCAGAGAAACTTCACTGGGACTTTTTGCTTTTTTCTTGTCTGGATTCTGAGCTGCCCCTGCCCCCAGTGCTCCCATTGGGGTGTGGTAGTTTGATTTTTCTTTGACTCATGAGTTTGCCTAATAACAGCACACAGTGCAATCCGTTGGGTGAATGCTTTTTTGTGTAAGGCTTTTCCATTGAGGAGAAACCTTTCATCTCTTAAACTGTTGCAGAGTTCTGCATCTTTTTAGTTTGACCTGCTTTTAGAAAGAAAATCTTCTGGGGGAATCTAGCTTGATGACTAATTATTTGTTTGCTAATAATCTTTTAATTTTCATTCATGAGTTAATTCCTTCCTCATTAAGTTTTCAAGCCCTCATCTGCTAAGATCTTCTAGAAAACTCAATATCTCTTATTTACAGATGATCATTGAATCCCTACAAAACAGCTTTACAGCCAGCTTCTGTTGTATGTCTTGATGCTTTGTCTTGGTGGGCTTCTTGTTGTTTATTTTTCTTTTCTTCTTTCTTTTTCTATTTCTATACATTGACAGATACTCGTAGATTTAGTTACCATTTGAAATGCTAACTTCAGATCTTTTATGATTTTTACAGGTATCTGAAGAGACGAAGGTATCTTGCTGCAACTTCAATAAGGTATCATTTAAGATCTTTTGAGTATCAATTTTTCCTTGCACTCTTTTCATACTCGCCAATAAAGTTGCTTAAGATAGATGTTTCCTTTTTATCAGGCTTGGAAACCATTTACGCTGATGTGACTTCACTAATATTATGATGTTCTCTCTAATGTTGGGTTTTTTTTTGGTGTTTTTGTTTTGTTTTGCTCATTTACCTCTCAATAAATATTCTGTGAATTTCCTTGCTGTGAATTCAAGTAGTTGCAAAGTATGCATGGTCATTGCTTGTAGACAGTCTTTCTCCAGAGAAGTCTTGTTATATGCTATCAAAGAAACCCAACAAAAAACAGGCCTTTTGCATATAAAGTTATTTCATACTGATATTTGCTGTCCCAAGCTAATGTGTCTAAGCCTACATTCATGCTATTAAATGTTTTCTTGGCACCTGTATTCTGAAAACCATTATTGGTGAATATGAAATTAATTTCCCCCAATCACTGCCTCATTATTCCTGTATGGACAGAAAAGGGTGGAGAGTAGTGCATCAATCTCCTACAGGAACTTACTGATGCTTAGCACTTCTACCAGAAGTTGCTCTTTACTGAACAGTGACCTATATAACTCTAGGAGATTCAGGAAAAAGGCAGCTGTCCCTACTAGAAAATGCTAGTTCATTTTAATCTTATTTGTTTTTATCATTTATTGCTTCCTTCTGGGGAAAAAAGAAAATAATATTAATAATAATAAAAAAACAACCAAGAGTCTCCTTCATGAAAGCTTTTACTTGCTTAGCATTTATTTAAAAGTAAATTATATTGCATGTTATTTTTTAGACTATACTCATCAGAACAGTATCACTGAGTGCTTTCCAGAATGTGCTTTCCAGAATGTGCTTGTGATGTATGTCACATTTGACACGTGATTTACTGAATTTCATCTTCACACAGTGAAAATGGTGAGTGTAGTAGTGAGTTTAGTTTTGGAGGAGTTTGGGTACAAGAGAAAATTTTCTTTAGCCGTTAATTGAAATTCCTAGTTCTTTACTGACCCTTCAGCAATTCTTCCTGAGTTATTGGACAGTTGATGGCTCCTGCCTTTTGCTGTTAATCCTAGCAACAGGCAGAAGGCAATAGCATTTCAGCGTTTATTCTTGCTCCTTTGAGGAGCCTTAAATGACAGCCAACTTCTCTTTACTGAGAAGCAATAAGTGAAACCAAGAGATGATAAAATTCAGCTTACCAGTGTTAAATAGTTCACCATTCATATGGACTAATAGTTTCCACCAGATTTATAGTCACACTGCGTGACTGGTGTGACACTTGTTTTTATTATATGTGGAAGGTACCTACCCCCAGATGAGAGGAATCACGACTCAGGCAAACCATTGGCTGGACAAGCTCCACGTTTGCATTGCTCACAGTTTTGTTAGCAAAGATGGTTTAAATGATCAGCGTTGAGCCCTTGCATTCTAAATACTTACTTGCATTTTGAAGGTTGATTCATTGTTTTCAGTAATGGTCTGACTAGATATATGGATCTGTATCCTGTAGTGTGATGAATACTCAGCTGTTCTTGTTCTGGTATTGCAGTGGCATTTCCCGTTGATGACAGGAACTCGTCTCTCTCTTCCCACACAGAGAGCAGAGTGGAGCTGTAGTATGGACTTCTTTCAGAAAGACAGCAACAAAAATAAGACTCAGTAAAGGTTAGCAAGTCATTTCTTATTCTGTTTGTAGGTTTTCTTTGGTGTCTGTATACTTGTTACAATTCAGTCCTGATAATGTTTCTACAGAGGACTTCAACAATGTTTGCCTTTCTCAGTTTTACTTTGTTACTCAAACCCTGTGGTATTCATTTTTGTATGGTTTGGTGCAAAGCCAGGCTATGAGTTCCAAGAAGGCCATTTTGCAACCTATTAAGAATTAATTTTCGATTTAAAAACAAATATGTTTTCCCCCATTTTCATTTCTTAAATTAGCCTTGAATTGTAGCATTGGGACTTTAATTGCCACGGTTTCTTCCTCAACACCTATTCTAAAGGTCAGAAATGAATCGTGGTCTTTACCAGAGTAGCTTGCGATGCTAGTAAAGCTGGCAATTTGAAGAGAGGCTCTGGCCTCGCTACAGATACCTGGCACTGAGGTGGTAACCAGAGAGGCAGAAAAAATGGGAAATGTGATGAATGAGAGCACTTTCTGTAGCTGGAGATGCTGAGAGATGCTGCATTCAATTCAAGAATTGGAGACATTTATAGGAAGCATAGAACTATAAAGGCGGGTGGAAGGATGCAGTTATGGGTGACAGTAAGGAAGGTGTAATAGGATGGTAGCATTATTCAGAAAAGAGAAGAAAAAATAGTTTCCGTGGTAAAGAGGAGGAAAGATGACAGATGACAGGTAGATGTAGCATGTTATGCTGAACTATGGAAATAGATTAATTGCAAAGTCTGGCTTCCTATTTTTAATATATTAGGGAAAAATATTGGAATTAATTCCTGCTTCAAGGATTGAAGTATATTTGTAATTGTAGTAGCATAGTTGGTTCTGGTTTTATTTTATTATTTTACTTATCTCATTAATATCCTCAGCAGGGAATTGTGGTAATGTTCTCCCTTCAGTCTTTACAGATGTCTTCTTTCATAAAACGCTCTGGAAGACTTCAGCATCTAGGTAGATCATCTTTACTGCTTCAGATAAACCTTTATTAGGCCTTTCTTCTCTAAGAATGAGAGAATACTTTTTGCCCCAGTAAGTGCTTGCTGAGTTTTTATTCCACACACACTCTATGGTGAAAGGTCCTAATTCATTCATCTCATGATTGAATTCTATACCCTTTTTTATTACAATTCATCTACAATCCACTGGGTTATGGGACTGAGAGTGCTGAACAGTGTATTGTCAGCAATTGAGAATTTATTGTTTCAAAGCGGATAATTATGTAAGAATCAACAAAATAGTCTTTGATGCCTCTACAATACTGCATGCTTGTCACATGGCCACATACATTTAGTACTCTTCTAAATACCAAGAGACATTTTTTTTCTAGAAGGGTTTCATCTGACACACTGATTTGCACTAAGAAAAACCTTATTGACAATTGATATGATACAGAAGGTTGGCAGACTGGTTTTAAATTAAATTTAGAGCAGGAAAGGATTGCAGAAAAGAAGGAAGAATAGTTTGGGGGGGAAGCAAGAACCAGAGAAACAGAATTTAAAGTCACGCAGTCATTTGGGATTTCAGTCACTTTGAGTTACAGAATGTTCTGTTATTCATACTGTTTTAATTGGCACGTTAAACGCTTTAACAAGAACAGTTCATGCACAAGTCTCTCTTATCTTTGAAAAGATATGTAATGAAAAAGACTGTTGTGAGAATGCAGAATGAACTTTATTAACATGGCATAATGGAAAGCATTGCAAAACATACAGGTCACCATCTGATTGTCCAGGCAGTGGATTTTCCTCTTTTTACTTTTTAGAAATTATTTTGCTGGCTTATTCATCACTTTTCAGCTTCCTAAGTGCAACTTCAAACTCCATTTCCAGGACCCAACTGTGCTGTTTTCCTATTATAAAAAAGGTTTTCAAATCAGTTGATTTATTTCTGGCATTTTTATCCTAATGGATATGAGAATGTGACTCTTACACATTACTGTCACTTAGCACTGAAAGGACCTAACACATCAACCCTGAGGCTAGGCATTCTTCTGTATGCCAGCACTTGTGGGAATCACTGTTCATTTTGTCACTGTGCTATATGCTAGAAATACTAACATAATTCACCTGGGTGGTTTTTATAGGAATGCTGTTTCTTGCATGTCAATGCAGTTTGCAAGTTAAAATATGTATTTCACACTGAAAAAAAAAAAACAACCAAAAAACCAACCAAAAAAAAAACCAACCAAAGCAAAACAAGAACAAAAAAACCTACTTGTGCATATAACATTCCCTCTTTGTATTTTTTATCCATCCCTTCATGATTCTGGTTTCACGTTTATGAATTGCAGGTATTTCTAATACTTCCATAGACAAATCTCCACCTGAAATCTCTGTTCTCCATCTGTCCCTTGTGTTTCACAGTTGGCGTACTTGAATTGCTGCTTGCTTCATGTCTGTTTAATTATTTAAAGTTCTGAAATAATTTTAATTGTTTGTCTTAGGGGAATTGATGCCAACCCGTTATCTAATACCACTGCAAAAAAGCTTTTGCAAAATGGAAGGCCTTGTGTTTTCCTTGGTGAATGAGCTATGATTTCTGTAGCCAAGAGAGTTCTTTAGTTGAAGATTAAATTTAATGTCCTATCCCCAACTTAATTAGCTCTACCTCAGTTTTTAGGCAGTTGCAGCATTCTATGGTCATGACGCCTAAAATCATATGCTTTTAGGCCCCCAAAACTGCAAAAGTTGATTTGAGCAGTTCAGAAAACTCTTTCAAAACATGATCAGACACACTTGGGCAAATTAATCCCTGGTGTAATTTCAGTGACTCATCTGGAGTTGCAACAGAAGTTGATACAGGCATATTTTGCTTCCTTAAAAAAAATAAAAAAATAAGTTAGAAGAGCAGGAAAGAAGAGCAAAGGGCCTACAAACACTTCCTTGAATAGTTAATTTCAGAAATTTGCCAATATTTACACACAGAGGGAGGCTGGGGAAACGTGACAGTCACCATTAACACTGCACCTTTTCTTTACACTGGGAGTATTAAACAGATGTGGATATTGAAAGTCTGACTCTCCTCAGAATTTTTATCGTTTTCCTTAAATCTGATCTGAACAGAGACTGACCATTTCTGTCTTTACATGACTGTGTACACTTAACATTGTTCAATGCTGACCAGTGTGTGTTCTCAGCTACCACGCTCTTAGCCATAAACAGGTCTCTAGGCTCAAAACTTACAGGCCGTGTTGTAAGAGCTTGGATTAATGGACATAATTTCACAGGGGAAATAAGGTTCCTTTTTGCTATTCTCTTGCATGATATTTTAATGAAATGAGAAAGCTGAAATGCTGAAAAATAGGAATGTAAATACAGCTTCTAGTATTTCAAGGGCTAGAATAGATTGTGTTGTTTTTTTATTCCTGGGATAGTGACCATGTTCAGTGGAATTGAACTAAGGCAGAGAGATCTGTGTCCTCATGGGTTGATTTCACAGGAGCTGGATGGTAAATGAAGGATAATCAGCTTGTGTGGGAGAGAAATGGTTGTATTGCTTCAGTATCCCTTGAGTTTTTCAACTTTGACCTTGACAATAACTGGAATCAGCTGCTTCCAAGAAGAGAAATATTCTCTTCTGTTAGATAAGCAGATGAGAAGAAGTACTCTATGGTAGATGAAAAATAATCACAATGAGAGAAATGTTTACCAGTCACAGGTACAGGCAAACTGTTCATAAAAACTTCTGCGGCCGTAATATTATAAAATGCTTGAAATCTGTGTGTGGATGCTGCAACTGCAATCATGCCTGGAATTACCTTCAAAGTGAGCAAGGTAGCATTGCACTTCTGCAGTGAACACGGACAGAACAACCTCCATAAGTATATGGCTGCAATCATATAAAACTTATGTCACTTAAAAATGAGACAGGTTTTAATGACAAAATGAAGAGAAGCTTCTAGGGGAGGGTGGCAAAGCCAGCCTCAGAATGTTAGTATCTTGTCCTTAGTGCAGCTATATAATGTATCTGAGTCTCTCTTCTTGGTGCAAAGCAGCATCTGTTTTGCAAATGAAGTGCTAGACACTGATTTGAAGGCAGATGAGTACATTGTTACTAATGCCTGACATTAATACAGGTTTGTTTTTTTTTCTGTCCTGATACAAATTTCATCAAACCTTGCGTAGTCTTGTGCTGGGTAAACTGGTAGAGTTTGCATTCCAAACACTGTAATAATTAGTCTGGCTTACATGGATAAACATTTCCTTTCCACCCAACAGCCTGGTTTTCCTAACCAGTTTATACTAGCCTAGGTTCATGCAGGCACTGAAAGAGATGTCTATACTAGAGTAGCACTTGGGTGCTCAGCTGGATCACGGGGCTTGTTTCACCAAAAAATAATTGTTCTGTTACTGCTTAGATTTGTTTTTTTTCCTTCCTTCTGAGCTGTTTATCAGCCAGTTCAGTTTTCCAATCCCAAAGTTACTTTGCTGTTGCCAGTGGTGGGAATGTGCAGGCAGGGGAGCTAAAGGCCTTTATTTTCAGCAGCAGTTTTAAAAATAGATTAATTTTAACTTATTTTGATGCTGTACCTATTTATACCAAAAAACATATTTTATGTATCTGTCTAATGCAATCTATGAAGGCAGGAGTATCATTTTTTTAATATTTGTCACAACCTTTACTACATATGGATCAGACTACAGCTGATTTTTCATTGATTTCTAAAGTTGTTGTGTATAGTACGTATCTGTGATGTATGATTAGAAAAATCCATTTACTTTATGTTTTTCAAGAAATTAAAATCAATATGCTATATTCAGTACTAATATGACTATGTGAAATGACATCAATACATTTTGTTCTATTTGCAAATACATTAGGAATTTTCAGGAACTTGCGGGTTTTTTTTTTTTAGAGAGAATAATATATGAGCTGTGGGGAGCTGTAATGACAGTTTAATCTGAAGATTCAGCCGTCTTTGGTTTATTTTGCTACCAAGGCCCCAAGATGGAATTAATTTTGTCTAACTTGCAGTAGTCTATTTTATTTCTTCCCTGTGCTTTTGCGAATGGAACTGAGAAAGATTTCAAGTTCCAAGGCATTTAAAAATGATAAAATATTTATTAGTAAAACAAACTTCTAAAATAATTACGATTATGACTCTGGACAGAATCCTAAAAATATTGAAAAGATGCATGACTTGGAGCCAGTTGAGAGTGGCCTTCTGAACAGTATGGTGAAGGCAAGTGTTTTAAATGTGCTTTGATCATCTTACAGACATTCAGATATGAAAGCATGTCTGACATAAGAAATTTCATTTATGTTATGGGCCCTTGATTATCTACCTTTTTTAGCTTTTTTTTTTTTCCTTCCCCATAGATCTACCAAGGAGAAAGTTTAACTTCTTTGCAAGGAGTCTGTATGACTGTTTTTTGTTTGTTTATTTTTGTAGATTTATACTGTATTACTCCAATGCATCAGGGCTTCATGAAGTTTTTCTGTGTACCACCAGGACTTTTTCCTGCCCCTTTTCCTTCTTTCCCCATGATAGCATGGTTGCAGTTGGTGAAGGACTTGAGGATGATTTGTTTCGTGTTGTGGTTTTGTTTTGTGGTTTATTTGTGGGTTGTTTGTTGTTGTTTTTTTTTTTCCTGTTTCCTACCCCTGAATCAGCTAGACTGGTTGCAATTAGAGAGGAGTTACAGTCAGAATATTTGTGTGAATAGACATCCTGAATCCACCGAATACTCAAGCATCTGCTTGGTGTGCTTCTGGCATGCTTTTGTTTAGACTGATTGCCATTGCCTTACTTAGGCTCAGCAGGAAATTTGCTTTGAGAATGGAATAGCTGTTTTTTAGGGTGGTTTTGACTGATTGGTTCAATTTTTGCAATACTTCGTAGAATGAGTCATGAGCCTCACTGGATCAGCCTGAGGTGTTATCTAAATAATCCAGTGTCATTTCAGGGACCTCGATCTCTTTCCTCTTCCTCTGGCACATTAAATTCCTGTAATTTTTGTGTGTGCCTTACTAAAAGGCATGATTTACAGTACTGTGTGGAACAGATGTTGTGAATATGACATCTGTACTGTGTTTGTGCCTGTGATTGTGGGAATCTAACTTCAGTGGCCTCAGGGCTTGTTGCCATCTCCAGCAGAGATGGTCCAAGAGACTTGTCTGAGCAAAGTTTACATGCTCTAGACAGTGAATACCACCACTTCTCCTTACCCTCGTACAAAAAAACAAGAAAACATAGCTAGGCTGTGCATGGATTTTGGAGATCAAAATGTGTTTCCTTCTCCCTCTCCTTTATCCACATCCTGTTAGTCCACCTAACAGCTGTACCGTGGTTCTGGAGTCTTTGGAGAGAAAGGGGTAGAAACCAGGTAGTAGTTACACACATAGGGTCACACTTCACCTGTCTCCCCTCTTTGATTTGTGCATGCAGAGAATCCCCTCAGAAATCTGTGCACAGTCATGCTGCTTTAATTATTGTGGGAGTTCCCATCACGCCCAATAAGAATTGGAAATTATGAGGGAACCTTGGCTGGGGCTCCCTTCTGAGCCTGGGGGTTACCTTGCTATCCTACACAGTGCTTTGAGGAAAGCACATGGAAATGATGCTACAGAAGAATTTTTCCAAACAGCTTCCAGCAGGTTTAACTGTGATAGTGGATAATCAGTGGCTGTTAAAGTCTGAGAGCAGAAAAACTCTGGCTGAGATTTGACATCTTCTTCTGAATGGGAGCTAAGCAGAGAATACCAGCTTTGATCTTATAAAAATATGGAGGCTGGAGGCTGCCTTTTAACTGAAGGCATTCAAACTGTATAATTCCCAGAATACTTGTGTAGCAGACACTTGTCACTTTATAAAAAGTGGTAAATAATCCTATTATGTGCTATAGTTGAATTTATAAAGGCTGAGTTAGGGACCTAATTCAAACCTGTTTATTCAGAAAAGCACTAACTGTATTTTGAAATGAACTCTGCACAAACTGAAACCTGAATCCATAGAAACAGATACTGGATCCTGGAGTGAGCCCAGCTTTGTTGAATCATACTATATATATCACATACTGTACCAAATGCACTTCATAAGTATGGGTATATTCAGTGCTTATCAGTCAACTTTCTGATCCTTGAGGGGTTTCCTAAAGGAAATGCATTAACCTTATTTTGAGACACTTGTCTTTTCTTAGATATGAAGTACAGCAAGAATATTAAATTTTGTTGTGGCATAAAGTACTTCAAAGATTGCCAAGTATCCTTTTCCTTTTTAAAATTTCTAAGCTGTCCTTCCTTTGTCTGCTGTTTTCTGGTGATTGATGGCAGGTAGCATGGGGCTGTTTCCTGATGGAGTCCTTAAATAGAACACCAGACAACTTTGGATATACCTGACACTGGGAGGTAGGGCTTATCAGCAGCTCTGTCTTGTTCTCTGGGAAAAGGGCAAAGAAAGTATAGTATAGGAAGTATAAACATTAGGAAGTCTCATTTTTCACCGGTGTTGCTGTCAACTTGAACAAAACTTGAACGCAGATGAGAATCCAGTCCCAATGTTTAAACCCATGCTGCCTGTAATCTAAAATCATCTGTATAGTTAAAAATGTCTTTATAATCAAAGGCATTGAGTACATGCAGTATTGATTTTTACCCAATTCTCAAAACTGTCACTGACTTAGGAATTCAATAGCAAAATTAAGACATTTTGGCTTGGGCCATTCTTTGTGCCTTTTTGATGAATCGTAAGTTCTCTCCTTAGTGACATCATGCTTTGGTTTAGTTTTTAAATTTTAATTTTTTTAATGTCTTCATAGGATAACATAGCTTCACTATTTTCTCTGTTTTCTCTTGTCTGCTTTTGCAGCTGTCATCATCTGTTAATTCTTTTCTCCTGATTCTTTATCACTCAATGAGTGACAGTTTTGATGCAATATGGACTAAAATGGAAATGAAGCATTTCAAAGATTTCCAATTACAATATGAAGATGGTATGGCTAGATGGATTTAGTATTTTTACATTCTGCTTTTTGCTTTTGTAGGAAGTGGACTTTTCTACAAGTTGCACTTCCTATGCTTAATTTTTCATTGAAGTTCAGTCATGGTAATTTTCATGCCCAGAGGCCTTAAAGCTTACAGAAAGAATGGTAAATCCAAAAGGCTATGCACTATATTTTCCATGCTGGATGATGAGAAAGTCCTATGCTTTAGTTTCTCTGTCAGTGCTACATGTATTGAGGCATAAGTTGAATTATCCTTGCACTTTAAATTAAAACTCGTTAGACTAATAAGGGACATTTTAAGTGGTATCATCATGTCGAGCTGAACTGCAGTTGAAAAATTGATTGATGAGTTTAGAAGTGGAAAAAAAGAGATTTCAGAAGATGAATGGGATCAGAGTGCAAACAAAATACAGAACACCTGCATCTGTTATCTCAATACCTTTCCTGTGATACCAACACAGGCTATTTAGCAGCAGTGATAATTCTTCACTTACTCTTTGGCCTTGTCCACACCAGTCGAGTATCCTGGCTATGGTCAGTTCTTTTCATACATTATATTTTTCCATGCAGGGTGCTTCTATTAATAATTACATTACCAGTTGGGTTCATTGTGAGCAAAAGTACTGTGAAGTCTTCTGCTGTGCTGTACAAAGGTGAACAGGTTTCAGTGGTGGAACAGTCCCTAAGGTAGATCTGATTTCTGAATTGTAGCAGAACAGAGCAGTCATTGCTGGGGAGGATCTTTTTTTGTCTGCTTTCTGCAGTCAGTTGAACAGAGGTCAGATTTGTTGGAAGCTGCTTAATTGTACAGGCAGCACTGCTTAGACCATGGAGCACAGCTTCATGCTGTTCTCTCAGCTGTCTGCTCCTTCTGCAATGATTGGCTTTCCTTCTTTTCAACCGCTAACATCTCGCTACAGGCCTTCCTGTGAACATGCTGTCTTATGGCTTGAGACCAACATGCGGGCACTAATCACCATCTGGAGAGAGAATGAGATTCAGGGCCAGCTGAACTTGGCTCAAAGTAGTATTTGAAGTGGGACATGGGAGGCTGTACACCAGGCACCACTCTTTTATCCCAAAAATCTTCATTCCACCACCATTCCCTGGCAGGAGGCAGCTCTCTGAGAGCCTCTGGGAGTTATGGGAGGCAGAATTCTCCAGCTGTTATGATGGATGTTTTATGTACATGAAGTAGAGGTGGGTTGTTTTCTCCATGTGATGTATGAGTTTTATTAGAAAATGCACGTGTCTCATTATATGAAATTGTGTGCATTTCTGAACAGAAGCACTTGAATTATATTCTAACAACTCATCATATATCCCGTTTTGATATCAGTTAAGTTGTGATAATCTACTAGGATGCTTTTCTGAGTACGAAAATTATTGGCACCATCTATATTTTTCATACAGCTTAGATGTATACCTGGAGAGTCATTTGTTTACGAGAGTTATGAATGTCTTTAGCCTTGATAAATTGATCGTGAACAGCAGTGCAAGAACTGCGAAGGACTTGAACTGATTATAATATGGATGTTTTTATCAGAAGTATGAACAAGACATGTAATTAAAAAATATATATGTATTATTATTATTTTCATTCCTTCTGCAAAGGTCATCATTTCTGCTGCCCAGGTTTTAAGATATAAGATGCCTTGCTACTCCAGAAACAGATTGAAATTGCTGTATGGAAAGCAAAGGTACCTTATGTGACCTCTTATGGAATCCCAAAGAAACAAAAGTTTGGGGTACATTGAAACAGTTCTTCCATAGATTTGATCTCTTAATTTTTGTGTAGATGGTAATATGTTGAATATGTATGAAGGTAATCTATTATAGATAGAACTGCTGAAAAATCTTTGATTATATGACATGATGTTGTCTGTAGCCTCTAAAGAACCTGAGTGCAGCACATGAATTGCACTGGTTGATCAGATTTTCTCCTGCTTTACTCCTTCCACATGTTGGGAATCGTGATGTGAAAGAAAAGCTACAAGGCAGAAAAGAAGTAATAATTGAAGGCACATTTTCTCTAAAACTTGAGGCCCCTGGAAAAGGCCAAAGCCCTTCTTCGTTTTAACATTCTCTTTTTATAGCAAGTGGTTGTGGAATCTAATTTTTGAAGGTGTGCGTTTCAAACGCCATCACTGTTTGGTCTTCCTGGGGAATACTGGCTCACTATTGCTGTGGCTTCATTAATTTAAGTAGTAAAAGCTTGCACTAAAATGTATCTAAAGCTATGACTGCTATGTATCATTCTTCCTAATGAAATTTGTATTAAACGCCCAGACACTTTTAACTGTAATTCCCTACATTAAAACAATGCTAATGTTGCAAAAATTAGGCAGTCAAAAGTTAAAAGATACTGCAGTCAGTTTTCTCTGCAGTGTTGAATTGATATTCATGTTCATAAACACTGTAATGCACTCTTTTATTACGTGCTTTTTTTTCCTCAAAGAGGCTCCAACCTCATTAAGTACATGAAATGGAAGTTGTATAGATCATTGTTGCAGAAATTAGGAGGTGTGTGGTGAAAGGACGAGGGAATTGTTAGAAGAAAGGAAAAATGCCAAGGACAAAGCAAATAATGCCATTCTTATCCACTGTAATCTGTTCCTGCATCTACCACAGAATAACCCAGAGAAGTTCCTTAAATTTTGATAAGTAGTCGCTTATTGGAGGTCTTGTTTACTATGAACCTAACCCAATGCTATAAATGTGCTGAGCTCTCACAACCACTGCTGATGTCTAGTGCAGCTTTTCTCTGAAATGCAAAAAAAAAAAAAAAACAAAACACTTTAAAATGCTGTATAATCTGATAAATCAAGTATTGAGTTTAGGTTTAGGCTGTGGATTCTTGTATTTCTTTTTTATTTTCACTGTATTGCACTTCCCTTCTTTGAAAAATGGGGACAGTAACAAAATAGACTGGAATAGCTGGGATGATCAGGGCACAATACTGTAGAAACAACCAGGAGAAAATAAGTAACTCTGTCTCAGCATGGGGGAGCGTGTTGTGTGTACTGAGTAAGGCCAAGGGCCAAGATCTGCAGGAGCATAACCAAGAGGTTATAATAACTCACTCTCTGAGTTCTGTCCCAAGTCCCAAATAAGGCAGGAGGCTAGCTGAAAACCTGTGTGTGTTTATAACTAAGGGCAGTAGCAAACCTCTCTGTGCAATGAAGCTGAATTAAGACTTCTGTTGTTACCTATTCTGACTCTTGACTTTTCATCTCAGTGGGCTTTTTCACCTTACATGTTTTATTTAGTATTATGAAAATGGTGTATATATATAAATATTGATAATGTATAAGTATGCTTCTGGATATAAAATCCTCCATATTTGTATGGATAACTTTTACACATATGCAGTGCAGGCATATAGATAGTCTTTATTCCAAAGGAAGTCTTTATTCGGCAGGTCTGTTACTGTTAATAACCACATTGTGTCTGTGCTGAATGAGCAGCTACTAAGAACCAGGATATTGGAGATGATGCTTCCCTCTGGATTGCTACAATAAACTCTTGTTTTGGTGCTTTGATTTAAAGCACTGAAAACCTCTAAAGGAATGTGTCAGATACGATAGAGTATTCTTTTCCATTTGCAGTACAATGGAGAAAACGTTCTCCGTCTCTCCGGAGAGATAAATAAGCAATGGCAATACATTTAACTGTACTTAAAATGAAAGCCTTTTGAAATGCCTCTATTGAATATTAAATAGGTCCTATTATAATATACCTCAGATCAGAGTTTAGGATTTTCCCTAATAATTTCCAGACTACTGCTTATCTTAACTACGGAGGACACTCTACAGTAAGGCTCATTTTGGCTGTAGATTTAAGAACCCTAGGTCTAATACAGCCTGTAGGATGACTGAGCTGCAGGAATATTTGCTGAATGATTCATTGAGCAATGTTCTCATCAGCTTCAAAGAAAAGTACTTTTTCTTTCTGCTCGTTTAACAGAAGGAGCTGCCGTAAATATAGATATTGACAAGAGGCTAAAGGAATCAAATGGATAGTGTGTTTTCTCTTCTCCTTACACATCCATCCTCTTCATATGGTAGATAATAAGTAATCTCACTGTAATACTTTTCCAAGTTATAGCTGTTTACATTTATACATTCCTCATAGCAAGTCTGAGCCCCAAATACCTTTCTAATTCATAGATAATACAGGAATTGTACGTGCAAGTAGGGAAAACACAGACAGCAAAATCAGGAATTCAGGAATACCAAATGTCCAAAACTGACTATGCAAATGTATCACATACCACCCAAATGAGGCACTATCCAAATAAATAAATACATTGCATTTTAGTGAACCAGTATGAAATATTACATCCTAAGTAAGGTGTGAATCCAAACTATCTGTGCTGCATTTACAGTCCTTGTTATTTAGTGTTGATGCAGCTACTATCAGCCTGTATCTAGCACTGCTTTTCCTGACAATAGCAGCCGTAAACTGTTATTCTGCATGGAGAAACAGGATGGAGAGCCATACAGCACTGCAAAAGAGATACATGTGCTGCAGGTGGCGTATAGAAGCACTTGGATTTGGGAATTGGAAAGTAAAGCAACTCAAATTTGGAGCTGCCACTTTGATAGAAGCGTATGGGGTAGCTGAGCAATGTAAATGGAATGCAAAAACCTAAATTTTAGTGGGAACAGAAAATGCACATCTTGTTTTTAAGATTGTTAAATATTAAAGTTGTCCTTTGCCAACAAGCCACTGGCATATCACTGATGTTCTATGCTCAAATGCCTCCCAGGTGTATTCATTAGACCAGGTGGCTCCTGCCAGCCATGTAGAATAGAGCTGACATCATGACATCAATTACAAACAATCTTAACCAGTATCGATTTTCTATTATGTTTCTGTTGACTCTTGATTCTTTTCCATAGTAACTCCGTTTCCTCTACTGAATGGAGGTGAGAAAGCTGCAAGTTGTCTGACCCTACCACTGCAACTAGCACGAGGATATAAAAGTTCCAGTCTTAGCCAGGGTTGAAGGCAGCTCAGTGTTTTAGGGCTCTGTAACTCTCTATTGTCGACATTAGACTTTTGCAACATAGCTGGCTGTGTTATTCACTACTAGCCTTCTTGCAGGCACACTAATTTTCATCCTCCATATCCAGCTTTAGTGACCCCTCTGTGGAAGCTCATCCACTTTATATAGTCCTCCAGTTATTATGCCTGAGGCCAGCAAAGTCAAATGATGTATGTCTGTGGCAGGCATGTAATCAGAGTGATTTGTAGGCACTCCGAGAGGGACCGAAGTCCGACTGGTGTCCCAGTGATAAAAGCCCACTGATTAATCCCTAGGGTACACTTTGCTGTGTAAATGGTGATTTGCCATTTGTGGAGAATAAATAAAGCATGATCCATTTCACGATCAACTGCTGGAAAATAGTTGCTTGTTAAATTCTCTTACTCACAAAAATGAGAAAAGAAGTACTTGTCTGGGATTCTACCCTACTCTTTTTTTCCGAACTTCACTGTTTGTTGATAGTTTTGGTGTTGCAGAAGCGTTCCCGAATGAACAGACTTAATATAGTAGATGCTGGGGGATTTAATTATTTATGTATTTTTAATCGGTTTTGCCAGGATGGTATTCCTGTCCGTAAATAATTTTAAATACCTGACAAATGTATCGAATGACTGGCTGGCAAAGAGAAAGCTGTCTTTCTGAAAACTAAGAAACATAGCATGTGATCTGTTGCACAAGTAACTGCTTTGTCTGTGAATGTCTGTTTTGGGACTATTTTTTTCTTGAGAGTCCTTTTACCACCGGAGAAGGAAAATATTTACTCACAAACATTTAAATTTATTTTTTTGCTATTTCACATATTTCACAAGCTTTATGCAGTATATGTAGGTCTTAAAAATTCCCTTTTGAAATTATATGCTTTTCCTTACATAGTCCTGCTTTGTATTTCACTATATAGTTGTAGTCCTCTGCTTAACAATCACAGTTGGCTTTCTCTACAGATGAAGTAGTAGATTGAGGGTAATTTGTATGGGTAATTTGAGAAGCATACTGGTTTACATTGTTTTTCCTTAATTATTGTGCCTGAATAAAGCAGCAAATACAGCATCCTGACTGAGAAATACATAGGTTACTCTGAAAATAATGCCTCATTTTATTTCCTTGGAAACTATACATACAAATATGCACAATAACTCTATTTGACAGAGCAAATTGTCAGCTACAAAACAGTACTTTTCAACGCAATCGCCACTATTAGTTATGCATTTTCATCAGCCTGTATGCCATGCTTGTAAAAATCTGCATGGCCATCTGGAACGTGGCTTGCCTTTGTAGTTGCTGTTGCCACTGCTGAAACACATTGCTCAGTGCCTCACTGTGCTCACATTCACTGTTCAGTCTCCACAAACATTCAGCAAGTCGACGAATGTCAGTGGGTGCCATTTTTTCTGCATGGAGGAGTTAAATGACATCCCTTTGCTTCATATGCACATCCATGTTGGACACCATTTTGACAGAATGTCTCTCTGCTGCCATCTGTCACACAACAACAACGTGGAATATTAGTAGGAAGGTTCAACCTCTACTGCCAAACCTCCAGCACCCACCTCTGACATTGCGGGCCAATGTAATACAATAGGAGGCATTACTTTTGGAACAGCCCTCCTATATTGTAAATGAAAAGCAGTTCTTTATTTATTGTGTTTTTACATTGTTGTTGTTGTTTTAATGCAAACAAGTGCTTGCAGAATCTAGTTTGTTATTAAGCTGTCTTCATGGTTCAGTGAGAGCTGACATCCTGCATCTGGTATTCAGGCAAGAAATTATGGAGCTCTCTCTTACCTTTACAGCTGAACATGAGATCTTTCATGGCAAAGGGAATTGTTTTTTCAAGAACAGTAGAAGTAGGGCTGCAGAAAGGACTTCTCTGCTGGGTTACCATGTGACAGGGTGACATGAAAGGCAGGAAAGACGCATGCATAAGGTTGGAGGAAAGAATGCAGAAACAGCTCTGTGGCATGAAACTAGCACAAAGCTTTGTCCTACGAGACAGGTAATATTTACCCTACAAGCAAAAGCTGTTCCTCGTTGTCCCTGGACAAGGGAACTCTCTAACTGGTGACTAGAAGTCATGGCTGGGGTGCTACGGAGAGAAAGGAGTTAGAAATAGAGAAGGATATTTTTCCACTAAGTGATTTGCTGGAAAGATAGGTAGAGAGAGTAAATCAAAACACCATTATTCTAAGAACTGTCAGAAAACAAGATTTTCTTTTAGTTTACTCTGGGTTTGCTGTTTCTTTGTTTTTCTAACCAGTGCTGTTCTTGATAAATAAATAGTGTGTAACAATTAGCTATGTTTGACATTCTAGCTTAGTCTTGTAGTATGAGAGAGCTGCCTATTACAGTGCCCAGAGCAGGTATTTTTTTCCCTCACAATTCTGGTATATATTCAAGTTTGTTTTCTTCTGTAATTTTATTAAGGACACCTAGGTTTTGAACCAGTTTTTTGTTACTCTCAACTGCACGCTATGGAAAAATTAGAAAGACACAGCCCAGCCTGGATAGAGTCATTCTTAATTCTAAAGAGACACTTACTAAAGCAACCATCTCCAGAAGGGGTGAGCACGTCAGTCACTAAATCAATCACAAGAAGCTCCAATGCTCAAGTTAAAACTAAAGAGTGAAGGTCTTCAAATTAATTTTCGTGTCTGAAAAGACACGGCCTTCTGTGTGCCAGGGCAGATTATAGGATCGATTCAGAACTGTGGGAATCCTTTTTTTCTCTCCAATTTTTCTCTCTGTTCTGTAGATAAAATAGTAGATAATACAACATTCAAAGCTAGCATCATTGATGCTAATGGTGGCGTGTCATTTTAGAGGAAAAAAATGTTTTGTTGACAGTATGGCTTTTTGCTTTATGATTTGGCATGCTGTATGCAACAAGATGTATGTAGTGATGTCAGCTCTGAAGGTATTACAAGAGCTTTACATAGCTTTGTGACTGCTGCCAGAATTTGTTTGTCATCAGATTCATCCCCACATATTGTCTTTTTTAAGAGTATCTCAGTACAGTCTTTTATAGATCATTACATACTTTCATAACACTGTGTTAACATGTCTCAGCTAGGAAATATGGAAAATTTAAAACTCTGAACCTCTCCACATATATGTCCATTCCTTAGTTCTTTGCTCCAAACAAATAAAGAGTGGAAAAATTCAGTGTTTTTTGTTTGTTTGTTTGTTTGTTTGTTTGTTTGTTTGTTTTAATGATTAATCTAATTTTCAGCTGATTCTTGGGACTGCTTGGGCATCTCCACAATAAATGACAGTCATGAAAATAGCTTTTGTTGAAGATAAATCCTTTGCTTCAACAAAAGCAAAAGGGAAAAAAAAGACTGTGAGTTTGAGCATTAGTATCTTCTGTCTGTTTTTCCAATTGATTACTATTATTCTACGTGCGTGTGTGTGAAATGTATTCCCAAACCAGTTAGAGTGCATTAGGTTTTCTCAGGTTTATTGTCTCTATGGTTAGCGGTAGTTAAAAATCCACTAGGAGATCTACTCAGGCTAAGCAATGAAGGTTTTCTGTTTATCTATGAATATTCTGATTTATTTATTGAATTGGCAAAAAAAATAAAAGTTTCTCAGTTTGGAAACTAATTGACAGCATCACCAAATACATTCATTTTTTAAAATATTTTCCCACTAACTACTGATAAGACCTTGATTTTCTAATTTGCCTTCTCCTTTCCCCTCATTCCATATGGTTTTGCAATGACATTTGAACTTGGCATTAATATTGTTAGTGGGAACAACCTTTGAATCTCTAAAAACTTTGTCTTGATGTTTGTTCCTGAAGAAGACTTTCAGGATAGCTGGGAAAAGGGAAGAAATTGAGGTCCTAATCACACATTTCCTGATAGTTTTTCTTAAGGACAAAATCAGACTCAGAGCTAAGTCTGAACTCTTGGTAAATGCATTGTCAGAATATTCTTCAGAATATATTAATCTGCCTGTTTTCACTTAATTTCTGAGTTCCCCATCCCCCTTTGTGAGTGCTTTGCATGCTTGAAATGTGAGGTGTGCTTTGTCTTGTTTCTACTAGCGGTGCAAGCTGCTTTAAGAAGTTTCGTATTTTTGAGCTTGATGCCAACTGGTTAAGGAACCATCTGTTCCAGTGTGGAGAGTTTCTCCCTGGATGACCAACTGTGTGAAAAGGCATTATGAGATAGCTGGGAAGAAGTGTCCTGCTCACTCAGACAGAACTGAAGCATTACTGATGGCATCCTTGCAGAATGTGCCTGTAGCTACCATGTGAGCCCTGCTCACACTGTTCTTGGTGAAACTTTGCAATAGGCTGCTTCCAGGAGGTCGGGTCTTCAGTCTGTTCTTCCAAGGAGCTCTGCTATTGTATAAGTGTTGGGGTACTGCTTGAAATCAGACAGTTTGTAAAGGCACGTAAAAAAACACCCGAAGGAGAAAGATGCTGCTTTTTTTGGTGGTGATGTAGTGTCTAACTGTATGTTTGCTTCCTAGCTGCCAGCCCTTTATAGCATCGTGAGCGATGGCTGTAGATAAGCTATCAATACTATGAAGGTAAAAGTTTCTGACTTATGAGGTTTGCGTCTCCGCGCATCCACAGACTGGATACAGACAACACACGTCAGTGAACAAGAGCAGACAAATAATCCATCTTTTTAATGACTAGGTTTGTCCAAAAAATGCAAAAACTGCAATTTCAACTTGGTGGAAAGTTTTGTCTTTAACACCTCTCATGCTTCAAAGCAAAAATGAGAACAAAGAATGTTGAGTTTATATGTGTGTGTGTGAAATGTATTCCCAGAACAATGTCACGATGAAGAAATTAGCTTACTTTTAATAAAATGTTAATGACATTCTAAATCTGGCTTTATTATTAATGTCCACTTTGTAAACGGAGCTGTTTGTAGTGGAATAGATGCAGTTTTCTAAAACTGAGTGCTAATTTTAAAAGTTCAATTTCAACAAACAGACATTTTCTCCAGAAAATCTCTAGAAATTTTTTAGAGAAAATGTCTGTGTTAGATAGGAATTTTTAAAAGCATCAGCTTCATCCAAGCAAAATTCCTTCTGATAACTTATTCTTGGGTTCTTGGGCTCCACTGCATGCTGACTGCAAAATGTCAGCAGGTGCATGAGGAGCCTGAAATCTCCAGAGCCCCTGGTGGCAGGAATGCACATAAATCACACTGCTTCTAGGCTGGAGAGGAGAAGTGGCATCACTGGAATTACAAATGACAAATCTTAGCTAGGTGAAGTAAATGACATCCTAGGTTTTCCTATCAGTAACTGAGCAGTCACGTTTGAAAAGAAAGGTTAGTTATAAGAGTTGCCCAGCCAGGTGGAATTTCAGGAAAGTTTGCATTAATCCATGTTTAAGACTTCCAAATTGAAAGTCATTTCTAAGTGATACTTTTTATTTCTTTAAGTTGCTGTAGCCTACATGGTAATTTCTCTCTTAACACAAGCAGTTTGCCTTTGACGTTAGAGAAAAGCTAGATAGATTTGGTGAGCTGATTTAAAACTTAGACTTCTGAATGCCTCATTTCTTACCGACAATTGTAGGCAGGTTTTTTTTTCATTGTTTTTGTTTTGATTCTCCCAGACTCCACCTGTGAGTGTTCTAGTACTCTCTCTGTATGTATGCTCTGTAATACTTCTTTTATCTGCT
Source organism: Perdix hodgsoniae (assembly GCA_035772895.1). Lineage (NCBI taxonomy): Eukaryota > Metazoa > Chordata > Aves > Galliformes > Phasianidae > Perdix > Perdix hodgsoniae. The sequence continues at coordinate 40,900,757 of JAPSGF010000002.1, forward strand.
TGATTGGTCTTCTTGAGCGCTGCTTTATGCAAAGCACCACCAAACCCTTCTTAGAGATTATGAGTTGCAGTATGTATTTTTAAGGTACACTAAACGAGAAATGTGCAATATAAGCAAAGCATTTGCATATTTGAATGAAGGCTGAAACTGTCAAACTGTAGCTGCTGACAGGAAATTGATGTACCAGTTGGTATTTACCTAGCAGAAATTAGTTGCCTGCGATCAGTTTTATTAAACTGGACACAGAATGTAAGCGTTCCCTTTGAGGGTTAAAAAACCTGTTCCTTTCAAAGATAAGTGTTAAATCTGTTTCATTGCCCCAGTATTTCTATTTTCTCATTGCATTCCTTGTTTCTTTTTTTTTCCCCTGAAAAATATTGCTATGAAACAGACAAGTAAGCTTTCCTGGTCAGCCTTTGAGTTCCTCTTAGAACCCATGCTTTGCGCTTTGAACGCAGCTGGTCACTGACAGAAGCTTTGCAGGAGGAGTTCCTCTGCTTAGAACATTCTCCAGTGGGACACCAGCAAATGCACCTAGGCTCCACCTTTCATTTGCTGAGCACACAGGCCAGACATCGCAGTGGAGCATAAAGTTACATCTGAATGAAAAGGTTATTTTCTATTGCAAGTCACTATCGGACAAGTCCCTAGGGAGCCTGACTGTCATGAAGAGGTTCAGGTGTTTTCACACTCAGATGCTTCAGGGCTGCTTGATCTGTCAGTTTTCCCTACTGTGGGGATGTATGAGTAAATTAATATTTATTATTAATAGAGCACTGCAGTGAGCCAGATGCACTGCACTTGTTAACTTTGCCACGTTGGACTACATCTCAAAGTGTTTGAAGTCTGTTTCTAGAAGGGTGAGGATCTGCATGTGACAGATTTTTGGAACAAGAGTGGATAAATGAAGCTTTTAAATCTGAGGCTTGGATAAGATTTAAGGTAGTATGCTAGTAGCATAGAATCCAGGAAAGTGGCCATCTCTCCCATCTACTGAGCAATCAAGCAATAGGTCTGAACCCGGTTTTGCACACCGGGAATCTAATGGTCACAGCTTTTCTTAGTTGTGTTCATTCTCTCATATTCTCTCATACCTGTATGAGATAGAAGGAGTCAGCAGCTCCATCCATGGTACGTGATCGATAAGAAATGCCTCATGGTTTGAAAACCAGAACAGATCTCTGTTTTTTTAAGGTCAAGATGATTCTCATAGACTTTCCATACCCTGGTCTACTTGCAGAGTCAGGGCAATTCAGTAGTTTACTGAACAACCTCTTGTTTACCCGTCTATTTTCCTAGTAAATTTTTAAGCAGATGGATTGTGTTTTTTCTCTAGCTATAGTAAATCTATCAGGGAACTAACCTTGCAATGAATCACTTGTATTTTTCAAACCTGTGTGCATAAAATTAAACACCTGCATCCATATCAGTCGCTTCAGGCATTGGAAGGAAAAAATGGGGCTTGCTTTTCAGAGCAATTAATTCAGTGGCAGGACTTGCAAGTACCAGGGTAAAAATTAATTATGCTCAGAACTTACAAAATTCAGGATTCTAGGCAAACTTTCAACAGACATGCCTGAACATTTGAGCCACTATATTTCTTTATTATAAAAATTTTCCTCCTCTCTCTCCTTTTAATTTCTTTTTTTCCCAAGTTATTTTAGGAATATTTATTTTACTTTTTTTTTTCCTGTCTATGTTTTAGTAAATCACAGGAGAACAGAGTAATGGAAATATGGCTGGAAGGGTCCTTGAGAGATTACCTGTATCCTCAGTTCTTCACAAATATGAAAGCTGAAGCATATGACTAAGCACAGTTAGAAGGCACTCCTAGCCTTGTTGGCTTGAGGTGTGCAACATTGACAGTACTTTTGGATGAAAGCAGTTCTACCAGGAGATAACAATGGGGCACACACTGAAAAAAAATGAGCTGAAGCTGCAGAATATCTCTTTCCCATAACAAGAAATTCTCAGCACGGGCTTTGACCTAGTTCTCTCATAGTTCTACTTAAGTTTTAAGGTGTTTCTGTCAGGAGGTAACCACAGGGCTCAAGAAGGACACAAAGGGGTAGGGTCTGCAGATTGGAAGTGGGGCAGAGGGTGCATGAGCTCAGAGAGAAGGTGGACATAAAGGAGGCAGGTGGAGCCTGCAAGCAAGCTGGCTAGAAGATACTGCTGATTACATGGGAGAAGAGACTGGAGCTGACTGCTAGGTTATTATTTTTTTTCTCTGCTCCACAACAAGATCAGCTTTATCTCAATTAGCAAAATGTTCTTGAAAGATGCTTGCCTGTAGAAATAGTGTAATAGTGTAGGCTTTTGGGAGCTGTTCAGGCAATGTATTCCTTACTTTTTACTGACTTTGCTAGTCAGAACGTTTCCTCAGCTCTGCCTGGCTGTCCACAGCCTCTCTCCTGTTTGTGCCACTACCTTTTGAGAGGAGCATTTTATTGCCCTAATGGTAGTTGGAGTACAGCACGCTTCAACCTTGTTTTGCAGTGTTATTGCATCTTACTCAACTCATTCTTGTCTTTGATAGTGTCTTTGGTGTGGATGGGCATTTTAATGGGCCCAGTTGTCTCTGGCATTGTGACAGGTAAACCTATGAATCTCATTTTTCAAACCATTACAGGCTTCTGAGGCTGGATGAGAGATTTCCAAGAACATCTAGAATCTTAGAACAGACATCATTTTATGAATTCAAAGCAATGAACAGATGAAGAGTTTTTTTTTATATATATACTTGCCATAAAGTATCACTAAGTAGATATTCTCACAGCTTATTCACAGTTCGTAGTTACAAGACTTTTCAGCCCTGCTTGTAACCTTCTGAATTTAAAACACATAAATGCAAGCCATTTCTATTGCACTTAAGGCAGCAATTGAGTGTTGCTTACTCACAGTTACTCACAGTTACCTGTTGGCTGAAAAAAGTGGTAGGCTCTCCTTAAGTTTTTTATTATGAGTAACATGCTGAATAGCAGGTAGCTGAATTCCTTATGCTCAACAGCACTTCTAAGCAATTGGTCATGGCTGATAGTGCAAAGGAGTTTGTGCAGGTTTGTTTCTGAACTGGTGAGTAAACAAGCACTGCCTTGTCTGCTTCCCAAATGGTATTTTTATTTCCTGTACAGTCCAGTTATTTTAAAGGCACTTCATTTCATCCCTTCAAATAATAGTAAACACGCTCTTTTTAAACAGGAAAATGTGGTCAAAGCAAATGTTGCAAAGCCTATTGTGGAAAACAACTGTGAACTCTGTCGTGTGCTGTTATTACTGTTAGGGAGTGCAGCTCTCTTAGTTCTGTCACTGAAGATAAAAACAAGTGTTTTTTTGTTTGTTTATTCCTTTTGTTTGTTTTTGCATGTGTTTTTCTTTTTATTATTATTATTTTTAGATGCTGTGGAGACTGTGAGAAAAATTTGAAAGCAGATGTTTTAGGAAAAGCTTAATATGTATGCTTGTCAGTTACGTGCAAGTGAAATAGAATAAGGCCGATTAGTCTTGGGCACTGGAATTCTTTCCAGGACACAAAGAACATGAAACTAAGGACAGTTTTTGTGAGAGCAAAAGCATCTAGAGGGTACACAGTGCAGAGACCCTCCCAAAGTTCTCCACCAGTTTTTAAAGGAGCTCAGATACCTGGCCTAAAGAAATTCTTCTTGGAGAAGAAATTCTTCACCTGTTGAATTTCTCCTGGCTATTTAATGTTTCTATAGCAAACGTGACCAGATCAACCTGGGGCTGGATGGGAAGACGCATTGAAAAACGTAGCACCTTTTCAACTGCAGCTATAACCTGCCAGACACCAGGCAGATTTGCCTTAGGTGAAAAGGAATGAATACTAAGAAATAGTTTTGCCATCAGCATGCTTTAGTCCCTTTTTTTTTTTTTTTTTTTTTTTTGTGAGAAGATGTGAATTCCTATATTTGCAAGACTATGGGAGAGCATGTCGAACAGTCGGGTACCCGTCCTCAACAGTTGGTGAATAGGCCTGGGGCTTAGCACAGGAGTGAGATGCTAAGGTTGAGAAAAAAAGATGGTATGGTTGGGTATGTCTGTTGTACATGTGTCCAGCTTGTGAAAAAGTTGTTTTTTGGGTTGGGTTCTCCATCCGTAACCTGAAGATCACTGGTATTCTGTGCTTTCCAGAAATCTGCAGCTATTAACAAGGTTATTTTCTTAGCCATCTGTAGGTTGTATGTGATCTTGAAGCATAAGAATTCATCCTATAAAGCCTGAGCAAGTCTCTTTCACATGAACAAGCTCCTCATTTCATTGTAAGATGTGTATATATATGTATGTGTGTGTATATATATATATATATATATAAAATAATGTTGTTTGATAAGGTGGACTTCTCTGTAAGTTGTCAGCCAGGAAACACTGTGTAGGAAACAGATATGACCATCCTTTTAAAAAGTTTTCAAGTCAGTTATGTAATTTAGCTTTGAGATATTACCATTTCTCATGTAAATTGTATGTACTTCTTAGTATTTCCAGAAGAATTAGATCAGAGCCAGGTCAAACGTGGAGTTCGTCCATCCAATCAAAAGCAGATTGAAAAAAAGAGGCCTAGGTAACATTTTCATAAATACCAACAATGGAAAATCAGATTTTCTTCCAGTTAATTCTTTCAGGCTATACAGGATACATGTATATCTGCTCCATGTGTCTGAAGTGGAAGACAACACATTAGAGGCTGGTTTCCTAGCCAACCAGGGCTTAACTGTAATTTTTCCTACAATGAAACAGAAGTAAGAATAAGTGGGTCTGTTTTGTATTTAAAGCAAAGCAAAACAAATTAAAAAAAACACCTAGTGTACTAAGCAGTTAGAAACTCCCTTAGTATTCTTAAATTTCTTAAAACAAGAAAGAGGTACAGCTTATAGCCCTATGAAGATACTGCACAGGCTCTTCTCTTCCCCAGTTGTTTTACTTTGTCATTACCTTGCAACTTGGAAGTGGCAGACTTGGATCACACATGACCTCAATATCAGGCTGTTAAGGTTTTTAGTCCTTGTTCATGGAATTAGGACGTTGTACAAACCACATGGTTGTGCTGACTTGTCTCCTGCCTGTAGTTGATCTCTCCTCTCACCCCAATTAAAAGAGGAGGGAAGAGTGCAATAAATGCATCTCAAAAGCATTCAGATCACAGGTGCAACACATTGGAATGTGTGGTGGGTTGATTTCTTTTTCAGTTTATGTTTGTGGTTTTAAGAGCTAGTATTTGTTTGATTTTCTGTTAGCATTTGTCCAGTCACAGAAAAAAGCCAGGCAAGTTGAGTACTCCAGGATAGTTGGTTCATGGCAGCTGATAGAGGTCAGGATTATTTCCTCGTTCCCATTTTTCTGCCCATCAGTAGCTCCTAGACCAATGGAACAGGTAGAGATACCTCAGATCTCTCAGCTTCCTTATCATTTAGCATTTTCACCAACCTGAAGCACAAATAAAGATGTCATTCCCACAAGTAAATAATTACTAAGTCCATGTCTGGTGATTCCTTTGAAATCTCGAGATGTCTTGTAGCGTGACTGATAGACTTGATTAAATAGCCCCCATAAGATTGCTATTGCAGAAGAATGATTAAGCCTAAATTATCTGAAAGACACTGACTCAGGATATAAACAACGCAAAAGCAACTGATTCATGAACTGCAGCATGATATATCCCGGAGTTCAATGAGTGAATGGGGCTATTAGTGACTAAGCTAAAGCAAGCTGAGGTTTTGTTTGCTTTTGGCTTCATGACTTCTACCTTCATTCTCTGCATGTGGCTCAACATTCAAAAATACTTATGAAAGGGAGGGAGCAAAGATGGAGGAGAGGAAGGTAGGAGTAGAGAAGCAAAGGGATTTATGTTTTTGTTTACATCTGGAAATTTTCTTGCTGTCCCAAGGGTAATGGCATTCACAGTGAGGGAGAAAGGGAGGGAGGAAGGCCCACGAGCTCTTACAGGGGAGGAAAATAAATATTAGGAGGAAGATAGGAAAAGAAAAAGCAGAATGCGAAATACAGCCAAAGGAAAAGGAACATTTTTTAGACAGGAAAAGCAAAGAGAGGAGAAGCAAGGGCAGAGGAAAGAAGAGATGTCCAAGTGGTTGTCAGGGTTCTTTATTGTCTTTCCCAGAAATACTCCAGCAGTGCTGGCATTAGTGTGCAGAGGTTCCTATACATAAAAAATAAGCCAGTCAGTAGATCACTGCAAATTGTTCTCCTAAAAACATACCTAAAAACATCTCCTAAAAACAAGAAGGAAAAAAAAAAACTAAAGTTTTCACTTTTGGTGGCACAAAACAATTTATTGATCAAAATTAGGCAATTCTTCCTCCCTTTTATTATATGATGATGACAGAAGAAGTTGAATAACTTGCTCCCTTGCGAAAACCATGCTATTTTACAATAAATAAACTCAGATTTTAGTGACAGACCAGACAGAGGGTTTTTATCTTATTTCCATCATATCTGAAAGAAAGAGGAAGAAGCCAAGTTAAGTCTCTCTTATTGTTTTCCTTAAATTAAATGAAAGGAGAGCACACTACTGAGCAACTACGTTATCCTTCCCATCATTTCCATGGCAAATGAAAATATTTCTCAAAGGTAAGTAACCTAATGAAACCTTATGCAGTGGTCATGGGGAACTGCTGCCAAAACTGGAGAGAAGTGAGAACAATGGACTGAGTGTTAATGTAAAATATCATTAGGTTTCAATGTAACAAGCAGCTTTTTTTCCCCTGATGCGTAAATGGTAATTTTGTGGAACAGATAGTCCTGACAAGTGGTTCATCTTTCCTTTGGAGCTATGTCCCTTAAATCATGACAAAACTTAATAGTAAGGGGAGAGGTATGCTCCCTGGGCTCCTTAATGAAAAATGGTAAGTCACATTCTTCTGTTTGCCTTCAAGTTGGCTATAAATATGTAAAAATGTTGACTATGCATGAAGTATGAGGAGATTTTCATAATGTGGAACTGTCTCTTTCTATTAGTATTTAAATAAAGATAAAGCTACCAAGCATGACCACGTGCAGATAAAGTGAACAGGGAGAGAGAATCTTTTTTAGTTCTTCCTGACATTCGATTTAGCTGATTATAAGCTGAACAGATATCAAACCCATAAAGCACTCTCTAAAATTAAAACTCCTAATGGCTTCATTAATACAATGCACTTACATCAAGCTACAGGCACATGGCTTTAGCATACCTTGGCATCTTAAGAGGAGTTGTCTGGAGGGCAGTAAAGCAGTGAGTGTGCTTCATACCTGCTGGCACCGCTTCTGTATGGGAGCCCTTTTTTTATGCTCATCACTTGGAGTGCGGGGGGGCTGTTCCCTTTCATGTTTGCAAGCGGGGCTTCACTTTGCTCATCCTTTTCAAAGAAGAGGGTGCTGCATATAAGTGACAGTAGCAACCTAAGTTCACAGTCTGTTGTCAGCTCAAGTAGGCTGCCTGTCACCAGTTTTGCTTCTGTAATCAGTGCTGGGAGGTTCATCTTCAAGAGAGCAGGCGCTTCCATGAGCAGTGGTGATCATCTGCTCTTCCGGCTGAGCTGCATGAAACAGGGAGTGTCTTCTGACCTATCTGTGCATGGAGGTGAAGACTTTTCCCAGACTGGGTCTTGAGAAACAATAACAAAATCCAAATATGTCTGAGTGCCTACAGCCTTATTGGTTGCTGATAGGATCAGAGTCATCAACCTGCAATTATGCTCCTCTGGGCACCTCTGCGGAGGAAAAAACAAAAAGAAGTTGAGGTTGAGAGTACTTTGAACTAAATTAGAGAAAATGAAAAAGGGTGCTCTCAACATTCAGACTACGTTTTAGAAAGTAATGTTTTGAATTACCATATCAATGTTGTGATAGCCACTGGAAAATTGAATTAATATGCAGGATATTTGGAAATCTCCATGGTTTTCAATGCAGAGATTCAAAATAAAGGAACTCTGCTGGGATGAAGCAGTGCTGGGTCAGCCAACATCCAGCAGGCCCCAGAGCCAACTGTATCATCTGCCCCGTGGTTTTCCTTTCAAGTGTTTTCAAGTTGAGCATCCAGTAATCAATCTAGGGTGCCAGCTGCATCAAGGCAGAGAGCGTCAACATGCTTCAAACACAGCTCACATGCAGAGCAACAGAGTTTGAAAAACAAGGAAAAGACACAGAATTCGAACTGAAATTTGAACTGGCACATACCCAAATCTGGTTTCATTTTCTCAGTGTGAGATGCACTGGCTGGACAGTGAGCTCATTGCAAGCAGTCACTATCAACATTGCTCCATTTTGCATTTATTAGTAGCTAAGTATAAAGTCTTCTGGGGTTAGATGGGTTGTAGGCATACTCCCTGTTCTTAGATAAACAGAAAGTGCTCTTTTAGGCCATTATCACGCTGACAAAGACCCCTCAAGGACTGTAAGCAATTTTAATTATGTCTCTTGCTGTATTTAATTGTCTCACTCACTACCACAGACAAGTAGGCAGATTTTTATATATAATTGTCTCCTGATTGAGCACTCAGGGTGTGGTGTCTGTGTTTGTGTGTGTATTTGCAGCAGCTAATTATGTATAGGCCTCCCAGATTTCTATGCCTAGCAACAGATGTTTTCGGGAACAGATTTTCTATCCATGGTAGAAGAAGACCAATCTGGGGACAGTGGACATAAGTTGGATGTATAAAGTCGATCAGATAAATGAGATTGTATTCAAGGATGCTGATGGATAAGGCAAATGTCATTATGAAACAGAATTCTTATAATCTCTGAGAGGCTTTGACTATCAGGAAGTTCCTGTTAAATGGAGAAAGGGAAATGCTAAGCCTGTTTTCAAAGAGAGAAATGAACATCTGGCAAACTACACACTGGTCAACCAATTTGCCCTGATAATTATGGAATGAATTCTCATGGATGCTGAAGGAAAAGAAGGTGACTCTGAATAGCAAATGCAAATTTTGTAGGGCAAATCATTGGTGATCAACTTTAATGCCTTCTGTAATAAAATGACTAGCTCTGAGAATAAGGAAAGAGATCTATTTATTGTAGCAAAGCTTTTGACACTATTTGGAATAGTATCCCCCAAACAGGTTGGGGAAATGCAAATTAAATGTACAGATTTGAAAATAAATAAATGTGGAAAACAGGCATGAATAAGTGGATATACTGGGAGGTAGGTTGGCAAGTTCAGCAGGCAGTGTAGATACCTGTTGTGTATAAGCATCTGGATATCTCTCTTTGTTTCTTGCTTTTTTTTTAATGATCTTCCTGTTCCATTCCTAGCCTCTACTCCTTCTGCCAAGTCTTCAGAATTCAGCCACATGACAGACTATTGGCAGCCAGGGTGATACCAGCAGCAAAGATCTGGGGAAGGGAAAACCTATTTGCTCATCAAAATTCCTCACCTCAGAGATAAGAAGTTTAGATGCTTATATATGTAGATGTGTATGCATTCACACGGGGGTCATTTTATTTTGGCTTTAGCATTTGCTGCTCTTGTAAGCTGTGCCCATATGTCTTTCTCTGGCTTACATACCTGATAAAACTCTATGTAGGAGTGCTCCTGTCTTCAAGTCTTTGGTAACTTAAAAGCCTTTTCAGTGAAATGTAGTGAGATACGGTGATGTTGCAGTATTTCATGTGCTTTTAATTCCTCAAATATTCATGTTTCCAACCCTTTCCTCATGCTTACTCTCATTTTCCTGATTTGTTGTTGAAAATTTGCTAAAAGCACAGTTTATTTCTATAACCTGTAACAGAGTTTGCCATTTCTTTTGATTTAAAGAGAAGGAAAAAAAAAAAAAGTAGTATAAACATAACTTCGTTTTAAAAAGAAAAGCAAATGCACCAGCATGTTCTAATGAGAGCTATTAAAATAATTAAACGCTATCGTATGATGATTGCAGAAAAACATAAGTAATGAAAGTGAAACATATAACGACTGGCTTATAAAATGAGCAACCAGCATAAAAATTGAATGAGTCAAAAGTTTAAACTAGAATGCGACTAAATTTCAGGATAGTGTAGGAGGAAATATAATTGCACTTATTCCATTTACTTGAAGTTTACTTGAACTAATGACGTGTCTCTGAAACGTGCCTGAGAGTTGTGCACAGACGATGGACTTCCCAAAAGGTGTTGCTGGATTTGATGCTGGGGCAAGCATAGGTCGCACTTGGCCTGAGGCTATCACAGCAGCTTTAACAATCAAGTGGAATGGGATAAAATATCTGCATTGCTGCTTTGATTAGATCTCACTGCTTATTTTGTTACAGCCCACTGGATGGCTCTGTGTTGCACCACAGTGAGCAAATGATGGGCAGGGAAAGCACAGCCCAAGTGCTAGCAGTTCTTCAGCTTTGTGGCTGAAGTTAGTCAACCACAGCCTCACTCTGATACTTCCAGCAGCCTTTTGTCATTGTTGTGCTTATCTTCTGGTGTAATTGTCATGCTTTTGGCTTAAAACAGTATCAAACAAGAAATATATTCTTCTGTCAATGCTTACGGTTCAATATTACTAATGTCAGAGATGTCACTTTGCTGTACTGTGTTGTCTGATAGCTGTTATAGGCTTCAATATTGTAATGAAAGTGCTCTGATCTTGGTTTATGTGTGCTGAGAAAACATTTCTGGTAATGCTGTGTGAAATTTCAAAGCTTTCACTGATCAGATGGATATAATACCTTTGGGAAATGAAATATTTAAATGAAAATATTATCACTATTTATTAAATACAAAACAGCTACTTTAGAAATTACCACAAATCTTGTATTCCATCTGGTGCTGCAGAACCTCCTGTTCAAGACTGTCTTTGCACCATCAGCTAGTAAAGGGGTTTGAGGTTTGCTTAGGCTGTAATCAGCCAAAAACAATCTGTGGACCCAGGAAGTCCATCTTGTAACCACATTTCCCCCTCCCAAATATATTTGTGCACAGCATTATGTTCAGTGTATTGCAGAAAAGTTCAATGGAATCGTTTAGGAAACTCTCTGTGTGCAATTTTCCCATCAAATATTTTGTGAAGAAGTATAGGATCAGGCCAAATAGCATTTCAAGAATTACAAATTCTTGAGCAGCTGAGACGGAAATCTTGTCAGTCTATGAGGGTTCTTGTAAGTTAGCCCAAATTTTAAAGCAAGAAAGCTCTAGCTAATCTTAGAAAAGTCATATTATTAAAAGCAATATTTTCTGTGAGTTAAAAAACTCTAGCACTGCCACGCTCTATAAATGCTAGTTCTTCAAATTTTTATTCCTAAAGATTGCATTCAGATAATAATTCATATAGCTGTGCAGACTTGCCCTGCTTGCTTGGGGTTTTCTTTGAAGTTTTGGAAAGTGCTGATGAATATGCTTCAATGATTTTTTACTTGCCCTGCCTAGGGCAGCAAACAAACTGCAGCAGGTTTAATCGGAACTAAACCTTGTCTGCAGGCTACAAAACTGAACATGCCAGACAAGTTAGAGCAGTGTTAAGGCCTGTTCTTTCAGCTGTTCCAGGGTGTGGTGTCTGGGGAGGGGGGAGAGTGTCTATATACATACTTGCACAGGCTGTATAGAGTATCCTTGGTGTGTAGGAGGCCCGCAGTCATCCTGTAGCTGCTTGTCTATGTGACCTTGCTCCCAGAGATATTTGCTTCTGGGGATGCTCTGTTTAGCAAGATACAGCAGATACAAAGGGACAGGCAGTGGGAGCTCAGCACTAGGCTGTGGCTGGGTTGGATTGCAAACAGTGGGCTGTGAGTAGTCCAAAGTTTTTTGAGTGTCGTAAAAGGCAAATGATCACTGGTCTTTAGTGCCTGTTACCCAATTGCTTGGCAGAAAGCCAGGGAATCTTAGATCACGGTATGCCAGGTAAAATGAGAAGCTCTATTTAATTGAAACTGACACGTTTCTTCCGAAGTGTGGTACTTTCCCCGTTGTTTACATTCAGTCTAATCCTGTGGCAAAATAATCTCTGGGGAAGGTAGGTACAACCGCACTGACATGTACATTTTGTTTGTTTGTACTGGATCTGCCACTGTGTCTGTGCATTTTACCAGTGGCTGCAGAAGATAAGAATAGCTTTAGGAAAGAGTTGGCGTGTGGATGAAAGAGTGGAATATGTGCTTTCCATAACTCTATTCCTGACTCATTATTCAAAGCAGAAAGAATTCTCCTGTGGCTTTCTCTTTCTTATGTGGTTGACATACCACTCCCACCTTCCAGAAGTCTCAACAGCTCAAACACATAATTTTCTGAAGTATAGGCTGTGAAATTAAAGGTTAGATTTCAGTCCCACGTGTGAACTAAGTTACCTGGCAGTATGAGAAGAGTATGAGTGTGTGCATTTGTTCAGAAGTTAGACACAGAAAAACTCACCTTAAAACAGCCTAGCAATAAAGTTCAGTATTAAACTCATTAACAACAGGGATTTTGGAAGTTGATCCTCTAATCCATGATTTCTACCCAATGTTCTGCAGAACATATAGTAGGATATGGTATAGAAGATGGTATATACTATATATATATAGTATGGTATAGAAGATCAACCAGTGCCCTAAGGGGGCTAACCCAGTTAAGGTAGTAGAAGGATGAAGTAAATATCAACGTGTTAAAACTTCGAGTTTCATGCCCTTCATGCCCATTAATGTTTTATCAGCGAACACTGATTTTGTTGGGTATCCAGGGTAGCATGTTGGAGTGCTAAAACAAAACATTTTATTTACCAAGATGATTTTTTCGTGCAGTACTCTAGCAAATGTTCATTATCCCTGTTGCTTTGTCAGCAGGATACCTAGCAGTTCTGATTTTCACGTTCCCCTGAGTTTTATCATCATTCTGTGGCTGTGGAGATGAGGCACAGTGGTTCTGAAGGTTCAAGATGTTAAGCAAGGACATTGTCTAGGGTAGCTAGTTTTTGCTTTTTAAGAGCTAACAGGCCTTCAGTAACGTGAAGTTACACTAGAAAAAGAATGAAGGCTTCAGGAACCGATCCTGAAAACTACATGTGGCAAATACAAGAAGAGCTCAGTATGTTTTTTTGGGGGAACATATACAGGGAGTGAGTGCAAGGAATGGGTCCTACATCAAAATGGGGCCCTGAAGGAAAGTCAAAAGTCCACTGCCATGTTTTGATGACTCATCTGTGTCCACAGTACTTCTGGGAGCCTCTAGCTGTGAGAAGGTCTGGCTGCTAGCAGCATACAAGAAAGATGGACCTGCTTCCTCCTGTGGGGAGCAGCTGGGCAGATGGGGAAGAATGTGCTGAAATTGCGGTAGAAAGCAGAGAGAGCTGATCTGATGTAAGAGTTGAAGTGGTCAGATCCTATGCTACTCTGTGGTACTTGTGTCTGAGTGCTGAACTCTAGAATCTGAAGCTGCCTGAACCAAGTAGGCAGTGGAAAGGCAAACGGTGCTAACAAGCACGTTCTTTAACAAAACTGAGGCATAACCAGCAGATGTTACAGGAAATTCTGTACTGCACACTTTGCTTTTCTGCATATTGCGGGGGATTTGCTTCAAAGTTACAAGTGTTAAGTTTCATGAAGACCTTGTGGCCACAATTTCTTTTCTTGCATCTTTCTTGGTCTTTTCTTGCATGGTGTCCTTGACCTGATTCTCTGTCAGGATGTTGCTGTGCTACAGCTGATGAGACTAGATTTCAGTGCTGCTGTGCTTTTTACTCATTTTCTGGTGAGAAAAGTTGTGAAGCATCTTTTTGAAAGGTGAAAATGGTTTATTAATGAAGGAATAATAAATGTATGCGCAGACTGGAGCTATGTATCTAAAAATGTTGATGCATCTGTAGATTTATTTTTGCCTGTAAGGCTTTTATTAATCTATTTGTTTTAATATTAGGCAGAAGAAAGAATGTAAATGATGGTAGATGCAAAACTTAAATCCACATAAATATATATTTTTAAGAGATTTCTGGGCAGTGAATAAACATTTCTGACTTAAGGTGGATTTAATTAAAATGTGAATTACATTTGCTTTCAAAATGATGTTTAAAATAGGAGCATCCATTGATTTTTTTAAAATTTTTTTTAATGCATCTTAAGGAACATCTTATATACATACAATAAAATAAATGTATAACATCCATTAAGTGAGATGTTATCTCCAAAAACAGTTGTTATATTTAACATTAATGGGCACTAGGAATATTGCCCAGACTTATTTGTAATTTAGAAGGCAGATAAACTGTGTTATATATACACATATTTCCATATTTAAAACTAAGTTTATGTTCTTGTAAGTACGTATTGATTATCACAATTCCCTGGCCAATAATGAAAAATAGCGTTAGAACATTTATTCAACAACAACAAAAAAAAAAGCATAAAAAAAACCCCAAGCTGTTCTATTTCGGAATCCTTGCTTTTAGAAGAGCTTTATATAGACAAAGAGAGTTGCTGTGATGTGTATTTGTGTTCTGTAAGAGACCATATATATTGCATTGTTTCCTAGTGGTGGTTGGTTGCCTTTAAGTGAGTAATGCTAAGGAACTGGTGCATTTTTGTGGGTGGAATTCAATATTTATCTAAGAAAAAGTAAATATTTAAGTTGCATACAAAGGGCTATTTTATGAAGACTTCTAAATGAAGATCATGGATTATGTCATTCTTTTACTCAATTACTTTCTCCCTTTGGTTTTCACTGCTTATTTAAAGAAAGTTATTATTTTAGATCTTCTAACCTGTTGTTACTTAGCTGCTCGAGCTCTTGCTCTAAGGTCAGTTAACAGGCATATTAGCTTTACTTAAACTGTCTCAGTTTGGTCATTATAGATTTGGGTAGATGAAACTGTAAATACGAATCTTTGTAGGGTTTCTTTTTTATATATTGAAGTTGTCAACTGATATAAATCATTAAAGCTCTTTTAAAGTCAATAGAACTATGCCAGCTTGCACTAGCCAAAGAGTGAAGTCTGTAGTACATTTATGAAAAAGCTGCTTTACCTGTTCTTGTGCTACTGTCACATAAAAACCTATCAACATGTAAAAAATGTTGTCAGTTGGTAACCCCATTTCTTTCTTCTCATCTGTCTGTTTGACTCTCCGAGTCCTAGAGTATTACATTGCAGAATAAATATTGCAGTGGCCCAATTTAAATTCAGAACAAGGAAATATTCTGAATTCTGGAATGGCTCTTGGTCATGTGAGACAGTTGCAACAAGTAATGTCTCTGTCTCCTTAACATTTCTGTGTGTACCCTGTTCACAGCTGTTGCAAGGTACAAAATGCATTGCATCCAGACCCTGCCACCTGTTGCAGGCAATTTGGAATGCAGCAAATTAATGGAGATACAAGAAAACCTTTTACCTGTTGCAGTGATATTATTTGCATTTTGTTTAACAGTCACTCACAGCCTTTCCTTCATGTCACTGTTTTCAAAGATAAACTCTTAGTTTTGTAGCAGTGGGAATAAGTAAATTGAAAAACCACATTTTTTTTGCTGCATGCCTTTTTCTCAGTCCTCCATCCCTTTTTTCTTCCACAGCTGCATAAGGCCCAGCCCCACCTAAACCCTTTTGCTTCTAAACTAGAGGTGAGCTTTGGCAGCATTCAGGTCCTGTCCCCACTGTCTCCTGGGGAGGGCAGGGGGGGCGGCACAGCCTGCTGCCTCCTTTCTCTTCAGCTCTGCTCTGCTAGCTGGAGACAAACAGATCTGTGCATTCAGAGACAGTGGGTGCAAGCTGCTGACCTACAAGGAAAGACATTCGCCTGAACACAATTCCATCCCCTGAAATCCTTCCCATCCCTGAAGGTTTGCTGAGTCCTGGCTGGCATTTTCAGAGAGGCCAGAATGTCCTGCCTCCACTTTTCTTTGCTAAGCCTGTTGCCCCTCAGTTGTCAAGCCTCTTTAACGTACAGAGTTTCTTTTAAATTTTTGTATGTATTTTTCTTATTATTACTCTGAAATTTTGTGAGTTCAGCTCGAGAGAGAGTGCTGGCTGGGTGGTCATTAAAGGCACTGGCTGAAGCTGGACATCCCTTTCATCTTGTTGCAGTAGGGCTGTAAGGCCTTCCTTTGCTCTCCATTGATAGGAGGATTATTAAACTGTACAAGTATTCCTAACCTTTTGTCAATGAACCTTATGGCTTACAAATCTTCTCCAGTTACTTCTTTTTTTTTTTTTTTTCCTTGCCCTTATCATGCAGTCTAGGTCTAAATCTTAACACATCTCCAGCATACTACCATGAGAATCAGGCTTTTGTATTCTGTTCTGAGAGCTGCAACTTTTGTTCAGATGCATCTCTTTGCTTGTCTTGATTAATGAAATCTTTTCTTCCCTGACCTCTTTCATTTTTGTCATGATTTTTTTTGAGTTAATGAAAACACACCTGCTAAAATAATACTTTTTGATTCTCACGGTTGGAGGGTGATGGTGATGGCAGTTGGAAACAGCTGCTCTATACCTATCTGATAGAAAACTCTCTCATATGTATGGGAAGAAAATACTTTTATTTACCTCCTTGTCCCACAAGCTTTGCAAAAGGCTTGGGAGGGAAGACGAATGGCACTGAAATGATTTCCCCTTCTCACTCTCTCTAACTTCTTTCCACTCTTATTCTGTGTTATTCCTCTTTGAGTCTGTGTTACAGCTGACACCAAGATCTGCAAAAGCCCCTCTGGGCTCAGAAATTGCTTATAACTCTGAACTCAGGTCAGGGGCTTGTCTTCACGCATTACAGGTGTTTGAATGAGAGTTAACCGTATGGTTGAGACACACTCACCAAGTTCCCAGAGAGGATCACTCCAGTCTTCTGGGTGAGAGAGAAGCAGCTTGGTCTTCCAGAACTGCTGTGTTTGGTGGTTTCCTATACATCAGATTGTTTACTGCAAAAAGCTGTGGTGAATTGGAAGGGAGGCGTACAAAACTAATTTAAGAGAGTTGCTAGATATCCATGTGATGACTGTGATTTTAATATCTACCCAAGCAGTGTGGGTTTGAAATAGAAACCTACAAAAGAAACTTGGGGTCTTTTCCTCTTTAGGAGCTAACATTATAATTTCAGGAGAGTGAGTTGGTCGTGTTTTGTTTTGTTTTGTTTTTTGTTTGGAAGATAAATGTACTAATTCGAAGTTTGACCTTTTTGCAGTTTATGCCATCCAAATCATTTCCACAGTGAGTGTGAATAGACTGTTGTCTTTGGTGACTTTTTTCTCTAAGTTATAATTAGCATTCTAGATGATTAAAAAAAAAAAAAAAAAAAATCCAGAATTAACCAGAATGCTACAACTCTACATGCTAAAAAAAAAAAACCCAGAAATCAATCTCTGATGCTAAATCTAAGTAAAAAACTCAATAACTCTACATTATAAAAATAATTCCATAATGATCCACAGTTTTCACACTGCTTTGCACTCCAGTTGAAGTTGAGCTGTACTTGAATCTCTCATGAAAAACAGTTGGTAGAGAAAAGTAGTGTGGTCTCGGAAGTCATCCCTTTACTTTAGGTTGTGTATCATTTCTTGTTCTCTACAAAAACAAAAACTGTCTGTGCTCATGCTGTTCTATCTGATATGCAGTAATGTTATTGTTGACATGTAAACAGTTGATCATTCCTGGAGTGTATGTGTGGGAACTTTTCCTGTAGATTCTGATTTATAAAGTAGCTTGCTAGCACTTCCTGTAGCTGAGGCATCTTCATGTGAATGCTATGCATGTTAATAGCCTAAACCAGGCTTGATTAAGGATTTTGCAGGAGTTCAGCAACAGTTAACAGCACTGCTCAGAAATCCTGCAGGACAGTGAGGTTTGATGCAAATGGCTCCCAAACTCTGCATACCATGACAGGCTTTCAGCTTCACATGATGTACTACTTAGCTTTGGCTAGATGCTCAGAACAGTTTGCAGCTTCCACAGCCCCCACAGCAGAGAAATCACTGCAATTTCCCAGGACTGCTTTAAAGTCTCAGTAATAGGTCAGTGGAAATATGAGAATGCAGTCAGGTCATCTTCAAGTTGCCTTTTGATTCTACAAAGGGATTATGATTATTTAGCAAATGTGTGGTGATGCATTCTTGTAGATGGCGAATTTCAACTTTGTTGTATGTATGTGTGTGTGACTCTGACATCAAATGTGATTATGAAATGATACCCACTTGCTGAACTCTTAAGATTAGTAGACTTAGGATCTCAGTACTGAATAGCATAATTAATTTCTTGATGGTGAATGCTGTGGTTTTTGGCTTCGCCTGAGAATCATCCTGCTACCAGAAGAAGCAAATGTCAGTGGCAAAGGAACGAGTTGGGGGGATAGGGTCTGAAGCCTGTGGAAGGTATATGGTAGTGGGACACAAACATGGAGTAAAGCCACTGGCCCGAGAGCTGCATTACATAAACAACTCACCTGAGCTGGGAGATACAGGGCACGTTAATAAAGGTGTGCGAGCATCCCAGAGATATGAGGTACGAGGGGTGGAAGCTGAAGCTGGATAAGTGCACATCTTCAGGGTGTGCAAATGGAATATGTGTGATGAACCAAGGTAGAAACTATGTGCAGTAGTGTTTCCCAAATTTTGAACCAGTAGACTATTGTCAGCCCTCCTCTTCATAGTTACCAGTGTAACCACATGGAGCTGTCAAACTTTTAACTGTTATAGTTAGAAAAGTTTTGTAGATACCAAGCAGATAATGCAGCCTTGCAGATCACAGTAAGGACGTGCTGTCTTAAAAGCCACATAGTATACCACGTTGCCCAGCATAGCAAAGAGTATATATGAGTATGCTGGACTTGATGTAAATGCATGTATAAGTGAGCTGGAACGTAGGACCAGCAGGCAGCATCTGAGAAACTGAATCTTCTTTCTTACTCTTGCAGACAACCTCATAGTACATATTAGTTCAGAGGATTCCATAGGTCAGAGGATTTCATAGGACTCCTACATCACCAGACATTATAATTCTCAACACTTAGGAGAAATTTTTAGATTTTAGGAAGTCTAAAAGCTGCAAATGTGAAGTGGAATATGCAGAAAGCAACAGAATGAAAGATACTGGTAGTCTTGCAGCTATATGTGCATTAACTCTTGTGTGATCCTAAGAAGCTGATCATGCCCTAAATTACTGATGGGGCAAATAAAACCCTCTTGATCCTTGCTAATCTGACTTGGAGGACAGATGTCCCTTGGATCCTAAATATGGTGAATGGTTTAATCCTTTGTGTGTGAACAAGACACAGTTCAGCTGAGAATTTTACGTCAGTAGAAACACAGCTGTACCATGCCTACATCCTGATGGTTGTTTTTTTTTTTTGCCATCCAGTTTCCAGAAGCCAAATTGCAGACTAAGAAAGGGAAATAATATTCTTTTCTGGTCCCCACTTGTTAGAGTTTTGAAGCATGAAGGTAATACAAGTATATTGTAAACACCTAGCAATCCAGTGTGCTCTCAGAACTCTTGCATATCCTTAATGACTGGATTTCCTAAGATTCATGCTACAGAATTAATTTCCTGTATTTATGAGTTCTCTTAAGCTAATTTACAATCCCTTCAGTAAGCGTGTCTTGGTTTGCGCATGTCTTGCTCCCATGACTGTATTGACAAGGCTTTTCCAAATTTCATTCTTCAATAAATAAAGCCTTTGCACTTTCTAGTCCAAATTTATTCATGAGGACTTTATTGCACAGATGACTCTGTCAGACCAAATGCTCACAGCTTCTGAGCTGATGTCCTAGGAGGCCAAAACAACACTGGATCTTTTTCATATGTACATGCACCCAAGCTAAACAATTACTGCAGTTGTATAATATTTTACAATGACTAGTCTTTATAATAAAAAAAAATACCTGAAACTTTGTGTAGGAAGATTTTGAATGGTCAGTGAATAAGTGCCTCGTGGATACGATCTGTCAGTTTTCCCAGTTCTCTCCAAGTGCTGGATTCCAATAGTTCTTTCACCTCAGCATGTTTTCCACAGTACCGTGTCATGGCTGTGCGTTAGCGTTTCCTTGGACAATATTTGCCAGTAAGTGCACTTACTTAATTTTCAACTGTTTTTAACCATTTCTGATGTATTTGTTAGTATTTCTGACTGCGTAATTGTTTCTTTTGTCTCTAAAATTGTCCACAGACTTTAATTAAGCCCATGAGCCTAGAGAATTTGACAATTTAATTCTTTTAAATGCAGCCTTATTGCCAAGCAGGGTTTCCCTGCAGCCCTCCCAGCTGTCGTTTTTATAGAGGGAACAGCTTTGAGTGTCACACTGATAACTGCACTCAGGTACTTTTATTCAATGGGCATGGTATTTGCTGATAATTAAAATGAACTAATTTAAATGACCAGCTAGTGAAAAACAAATACAAACTAAACCTGCTTTAAATAAAAACACACTCTTCACTGTAATCACTCATTAAAAAAACACTAATAATTAATCAGGGTCTGTCATACTAAAAGTATAATGGATCTATATGAACTGTAATTACCACACTTGAAAAGAGTTCTACAACATGGGATCTTTCTTTTCTTTTTTTTTTTTTTTTTTTTCCTACACAGGATAAATATTGCTCTCATGATCCAAGTCTTTTATGTTTTCTGTAGAATACTTGAAGTGAAATGATGCATCATTTACCACTGAAAACAGAGTAAATGGGTCCCTGAAGGATTTATTTTAAGTCAGATGCATTTGTCGTTCTATATTGATAATCTTTGCATTTCATTATCATATTCAACTCACCATTTATATGCAGATGACACAATCATTTATGATAATAGATTATACTAGAAGAAAGCTTAATATTATCTTCAAGCTGATTTAAATGAGCTTTAAGATCATCTGGCACAATCTAAATTACTATTAAATATTAATGAAACAAAGATCATATTATTTGGCTCAAAACAGAAGTTGGGTAAACTGAACAACTGGCAATCAATGCGACCTTGGAGACAGTTAGGAAATGTCAATTGTGAAGAATATGGATACATCATTTTTCATCGTATGACTAAACTATTGATTAGCTGTGAAGATTTGAAAGAAAGCCAAGAGTTTTATTTGTGCTCGGAAAATATGTTGACTTAGGCGAAAAGAAAAGATTTGTTTTCTTGCGTTTTCAGTTTGTATTATGTACTTTGGGTTTTGCTGATTGCTGCATTATGTTTGTTAGGAAAGATAAAGCATCTTTAACTTGGTTATCTAGGCAAATTTGCTTTGAATTATACATTTCATAAACATTACCGTCTGTCATTTTATCAACAATTGGCAAAAAACAGAGAACTGTCAACATTTTATTGGTACATTATTCTTCTACTCCCTCTTTTTTCCTACCCCCAGCTTCAGTTAAGTTACAGTCTTCAATCATACATGTTTTCTGAAATAGAAAAACTAAAATAAGAATAGTATCTCTACTTCTTTACCTGGAACTATACAGCTGTGAATGTGATAAAGTGAGTCAGGAAATTTGGTACATCCAGTATTTTGTATGTGTTTACTTTTACATAGGTCTGATCTGATGAAGTCCTGAGCATATTCTAGCAAATGCAGATGAACTCAATGGCAGTTTGTGTCAGTTCCCAAAATGACAGATAAGGAACGTAGTACTTCCCAGAGACTCTCTCATTCTTAGAGACTCAATCTTATAATCCTGCAGTGAAAAGGAAAAGGAAAAAAAAAACCAAGAACTGACCTTTGTTTTGTACAGCTTATTAAAAGTGCAGATCATCTCCTGCATTTAAACACTTGAAGTACACCTCTTTTATGTAGCAAGATATGTCACACTAATACATCCACTGGCCCAGAAATGCCAGCTCTTTTGGCATTATAATGAGTAAGATATTGTTTGTTATTACCGTTTTTCTGTTCTAGGCATAATCAAAACCAACGTGGAAATGTTTTCTGTTCAGAGCATCTACTGTTTCCTCTTAACATTCACTAGGCTGTGCTAGTCATGATTTTCTTTGAAACTTTGCATTCGGGAAAGGAATCATAGCCATTTATTTGACCCCCATCTAGATCTTTGCTATTTTTCTAGTAAAGAAGCTTCCATATAGAGTCAGGAGATGGAGACCTACTCTGACAGTAAGAAAATACGCAGAGAAAGAGGAGGAAGAGAGCATTTGATTTGAACAGTTGAATGAGGCAGATTTGGAGGGTCGGGGCAGCTGGGGAACTGTAGTCTGGGACAGAAAACTGAGCTGAAAGGGACTATGAGGGCTACGGTAATTTGGTACGTCTGGGAAATTCATTGTGGGAAAATCTGTGTAAGTAGGAGGCAGAAGAATTTCACTGAGTGGAGGGGTAAGTATTCTCTGTGAGCACAGGAGTTAGATGTAAAGAGGCAAAACAAAGAAGGAGAAAGCCATGACGAGGAAGATTGTTGGAGGAAATGAGGCATGGGGAAGGTAAAGTTTCTTGCTTTCGGACTAAAGGAAGAATTTATTAGATAATGAGCTGGGGCAATTAATGCTGAATAGGACAATCTGTTGTGCAGGTTGTTAGCTTATCTGGAGCAAAGATTTGCAGAAGTAGATGAAAGAAAGAACAAGTCTTCCCTGTTGTGGGCTTGAGAAAGGTTCCTGGAACCTGTCAGAGCAACTGCAGGGAGGATGAGGTCTGTGCTTTATTTATATATTTAAAGTTATTTTCTAATTCCAACTTGGAATGTCACGTGTTTCCAGTATAAATGCCTTCTCAAAGAGATAAAATAAACAGGGAGCCTTTTATTGAAATGAGTGATGAGTTGTATTCAAAATTAGCTGTATGACTAATTTCAAAAGCTATTTAAATATATTTGATCCTTGAGTTTCTTGATTGGACAACACCGTGTTCCCAGCTCACCTAGACTTGTCCTGGTCAGACACTTGCATCAATTATCTTGTCCCTTCTTACTTCCTGCTCTCTTTGAAAAGGATAAGATGCCAAGGAAAAGCCCTGCTATGAATGGTAAAATCATGCTTTTATATCATCGGTGAAAACCTTGTTCCACACTATAATCACATCAGGAGGAGGCCCTTCTGAGCCTGTGCGTGTTACCCAGTGATAATATGAGGTTCCCAATGAATACAGATATTCTTCAACATGATTAATGTTTCTACTAGCCACTTAACTCTGTGGGTAAGAGCCAGCCCTGTGTTGTAGTCACGGGTGCTTGGGAGCGTTGTTGCCAGTTCCTTAATGAATGAGCTCTGACTTTTGCTGTTTGGATTTGCCTGTGCCATTGCTGCCAGGTCCAGTTTTTTCCTTCATCTCTTAAGCTACCACTGGAGAACAATTATGCTGCATTACATCCTGGGCTCATTCCGCATCTCCACTGCTGCCTTTTCACCCCTTCAGGCTTTGGCCTGCAGGAACATTTTGTCTAACCTACCTGGGGACAGGAGATTGGATTTTTCTTGCTGAGGAGTTACTTCTGCATTCCCAAGCATCCTCAGGTTGAGCCTGGCACATATATCCTTGCAAATGAGAAGGAGGCAGTCCCTCTGCAGCCAGACTGCTGACCTTTCCCTCTGTGCTGTCTTACAGTAAATGTTCAATATTTCACATGAATATAGAAATCCAAGGAACTTCAGAGGGAGAGGGGAAGAGAGAGAGGAGAACACGTGTCTCTGGATGGAGTTTAACTAGAACTCACATGCTTATTCAAGTCATACATTTTGAGAAGACACTAATGCTGCTTTGACTCCTTGACTGTGGAGAAAATGGAAACTTTTTTCAGACTGAGGAGCTTAATAGAGGCTCCTCAGTTGATGCTTAAGCACATAAATAGAAGCAGTTTGTTTTTCAGCAGTACTGAGTGTTCTGTTGATGCCAATGGGGAAGAAAATGCTTTGTGTACAGAAGTGCATTATTAGAAAATGTGTATGTTCAATACTTGCTGTTATTTATAGATAAATATGGTCAAAATTTTCTCAGTCAGCTTGGCCTGGATTATCTTTGGCCTCTGTCTTTCATGTTTTTTATTAGTTATTTGGTGTGAGAATAATATTTCTTGTTAGGTATTTAGGTCTACTTTTGGGTCCGAATTTATTGTGAGATTGGAGTAAGAATATAAGGATCCTTACGTATTTCATAATATCACTCTTTTATTGCATGCATTCCAGAGAGGAGTGGTTTGCTGCCCTACCACACTGATTCTGCAGCTGACTCTATCTCCACAGAATCCGTGATTCACATCTCCTACTTTTTAACCATAGCAGCCCCTGCAATGCTTTCAAAAAGTTTGCAAGAGTTTAGAAGACTTCAGAAAATGTAACTGAAAATATTGTAACCTCAGCATATGCGTACCAATATCTGCATCCAGAAGAGCCTTTTGTTTGGTTGTCTTTGCTTTTGTCACATGGATCCTACAGGACCTCACACTTGCCTTCCCTGTCTGCCTTCAGCAATGAAAAATATGGTGGTATTTTTTGTAGGTTTGTTTTAATTATCTTTAGAAAGTAGAAGCAACATGATGTAGGCCCTGGCAAGTATTAGTGCTTAGCTTTTTCCATTCTAAAATTTCAGTTCAGCTTTCATTAAATCTTCTTTTAGACTCATTAAGATTTTATTTCCCTTTTTTTTTTTTCCCAGTTGCTTTGAAAAGATGATTTCCAACTGCAGGCTTCACTCAAATAAATAGTTGAATCACTGAGGTTATTTGTATGAGTATGGCCTGTAGATGAGGGTCTTAGAATATAATCAAATTGTTAATAGTTTAAAAATTACAGTATTCACATAGTTATCCATGTATTTTATAAAAGAACCCAGTTAATGCAGAACTGCATTAACGATTGGCTGACCTCTGCTCAGAAGTCTAGATTATGTTCTAGATTCATTGTCATTCAGATGCAAAGTTGCGAGAACTTATTTTCTTAATCACACGTTGTAGGCTGTATATATTTTCTATATTCTATGTAGTGCTGGAAATATTAGACAAGAAATTTCCCATATTTAATGTATGTTTAAAAGTGTTATTAAGTTGTAGAATTATGATAATATTTTGTGTTTTGTTTGGGGAATTTTTAGTTCTTAAGTGTTTGCTGACAGGCTGAAGATAACTTTTGGATATTATGAAACTTACAAAATGACAAGGAAATAACTAGAACTTTATGAAGAGTTTATAAAGATGATATAAGGATTGTAAAACGTAATAAGCTTTGTAGTCACTTTCGGAAAGCATTTAAATATACTAACTCTTGTTTTAGAATATATATTTTTTTATCATTACGTGAATACATATTTTTAATTGCTTCTTTCATATAACATTGATTTTATGTTCTTGAGCTCATCATCCTTTTGGAAATTCTACATATCACGCGCAGTTAAGATAACTTAAATTCAGATGAAAGAACAGTGGTGTGGGCACCTAAACCAGATGATACTAATTATATCAGTGGATGTACAGCTGAGCAGTATCCCTGGGAGTGATATCACACTGACAGTGGGGCAAGTCTTCTATCTCAGGTTGCTGTGAGTCTCAAACAAGCATTTCTATCAGCAAGAGTAGCCAACAGGCCTGTATTAATGTAGATTCTTCCATAAATAGAAAGAGGACCATTGCAGGAGTGATCAAACAGAAAAGTTCAGATCCCAAGGCCCTGTTTCTGGCTTAGCACCCTGTGAGGATGCCTGTGTGTTATTGAATTATTCAGTACCTCTGTTTTCCATTTATAAAATGAGACTGATATTTACTTACCTTCTAAAACATTTTGATACAAATGAGCTGTTTGCACATCAACTTCTTGGCAACTCTACTTTGTACTTCAGAAATCGGAGTCGTTCTGGCAAGTGAGCAAGGTTAGGATGACCCGAGGTGTCCCTGTCCTACTGCTGTGCCTTGAAGTACCTGCAGAGTACTGAGGGAGCTCAGGACTGCTTACAGTCAACAGAAGCTATCAACTCAAGTCCTGTTTAACTCACTTAGTCTCCTTCTATTGCAAGATTACCAAGGGAGGCCAGATCATGTAAACTTTTTGGACATCAGCAAAGCTTTTGAGGCTGGCTCTTACGGCATCCTGCTGGACAAAAATATAATGCAATGGGTGAACAGTTGGTTGATGGGTCAGGCTCAAAGGATTGTGATAAGTGGGGTTACATCAGGATGGCAGCCAGTCACTAGCAGGCTTCATAGGGCTTCGTTAAAGGGCCAGTTCTCTTCAGTGTTTTTATTAATGATCTGGACACAGTGCTTGAATGCACACTAAGTAAATTTGCTGGTGATACTGAACTGGGAAGAGCTATTGACTTGCTTGAGGGTAGAGAAGCTTTGCAGAGAGATCTTGACAGGCTAGAAGTCTAGACAGTCACTGACTGCTTGAAGATCAACAAGAGCAAGTGCTAGAATGGGGGCAGCCTTCTATCTGTGTACAGGCTGGGGCATGAGAGGCCAGAGTTGCAGCCCCATGAAAAGGGATCTGGGGGATTCTGGCTGATGGCAAGTTGAATCTGAGTCAGTAGTGTGCTCTGACAGCCAGAAGGGCCAACCGTACCTTGGGGTGCATCAAGCCCAGCACTGTCAGTCAGGCAAGGGGTGGGATTGCCCCACTCTGCTTTGCCCCACTCTTACGTGGCCTCAGTGAGCAATGAGTGTGGATTTTGGTGCCACAACATAAGAAGGATGTAAAACTATTACAGAGCATCCAAAGGAGAACTACAAAGATGGTTAAGGGTCTGAGGGCAAGACATGTGATGAGTGACTGTGGTCCCTTGTTCAGACCAGAGAAGAGAAGACTAAGAGAGGGCCTCATTGCAGCTTACGGCTCCCCACAACGGAAACAGAGGCAGCAACTGCGCTCTGCTCTCTGGTGACAGTGACAGAGCCCAGGGAATGGCATGGAGCTGCACTGTGGGAGAATCAGATGGGGTGTTAGGAAAAGGTTCTTCAGCAGGGGCAGAGGGCATGGAACAGGTTCCCCAGGACACTGGGCATTAAGATATTAAGATCCTCTGATAGAAGGTATTATATAAGACAATACTGTTAGTGTAAAGTCTTGCATGATGAATGCGCTGATTTCTAATTCTTCCTTCTCTTTTTCACAAAATAATAATCTCTTCCAATTGAGTTATTAATTAGATTGAATGTTACATTTACTTCTGTAGGATAGCCTCCTTTTAGAAAGTGGCAGTAGAAACATTCTACAATAATTGGCCAAAGTGATGTCAAAGGGAACATTCCTTTTCCAGGCAGTTGTTTAGGAGTGAAGAAAAACTTGCATGCGTATACCATCTGTATGAAAAGCAGGGAAATGCTGTTAAAGAAAAGGCATTATTACAAAGGTATAATTTTCTGGAGGCAGGAAAAAAAACAAAAACATCAAAGCAAACATTTTATGGTCATCGGCAGTCTCTCCATAAATCTGCACCATCAGGCATGCAGTGGGGTTGGCATCTATACTGGTCTAAAAAAAGCCTGAGACCCTCAACCTCGAGACTAAGAAGGGGAAATGCAAGCAATGTGTCAAAGAATTTGCCGTCTGTGCCGAGCAGAAACCAGCTGTTTTTGCTAGTAATTATTATTATGATAATTCATTTAAGTAGGAATGAAATAGGGCATGATTGTTTACTGCAGCCTGTTCTCCCTAGACAGGCTGGAAATGAGAAAAAAATCTCACAAAATCTCAGTGGTTTTATTCCGAGTTAAATGAATAATATTTTCATTTAACCAGGAGTAAATATGGCAACAAAAAAAAGTTTTTGTACATATTGCATGGTAGCTGTGAAAAGAAAACATCCCCTTTTTTTTGTTTTTCCTTCTTGACAGTCACTGGAGGCTGTTAAGGAACACTAGGGAAGGTCACTTTGAAATTTTCTGGAGGGATACAACTTCCTTCCTCCTGAAACAGAAACTAAGTGATGGCGAAACTGGATATTCAAAGACTAGCAAAGAATTGGGAATAATCTTCCTTGGCAAGTGTAGATGGTCATTTTCAGGAGAATCATGTGCAGGAAAGGCTGTTGTGAATCAGAAGAGTACTACTTCTGTAGACTACCATGGGGTATACATTGGATTTTGCTTTTGCTTCTCTAACAAATTCTAATTTCACATGTGTGCAAAAATTTAGAATTACTCAGTCCTTCTCTGCTCCTGGTGTTTGATTAGGAACTGTGAGTAAGCAGAGCTCATTCTTTTATTTCTCCTTACTCACTCCCACAGGATATGACTAACTACTGGCAGTTTTTTTATGTAGGTTAGGCAAATATAAATCTGGTTCATCTGTTTAGTCTGAAAAGAAAAAGTATAGTTTTCAGCTGCTATCCCTTCTACGAGCACTAAGTTGGAATCTCAGAGAGAGTAAAAGAAGTCCTGCAGACAAATTAAAATCTAAACAGAGTCTGGAGGTGTTTAATCGAGCAAGTGCATTGCTGGGAGTCTCTCTGACAGTGAGGGTTAATTTATCATCCTGAATCCAATCACTTTATAAAAAGCCAGCATGGGTTTCATTTACTTTGATGAGGTTTATTGCAGGATTCCACAAAATCAATTTTACTGTGAGCCATATTAAACCCAGGGGAATATAAACACTATATGTACTACACATAACTTTTTGTTATTGCTTACTGGATCACTGGGGAAATTATGTGTTTACCATGAAGAAGGGTTATGGCTACGTTCGTTGTCTTGGGCAACTCCCAGCCTGCCCGTTGTAGTGAAATAAAACAAAATGGTAGGCTTCGTAATCAGCATTTAACATGTCTTCATATAGCCTGAGGTATAGAAACACTCAGCAGCAGTGACTTGATTTTCCAAAGGGCTTTAAATAACTGCTATGTTATATATGAGATTATCACTCTGTGTTCTTTCTCAAGTAGATGGTAAATGCAGGCACCACATATTCTGCTGGTGGTTGGCCAAGCTCAACTCTTGTTCCCAAAACTTCTTGAGATTCAAAGGCACAACTGACAGGTGATTCTCTTTGAAATGGTCTAGTCAGAAGCACTAGGTTAGTGACTTTGATGAAAATTTGTTCTTCAAAGACCTGTAGCTTCTGTTGAGTGTTTACTCTCTTTCTGTCTACCCTCCTTTCCTGTTTTACACACTTGTTGACTTTTATGTGAATTAAAAAGTAATAGTAATTTTGCACAAGAAGGTTATGTTCCCTCTTGCAATAGTGGGTCAGAAACTCACCTGAGCTTGAACTAAATGCATGTTTTCTTGCTTTACAGTTTCACATATACCAGTAGTGTCATAAAACCATTATGGTATTTTTTTTTTCTCCTTGTTAGGCTTTCCAGATTATAACCTACTATTTTTGATGAAATTACTGTTTTGATGAAATTGTGAAATTTGATTTAATTACTGAAAAATAAACTGACATAATTGAGTAAATTTGATATTTTTTACTTAGGGAAGCCAAGATTATAAGTAGATATACAGGAGCTGTTGATGTCAGAATTCAAGAAAGTATCGTTCAAAATAAAGTATGTGTGTGTGTCCTGTGTCTAATGAGAATTTTCATCCATTTTTTTTGTTTCAGTGATGGGCTTTGTGGTCACAAAGTGAGTGGCTCCTGTAACTATAGTGAAGGAGCAGAGCAGTGCATATACCTACGTATATATTTTTCTCCATGCAAGTTTTTTAACAACTAGGATGAGATATCTGATATGAGCTAAGTGTAGCTAAATACTCTGTCAACTTTTGGATGGAAATAGAGAGCATAAGTCCCTTGTTAACTTTTGAGACTTCTTCCCTAAGGTTCATTTTATGTTACTGTTTGTATTTTTATTTGTGTATCAAATTTGCTAGTGGTGTAATCAAAAAGCTCCTGCTCAGGTCAAATACCACGTGAAATGTGTTCGGAATAAACAAAGAAATGAAGTGAGATGCGGCTTTTATTCAAAAGCATGAAGTCGATTTTAAATTATAGATGGTTATAGAAATATTGTAGTGATCGATGTGAAAAAAAAAAAGCAAAAATGATCTTCCAAAATATTTATATCAACATTCCTTCTGATATCTATGTATCTCTATCTAAGGTGTATTTAGGTGTTAATTTCCAAAGAATTGAAAATGTGTGAGAGTTGGAAGAAAATCTAACAGTTTGATTCACAGTTAGATTGTCAGTGAGCTTCTGTCTCCGTGTTTGATACAAAGTTATTCTGCTTAATGATCTATTCCAATTAACTTCCACATCAAGAAATTTTTAAAAAACAGATGACCTCACACATTCAATGAAAGAAAAATTATCACATAGCTTACCAGCTAACATTCTCATTGTCTTGTTGCCAAGTTTCCACTTCTTGTCTCTTGTACTTTTGAAGTGTGAGCTCTTGAAATCTTAGCCCTTTCTTTCATAGGTATGTTACAATCATTTTATTATGCAGCTAAGCAGAGGTGTGAAATCATATATTTAAATAAAAATGTTTCATACTTTTTGTTCTTTTG
Organism: Perdix hodgsoniae; assembly: GCA_035772895.1. Lineage (NCBI taxonomy): Eukaryota > Metazoa > Chordata > Aves > Galliformes > Phasianidae > Perdix > Perdix hodgsoniae. The sequence goes on from JAPSGF010000002.1 coordinate 40,931,025, forward strand.
AATGTAGTCACTGAGACTTTGCACCTCTCCTATGAAGAAAGGTTGAGGGAGGTGGGATTGTTCAACTTGGAGAAAGTAAAGCTCCAGGGAGCCTTCCATTGCAGCCTTCCAGTACTTAAAGGGAGGTTAGACATAGGACGTGCTCAAGGCCAGGTTGAATGGGGCGCTGGGCAACCTGATCTTGTGGGTGGAAACCCTGCCCATGGCAGGAGGTTAGAACTGGGTGGTCTTTAAGGTCCCTTCCAACCAAAACCATTCTATGATTCTGTGAATTTTATGCAAAGCGAATTTCAGGAAAAGAATGTGGACTATTCTTGTGCGATCTTGATTGGGATTTGATTGATCCAGGGTTGTGTGTATAGCTTTGTGTTCTGAACTTTCTGCATTGATTCTAAATGAGATTTAGATCAGTGTAAATGAAACCAGGCTGAAATATCAAAAATGTTGAACATCTATCCAAAATATGTACTGAATTCTTTGTGTTTGTGCATTTTTCTGTATACTTAGTGTTCAAGTACAAACTAGCCTAGAGTTGGTGAATGCAGCGGGAGAAGCTTTCTGAGTCTGGAGCTTCACTATGTCCAGCTCAGATATATTTCTGAGAGTACAGCATGCAGCTGGGGGGAAATCAATATTTTCATCCAATGAGCAAAAACACAAAAGCCTAACACCAGACATGTTCAAGATGTTTTGGTTTTGATGTCTATATCTGATAATTTCTAATATCTAGAGACTTGTATAGCATACACAGTAGTAAAAAACAAAACAACAAAAACTTTAGGGTTTTGAAAATACTTTGCAAAGTATTTTCCTTCTTTTTTTTTTCATTATCTGTGAACTGAGGAACTAAATTGTGCTTCAGTAGCTAAACAAATTATGCAAAATTATACAGCATGATTATTTTATATTCCAGAACCCTGAAGCAAGGACTTTCAGTGGCTTCATGTCTGCATCAACCTGTGTCATACCCAGATGAATTCCACAATGACTATGTTCCCTGTCTTGCTATTTTACTTTTTTTTTTCTTTGCATTTGTCAGTGATTATTAATAAGAATGTCTCAAGAGTTTTATTGTATGAAAGAAAATGGAAGTTACTGCAGTCAGTCTTCTTTCTACTACTGCATAAGGCAAGGAAGTTATTCCCTTTATAATTCTGAATTGATTTAAAACTTCATGGAATCATATAAAGGGAAATGCTGTGCCAAAAACAAAAATAAATTTTAAAAAGTAGCTAAACTCCATTTCATCTGATGCTGGACTGCACCTACTTCAATATATCTCTGTTTTTGTGTTGTTGGTTTTTTTAATACACCGAAGTATATTTTCTTAGAAATATATTTCCCCTTTTTCTATAAAATATTAATTACAAAACCACATAAGAAGCATGTGGAATGCGAAATGAGAGCAGTTTATAGAAAATGTTTGAATTTTTTCATTACTTAACTAGTTTTAATTAACGATCTTGCCTGCTTCTACCTAACACTACAGAGCTGGCATCTTGAGATCACATGCATCTGCCCCTGAAGTGGCTGGCAAAACAGAAATCTTGTAATTATAACTTAACAAGGATTCTTTGGCACAGCTCACTGGTTCCTGGGATGCGGAGCTTGTGAGTTAATGCCATAATTTTGACTCCAAGTGGCACTGAATCAGGGGGTGTGGGTACATTTCAGTGTACTCATTAATCTTCAGTGTGTTCCAGTAACTACATATCATATATTGGCAATTGCAGAGTGCAACTTTCATATTATTATTATTATTTTTTTTTAGATAAAATGTATGTATTACTTACTATTATTTTAATATTACTAACAGCTATTCAAGAACATAACTCATACAAAGTCTTCAGTAACTCATCCCAAGAATCTCTGCTTACTCATAGAAAGGGTTATTTGTACTGGTTTTCTAACTGTCCCATCCCATTATGTGTTTTTTGTTAATGCCAATATGTTTCAACATAAGTTGAAATTTATCAATGTAAAAGCATTCACTGCCATAGATATTGCTAACGTATTAAAATGTTTAAACTTCTGTGTTGTATCTGCTGTCACAGTATTAATCTGTTTGTCCTTTTTTAAAGTTTGATGTGCTATTACAGATAATACAGCCTGTGACAGGGTTCTCTGTTTTGCTAGGTATTTGAGAATATATTTGATTTAGATATATACTGAAACTCTTTCCTTAGCTGTACCTGTAAAGAGTAGATGTATGCAATGATGTCCCTGGTTTATGCTTACTATACTTACTCTTATGGATGTTCACTATGGGTAGGCTGCATGCCAGTCAATTAAAAATCAATGTTATAGATGCAGTACTCATAGAGTTGGTGTCATATTTTGGCAAAACTGCCAATGAAGAATGTTTCTTCAGTGAATTGTCTCTTATTGTTAGCATCTCCTGGCCACCATGAACAGTGCTACTCCAGAATTAGTTGGTCTGTGTTATTAGATAAACAATAAATATAAAGAGCAGTCTTATGCTGCCTGACAGATTGCGTAAGCGTAGCAGTTTAGAATCCAGTGTATTTATAGGAAGGAAGAACAGCATGTTTTGTTTTCAGTTTTACAAAATTAATCTTAAGCTAGTGAAAATTGCAGCTCAATGATCTTTCTCTAAAACACTCTGACTGTACATTTTTCTGTGTATTATATTGATGCTGTGATTAGGTTGGGCTGTGTCGTGTTTCAGGGGAAACAAAAATTGAATCCATTTTTTTGTTTTGTTATTTTTACAGCTCGGTGGAAATTGAACATAGCATTCAAAAAATGTAGGCAAAATTATAAAATTTTATTGATTAATTAGCCTGTGATATGGATCAAATGAACATGATATTTACTGTTTACCGATGTTTCCTTGTACCAGAGGATGAGAATTTAAACTGAGAAAAGATGCTGCTACTGCCATGATTTCCTGTGGGGTTTATAGTGATTTCTCTTTAATACTTTTTAACTCTGAAATATGGAATAGTGATTAATGCCATAGCTTCTACCATATGCAAGATGCGGGATTGTAGAAATACTGACTCTAGACCTCTCCAGACCCATATTAAATTAAAAAAAAAAAAAAAGGAAAACAACAAAAAAAAACAAACCTGGTGGAGAAAAACGCTGTTTAAACAATTCTAAAAGCAGTTTTTGAAGAGAGAAATGATGCACGGTGTTTTTTAAGAGGTAGCCTCTGTTTTACGGTGTGAAACAGAAAGTGTGAAGATAGTGTAAGTTTTTATTTTAATTGACAAATATTGACTGTTTAATATACTTTAAAAAGTCTAAAAAGAATTGTGATGACCTTACAAAGGCAGTATTTGTTTAAATCAAATATTTCAGAGAAAGAAGAACTTTTGCAACTTTATTCAGAAGAATTTTATAATAGAAAAGTGAGAATTTTGAACAACTTTCAATAAAATAGTGTATGTATTGGTTGTTTTATGTTATGGGCTTTTAAAAATAGCTCTTAAGTGTGAACCAGCAGTAACAGCATACACAGCTGCAGGAAAATAATGCAAATGTTGACCTTCTGGGTTCAGTAAGTTGAAGCTTTGTTGACTTCTATACTAAAAGCTAGCATTTCATTGTAAGCAAACCCTGGAATTAAGGAAACCGTGCACTGAGCCTTAAAGTGAAAAAAGTCAGCGGATGTTTGGTGTACTTGAAAGCTGAGGGTAAAAGTCCTTTGACAATCACTATAGATAAAGTCACGTTAGAAGTATTGTTGTATGTATTTAATCCACTCCTAAACAGCAAAGATTTCAGGGAACAATGACGATGGGAATCACAGAGAAAACAATTTTTGAAAAATGTGGGAGTAGTTTGCATTCTGTTTAATACCGTAGGCCTGAGATATTCAGAGGCTGGGAAACTGGATAGAAACCCAGCTCTTGCTGGAAATTCCAACAGTTTACAATGGAAATTCAATATCTTCCTCCTTTGAAAATCCCAGTCTACACGATAACCATATCTTTTTTAAAAAATCTTTGGTACTGTTACTGATCGTAACATAAAAACTTTAACGAATATACAGTCAGAGAGTGTAACTTAGATAAGGAGCAGTTTGGACGTTTGAAGGAGGAAGATTAAATGGACTGAATCAAGCTGTGAAACATATTCTGGCTGTGGGAGGACAGAATTTGGTGAGAATGAGTTGGCAAGACAGAGGAATATGAAGCGTGATTCTGTCTGCTTGTGTTTTGATTCAACTTTAAACCAGAGTGGGGGAAAAAAATTGAAGAATGCCTGTGACAATGAGGGAAAAAAACCTCTTCAAGAAAGAGACTTTCAGCTTGTCACTGTCACTCACTTTTTTGACCTCATATAGGAATAGGTGGGAAGATAGGAAGATTGTAATCTAGATGGTTTTATTAACTGCTATAATATAGAGGCTTTTAAGAGAGAGATTTGCTAAGACATACTTGTACCACAGTTCTTCTAGATGTCCTAGGGGAATTGAACATATAATAAAACCCTTTTGAATGTAGATCATTGTAACTTGGTTTCACTGAAAAGTTACTAACTTCAAACAAAGATCAATGCATTCAGTGATATTAAGACATTGATGATACGTTCCAGGGAAGTTGAATGAATAGTCATTCCAAGCCTTTTTTTTCTTCTTGAGATAGCAGAACAGGTTTATCTCCAGACTGTATTCTTCACGTTAACACAAGTTTAAATGACTCCAGTCCACTTTTTCATCAAAATAAATATTCTATGTATTTGATGTATGTACAATCTTGTCCTATTGTTTTGAGATGCCGCTGTGTAGTTTTTAAATAAGCTTTTCTAGCTCTTGGGACAACAATATGTAAGATTTCATGGTACTGAAGATCTACTGCTGGTGCCATTTAACATTGGTCCAACCTTTTTAATTGGCCAGCTTAATATTTTTTCATATGAAAATTTTATCTGTAGTGAGGGATTGAACAAAATGTTTTTAGATGTGGGATTCTAAACCAGATTTCTTCTCTTAACATTTTCTTCTGAAACTCTAAGAAGATATTGGTGCTGAGCATGAAAAGGCATAACAGAGCTGGAGGCTTCCCTTGGTTAAGTATACTTCCTTTTAGGAAGGTGGTAACCCTATAGTATACATAGGATAGCTAAATTCCAGCACTTGAATGTGCAAAAGTGCATGTAGGAGGCATTTCATTTCCAGTCTTTAAGGATGAGACAACTCATAGAATTTCCCAGGTCTGTGACTCTCCTTGGTCATCCATTCCACGCAGCTGCTTGCTATAGAAGATTTGAGCTAAAATTCTTAAGAAAAAGAACATAGATCATGACTTCTATGCATTTAAGAAAGCTTTCTGCCTCTCCAGCTCCTGTAGAAATTCAGCTCTGCTCTGAGTTTAATATTGTGCTGGTTTTCTACCAGGAAAGCTGGGAGAACTGGAGATGAGCTATCAGGAATTCTTCAGAGAGATGAAATGCTTCTACTCAGAGAACTCTTAAGATGAGAACCCTGTAAGTAGCTGTCTATAGTGAGATTTCACTGTCCCTCACGTGACATCCTGAAGGATAAGGTCTGTCCCAAAATGTAGAAAAACTTGATTTCATTTCTTGATGTGCACGTTCTTATATAAAGGGCAGAAGAATTTTGTCTTTCAGATACAGAACTCCTGGAGAATTTAAATTAGCTTCAAAATGAAGTATGTCATGGTTCTGAGGAAAAATAACATAATGATTGTTATAACAGTATTTATGAAATGCCAAACTTTAACACACAGCAATCAGCCAAAGCTATAAGGCAGTGTCAAATACTGCTCACATAATAATTGTAAATGTTACATGAGTGCGAGTAGCTTGATTAAATTTATTAGAAATGTGTTACTAGCATTTTAAGAAATAAGGTATTTATCACAAAATGATGATTTCTTCACTTAAGCTCATTAGGAAATCACACATCAATTCATGCATAATTACAGGGGAATTTCTGCCACTCACTACAAATCATTACCACATTAACTGAAGTTGACTTAATTTATCTGTGATTTCAAAAAGATGGTATCTAAATAGGAAAATTAGCTCATACAGAGCATGAAACTATCAACCTCGTCAGAAAGGACTTAGACTCCTCTTATTTGTTAGACGAAGATGCACCTTTAAACTCCTTTATATGTAAAGCTCATACTTTCCAGTGAGCTCTAAAGCTTTTCTTCCTATGTCGGAATCCCATATTATGGATCCAGTGCCAGGTACTTAATGAATAGTTGATAGTCAAGGCACGTTTGCTTGCGCCAGACATACTCATTGTTTTTAATGATCATTGCAGTTTGAGATTCAATTGAAAGGGTCTGGGGGAGGCTGGGAGATGGGGAAGGAACAAGTTTTGCCAGCGCGGGTGAGCAGTCCCATAGCAGCAAAGCAGAAAATGAGCATTCTGCCAGCTCAGGCAGCACTTACATTGTAGCATTTACATCCCTGTGGTGTTTACTGTGGACATAGCTCTCCTGTGGCCTGTTGTACCTTCTTCGTTTCTCAAACCCTGCACTAGTTTGAGTTTTACATGTAACCCGTAGTGTCTAAACCAGAAGTGAGGCTGGACACTGGGTGTTTCTTCTACAGACAGTTTAAAAGATTTCTGTTCATGAGTTTGCAAGAGCTTATGCAAACGGGCAAATGAGACTTGGAATAATTGGGCTGTATGTTCAGCTGTCCAGGAGCCACGCAGAAATATAGTTTGAGATTCAGGCCTTTGCAGAGGAGAGAAATTGCTTTGTGGCTTTACAACCTTTCATTGTGGGAAATATGACTTATTCTCTCATTCTCCTATTCTGTATTCAAGTGTTGTATCATTCTTACTGTTGTAAAGTATTTGTCACAGTTATTGTGTCTAATTAGAAGGGCTTTTGTCTTTTCTAATCTGGAATATTTGCGTGATATGCCTTATAGTTATACCTCTAATAGCTGCACCATCACCTGTGCACGGAGAGGGGAAGGAGCAACTGTGGGTGAGGGATGTCAGATTCTTTAGAAGTTGGTTTTGCTATCAGAAATGAGGCGCCTAGAAATGCGCTCTGTGTTTCAGCAAAGTGTTGATACTTTGTTTGTTGCAGCCCTTCTGAGAGGTTCTTGTGTGTCTTTTGTTTTGGGTCTTTTTGTGTAAGCTTGAGCTCTGCAAGCTGAAAGTTATGCCCCTCCCTCCAGATTAGTTGCTTGCATTTATAGACTGAAGCATTGTTTCCTGTTTCTTTCTGCATTTATCTCCCTGGCAACATGTGAGACACTTGTGATTTCTTTACTAGTAACCTTTAACTTAATTTATGATCTCAAATACAGTTTCAAGGGCTGTTACTTCCTGAGTAAGATGTGATGTTGTTGAATTACATGTGGTAAATTAATGATTGTCAGTGGCATTAATACATTTACGTGCTGTTTTTCACATCTTTAGTTCAGAAGTATGTGAGGCTGGAAGAGCTGGCTGTGCCAATGAAATGGCTTGCTACTGCCAAAAGGGGTGGTCCTGTTCCCTCCTCCTTTCTGGTTCCTGTCTGACCCTCTGCTGAGCTGACTCAGCATACTAAACATACCAAGAAATACCCACTTTTGTTGTTGTTGTTTGTTTTGTTTTCCTTAGGAAGAAGCTTTCCTTCCAGGGTTGCAAATTGAAAAGCTCCTTGAGCTGTCCATGCTTCTTAGTGTCTGTAAATAGACTTCCCCAGTTGTCTTAAGGAATCTCACTTATATCTTACAGTGTGCATATAGTGACAGTATCTTTTGAATATGTTTTAATAATATTTTTTCTGTTATTTCTCCTGTTATTGTTCCTATTATTGTTTTTCATGGAAATGATAATAGCCTTCGAAATGGGTGAATATGTATCATAAAACAAATTTACATTTGACAGGAAATCTGAGATAGCTAATGACACTTCTACTTTTAAGAACTTTAGGATACAAACTAAAAAAGTTTCAAGATTATTCTGTAATTAAACACACCTAAAATTGACACTTTGAATACTGAAAAAAGTGGATGGAGTGGCACTATTATCCTAAACTTATAAGCAAATTTTTATATCACAGTATCTCATTAATAGTTGCCTCATTGTCTGTTCATTTAAAAGCAAGTGTAGGAGAAAGTCATCTTAATTTGTGCAGCTTTTATGCTTTTAGAGTATTATCTGTCTTCAATCTTGGAACAGACATTTGTGACAAAACTTGTGATTTGATGTACCGAATGAATTTGTTTACTAATCTCACTGCACGTAAAAAACATGCTATAGGTAGTACTTGTGTTTTCAGCTTTCATTTTGATGTTTTTATTTTAACATTAATCCTGAAGTGAGCTTTACATCCTAGGCAGGGGCATTATATTTGATGAAGAGTGCCAACTTTGGCAATGGATGAAAACATTGTGATGATTTAAAAAAGAAAAAAAAAAGAAAAAAAAAGGAGTAGGGAGGGAAAAATCCAAGAAGCCAATCTGAGTAGCCATTCTACTGTGGTGACAGCGGCAGTTTAGTACATTGTATCAAAATGAATGGGCTTTGCATAATTGATTTCAACATACTAGTAGCCTGAGGTCTACGCTGCTCAAACCCAGAACTTATTAGCCATGCTAGAAAGGCGGAGGAAAGCTGCAATCTGCTACAGGGGAGGTAGAGAATAGCATCGCTATTACAGTAGAAACCTTGAAAGTAGGACAGAGCTACTGAAAGAAATGCCTTTTTAATGTATATTGGAGTTATTCTATTCATCTCATTCAGATATCATATTAAGGTATTTTAAAGTCTGTGTGCAACACCAAATACAGAAAATTAAGATCTTACAAGTCTGTAGATTTTTAATTATCTAATTAGAATGGCATCTCTACACAAGTGTTGTGAGATCTCTTGTAACTGGGATGTGTCTTGAATAATTTCAGCAAAAAAACAGGTACAAAAATATATAATTTTAGGACTTATCTTACGTCTTCTTTGTTGCACGTTCACATACTTAACACATATGAGTTTTATTTAACAATGTTTTCCTTTGGTGATATTCAACAGGTGTGTTTTCTGGAGTTTTCTAAAGTGGATGATGTGCATCACATCACCTTTGTAACAGAATATGAGAACACTAGTAGTTTGATGTAAAGTTGTTGTGTTGAACAAATGAGACACAGTTCTTTTTACTGTCTGTTTCCTTGTGGCATTTTAGAAGCGTGCTTTGCCTTTTCTGGACTGGTACTTGGAAGTGTCTGGAGAGTCTGGATTCGTGTGACAGATGTCTGAGAGCACATTTTTATGCTTGGTAGAGGAAAAAATAGATCAACTTTGCCGACTTGGATCAAAGATGGGTAGCTGGAGGTGAAGGACTGGGAAACGAGTTTTGAATGAAATAATGTGTTCAGTGTCAGGATTCCTAGACAATTAGACTTCTTTAGAAGACCATGACAAAGCTCTTCATTAGTGTTCGTTACGCTTCATCCAGCAATGTGAAATATTGACAGTGGCTCCTTTAAACATGAGTGTTCTGCATAGATCAGCATCAAGCACCTTAATTATGTCTTGCTCATATAAGGAGCTAAACGGTATGAAGAAGAATATTGTACTTTTATCAGTAGTGGTAGTGTTTATTCAAAAATGGATCCAGTGCTGTGACTGACTGAATGAGGTTCTGTACTCTATAATTAGCAGACTTTATAACCTATTTTTAAAAAGTTTGACTAAGGAAAGTTTGAGTAAAGAGAATTTCATGTTACGGCGGATGTTTTATTCATTTATTTTTCTATTTGTGCTACTTTCACAGAACCTTCATAACCTTCACAGAGCTGCAGAGGTGGTTGAAATATCCCGTACTGGCTAAACAGAGACTACCTCAGCAAATCAATTAGGTGACTATTTAGTAATTTTTATTCATAGGTTTAGAAACCTTAGAAATATTCAGTTGTCATTCTCATATCTGACAGAGCCCATCAGCAAAAAGTTGTGTGGCAGTTCAGCTTTGCCTGTCAGAGCAGGTTTGACTGATAGGCGAGGGAAATTCACTCTTAATAATAATAAATAATAATAACATGAAAATCCTTTAGGTCTAGTTGGAAGTAGCAGCTGACCTGCCTACTCCTTTTTTGCTAGTTTGTAAGGAAATTTAAGATACATCTAATATACTTTTTTATATTAAAATAGATACTAGTGGACAAATTGGGTTGGTGTAACATGCTTTTTGCATCAAAGAAGCTCTGTTAAATGCATTTTTTGGTGAGAAACCTCATGACTCCAGTAATTCTTGATGTAAAGTTCTTGATCTGCGGAGTCCTGGGTAGTGAAGCTCAGTATGTAGCACACACAGATGGCTTTTAGAAATGTTTTTACATCTTCTCTCTGAAACCTACCCTTCATGAGATAGGCTTCAAATAATTGGGTTCAATTCTGAAATATAGAAGGCAGTCCTGAACTGTTTTGAGCACTGTCAAGTCTTAGTAACATCAGCAGGAGAGCCAGTAGATCTCACAATGAGCACTGAGCAAGAAGAAAACATACTCCTTGTGCAGTTCCTTTCTATTTCAGCAGGCTTGCAACATTCAATCATAGAATTACTCAGGTTGGAAGGGACCTCAAGGATCATCAAGTCCAACCGCAGCCTAACCATAGTACCCTAACTCTAACAACCCTCTGCTAAATCATATCTCCGAGCCCACAAATAGATGTTCTTACTGGCTTGATCTTGGTAAAAATGTCTACTGTATAACCCTTCTCAAATATTTTGGAGAAACATAGGAGGAGAATCTTTGATATGAATCACATATTGCATCTTCTTGCAAAGCTGGTCATTGAGTCTTAGCACTGGCAGGGCAAAATAGTGCTGATGTAAGACAACGACTATGTTTTCAAGGATAATGTTTACAGTAACAGTTCTTCACTTTCCTACCTATCATTGCAAAACATTTGTGAAGTGTATCTCTTAGGTGCAAAGTGCTGAGAAACAGTGGTAATGAAGGATGGGAAAAAAAGTAATTAAAAAGCTGAGTGTGTCTGTGCTAGTTATGGATGAAGTTAGTATAATCCCGAGCTTTCTGTTATAGAGATCCCATTTTAAATTGTATACAATTTAGAAGTATGTATTTAATTTAGAAGTATTTGTGGTAAATTATTTCAAGCCAAACAAACATTTCAAGCCTCAGGCTGCATTGTGGGAAAGTTTCAAGTAAGTTGGCTCATTTCTGAGACTGAGTCTAAGGAGTAAAGGTATTTTGCTCATATTCAAATAAATGCACACCTGTTTTATTTTCGAATCTCCAGCATGTTTTCAGTCACAGACTTGAAATTTGTCAGGGCATCCATCCAAGTCTACAGTTAGCTATGCTAAATTCTGCATTTTTGGTCAAGCTGGGCACCTCTGAAAACCTGAACTCTTTCTCACTCATCAGGTACTCATTGTCAAAGCGTAATGGCTGAGCTGAAGATACACAGAGGTGTTTAGTCTTCTGATGAACTGTAGGTTTTGGACTCAAGAAGCAGATATTTAGGAAGGTGTGATAAGCCCAAGTTTAATTGTGCACATTGTTGTAAGACCGAAGGTTCTGTCTCCACGCAGCATCTTCTGTCCCTTCGTGTGCTTTTGATGTTCACTTAACTGAAGACACTTCATCTTAGAACTTTGGTATCTGAACTGGTCATTTCCTGTAATTAATCTTTCCTGTTGCAGCAGCATGCAGTGCCAAGAATGATTTTCCCCTTACCTTCTCAGAGTTCTTGATATTGTAGCCTGAAGGAGAACTGGAGTGACTGACATGCAAGGAGGATGAGGTTTCAGGCAATAACCAGATAAGGGGCCAGGGAAGGGGGAGAGCAAGAATGGAGAAGTGGGAGCTGGAAGGAGTAGGTGGAATAGCAAGTAGGAGCAGATGCTGGAAGAATAGAACAGAGAGGAAGGGGGCTGGTGAATGTGGTGCATTGGAAAAGAGCCAGTGGGGTGAGGGCAAGCAAAGCTGAGATTTAACAGGGCCAACAAGATGGGAGAACAGGACTGAGCAAGATAGATAGAACAAGGAGTCAAGGGGAAGTGCTGAAGTGGGTGGATGTGAATGAAAATAGAGACAATAGCTGTGGCCTGGGGTACCACTTTTTTCTCAGCAAGTCTAAATTCCAAATGAAAGAGAACCAGGATTAGGGTTGCTTGAGTTACATCTGTCATGTGCAGATTAAATAGTGTTTGATGATGTATTTGCAAATACCCACTTCTGTTAGATTCTGATCCTATTTGATTGTGTCTGTTAAAATATTATGTGTATTTTTGGCATACTAGTGTTTTACTGTCAGAGAATAAAAAAAATGTAATTGTTAGTCCCCTAGTTTCATTAGAATATTATGTTAGTAGTTTTACTGAATTCCTCTTGTGTTTATTATTTTTGGTATTTAAGTTTGAGGCTCTCCATGTTGGCTTTCAGCAGTGAGCCTGCATAGGTGATTTTGTTTCTACCAAACATGATAGCTGCAATAGAAATCTCTTTCTTCTATGAAATTGTTGTAATTCCTTGTTTTTTCTTACTGTACTCTAGTTGCAGAGATACTCAAGAGAAGGAAAGTGAGCATTACAAAAACATACATATGGATCCAGATTAAATATTTTATTCCGTGATCAGCAGTGAAGTGGTGTGTTAGTAATAAAGCATGCCTCTGCCGTGGGTCAGAGCTAAACTCAGAGGCAAGGCTCATCCTCCCACACCAATACCAGCATTACTAATTAAATAGCTGCCGCAGAGGGTTGTTTGGGAAAGGAGTGCTCGTGTGAGTGGAAGCAGGGGAATCTTCCAGTTTGAATACAGAAGTAGACCAGGTTCCCTCACCAGCTATTGCTCCAGTGTCTTAGCTTATTTCTTCTATTACCATAACTTCCTTCTTACCCGTAGCTAACTCCCAGGAAAGGCACCTCGCATCCAGCAGGAAAGGAAAAGAACAGATATTCTGCCCTGAAAGTGGTCTGACAGGATTAGCATGAAAGCTATGCAGCTGACATTCCGCTTCTCCCCACTCAAGCCTCCCTGCTCTCACTCATAATTTTATGTTATTTCCTTAGGCAGCAAGTGGTCTGGGACCTGAAATATTGAGTTCACATCTAACCATGGGGAAGATATGTGACAGTTGCTTCAAAAACAGCTTGTACTGTGCATCTCCTCACTCAGTCAGCTCTCCTTGGTTTTCTGCCTGGTTTCTTATTGACACTTCTCATTTCAGAAAGCAAACAACCAGCATTCTCAAGGAGTACCTGTAGCTTTCTGTTGTCTTTGGTGTGATAAAAATGGAATAATTTTCCCAGAAAATAAAATTACTTAAAACTGACATGCACTCATTCTGCTAAAAATGTTGGAGGTGAAGCTTCCGTGGATGTTGGATGACGTTGTTCTTCAGACTTGTTAAGAATGAAAGTGAAAGATTCCTGGTTGTGGCTTGTCTCTGCAAAACAGTATATTTGCCTCTGCCATAGATGATTGCAACTGGAAATAGTTGGTCTGTTTGTGTATTCATATACATTAACAAAATAGAAAAAATTAATAACTCTAGCATGCTTACCTTGAGCGGTCTTGTTTCCAGGTGTTCATACATAAAGTTGTCTTAAAGCATCTCAAGAAGTGTGGGCAAAGTTGAGATTTCCCATTCTGAGGATGAAAGCCAGGACAGGGAAGCCATGCTGCCATGGGGAGAGAAAAGGAGAATTCATACTACGTATTGGGCTACAGCTTGATACATCCTCACTAGAGAAAGAGGAGAGGAAGGAGAGGGCAGCAGCTGCTCCCAACTCCTCACTAGTATGAACCACCCTTTCTTCCTTTTCCAGGTGGCTGCTGCAAATGTACTCCAGCTCCTCCTTTTCTCTTTTTTTTTTTTTCCCCCCTCTCTCTCAGTAGGGCAGGAGTAGTTGTCAACACAGCTGTCCTTGCAGAGATGAGGTGAAGTAGGTGCTGGAACAGTTGTTACACTGCTCTTCTCAGTAGTATGGTACCCTATGGGAACTGTTAGCTTTTCCTGTGGCTAGACAAGCCTTCTTACTACAGTTATTAGAAGGAAAACAAACAAACAACAAAAAAACAACCATTTGATTTAAAGCAGAGTAATTTATAGTGCAGTGGTTTGGCTTAGTTTTGCTTTATTTCTCTAAATAATCAAACTACTGAAGTACTTCAAAGCCCTTGAAGTAATGGTTCAAAACAGCTAGTAATTGGTGGGTGGTAGACAGGATTTTTTCTCCTGCCCAAGTCTCCCTACTAATTGTTTCTGCCTCTTGTCATCTGTATTGTTTTATCAGTTAGCAGCTGTAGACTAATTAAATAAGACACGCAGCAGTCTGCTAGGTAAGGTGGTTAGTCTTAGTCTTCAGCTCACAAATTCGCATGCAGGATTCCAGTGTTTCCAGGCTCCTGAGCAGCTGTTGTTTCTAAACGGTGCTGTTACCATACATGCTGTATGCATGCCTACGTAGGACAGGACTACGTTGACCTTTTGTGTTCAGAGGTAACACTGCTGTTTTCAAAGTCTGTCTTACCTGTGTGTGTTCTGGGTAGAGCATGTGTTTCATTTAGCAAAGGAAAATGCACTTGTGGCTGCCAGTGGGTTGCACTCTTTGAGGGAAGGGGTAAAGAAGAGCTCCTTATTTTACACTTGCTTTTGTTAATTTAAAATAAGAAAATCTCTGAAGTTGGTATGAGTGAGTATGAGCAATTTTCTGAACTTTTGCACATTCAGTTACTGGTAGGTAAATCTTGAGAGAATTTCTTAGATATACCCACTTGTGGATCTTTAACTCCAGATGCTAATTGAGAAAAATACTAATTAAACAATGACTATCCTTCCAAACTATCCATCTAGAGAGATTTGAAACCCAAAGCTGCATAAAGAAAGAACCACAGCATCAATTTCCCTAACAAAAATTTTGCTGAAGTTGCCCTAAGATTCCAGTCTGAAACATGCTTTATTTAAAAAGCAGTTTTAAATAGAAGATACTAAGGATTACACAGTAGTCAGTTAATAATGATAGAGAATAATCCATGTAAATTCATAGAGGTTTGCCTTTCCTAGACAATGACTTCATATCTTGAAATCAAGTTTAAATAACCCAGTTTCCACATATAATGGATGTGGTTTGGGGAAGAGTACTGGTAAAAGGTATGGCTTGATTCAAATGGAAATTCTAAACCACCTTCAGCAAAGTGTAGATACAGGATATGAAACCACTTCATCCCTGTGGAACACAGTAAAATGCAAGTCAGCCATTAAACCTTTTAGTTCATTTATTCCCTCTGCAGATTTTGCAGCTATTAAAATTACCATCTTTAGGGCTAAGTGCTGGAGAGACTCAGTGCAAACTCTATGCAATCTTGCATATTGAATTTGGACATTTCAGGATGAATGGAGGCCATTTATGAGCCTTTGGGGAGCAGGTGCAGACAGTATTCTTCCCCTTCTGTCCACCAACAAATTTTATAAAAATCTTTCTGTAAAAAATATAAAAAAAACATGAAAGAAGTGCCATGCTAAAGTAGCACACTTACGGATAGCCGTGGCTACCTTGTTTAAAGGAATTATCCTTAAAGGATTAGGTGATTAGCTGTAATTAGCCAGTGGTCAACTACACAAAAATATCTTCTACTATGATAGTTCTCTAAGTCTGAACGTTGCTAAATACTAATATTTTCTATTGACTTCTCCCTTACCTGTGCAACCATGTTTGTTCAGCTGATGGTCTAAATTCAGCACAAGCTGCTCCCTGCCAGGAGTGGCGATTGCAGCATACAATAGAGAATTGCCTGATGCCATCATGGAAAACAGGGAGAAATTTCTGTTGTCAGAAGTTGCATCGGTGGGTCAGAAATGTTCTAATACTCAATTAGAGCCTATGGAAATCATGAGGAGTGCAGAAGGGGGAGGGTTTGTTGCTAGTAAGGGAAGTTTCACTGCAGAAGCACCTATTCCTCATGGCAGCAGCACTTCCAGCCTTTCTTGATGGACTGAGCCAAGAAAAGACTACCTCAAAGGTGGCAGTGAACACTTCTGATCAGTCAGAGATATTTCAGACATATTGACAATGAATGTGTTATTGTTGTATCTGATGTTTTGGTCTTGTGAGCATTATACATTTCTGGGTTTAGCATCTGACATCCGCTTTGTCCTTAGGAAGCAGCAGAATTTTTGGTGTAGTTCAGGCAGCTTGCAAATCCACTTGGGTTTACAAGAGGAGTGTCAGGGCCTGCTCAGAGGTACCCTGCAGACTCTAAGTACCTGTTTGATAGGGTGTGTGGATAAGTGGAGCTTTGCTGGGTGACAGCACTGTTTGCACAGCATGTGAGTGCTCCTATGGGATGTTCAAATGACAGGATACACCTGGCTATATTGGCAATACCAAGTGTTGTCCTAGATTTACCCCTGTAGACACTCCCACAGGCAAATAATACAGCTGAGCAACTGTTTTGGCTGCTAGGAAGCCCTCCAGGCTTTTAACAAACCCTGCCCTCTTATCTGAATCAGCTGAATGAGAAGGTATTTTTGTACCTCTGTGCTAGTATTGGCAGCTGCTAAAATGATCATAAATGTGCTGAAGGAAGTGTCCACACCAGCATTACATTAGGAAATGACTGGAAATACTAGTTGGTCAAACATCTTTCTGTAGTTTTAGTAATGTGTGATATTAATACAGTCCAGTAATATTTTCAGATTGCGTGTGTATATATTCTGGCTCAATGATGTGAAAAGAAGAGTACTTTCCTTTGCCCAAAAAGGATGTATGGGTATCTGAGCATTTATTTGTGTAACAGCTTGCTTCTGTACTGATGAGAACCTAAAGATGGATTTTCATGCTAGGGGAAAATAATTTGACAGCTGTTCTGTATGAAGCCGGTTTAGGACCAGACCTGTAATTGCTAGTCTAGGTTTTTGTTGTCAGTTGACAATTTTTGTGTACAGTGAACATTTTCGATGAGTTCTTACAGGTGATTTCAGTCAATGTTGGCAAGAATTTAGCAACTGTGCACAGTAGCTGTTGCAAGATATTTTTTTATTAAAAATATATAGACATATTTATGGCCAGCATCATACCTACTGTAGAAAACTCTACATTGTCAAGGATCCAGAGGGTAGTCTGTTAGATTGGGTAGAGAAAGTAGTGTTGCTAATGTAAAAATGTTATGTGGTTGCAGACTTACAGAGCTGCTATGTACAGAACTTGATGTTTTGCTGTCTTGCATGTTGTTTATTCCCTGTAAAGTCTGTAGTCTAAGTGCTACCAAATCAGAGGGGAAGCATTTTGTACTTGAGTTTGTTCAGGTGTGAAGCAGTGCTGGAGGGATGAAGCTCTGGAGAATGTAGCCATCAAATTCAATCATTTTCTGTGAGAAGAACAGACGCTGCAGTCTGGAGGCAGGCAGTGGTGTGAGCTGCTGTGGTGCAGGTTCATCACAGTTTGCTACTGATACTACTTGAAATCCTGACTTAGAGCCATGCCATTTTCTCAGTGCTCCTTAACTGTGCAATGCTGTTCAAATGGTGTGATGGGCAAGGATCTTCAGGTTTGGATGAGCATGCTCACGTACTCAGGTCTTGCACCTACAGGGCTTGGAACCTAGCCCCTCAGAGAGGAATTAGTCTGGTGAGTAATTGCACCACAGAATAGCAAACATTTCATAGCCATGAAAATCCTTTGCATACTGTAGCTGTCTGGCTTTGTTCCAGTTTTTACTGTCAGTTTCTTCAAGTTTTAGCTGTGTTTTAATGCACTATTTTTGCAGGAACTTAGTGATACAAAATTTCAGTTTAAAGGAATAGGTGGTGTTGGATTTCACACTTCTTTGCCATATCTATTGAAAATACGCCTGACAGCCTTTTTTAGCTATAAAGTGTTAGTAGGGAGCAATTAAACTGAATAAAATGCTTTTTCTGTTTGTACTAAATAAATAATAGATTTAAGTCCTTTCTGGCACAAAGCGCTTTACAAAGTTAGATGCTGGTACTATGCTGCTATGTAGGCAGCCATTATACACCCACAACAGTAGCCCACACGAGCAGCCTCGGGGATTGCAGCTGTCTTTATTAAGAAGAGGAGACTTGCACTGAGCACTCTGTTTTTGTCTAGAATCTTGCAGAGATATGCTGGAAAGGTTTGAATGTCTTGTGAGAAGGGTGGCACTTGTGATACTGATCAGAGCTTATCTGTAAGGCTGCTGATTTGGAGAAATTGAGCTCGAGACATAGTGCAGAGTGAATTTATGGTACAGATAGCTGAATCTTGTTGCTGTCTTTCTCACAGAGATCACTGAATCTTACAACAAATTTGAATCGAGTCATTAGATCCGTACAGAAAGATTAGAAGATTATATCTGGAATATGAGCTAAGTAATCATCATAGCAGATTAACAGCATTAGCTCACCTTTCTTTTTAGCTGTTGTTTTCAGGAACTTTGTGAAATACAGGATTATGTGTCAGAGGACGTGGGTCATCCTCTCTGAAAAAACTAAGGCCTCGTGTAATTTCCTCGGGTTAGACATCTCAAATCAAGGTGCTTAGGTACCAAAATACCTCAAATTTTTTCACTGCTGGAGAGAGAAGGGCTAAGGTCACCACTAACATACATAAAATCATTAAGGTTGGCAAGATCACTACAATATCTAGCACAACCATTACAAGGCTATTACTGCAGTCTCTTTGGGTCTTTGCGTTGATCAAACACGTCTCAAGCAGAATTCAGGACTGGAATAGTTACTTGCTTTCCCTGGTCTAATCTCTTCCTCTCACAAAATTGCTGCCTGACCTGAAGATTCTTTGCAGGGCATGATTTTCAGTTCTTCTGATTCTAGTAAGCAAACTGAGGAAAGGGTAATAAAGAAATGCTTAAGTATGAATGGTAGAAGGTTTTGTTTGTGGTAGTCTATTTTTCTGTTTTGCAGATGCACATTACTGATGATGAAGTATAACTCAGAACATGTATTTGTTTGGGGAATGCTTCTTTTCCTGGGTAAAACTAGATGCTAGCAAGATTCTGTGATGCTTAAACTGTTCTGTACTTAGCTGAGACTAATGTTATTAAAAGAAATAGTGGATAAATGAGGAAGTGAACATCCTGTTACCAGGTCGACCACATTCCTTATTTGTAAGTATCAGCGTGTGTATGAGGAGAATAATATGTAGTGATGACAGACAAGAGCTGCAAGCTCTCCCTAGCACTGTGGGAGGGAAGGCTGTAGAAATGGATGCCTTTAGCAACAGTGACCTAAACCCTTCATTCTGTTATCTCTGTGTTTACATGTCTTTAAGGAAGAGGAAGGATTATGTGAAGAATCAAAAGGCAGAATTCTATTTCTTAATTAACTGTATTTCAGATTCCTGAGAACACATACAACATATTTTGTGTGTTTTCTCAGATTTCACTGATGGTCAGAGACACTGAATCAAAGATATTACCTCAGTTTCACTGCTTACAGTAGATGATTTAATGCCTTTTTTGGCTTTAATCCTGTATACAATCAATGAATGTACAGATGTTATAGTTAGGAGATGTACCAGAGAGCTTGGTTACGCAGTTATTATACCAAAGCAGAAAAGATAGGATACTTACCCATATCCTGGGCTTGCTTATGAAACTCCAGAGGAGTGGATCTCCAGAAGAGATCCTTCCCTTCTCGTAATCAGCTCTTAAATGGGGTCCAGGAGAGGTGCAGCCAGGCTCCACCCCTTCTGGCAGCTCAGGTGAATTGCCTTCACCTGTGCTCCCAGGGCTGACTCACTGCTCGCCTCAGGTGATCAATCAGAGGTTCTGGTTGTGATTCAGCAGTTCCCATACAATCCTGTAAATTAAATGCTTTTTTCAGGGATTCAGTGCAAACTTTCTAGTGACATATTTATAAGATCTAAAATAATAATAAAGTTTGCATTTGTTTGTTTGCTTCCTCTTCTGTTCTTGTTGGCGGTTTTGTTTGGTAGCACTTTTTTGTTTTGCTTTGTTTTCCCCATTAACTGGATCTGCTCCATGCAGCCAGAGGTTATACTGTTATGATGAAAAAGTGGAGTGGACAGAGTCTTTTTCCTTTTCCTAGGCTGATGGCTTTAGAAGTCTAAAGAGCAGTGATTCATCTGAGACAGATGTTTTAAAGTGAAAGTTTGAACAAAAAAAAGTGAAAGCAGCAAATACCCTATGAAGTACTTGTTTTGAGAGAATGCACAGTATCATATTGGCACAAATTTGTATAAAACTTGGTATGATTCTACCTGTGGTCTCTTGTTGCCTATGCACACAAAGGCTGAGAATACTGTGGTGAGAAAAACATGCTCATGCTTGAAGCAGTCAGTGCCTGTCTTTTCTTTTCAGCAGATCTTCTTGCAGCCTGTTAAGGGTTGCACATATGGACTCCAAAGGAAGCTTCTGTCAGTCCTTTAACTGCGACGATACAAACAATGATGAGTTTTGGAAAGTGAGATTTAAAAGTTAGGCTTTCAAGGAAGTGCCATCTTTGTTTCTCGAGTGCTGGGTATCCAGCGGTTCCTGTTTCAATCTGCAGTGTTAGTGGGGTGCCCAGCATTTTCAAAAATCAGGGCGCTTGCCCAGTTTTGAAAGTCTTGCCTAGTGGGTGCAGCCTGGGTGGTCAAGAAATTTTAGGTGAACAGCTTAAGAAGAAACCACTGATATAAAACATGTGCTTTCTAGCTGCCAATAATTTTATGAAAGTGGCTGCTAATCTTTTCTACCCTAGTGTGCTTCCTTCCCATTCCCTTGTTTCCTAAGACAGTCTTCATTTGACTGTGGGGAAATCAAGCCCACAATATTGTTTTATCATGTGTTCCCATGTCATTTTCTGTTGTATTTGCTTAAGTCAAAACAGAATTGAAGTACTCTTCTTTCCACGAAAGCTTTCTGTTTCTGTGAGGAAGGAAAGAAAACCAGTAACTTGTCTCATATGTTTAGAAACACGGTTTCATTGTTACAAAAATGCTTTACAAAGCAAAGGGAAGCAGTGGCTTTTGCAAAGATTGTACAAGAGGGAACTCAGTGTCTTTTATTGTTTCTGAAATGCAAATTGCAGTGGAAAAGGGACACTTCTCTGTATACAAAAGCACTGTCTTTTTCTCTCTTGCCCAGCTCTGAAGATAGAAATACTCTATTTGTCTTCTGTTTAGGATAAGCAAATGATTGGCATTAAGTGTTCAAGTATGTGTTTTTCTTTTATCACGAGTACTTTTTTCCTTCTTTCCATTCAGCTAAGTCATATTCTGTTCTTTATGCAACCTAGAATAGTCTCTGTGTTCTTAATCTTGTTATCTGCTTTCTCAGCATTTATGCAAAGGTTAAGATACAGTAGTTGGGCCCAGTGATGGCAGACTCTTTGTAACAAACTGCTGCTTTCATTTTCTTCTCAATTCTCCTGTTGTTTTGTGCACTTAAGCTTTAGGATAATCACATATTCTGTTAGGTACAGGTCTTCTGTTATTCCACAGATGCAAATAGCATGTTTGTGGAACTGAATATAATGATGATGTATGTAGGTATGATTAAACAGAAGCACTGACCTGTAACATATGGCATAATGCTACTAATTGGAAAATATGATCTAGTATGTACAGAATTATCCATATTCTCTTAAATGAGTTTGTTACAGCAGCATGCATGTGCAGCACAATGTTACTGAAGCATCAAGGTTTTTGTTTTGATACCTAGAAGTGTTATTTGGGCTTTGATTTGTTTCTCTGTGTTCTGTCATACCATGTTAAAAAGCTTAAAAAGGCAGAGAATGTTCCCAGTAAAACAAATCAAGTCTGCAGGCTCCGCTTTTATTAATTATTTTCCGTATTCTCAGTTAGATGGATACTTTTCAGGTTGGTCTTATTCTTATGGAAAATTGTCTTGATAGATGTGTAGCTCAGAGCAACATCTGTAATTTATGGATATAGCAAATGTGGGCAGTCTCTCACTGTCTTTACAGATGTGCTTTAGGGCAAGTGAGATGCTTAGATAATGGAAAGGGGGAGTGTTAATAAATCTCAGTCAGGAAGACAATACTTACATCTTTTCTTCAAAACAAATTCAAAGCCAAATTCTAAATTACCTTGTGAAGCATCGTTGATGCTTTTTCTTCAGTCTATTGCTGTTGTTATATTGAGTGCTAGATAATATGCATGATGTGTAATTTAAAAACACAAGTAAGCAGACAGTGAGTTGTATTTTGCAAAGCAGAGCCAGTAAATCACTCAAACGCCATAAAATGTAGCATAGTGCTTTTGATTAGTTACTGGAATCATTTAAGTTGCTTTCGGTGTTTGTTTCAGAATTAGAGAAACTATTGCTGTATATTGGGAAAATGACTGCTGTAGTATTAATGATATTGTAGTCTGTGAAGACTGTGAAGAAAATGAACATAGAATTTGCTGCCGTGGAACAGACCAGTGATCCGTACAGATTTGTATCCTGTCTCTGACAGTAGCCAATCTGTGATGATTCAGAAGAAGAAATACACACAGCCAATTGTGTTATAGTGTACCTCAGAGGGAAATTTCTTTCTGGCCCCAGATGGTGCTCAGTTTATGCCTTAAAGCACGAGGATTGATAGCCATTGTAAATTTTACCTTAGCTACTGTAACCAAATTGGATTGCTCCTTGTTGTCCGTAACCTGCCCTTCACACAGCCTTCCTAGAATTATCATCCCCTCCATTATTGCTGGATTCATAGCTTTTATGTTTGCTCTTTTATGCAGATGCAGTATTATAGTTCAGGAACTTGTGCTGCTGTTTTACATGATGTCACACACCTTTGTGTTTGTCGTTAGTAATAGCCTGGCTCACTTTGGGCTAAACTGAACACAACACTTTCCTGTGGGACAGAGCAGCCACATCTCACCCTGATGCAGAAATTTCTCTGCCAGCTTGATAGCAGCTGTCCTAGTCTAGCACAGGAGCCTTGGTGCAGGGAGAGCAGAAGAGTATACCTAAAACTAGCGCTTCGAGGCTTTTGCGTCATTGCAGTGGTCTGTAAGAATTGAAGTTGAGCTGGTAGTATTACCATACTCTGCAGTCTTGACCTCAGCAGTCTCTGAAAGGAAAGTTAGTGTTAATTCTGGTGTACTGGTTCTTTCTACATCCTGCAAAACTGGTGTTTAATATCCTTAGATGAAGACATAGAGGTGCAAGGTGCAGCTGGAGAAATGAGTATTGTTTTCTTGCAGTGCATATGTGAGTTGTGGTCCAAAGCCTGTGAGAGTTCTCTAGATTGAGCTATCACAGAGGCAGAGACCGAGGTATTTGTATTAAGCCTCAGTACGTTTCACTTGTAACACACCCACCTGTTAAAGCCCCGTAGCGTGATAGTTGCCTTCTGACATGTGACACTTTGACAGAATAGTTGTTTATTGCAGACAAAAACTGACCTGATTTTAGGCTGGCATTCATATTGCAAAACAGTGCAGGCTTTTAAAACTGCTTTCACTGATCCTGTTACCCTTCCAGGTCTTCCTGGGTACAGGTTAGTTTGATGGATAACAGGATTAATGTCAAACTGATTCATGCATTGCTGTTTAGCCATCTCCATGTCCAGGGTAAGGAGAATCCACAACAGTACTTATGCAATTACTGTCCTTCTTGTCTTAGCCTCTGCGGGTAAAGATCAGTCTCTTCACAGATAATGTTCAAAAAGCAGCAAGCAGTTATCACAGGAAGCAGATTTTGCTCAGCAGCTTACAGACTTGTCATTAGGAGCTGCCTTTCAGCCTTGCAAATGTATGCTCCACTGTCATTTTGCTGCTTCTTGGGAGATAATTAAACAACTCGTGTCTCCTTGCCAAATGACCAGTCAAGGCCAGGGAATCTGGGATTCCTGAAGACAGCAAAACATTAGAGCAGTCTTGGGAGAAAAAAATTCCCTTTCTCACTGAGGGAGGGAAGGCCCAGCTTTATTTTAGACTTATTCAGTATTTCCGTTGATGACTCTTCCAGAGGGATCATCTAGATGTAAAGTCAGCAGGAAGAAGTAATGCTTTTGCTGGTTGTTAAGTGGCAACACATCTCGTGGTCCATCTGTGAATCTCGGCTGATCAAATCCAGCAGAAATTTTCCTTGTCAGACTGTAGGAGCTGGCATATTGCCTCTTCCGTCATAGCAGAGCCCAGTTCTACCAGCACTGCAGCAGTTGAATGGTCACTTGAAACTGTGACATTTTTTGTGTTACTGGGAAAGTCTTTCTTTGTACTGTGAAGGCAGGGGCTAGTGGTGATTCACTTCTGTTGCTTTAGCTTTGAAAAAACTCCTGTAGATCCTCACAGGCTTACAAGGATACGTCCCTTCTGTCTTTCTTTCAGAAACAGGGTTTGGCTGGAGAGTCTTCTTTCAGGTGGAGCTCCTTCTGAAGCCACCTTTCAGTTTACTCCTCTCATTGACTTTTCCCTCAGCCCATACTGGTTCAGCACAGGGGCAGCTGGCTGTGGAGCTGGAAATCTAGATGCAGCAGTCTCTGCATATCAACAACTTTAGAGGGCCAGTGATCATTTACAGCCATGCCGCTTGACAACGGGAAGTAAGTGTTTTCTTGCTGAAGACAAATGAAGTTTTGTATATGAGCAGATATGAACTGCGAAGTTAGGCTTGCTTACTCTCAAATCCCCGAATTTCTTACATCACAAAACATTTTGTATTAGTGTATAGGTATGGTAATAAGGTAATTACACAGAGAGGAAACTGTATACAGTGGGGAAAAAAAAAATCCATGTGATTTGAAGATTAGATGCACCAATTTAAAGATGAGAATTAAGAGAAAACCAGCTCCGTGAGTATTCATATATTAGACTAAATTCCCACAAGCACCTTTAAGCCTTCAGTGTGCAAATTGTTCACTAAGAAAATCCAACACTTCTGTAAAGCTCTTGCTCTTTTGCTGTGATACACTTTACCTTTATTGTAACTGCTTTGCATTTCTTGTCGTTTTAATTACATTTTCTGATGTTCTGTTATATGATTCAAAGTTCAGAAATCCTCAGGCCGTCATTTCAAGAAGGAAGCATGCTTTAGTATTAAATACTGTGGATAAGCATGGGGTGGATAATGAGAATTCAGGACCTTCTGTAATGTCTCACAACTTTGCTTGGTGTCCCATGTGTTGTGGGGCTTTTCTTACAGCGATGCATGAGTGCTCAGGAGAAAAAAGGAGAGCAGGGCTTGAACTCAGGCTCCTCTGTGTGTTGGGGGCACATCCTGCATTGGCAATTATATGCCGGCCTCTCAGCTGTGCCACTTTTTTCTGGCTTTGAAGGGCGGAGGAGTTGTTGTTGTCCCCTGGAGCATGCTAGATTGTGCTGAAGTCCCTTTAAAACTCCAATCTGCCCTTGCTAAGTCCTTTCCTACTTCACGCTGGTAACAAAGAAAGACAAACAAAATCTTCCTTCCTGGTCCTGTGCAATCTGTTAGTTCCTGCTGACATTTGATGAGGGTTGCCTTGACCCAACAGACACTCCTGGTCACAGAGGCAAATTCTTGCCTTGGGGTTAGGAAGTCAAGAGGTTAGGAAGTTGCCCTGGGGATTCAGATCAGCCACAGTGGTTGGGTGCTGTCGGTCAGCTGCTGGGTGCTATTTTTCAGCTATCTGCAGCAGTGGCCTCCTGGCCCACCTGTTCTGCAGTCAGAATTGCCCATTCCCAGGGCAATAGCAACTCCACTATGTTTCAGAGAGCTGTTTGAGCAATACCTGGATCTTTTTAGCTTCAAAATAGCGGAGTATGGCATACACGCCCCAGTGCAAGCAATGCTTAGAAAGCAGGAGGCTGCCTAGTGCAGTGGTGCTGAATAAATTAACAACATTTACAGAATGTTGTTTTTAAAGCAATGTGGAGAACTTCCCCACTAGGTAAGATAAGGGAACTGCTGCTCTGCATCCTGCCCCAGTCAGAGCTGTGAGAAAAAAAGGAATATTCTTTCTTTCAAAGAGGCGTATTAACCTCCCTTTGCAGAGATGAGACTCATGTGGTGGCAATGTCTGGATGTTGCAGATTCCCCAGGAGAGACTACATTGTGCAGGCATCAAGTTTCAGCAGTGTTGGATTTTCTTTGTTGGTTTTCTAACAGCCATGTTAAATTGATTTACATGAGCCATGGAAATTGTTCAGTGGGAAGAAGGCTAATTGTCCCTTCGGTCCATTCTCCTGTCCTCACGTGCAAAAGGGAATCTCAGACCTCCGGGTAATCCCAGAAACACACTCACAGGGAGGTGTGATTTGTGTTTGATGCGCAAAGTGGTGACTCGCTCTAATCTTTCTTATATGTGCGCTCAAGAGGCCAAACCTCATTTTTGTTTGGCTTGTCCCCAAGTGCTATTGAATGGACTTATTGTGTGAAATAACCGTGAGTGTCAATCTCCAGTATTTCACCTCAGAAATTAATAATACTTTTTTGAGACAGTCTCCCTCAACTGTCAAAGCTGTAATACTGCTGAGCGAAGAGGCCTGGAGGGGGTTTGGGGAATGAGCTTCTCTGCATAGGTGCGATTGTGATGTCAGCCCAGACAAACCGAGCTAAATACACACTGGAATTTGCTGTCAATTTTAAATGTCCTTTCAGGAAAACAACTTACTTCTTTCCAAGCAATTTTTTTTTCACAATTTTTAATCCTGCGTGGCAAATCTACATCCATCTGTATAATTTCTGCCTGCCAGAAACTTCCCTTCAGGACAAACAAGGCAAACTCAACCCTCTCCAGCACTGTCACTTTTGTACTATTAGAATCAACCCAGATTTGACGCCAGCTGATAGACTGTATGAGGTGCTGTATAGCTCTTAAGTACTTCTTGTTAAGCAGGAGGTAAATGTGTTTGTGCTATCTTTAGTTTAGCTTTTTTCCTTAATGTTATTCAGGAAAATATTGAACATTAATGAACAGATGTATGTTGTTAAGACACTGTTCGTTTATTAGTTTGTTTTCTGCCACGTTTAAACCAGGCATCCTGATTAGCTAGTTTGGTGTGTGCTGTGCCTAGCCAACTGTACTTCTAGGGGAAGGTCTGTTATACCTGGTTCCATCAATGCCTTAGTTTTACAGGAAAACGCATACCTGGGACAAAATCTCTTCAGAACTATAAGAAGAAATCATTTGTTTCATCATCCTAGAACGCTTCTAAAGAACATCTGCATGTCTTTTGATTCCCTGCTCTGTCTTCATTTATCAGTGTCATTCCCTAGCACACTATGTCATGGTTCTGGGAAGAACGTCTGCTAACACAGTAAAAGCATTAACACCCACTAATCTTTTCTAAGTTGCTTTACTGCTTTTGATTCCTGAAATGTGATAAAATAAGTAAAATTGCAGGCTCTGCTGGCTTCTCTGGTACTGGATAGTGTTATAATTTCCTTTATTTATAAACAGATGCAGGCCTTCACATTCACATGCATACAATTGACAGTCTCAGCCTGAGCAGCTCGACTGTTGCAGACTGTATTAGGAGGACTGCTCTGAAAGTAATGCTTCTGATTTTTATTTGGTTGGCCCACAACATCACAGGTAAATGTTGGTGGTATGGCAGTAGAGGTTGAACCTTCCCACTGATATTCTGTTACTTCTTGTTGCTATGTGTCAGATGGCAGCAGAGGTGGAGTCTGAAAAATGATGTCTGATGTGGAAGTGCGTATGAAACAAAGTCGTGTCACTGAATTCCTCCATGCAGAAAAAATGGCACCCACTAACATTCATCAGCACTTGCTGAACACTGATGGAGAGACCAAACAGCGGATGTCAGCACAGTGAGAAGTGGGTGGTGCATTTCTGCAGTGATGACAGCAATGCTGGGTCACCTCCACTGGAGCAGGTTTCAATGAGCCTGGCCACCACAAGGGCATGTGTGCTCTTGTTCATTGCTGGTGAAAATGCACAGCTAGTGTGATGACTGTGTTGAAGCATAGTGTTTTGTAGCTAAGAATTTGCTCTATCAAATAGCGTTATTGTGTGCTGTTGTTGTTTCCATGGAAATAAATAGAAGGCATTACTTTTGAAGTGAACTACAAATGTTGAACACCACCATTTAAATTGTTACTCCACCTTCTAATGGGTAGAACACCTTAATAAGCACTTTATTCTTTTGCTTCTTGTCATTGCAACGTTAGCAGGTGTCAGTGCATAAAATGCATTTTAATTTTAGGCCTCCTTTGTATTGTGGAATTGCAAGGGGTGCTGTGTCTTGTTCACAGCACCGTAGGTTGGGTTTCTTTGCATCAGGTGTTCCCATTAGCTGTTCAACAACCAAATTGTCCTTATACCTGAGAGACTGCTACTAATTTACAGCCTAAGGGCCCGTTTATGCCTCTTTCCTTCTTGCATCAGCTTTTTTCCTGTCTAGTGTTTGCCCTGCTGTAATTGCAGATAATATTCCAGTTGCCACTCAAGCTGAATATCTCCGCTCCTCTGGCATTCCCTTGTAAGTTAGGCATGTCTAGACTGGTGTGGCAGCACTTGTCTGCCTGGTACCTGTTCACATCTCTCTCCACTATTCATGGAGATGTTATTATGGACAGCTCTTGAAAGAAAGCCCTTATAAAGTGGCATTAATACTTTTCTGTGTGCTTCAGATGCCTTGATTGATGTTTCTTAATATCACATTTGTCTCTTTCATAGCTGAATCGCACAGGCCATACATTTTCCACCTTAGTAATTTCTTATTGATGAGCTCTGAGCTTCACTGCAGAACTTTCTTCAGTTAACTCCCAAGCACAGAACCACTATTTTATTTTTTGTGGTCCTTGTAGAACTTATTTTACATTTCAATTGTTCTTGCCACCAAAAACATCCATGTCTTATGTAGCGGTTATTGCAATCTTCCTCAGTGTTGTCAATGACACTGCATGGCACTGACTGTCATTGGCCCACTTGTTTATGGCAGGACTATTAATGAAAGTGCTAAACTAGATTTAATCTTGAAAACTTTCAGTAGTTCAGTTCCCTGACATCTGACATTCTTCCCCGCTGTACTTCTCGTTGCCGTATTTCCTTTACCACGCTGCCCACCCACCGTATAGTGGTTTCTGAGTTAACAAATGGTTTCTACTAGAAATGCTTTACCTGAAGTCCAGCTACATGAGAATGACTGAGCATCTTTTGTCTTTGTCTAAAACACTGATTATCTTCCCATGTCAGCCCAGAGAGCTCTTTGACTGGTATCTTATTCTGCCTTTATAACCATGTCACTCATTAACTTTCTTTTCCAAATTTACTCAGAATTCCCCAATATTCCTGAGGTTGGACCAATAGGTCCACACTCTTTCGTGGGGCTCTTCTATTCTTAATACAAACATTACACGTACTGTTCTGTAGTCAAATTGTATCTCTTCGAATTGTAGAGAATATCGTAAAAAATACTTTCCACCAGATAATAAGTCTGTTATTTCTATGAGCTGTCACTATCACAGAGCTGTGAGAATGAAAGGTATAGTTCAGATTGGCTTTATTTTCTGAAGTTCTAACTGTGGAGAGATGAGAGCTTAGGTGTGTGTCGCACAGGTGAGGGATCCTAGGCTGATTTTTTTTTAATCTAGCTTTTAAAATGTATGCATTGGTTTACTTTTCAATGACTGTTTATGAAAACATATTATCTTGGGATAAGAATGGAAACAAAATGAGTAATACACTGGTTTCCAATAGAAAAAAAAAATCAACTATTGTCGTTATACTCAAGAAGGGCAAATGACTTCAGAGACTCACTTCTCACCAGCTGAGTTGGTAATAGAAATTGAGAAGCACTGAAATAAATTTCTTAAAGGGCTGTTTTCATTTTGATAGAGCCGTTGTGTTGCTGCTTTCTAGCAGTTTTTGAGCAGTCATCAAGTATCTTGAAGGTGACGTGATGCAGCAGTATGTGCTGTAATCTTTTATTAAGATTGGGGGTATGATGACAAACTCTGCTACATGTGTATTCATTTGTAAATTGTGGTCAGCTGAATGTAGCTCTAGGAACCTAATATAATATCTTTGGAAAATACATTTTTAAAATTAATTTATTTAACTAATGAACTTCCCAGAAAAGCAGAATGTCATCTTCTGAACTGAAATTTGGACATAAAAAACCCAAGTGATGGGTGGAGCTCTATTTCACATTTGTTTGTATCACGGCACTTGTAACCTGCTGTCCACTAGTATTAGGTTGGAAACTGCTGTTACTGCACTGATCCAAAAAGGAGAATGTTTTGTTGAGTCATTAGTTGACTGTCCATGGAGGTGTTTGGTGATGAGCTGAATCTACTTATAACATCAAGAAAGTTGTTGACAGATTGTCCCACTTTATTGGCTGAACTTCCCTTGACAAAAGGGTGTTTTTCAGTTTCACTCCATCTTCCATTTTAGTTTTCAGTTTGCTGCATGTGAATTTTGTGGCTGATAAAAGGTACGGGGTCTGTTAAAAAGACAGTCTGACTCATTGCAGATGAACTGTACACATGAATAAGGTAAGCAAAATTCAGCCCATTTTTGTTCTTGTACACTGCATAAACATTGTTGAGCTAGAGAATTTTCAGCTCTAAAGAGCATGGGCTGCAGTGCATGGCAACTATGGAATGATACAAATTTCTAAAAGAAGCATATAGGTTTTGAATAGAAACACAATGGGGGGAAAAAAAAAGAAAAAAGATTTATAATAACTTTTCAGCTTCCACTTTGCATTGATGGCAGATAACAAATAGTAACGGAATGTTCCTTGGCTTTGTTGCTACCACACAATGGAGAGCTCTATGCACATATTTAATATATTTTTAAATTAAAGAGGTAGTTTGATAAATGGCCAGCCTCGTATTGCAGTCACACATGATATCGACAGTGATACTATCATTTCTCTATCAATAGTGCAGGGTTTACATTCGCATCAGATGCTAATGTAAATGTCTGTACATTTTCCGTTTGCTTAGATATAAAATGGTTTGGTTAATGGATTCTTTATTGCACTATGCCTGGTGGCTGTGCAACTAATTTAATCTGGTACCGTATCTACCACTTGCTAAGGTAAGAAGATTGTGTATAGTGTAGAAAGGTGTAATTTAATAAAAAATTGTGAGACCTTGAAAAGCTGTTTTGCCTCTTGGGGTTTCCAGCTCAGTTTAAATATTCATATTCAAATAAAAACATGGCTTTGCAGTTAAAGTTGATAGGAACATATAGCTTCTCATCTATAGGTGTATTACATTTGAGCAGTAAAAAAGTAAAAAACAAAACAAACAAGCAAAAATGTATTTATTATTATTATTATTTGAAAGATTTCCTGTTCTTCTAAGGCAGCATCCAAATATTCATGCTTTAATTCCCCCTCAAAGAAGTCCAGCCAGTGTGTTTCTTGGCTTAGACCCATACTTTGTTTATGGATATGCGTAAGTTATCTAATTGCAAGCAAAATAGAGATGAATTGCCTATAGACCATGGGAAGTACAAGGAAGGGTTATCACCAAGTATCCCACAAATGTCCTGAACCACTGTACTCTAACAAGAATCCAACAGCCTAGATAGGCTTTATCTTGTGATGTTAGACTTCCCTTGCTTCTCTTAGTGCTGAAGAGCTAATGAAGGGGTTGCAGTTCCTTTAGGTACTGCACTATATTGTTACAAAAAGAAGCCTGAAGTAACTGAACAGTGTTGCATGTAGGCATGAACTTATCCTTCCAGGTTCTTTATTATTTATTCTTCATTAGGAACTATTACTTCTCGGAAAGGGTGGTCAGGCACTGGAATTCACTGCCCAGGGAGGTGGTGGAGTCACCGGCCATGGGAGTGTTCAAGAAACGTTTGGATGTTGTGTTGAGGAATATGGTTTAGCTGGGAAGTATTGGTAATGGTTGGACTGGATGATCTTCTAGGTCTTTTCCAACCTTGATAATTCTGTGATTCTGTGATTCTTTCTTCTTTTTAAGCACTTTCTCGTAATAGTTACCAGTGCAGGGAAGGATTTTCTGCACAAATTATGTGCTATTAGGTAATAGATTTCATTCGAAAGCAATTTGTAAGTCTTCTGTCTGAGATAATTTCTGCTTATTATTTTTATTATCATCTTTTCATGAAACTTGTCCAAATTGCCTCTCTGTCTGCATAGCCTTCTAATGACAATATGGTGAGCTGACACTTTTCCCAAATCCCAGGTTCTTTGGCTGTACACCAGCTAATTGGCATCTGAAACTTCCATGTTTCTGTCTTGTGACACCTATCGGAACAGCTATGCTTGCAGCTTATCTGTGCTTCAGTTCCTACACACTCCTTTGCTATTGTGAAGTCTAGCAGCATTGACTTACAAGAAAGGAAATTCCTGTTCTGTAGGAAAGATGGATAACGTAAATTTTTATTCCTTTATAAAGGAATAAATGTTCCCTAGCTATGGTCCAAAGGTTGGCACTTTTTCTCAAGTAGAAACATGAGAATTCCTGCCCAGCTATGCTCGGAAGTCCTTTAGATGACTTTTGGAAGTCCCATGCTGAGTCTTTGGCTGCAGTTGGAAAGGATCACAGGCGGAGAGCAGCTATTGCCAAGTTTTCTGTGGTAAAAAGGGGAATAATATATTGATGAGTTAAATTTGAACTTTTGCTTCATCTTCCCATTTGTGATCATTATTATTGCCTCCATCGCTAAAATATTTCTCAGAGTTTGGCCTACGGCTACAACTATTCTGTTCCATCTGTTGCAGAGATGCAAATTTAAAGAGGCAGAAAAATACCAACTTAATCTCTGTATTACTACATCAGGCAAAAAAAAATGTATATATTTGTTTGGAAAAATGTTTTTCTCTATCTACTCATCTCAGGTTATTTTATGGTTCCTTCCTATAGTATATACATTCAGTGCTTAGGAAGAAGCAGAGAGGCAGGAGTTGTACTGCAGAGTAGGCTATTGAGCCTGCTGATCCTTCATGTATATCAAATAAACTCTCACTGATTTTATTAATACAGTGCTATAACCAATAGGAACTGCCTGTTCCTTTGTTCCTTTAGAATAGAGATAGCACTGGTAGGATCTTGCAACAGTGGAGCAGTATGGTGAAAATGATAGGTAGACGAAGCAGTAATTGTTTACTAAGTGAAATAGCAAAAAACAGGGAATGCCTCGTGTTCTGTTTCCAGCTTAGCAACTGCAGTACTTTGGGTGTTGTGGCAGTGCAAATAGAATGTTAGCATCAGTTTCAGGGATGTTTTGTATCATGCCCCTTCGGTGTGCAGAGTAAAAGCTGAAGGGACCACTTCCACCTCATTTCACTTCTTTGTGCCCTTCTTTTCTTTGCTGCCCTTGCTAAGCCAGTTATAGTGTCATGAATAGTGCATGCTCTTCAAATGTGCAAGTCTGCAGTGCAGAGTTATAATGTGTCTGCTTCTGTACATAGAAATGATGGGGATGTTATCACCAGAGCTAAGAAAATTGTGTGTTTTCTGAAGAGAGAAAACACTTTGAAAATAGTAATTTGTAAAAGACAGACAGGCCCAGAGAATCATATGCAGCATTCTAAAATCTAGGATCTATCATGAAAGTAATGTAATATAGAGACTCAAGATTATTTTTTTAGTTTCCATTTCCAGGGCAGTTCAACTTTACCTGAAATATTGCTTCTAAGTGTTCATCTAACCTTTTCTAAGTGATTTCCCTGATAGAAATTAAGCAAGATTTCTAAGCAGCATATTTAATTCACAGTTAGTTTTCTTTTACCCCTGAGCACAGAGGGCATTTTTACTTCTTCCTCTTTGCAGCAATGCTTCAGGCATGTTATTTACACGTTAGCTTCTTTCTCAGTTTCTCTCTTCCCCAGATGGAGCACCTCTCATTCTTTATATTAGCTCAAACGTCCTGCTGGCTGGACGTCTTGTCTCCTGTAAACTCTAAATGCTGTGCACTCTGTAGATTTTATGAAATACAGAGTCCTGAACTGAACAAACTACTTAGAGGAGGCTTTGATAGTACTTAGCACTGTAACATTTTGGTTTTTTATTTTTCTTCTTTTAGCTGTGTGACAGTGTTGATTGATGTTTGATTCCTGAGCCGGTTTAGTCCCCCAGGTCCTTTTCTGTCTCCCAGCCAGTGATTTTGCATCCAGTATTTGTGAAGTTGATTGTTCTGACCTTCAGCCAGCTGACAAGATCTGAAGTATTATGCTTAGCGTTTGTCCTTACCAAGGCACATCCTATTTATTTCAGACTACTTCTCCATTTTCTTAGAATTCTCTGGAATTCTAATCCTGTTCTCCAGTACTTTTTGACCTTTCCAACTTGATGTGATCTGCAAACACAGCAAGAGCATTGCATCATCCAAGGCACTGATGAAATGGTTATGTTCTATGAGTCTCGGTAAGACAAGAAGCTAGGGATAGCTGTCTTTGAAATACAGTTTTTCAGCTGGTGGTGGCTTTACGTTACTCATATTCCCCTTGATTCTCTACAAAAAAAATTGCCTGAGGTAGGTTAGGGCATCATCAGTAGGTTTTCTAATAATGTTTGGATTGATGTCGTTTGTGATGGCTGTTACAAATCACCTTACTATCCAGTCCATGCCTGTCGATTAAATCATTGTTATTTCCAACCTCGCCAATTACAGATAGGTGCACTGAAATCTGATTCTCTCTGTTCTTTCTTTGTATAACTGCCTCTCTGTCTTTAGGTAACACTTTTTCTTCTATAAATTCTTGAAGACACTTCTCTCTCACAAGGTTGTTGCCATTGCTTATAGCTGGCTGACCCTTTTTACTTATGCTTGCTTGTAATTATTGGATTGTAGGTGTCAGATAGCATAGAATGATTTTTCAACCTTTCAGTTAATGTGTTATTTTTAATTATTGTTACTGCCCTCCTGCTACCTAACAAAGCTGTTCTTTGATAGTCTTTAAGATGAAGGATGTTGTCCTTTTCAGCTGTTTGTGATGTACTTTTTCTATTTTATTCTAGAGATCTGAAACCAGGTTCTGACCTAGCCTCGGTGCCTCAGTATCTTTGGCTGTCAGGAGACGTGATCTCCACTCAGAATAAGCCAAGAGCATTTAAACTGTCTTAAAGTAAATCATCCTAACTGTGCCCCAGGCCACATTTAGGAGGTGAAGCCATCTTTGCTTTTTGCCCTTTAAGGCAAGCTCAGCAGATATCTAGCTCATCTGGGAAATGAGCTCACCAAGTTTACATGAAATATTCTTTGACTTAACTTTTTTTTCCTTCGAATGCAGTACTACTTTAACGTGCCTTTAGAAAGTGATGTTTTTCTTCCCTTTACCATATATTAAGAGGTAAAAATCTTGCCCCTCAGTTAGGTCAAGAGTATCACTCTAGAATTTGAAGTACGGTTATGTTGAGTGAGGCTAAAGTAATGCCCTTCATTTTTCTAGACTCAGTTTTTCTCTCTAACCACTCTCCCTCTGAAGCTATATAGAGACTAGGGAGATCAGGGCATATAATCTTGAATTTTGTGCAGACAAAACCAATGTTACCTGAATTTTTATGTTTCTTCTACATAAAAGAAGGCCTAGTTCTCTGGAATCTATTTCATTATGTGTTAAATAAATCTGGATAAAGAATGGATTTGTGTCTCAGTGAAAATGCCAGGAAATCATAGTTGAGCTGATGATGCTGAGGTTGGCATTACCTTTTCACGCTTCTGCTTTTCCAGCTGCAAAATGAGGATAACGATAGTATTTCTTTAAAGCACTTGAGGTGTTTGGCTGAGAAATTCTGGCTGTATTCTGTAAGGGGCGCTTCCTTACTTCCCAGAAACCTCAGACTTCCATTAGGAGGGAAGAAAAAGAAAAGAAGACATTCAGCTTTTTGTACAGCCACTTGGAGACTTCAGTGTCTCTAGACCTGTGACTTCTCTTCCAAGAAGGAGTCGTGAGAGGTGATCTGGTCCTTTTTCAGCCCTCGGTATTGCCAGAGAAACTAGAGAAGGTCGTGATTTTTGCCTCCCAGCAGAAAAACCAACAGCGTTGAAGCTGTCAGGGAGTGAGTGTAACATGGATGTCATGGGCTTAGAAAGTGCACTTTGTGTGGGGCTGTCCTAATAAAGCATGTATCTTGGAGTCCCAGAAGAGAGCTAAGTGCTATTTAGAATGTGGTTAAATTAATTAAGGGATTAAAGGAGGTTGGTACTTAGAACAGCAGAGAGCTGTTACTAATGGCATAGGACAGAGGTTCAGAAAGGAGCAGGTCTGACTATACTGTTACATAAGAAACAAAGAAAAAAGAAACCAAGTTTGCTTGGAGTGCAACAGTTCGGCATTTGTAGGGGAGGAGAATAAAGAACCTGAGAAAGCTTGTTAGGTTTTTTCAGTTTCTTGATTACCAGAGGGAAGATTTGCTAATTATCAACAGGGTTTTGTTGCTGGTTTTTTTGAACAACTGAGAATTGTAAATGAGGTTTCAGAAAAGTAGCTGTTACATAATCTATAGCTGTGAAACATCCCGAGGTTTTTGTGCGACTCCCTTGGCATGGAGTCAAGTAGGGATAAAGAACTTATGTTTCTTAAAATGACTTCTTCAACACGCTGAACAGTTCTTGAGTCTCATGGGTACAGTCTAGCCCAGACTGACATTCAAGTCGCATCACAGGCTGCTGTCCCAGTGGAAATGGGAATAAGCAGACAACTTCCATTAGAGGCCACTGTTGAGATTACTGCAGTGTGTCAGAAGTACTGTTTGCATTCCAGAGAGTTGCTAGAACATGTCCCACTTTGCTGCATGGGGGAAATAGTCAATATTGGCTTGTCGGGGAAAGGAAGCAGAAATGCATACTACAAATGGAAAAAGCTTTAGACCAGTGTTGCTCTCTCTTAGTATATCATCAGTGAGAGATTTCCTTGCTGACGTCTAATCTTTAAAAGCTTGTGCGCTTCCATTTTCAATCACTTACAGCTTTGCATGTTTTTCATCTTTTCAAATCAAATTTGTTATTTGTTTAGTTTTTCTGATACACCTTTAAAAATAAGGTTTTTTAAAACTTCAGCTTTGTGCTTTGGGAAACCGTCTCATTGCCTATCAGATTTTACTATGAAACATCTTTATCCCTGTGGTCTGTCATTTCTTAATTTCTTCTCGCTGTTTAGATTTTTCTCCTTATTTGAACTCACAAAATTCCTGCCTTCACACCCTTCAAATATTTGTAGATCTTATGTAAAGCTATCTATCTTCTCTGTGCTTTAGGTCTCTCGGGGTCTTCGGGTGCCTGCCCTGTGAATCCTTGTTTGTTTTTCCCACGTTAAGGTGATGGGGCACCAAATGAACAGTCCTACTGTGTTCTCTCCTTGCACATCTCAGTTCAACTTTCACTTATGCCTGCACCTATTTAGCCTAATCTCTCATTTGGCAACGTATTGCCAAAGCCATTGGCAAATTTATTTTTCACCAACACTGTTCACAGGCAATTTCTGAAAGCTTTTTGCCTTGCTCTAGTGCCAAAATGTAGGTTAGCTAATATAAACCCTTAAAATAGATTAGCGTAGATAAACAATTGAAATATTTATTAGGTAGTGGAAAGCTTTTAGGCTAATGGTTGTGCATTCAGAGGCAGCTGTGAGAATGGGAAGACGGGAAGAGTACCTGGGTAATTTCTGTGCTCGTAGACAAGCTGCCATAGCCCTGGGCCTTTGGCATTTGGTATCTTCCAGCTGCTCCGCCTTGCGCTGGAAGACCGACCTCCATGAAGCAGCTGCAGGGCTGATGTGAAGCTGTGGTTGCGTCTCGCTCCCTGCCTTTGCCAAGCATTCTGAGGAGAGAACAAGTGATCGGCTGCACTGCCTTCCTCAGCGCTGCCGCTTGGGAGGTCGAGGGCACGTGCCTCGCACAGCCCTTCCTAATCGTGCTGCTAACCTCAGCCGCAGTTCACGGTCCCTTTGCTCTTTTTGTATGAGGGTGAATGACCCGCAGATCCACTTATTTAGCCTCACCTGCATCTCACAGTGCTGCCAAAGCTGCAGTGGAGTGTTGCGAAAGCTGCTTTGCCATTCATGCTTCCTTTTTGACAGAGTTGTTAGTGTGTTCCCAAGTCGCATCTTATAGTGCACACACGTGGCTGTGTCGTTCACAGATTGCACGTTGCTAGCCCAGCACACTAGATTTTTTCTTCAGATACTGTGATATCTATAGGACTGCTTTGTTATCATATGCGTTTTCAGCCCAGGAAGTGGTGAAATTCTCCCACTTGCTGGTGCTGCAGATTGGTGATGCAACACTCTCCTCGGCAGAAGGCAACACTGAAGTTCACAGAAGCAATTCAGCTTTTATGCGGTAATAACTAAATGAAAAAATATATGTAATATTTGCTGGCATATTATCCTAATTTTAAGATTGGTCTTCACTGAAAGATAAAATGAAGAGAAATGCAAAAAGAAAATTAAGTCATTAATGTACACTTTGCTTCTAGCTTTCACTTCATTTGATTGTAAATTGTTTGCAGTAAAACTGAGAAATTAGTAGCTTGAATGAAGCCTTATAAATTTCTTCAGTATCGGATTTAATTGAGGAGGAATTGGGTCTCTAACCTTCATGGAGTCTAACTGTAGCTGGATGCATTCCTAGGGGCTAATTATCCATTCCTCCATATCATTTGCTTGAACTCTCAATTGCTCACTGCTCAGTGCACATTGGGTGGGTGCCGGAAAATGTCTGAGAACATGTGAGATGGGAATGTAGGCAGGAAGACACTCTCGCTACCAAACACTGATCTCAAAAGACGCTGCTTCCCACAGCGGGCCTCCGAACTGGAGTGGCTCTCAAAGACATCCACGGCTCTCCGAGGGCACTGCAAAAATGTAATCCTCATCTGGTGGAAAGAGAGACAAGGGTTGCACTAAGTAGGCCCTTTGCATTTTGTGGGAAGGACAGGTAGAAACAGCTGTTTCTCCTGAAAGGGAAAAATACCACGTGAGCTTCACGCTCTGTTGTCTCTGTGCCTCTTATCTGGGTGCAGGAGAAGAATCTTAAAATGTAAGCAATGTGCATTTGGGCTCGATGCGAAGTATTTGCACTGTCATTTTGTTGCTTTTATGACTGAGATGTGATTCCTTCCTTTTTATCACAGAACTAAAAGAATGGTATGTCTTGTGAAGCGGTGTCTTTTGTCTCAACTAAATTGCTTTTACCTAAATCGCAAATTGAACAGAAAGAAAAATTTTTAGGAACAATATTCTGATTTTTTAGAGAAGAGCTATGGGGAAAGAGGTCCTTTTATCTTCAGTACGGCCATGGGGCAGGAGATGGCTGCAGCCAGTCTGTGTGCCCACTGGTACAGGAGGAGGGCCCTTCCCTCCTGCCAAAAGATGGAGCTCCAGCTGTGAGCATGGAGGGCTGGTTCAGGTGTTAATTAACAGAGCAGAAATTGTTTGAAGGGTCAAAGGTGAGGGGAACTCTTTGTCTTCCTGTCAGAGCAGTTTTATTTGTCATGTGCTGTCAGATAAGTCAGATATCACAAGGGGAGGAATGCGTGGGGTCTCTAACAGCACGATGTGCTGGTAATTTTCTTGTCTGATGCACTCCTTCTGTCTGTGGGAAAGCTCCTGTTGCCTTTGCTGCTTTAGCTGCTGCTGTGTGCAACATGGTGGCTGCCCAGGCTGTGCAGGGTGAAGCTGTCAGTGGGGACAGCTCTTTCCCTCAAGAGTTCAGGACACAGCACTGCTCGCATGCTGTGCTTTTTGGGCTTTGAACCTCTGCCTAATTCTGACTTATATTCCCCATTGCAATGATTCTTCAGCCCTGAAAGGATAAGCAGCAACAACAATGTATTGCCGGCTTTGTTCTAGCCACGGAGACATGTGGCAGTGGCTGTTCTGCCTGTTTGTAAAACAGCAGAAACAAAAGCAAAATGCTTGAATAAAATGAGCAAAAATAAAAACGAAGCATATGGTAAATCCTTCTTACCTTTCTTCATACAGTCTGTGAGTACAGTATGCATCGAGCTCACACTGGATAGGGATGGGCGTGCATTTGCAAGGAGGTGAGGTCACCTGCAATTGGTAGTGCTGTTATTAGGCTGAAATGAAACAGGGAGATGAAAGCTGTGTGGATTTGGGTTTGAGTTTTGTTTGGTTTCTTGCTGTTGTGGTGTGTTTGGTTGGTTTCAGTGCCTTCTGTCCTGCAAAGACCAGTATGTCTTATATGAGCCTTCGTTGCTTTGGACAGTTTGTGTCCTTCTTACCAGTTGATGATCTCTTTGGATTAAGTTATGCTGGCTTGACAGTATGCAGAAGCCAAACCTCATGGAGGTGCTGAACATCCCTGGCTTTTTTCAGCAGGATATACAGCGTGTCACAGCTAAATTTCACCAGCAGGGTACCCAGTGCGTGGCACATCCTACGCTGGCTCTAGAGCTTTTATTGCCTACGCTGTCATTGTGTATTAAGAATTAGTGAGAAACGTGTGCTAGATTGCTTTAGACGTGCTTTGTGTATGATTGCTAACGTGCCCTGACAGACTGCACTGCCCCAGCTGTGCTGCCGTGGTACCACCGGAAGGAAAATCTGCCGCTGCTGTCGAGTTCGGAACATGGCTTCGTCTGCAGCCTCCAATCCTTATTTCTACATGGCTTTATGAGACAAAGAGGCACTTGTTGGGATGATAGCTTCTGCACTTACGTTGGAGGCTTTTTAACAGATGATCTTCCAAATTCTGCAGGTATGCAGAAAATCACGCGTGTTTCCTAGTGAGGAATGCTTTCAGAAATGCCTTTACACATTAGATTTCCGAAGGAGCAACATAATACATGTTTTTGTTTTAATGAGAGCTAATACATTTTGCTTAATGAGGATGGAACTGGGCAATCCTTGTTGTTCAGTTGTTTGTGAAACTAGTGGTAAACCAGGCCATGCTCAGAGGGCCTGATCCCACTGCTCCCGGACCACGTGGATTGTCCGTGGGCTGTGGAGAGAGGAACAGTAGGTCTTTAATGCTGAAGGAGATAAATGATTTTTTTTTCCAGAGAGCTCTGCATTTGCTTCCCATCAGTCTTATCTATTTCCTGTGCACCTTACATCTGTAGAGCGGTGTGAAAAAGACTCCAGTGTGCCAGCTCAGATGTTGGGTCGAAGCAGGAGGGAGAAGCTGACTGTGACAGCTTTAATGAAGGAGAAGGGCTGGGAGTGGAGAAAGATGAGGAAGGGATAAAAATTTGAAAAATGGGACATGAATGGTAAAGCATGAAAAGAAAAGCACAGGGACAGGACAAGGGAGGAAGCAAAATGCAGGGGAACTGAAGTGCAAGTGCCGAAGAAAAAATGAGGGAACAAAGCAGAGGAAAACAGTTTGCCACAAGATTTTGTTGGTTTGTTTTATGTATGTAAAGCAAGAGGTGTTTCAAGATGTGAACATGTTCATTTAGAAACGAATGCATACTTGAAACCTTTATAAAATACATTTTAAAAATAAGTTGTAATGCTGAACTACAGTACTACTACCACAGTTGTGATTTCTGATCTACAGTTGGAGACCTGTGGGCTTAGTGGGGCTGTATTCCATTTAGGCACTCCAGCAGATGGCTGCATTAGTGGTTGTCTCACATCTGGAAGCATTCCTCCATCTTACCGCTCCTCTGCCCCAGGTTCTTTCTGTTCTGCCTTTTGGTCAAACGTGAAGTGCAGGGAGGTCTGCTAGCTGCTGGTCACAGGTGAACCCAGGCAGATCAGTTATCTGCTCTTGAAATGTAATAGCAGATTGTGTGGGATGGAAGAATGGACACCAGGAACATTGTGCCGCTGTGTTGGTTTGGATGAAATGGGATATCACAGGTGTGGTAGTAGTCAGCGGGATGGTGCAGAGGGCATCCAGGCCATGCCCAAAGCATGTGCTAAGTGTGCATTGGTAACATCTGCAGAAAAACATCAAGAAACTTTTCCACTGCGGACAGCAGTATAACGTTTCTACAGATCTTGATTGTTTGGGAAAACATGTACGGTGTATAATAGAAACACTGAGAATTGACAGGAGGGATGCCAAAGCAGACAGGTAGCATTAAACAGTCTGTGGGAAAAGCTTTGGAGTCCTTCTAGTGTGCAGCTTTTGAGTTCTTCATTTTTCAGAACTAGAACATGAACATTCAAAATCAGCAATTAAATGTAACAGGAAACCTAAAAGCAAATGGGGGTTTGAAAACAGAGGGAAATGTTCTACTCAGATCTTCTGTATGTCATGGTAAAGGGAACATACTTTACGTTGCGTATGTGTCTGCAAAGCTGTGGTATTATTAGAAATTCATTTCAAACCAAGAAGCTCAAAATAAATCTACCGTTTAGGAACACTTCTACTGCTCAGCTTACCACACTGAAATTTACAGCCAACTAATCTGAATGCCTCAATTCCTCAGAAATCTTTGAGCCTCTTGAAGGTGTAAGCATCTTCCCACACTGTCAGATTTGAATATTTAATCTAGAGGCTGAACTGAGTCAAAACGCAGCTCCTTTGGCAATGGAAACTGCCTTTGAAGTTTTTGGATCTTCTACATTCCTTGTTTCCTGTTTTAAATTAAAAGAACAAAGCGTTCTCGGATAACGCACCGCAAGCACCGTGTGAAACCTGCACCCCAGCTGGCTGGCGCGGTGAGCCAGGCGTTCCCTTGCCCATCAAACAACCCGCCCCGGGCATGAGAAGTTTGTGCAAGTCAGAGCTAACTTGGTTGGTTGTGTTCTCGACTACAGGCCAGCCAGAATGAGTGCTTCACAAAGAACGCTCACACCTGTGCTTTGTTGATGAGGATGTTGAAATAGCCAGTTGTTGTAGATATTGCATTGATGATTTTTATTATTTATTTTTTTTTGACAGAAGAAGCCCCTAATTCATTGCACCTGTCTTTCTCTGTTTTTCATAGGTCATTTCTGATCCAGCTTACGCAGACCTTCCATGTTCGTTCCCTGTCTACAGACCACGAGCTCTCTCAAGTTCAAGGCAGCAAGACTCACGATCCTGCTTACAGAATGTGCCTGTTTTGCAGTCAGAGAGGCACCCGGCCAGATGAGGTTTGTGGCATTGAAAGCTTTGTGTTTGAAAAATTAAGGAATCGAAATCAACTTGAAGCTTGTCTGATTGCACCAGGCCTAGAAGATTACTTTCAGTCTAATCTCAAGGTGGAAATCTCTTCAGCAGTGCTGATGACAAATGTCTCTCTCTGGGCTAACGATGCATTCTCATCTCCATGGACTCCTTTGAAGCATTTAGTGTTAGACTGAGATCATGCTGTCCCTGCACAAAGCGTTGCAGAAAGTTTAGAGCTGACTTCTGCAGCACAGAGAGATGCAGAGAGCAAATTACTCTTTTTCTGTTATCAAAATCACTGCTGCTGTGTAGGGTTGTGACAAACCAGTTTGTGAACAGGGATCAGGTGGATGCAGCTGGATGTGAGCAAGGCAGGGGTGAGGACAAAGGAGGAGAGCTGGAGGATGCCTTTGGCCAAGGCCAAGTCTGCTTACCCTCTGTTGTCCTGTACAGTGTGTCATTTAAAAACACCACTGGATTTTTCTGTGCTGCCAAGCTCTTGTGTGAAAAGCTCTGTGATTAATGAGTTCTGCCACCTCTGGTTGGTGGGAGAGTGTGTCCTAGCCAGGTGATGCTTAGTCATGATTTTGGAAGACTCTCCTGCCCTGCCTGGGCTAGAGCAGTGCAGTATGTATGTGGGCATAAAGCCATTGGATTGTAGGCAGCTGCATTCGCAACGTGCTGCAGTGTTTCACTCAGCAGTGTGCACTGGTGGTAGCACAATGCACCACTTCTTTTCTCTGAAGTACTCCTGGAGCTACTGGGGCATTTGGCAAACTGATCAGGGAGCCTGAAATGGCTGCTGGATTTTTGGGGACAGCTAGTTTGATCAGACTGTTGCAGAAGGGACCTGAAACAGCTTTTCTGTTGGAACAGTTATTCACAAATCTGCAGTGATGATTAAAGAAACATCACTGGAAAATGTTTGAATATATGCAGATTTCAGAAGAAAAGTTGTACAACCTAGTATGTATCATATGTTTATGGTGTATAGTCAAGCTTCATCAAATACTTAAGTCACATAACATGTGTGCCTTTGCATGGTATC
Source organism: Perdix hodgsoniae (assembly GCA_035772895.1). Classification (NCBI taxonomy): domain Eukaryota; kingdom Metazoa; phylum Chordata; class Aves; order Galliformes; family Phasianidae; genus Perdix; species Perdix hodgsoniae. Next base: position 40,974,928 of record JAPSGF010000002.1, read on the forward strand.
AAGGTGAGGGAGAAAGGCTTTAGGTAAAATACCAGGAGATGGAAAGATAATATTCCCACTCGCTTTAAGGATTCAGCGGTCAGCATAGTTGGATATTGCCCTTCAAGTAATTCCCAGTTGTTTGGTCAGAGTGACTCAAATCATTTTTCTCATGACTTTTAACAGTCTGGATCTTTAGCCTCTCTCTTTGCAGAACGTAATGATTTCCTTTTCTGAGTGATTCAGGTGCTGACTTCCCGGTAGAACATTTTGGCCAGACAGTGAGAGATGATATTTTAAACTGGATTCTCTGAGCCCATCAGAACAAACTCCCCAGAAAGCATGCTGAAAGACAGATGAAGGCATTTGCCCTTTTATCTTTGGCAAAACCTCTGTAATTCTGGCTGGTGGATTCTGTTTTTCTGTTCCTGATGTTTGGATGAGATCTGGCTGCTTATCAGGAGCCACGAGTGCTGCAGGAGAGGGTTGTTGGAGGCCTGCTTGGTTGAGGTCTGGGTTATGTTCTTGCCAGCCATTAGAGATGTGAGCAGAAGCCCAGCAGTAGCACCACTCTGTTTGTCCCAAAGACCGAATGTCCACAGGAGTGTATTTTAGAGGTGTTTAATTAGGAGCTGCTGCTCATACCCCAAAGGAATCCTGCACCGTGCTCTGCAGGGAGGCTCACAGAGCTCTCCTACAGGCTGGTGTAGATGCAGGTGTGAAACGTCAGGTTTTAGCCCCTGACCAAGTAAATGCATACGTTGTGTCCACAGGAACAGCATCTTAAAGGAAGTGGCAGTGCTAGTTCTGACTTAATCACTGCTAGCTAAAATCAAGGCCCCCCCAAAAAATAATAGCAATTAAAAAAAAAACATCTTTTAGTGTTGTTGTCTTGGCTTCAGACACAGTAGAAAATGAGGAAGCTCTTTCTGGAGCTAAAGCAGAAAGAAATAAAGGAATCAGTGTTAAAACAAGAGGCTAAGGCTCCAGAAGCTCACGCAATTATCTCTCCAGGATAGCTGCAGATATCATTATGCTATAATCCACAATGAATAAGCCACTAGATTCAAGAAGTGCATGCATACTGAGAGCCTGAAGCAGTTCCAGTCTTACACCAGTACTCACAAACACTTGTACTGGAAACGAATTACCCACCCAAAAAATCAAATTGCACCAAACAACGACAATATGGTTCCTCAGCAGTCTCAACTGTAGCATTTGCTGCTGAGCTAAAGCGTCCTTATGAAATGAACTCAATGTTATCATCAGTATGTCAACAAAAAGAGGAAATAAATAAGGAAACCATAAGGAAAAACTGCTCAAATGCTTCCTTACAAACGACGTATTTGCTACGGGCCCATTTTGGAAATGCTGTCACTTGAATAATTTAACAAATTTCTGGTTATTGAAAGACATTGTTCATGTGCCTTGTAAGCAACATGAGTGCCTATGAACCTATGCCAACTGTGTGGCAAAACAGAAGACTTTACAGTGCTATCACAATTTGCTTCACAGTTGTTTTTTTTTTTATCAAAGGGGAAAAGCCTTTTAAACCGCACTGTGCTCATTTTTGTATTTAATATGTGACATGTTGACTTTGAAGGCAATACAGGGTTTTTTAATCTGCATCTGGGATGACAGAAGCTCTAAATGTGGTTTGCTCAACAGGTTCGAGCTGATCTGCATTGATTTGAATGTAAGGTAGTGTTGGAACTGTTCTATTACCTGGAAGAACTCTGAATTCTGGTTAAGTTCATTTTGATCCTGGTCATATTGGCTGCTTGAAGTGTACTTACACACAGATTGAGCCTGTCTGGATGCTGTTCTTCCTCTTCAGTCATTTCTTTCTTCTGCCCTGATTTGTATTCCTGCCCTCCAGCGCAACGTTATTCAGAAACCTCTCGTTCTCCTATGCAGGTAAGCAACTGCCTTTGTTCTTTGAAAACATGTTGTTGCAATTTTTACAAATTGTAGAAGAAAATTACACAATCTTAAAAGCTGTTGCTCAGTTCCCTGCAGTAACGTTTCATATTTCCCTCTACTTAATACCATGAGTAGTTCAGCCCAGGCTGATGCCCCATTCCCAGGTGGGGAGCCCTGCCTCCTTGCTCAGCAAAGTCCCAGCTTAGGACCTGCACAGGGCTGAGCACTTCTCTCAGCCCAAAAGGTGCACGCCTGATCTGCTCCCTGAAGTTCTGGCTATCCATACACTGCCCTTCTAGCTGAGAGGATGAGCTCTTTTGTTGTTTTTACATAAAAGCTTAGCTGATCATAGTTCTGTGTGTCAGGGCTTGCTGCAATATTTTTTTTTTCTTAAACAGCAACTCACTGAACAGATATTTACAATCTGTGGCTGCTTAGTGATGCTGCATGGCTTTTTAATCTCTAGAGGCCAGATGGAAGTGCGCTCCTTCATCATTATTTGTTTTGCATAATGTGGGAATTGCAACTACATTTGAGTAAGCAGATAGGGAGACATTTGATGTATATTTTTCTCTTCCATGCATATACTTCCTTTTTTCTTTTTTTTTTTTTTTTTTAATGGCAGTTTTCTGTAGGGAAAGTAAGTCATATGTCCCAAACAGGAAAGATTTTGGTCCAGGAGATTTAAAAGAGAAAGGGACGCTCAGCTGGTAGGTTTCTGGGAGCTTTTTACTCTTATGCTGTGCTGATGACTTAGCACAGTTTCTGAAAGAACTGCTACCGGGCTGATCTTGAATGCTGTGGGGTTTGTGTCACTGTCCTTATTTCAAGCTCTCCTGCAATCCTCACTTTGACTTTAGTTGCATTTGTGGATGTATTTTCTGCTGTTAAGACTGCAATCATTTGATTGAAATCCATCAGTAATAACCAAGTTTCAATTTAAGATGCAGTAACAGGATGCTATTGGGATAACTTGTATGTACGTGAGAAGCTTTTTATAGCTCACTCCCCCAGAGTCCAATCCTGGCCAGCCACTGGCAATGGGAAGGCCCTGGCTTTATTGCCAGCTTCTTGGAGGCCAATCCCCGCACCAGCAGCAGGGATGCTCGCACTGTGACAGTGCTGCACCTCGAGGCCTGCTGTGGTGCTTGGCTGAGCTTTAGGGGTCACAGGCGATGTGGTATTAAAGTAAGTGCAAGAAACAGAAAAAGCAAGACAGACTAACATGAAAAAACACATTTTATTGCACTTAAGTTATAAGAAAATAAAATTTCTAAGTGAATCAAACCATAGACACAGTCCCTTTAAACGTTGTTTTCCTCCATCTTGTCAGGTTGTTACATAACTAAAATTAACCAACTGGAATCTGATTGTTTTAAATCAGACTATAAATAAAACAAAACAAAACAAAAGGAGGAGAAAAGATCGCCTAGGATACAGTGTTAAACCACTTTCACAGTTCAGCTTGAGTTGTGGCTCTTGGAGAATGAGGCAAACTGTTTGACTCTTTCATTTCTCATTTTGTTTGCATGTGACATCTTTACAAAAACCTAAGTTTTTGCTCTGTCAGTTCCTCCCAGCAATAACTGTAACAGTTGTGTTTTTTTTTCCTCAAATACTGTAAAACACTAAGACTGACCAGCAACTTTATTTTCAGTTTTGTATTTTATAATCTTTTTTAAAAATTTTGTCAGTTTTTTAAAATTTTTTAATGTTCATTCCATTCACCACAGCCCTCACAAAGAAAAAATTTCCCCACAGAACAGGCTGCAATAGCTTTGTTCTAAGGAATGTGTTTTAATTTTTGCCCAGAAAAAAAGAAAATAAGCTTTGCACACACACTCAATTCTTTATTTGCAGGCAAACTTCACTCTTTAATTGTCTGAAACTCTTCCACTCTCAGCCTCTTAGAGGCACAGTTGGCTCAAGTTTCAGTGGCAAAAAGTCTTTTTCTGTAACCAAACTAGAGCAAATTTGGAATTCAGTCTGGGACTAAAACGTCACAGCAGAAAAAAAAAAATAAAAAAAAATAATTTGCTTTTTCTTTCTTTCATTTAGCAGCATAAATAAGTTTGGCCACTGGGAATACAGTACAGGGGTGGGAAAACAATCCCGTAATTGAAGACCTACTTCTAGCACCAGCGTTGCGAATTAAATCCATCAGAGGACTCTCAGAACCCAGGACAACTTGCCACCTCAGAGCAACTTATGCATTGAAGAGTGTAGATGGAAGCAACAGTAAGTAGATTAAACAGAGGCTAATACTGTGATTGACGTTGGCAATGGTTGGCAAAAAAAGGAAGAAAAGAAAAAAAAAAGAAAAAGCTCTGATAAAACTGCACAAAACAATTCACAGTACTGTTTTAGCTTTTCCACACCAGGAATGGACTCTCTTTGTTTTGCAGTTGGTTTCATTGCAGACGCTCTCTGGTTTTTGAAGTCAGCCGGCGACTGCTCACGGAGGCTGGGACGGACCCTGCTCAGAGTGGGGCCGGGAGAGCGCCTTGCTGAGGGGCCAGGGGTACCAGCAGGCGTGCGCGTGCAGCTTCCTTAAGGATCTCCGTAGTAAAATAACCTGGTAACAAGAACTGTAACTTTCTTTTTTTTTTTTTTTTTTAACCTCCAAATTGCTCATGGAAGCAGCTGGAGGAAAGCAAAGAAATAATTGCACCTGGTTTCATTTCAGAAGTTGTGTTTTTGCAAAGCTGCCCCGGTCGAAGGTGTTGCCATTTTATGTGACGAGACAGCAAATGCCTCTCTTGTCAGTTAGAGCTTGTTATCGTTGTCTTCTCCTTCGTAGTCTGTAGGTCTTTAGGATCTGTTGCCCCAAGCCAACATCCTGCACCACCAAGGACAAGGGATTTTTTTTCCTTTTTCTTTTTTTTTCTTTTTTTCTTCTTTTTTTTTTCTTCTTTTTTTTTTTTTTCAGGGGGAGGGAAAGGAGAACATCGTCTACGCGTTTGGATAAATTCATCTTTCTGCCCTTCACTTCATATCCACGTCAAAGTCCAACACCAGCAGCTTTGTTTCCTCAGTCCCGTTCCGGCTCCCAACGGCGCACACCAGCTTTGTGTTGGAAGCTCTGATCCGCCACACGACGCCTCCGCTTCCCCCGCTCTCCAATGTAACTAGATTTCGGATAAATTCACCCGTTTTCAAGTCCCAAAGTTTTACAGTCCCATCATCTGAGCTGGTAATTACAAAGTTCTTGTTGAATTGTAAACAGGTCACAGCGCTCTGATGCTTGTTGGGACCTAGAAGAGCAAACCAGAACATTTTTGTTTCTAATGGGAAAGCAGTGACAGATAGCGCTGTATATAATGTAAATACCCATCCACTTGAGTACAGCTGTTTCTCTTAGACGTGTTATCCCTGTTTTTGTGCATTAAAAGGTACAGAACCTTGCCTTCTGTTTTCAAAAAGCGAAATTCCCCCAATATTTCTTTGTTACAGTGATCTTGTTTTGTTGCATATGCACAGCAGGACAAGTGAGTACTTGGAAATTCATGAAAATGAACTTAGCCGTGCAGAATGAGGTGACCACGATGCATGCTTTTCTCCAAGTCCCTTTGATGTGTTATTATGGGACTCATTACTCTACCGGTAAGTACTGAGGGACATATAGAGACATATAAACTGTTACAACAGCAGCCTGCTTTTCCAGTGAAGTTTAATTTTCTGCTGCAGCCAGCATTGCTGGATACGATATATGACTTTTTCTGAAGAGGGAACAAAATAACATGCTGGTGTGCGTGATGCATCAGTGGCAACTGTAAAAATGGAAAACAAAATCTTTCTTCTTACTGAAAAAGTGAAAACATCTTCCACTCCTTTCTTTTGATTTATTGCAATAGACAGTGTGCTTTGCCTCCCACTCCAATTAATCAGTTGGCTCTGAAACATCCAAGTGACCCCTAAATAATACGTCGACTGACTGTTTTGAGATGTCATTTCCTACATATTTCTGTGGCTTATTAGGCTAATACACTCACTGCAAATTTCTCTCAGTTCAGGCCATCTGCCTTTCATAATAGGCAAGTGATTTGAATAGATTAGATGAAATTCCTCTAATTCAGAGGAAGATCATACAGCTGTCATCAGAAAAATGATATTTAAGTTGTAAATGGTCCGTGTTTGTTTCTTTGTGTGAAATGGTTAGAAGGTTTTATATAGGATCTGCAGCACAGATTACTGCAGGCAGCTTGATTTATATTATGTTAGTTTAAGCTCACCTTGCAATGTCTGTAAACATTGTCCTGTTTTAATGTCCCAGATTTTGACTGTAGAATCAGCATTTCCAGACACGAGTATATTGTCCTTAAGTTCCATTCCACTTGTCAAAGACTGGTGGCCTGTGAGTGTGTGAATGCAGTTTCCTGTCTCCACATCCCAAACTCGGATGGAGGTGTCAAGAGATCCGCTCACCACATGGATACCATCAAACTGTAAGAAAGGTAAATTATTATAAACAATTATAACAGAATCTTACAGTGCTCTCTATGAAGGTATAAAGCATTTAATTCACCAAATGTAACATTAGATATATGTAATATGTTTGGAAATTGCATTTTGGTCTACATAGATGTAGCTGCGCTTGATACTGGAGCTGGTGATTTGTGGCAGTGTCATTTCCTATGGGGTACACAGCTGGACAGAAGCTGTGTGACTGAAGACACAGCACAGAAAGACATTTAACCATTAGTCTTTCAAATAAAATGCAAGTCTTAAAAAGAATAGAATCCTGACTGCTGCAGCATACAACAGTAAGAAGCTGTTGTTGTCCTAATAAATAAGTTAACAGCCAAACCTGCTTTTCCACAAGTCAGAGGGACTTGAAGCTGGAGAAAGGAAATAACAGCTATATAAAACAATACAGGAAAACAGAAGAAAAGGAATTGAATAATGCTGGGTCTAACCTTTTGTAATCATAATTGTGTGCAGTAAAGAACTTCTAACTTCCTACTCACTGCTGGGAAAAATATATATGCTAACACAGATGTTCAAATTCTGGATTTTCTGGGCATGTACTGATATACAAAGTAAGAATATGTACAAGATGAACACATAAAGAAATGAGTTAAGAAATTAGATATTATATATTAGATATGACGGAGAGATGGAACATGTAAAGAATATAGACGTGAAAAGTAACCTGAGTGAAAGTGATGATGATATGAGTCAGGGTTCTCACAAAAGAAAGGAAAAAGAGCAGTAGAGTAAAAACAGTGGGCTTCAAGGAGGAATATTCTAATAAATTGAGTCTTCCTTCCCATGAGGTTTTTACGTATCTCTGAGGGGAAGAAGAGTTCAGGAGAGTTGGCACCTTCTTAAAGACACAAACTATCCTTGTGTGAAGGAAAGATAGGAAGTGCAGTAATTTACCAGGACCTACTTGGTTGAAGTACAGGGAATTGTACAAAAGCAGAAATGAGATCAATAGATGCACACAAAGGAGTACACTGGGACAAAATCAGAAAGGAAGAGCACAAAACAAGATAAAACTAGCCAAAGCTGTTAAAGATGGTAAAACGCTATTTTGTTTAATAAAAAAAAAAAGGGGGGGAAGGCAAGAAGATTTTTAAAAGTTCATTTAAGCTGATTGAGAAGAAAAAGAAATACTAGATAAGGCTATTTAAGGGTATTTAACTTTTTCTTTTTTTGCTTCAGTCCTCAGCCATCTGAGTGTAGGCTAACACCAGTGACAACTGAATATGAGCTTCCACTAGAACGGAGAAAAAACCCACATACAGCAAAGTTGTTGTAAGACCATCATAGAGACAGCTGATGCTATTTTGAGAACTCATGGAAGATAGACAAGACTTCAGATGGCAGGTACAATTTCACTCTTGTATTCAAGGATGGGAGATTGGAGAATTATGAATCAGTCAGTGTAACTTCAATTTACAGAAGGAACTAACAAATAATACTTGGTGCAAGGATACTATCAGTTCACAACATAGTTCATGGAGTAGCTAGACACATCAGTAAGAGCTCTGGGGGTCCGGCATTTAGTATTTTCATGAGGTTTTGTGTGACATTCAAAATGACAGAACCTGACCCAAAGTGATGCACGTAAAAGTCAGGAGAGAATTATGAGGATCTGAGCTTGGCCAACAATACATGAGGGTAAAATTGCAGCCTGGGATAGCCAGAGCAAACTAACGCTATTTGTCCATGTGGGCTTACTAGTATCTTGTAACAGAGAGGAAAGTACACAGCTATCTGACTGCTGCTTTTTGTAAAACCTCTTGCATCTCAGAACAGCTTAGATTTCTACCTGTAGTCATGGTTGAGTGGCACTGTGGTTCAGAAGATTTAGGGAACAATTGGCATGTGCAGACTGCTGACTGGAATACATCGCATGTCCAGTGAAAATATACTAAAAAACACACACTCTGGTATCCAAAATAGGGATCTGCTAAACAATACCCATAAAATAACTCCTCCATTACAGCAAGCATCACTAAGACTTTGACTAGAATTCTGCATCCTGTTTTCTGCACTGTACTTTCAAGAAAGCATGTGAATGCTTTTGATGCTCAAATGCTAATTTGAGTTTGGATAAAGGGATGAGGAATGGTAAGCAGCCAGCACACTTGTTGGGTGAAACACTACAGAACAAACTTAAAGAAAGAGTGATGCAAAAAAAAAAAAAAAAAGACTTTTTTCTCCCTCTCCTCTCATTTAACTACATTCTACATGCATAAAGTATTCAGAAAGAGAGCTTTAAGGCTGGGCGTCAAGACAAACTACTTCAATATTGCTGCAGTTAAACAGACAGTGATTCATATCAGAGGTTGTGCTGTGTCTTGTGAGGCAACCTGAATAGTACTCTTAAATTGCTGCATAAAGATCTCTAACAATTGTTCGGGGGTCACAAATGGGGAAACACTAAAATATACGAGAATCTACTATGGGACAGGGGTGAGGAAGACAAGTGTGCTGTTCAGCCTTATTATTCTATTTATGGGCTGTTTCAGCAGGAGCTCACCTTTCAATTTCAACAAATTGGAATGTCCTAAAACTCTAAGTACCTGTAGCCTTCTGCCCCCTCCAAGTTCCACTTAAAAGCTATAAATACTACCAGCGCATGCAACATAACACAATTATTTGACCCTTAATTACTACATTAGTAGAGTAAGACATGTATATTCGCCAACTGGAACAAGAGCCACCAGTGAAGATAAGGTAGAGCAACATGCACCATTCCCAAACTGCGCTAGATTAGATAAAACCATAATATGAGGTAGGTAGTGCAGCATTTTTAACCTGCTTGCTGCTTCTCTCAAATACTCCGCAGTGCATGAATGTAAGAGAAAGGATGGTGATTTGAAAAATATATTGCAAAATTTATCAAAAAAGAAAACCATTTGATCTATTATGGTGAAAACACCTTTTGATGAAAGCATTTAAGAAAAATATCTGCAGCACAGAGCTTCATTTTCTGTGCCACAAACCAAACTAGTTACATGCCGAATGCAGTTTCCCAGTTGTGAACTGTATTTGTTGTTAATTTCTTTTTTGAGTTCTGCCAGATTGCAATGAGAACAGGCACAAGCATGAAATTAATTTCTTTCTCCTTTCAGTGCCTGGAAATGATGCTTTCACTCCATGAATGAACAAGATGATCTTTTGGAATAGTAAAGGTAAGAAGAGTCTACATGAGGTCTGTGTATGACTTCACCGGTGTAACTTCGGTAAGGCCAGGCGAGAGGTAAACCGGCCATGCCATACACTGGTACCAAGAGTGATCTGCATCTACAATAATGTGTCTATGCTGACAAAGCCTCAGAATTGTAGATATAACCTTTTAAGTCAGGGCATTACATTTTAGGTTCATCCTTACTATGAATTCAGAGGATGTGACTACAAAATTAGGATAAACAGATTTGCTTAATTCAGAACATTAATCCAATGGGGTTTCTGGCACATTTTCAAATACTATATAATCTAATGTATTTAAATAGTAATATTAGAACTTCTTTTGGGGAAGCCAAAAGCATACCTCCAAAATACATACAACATTTAAAAAACACCTAACAAACAACCCCAAGCCCTGCAGAAGTACCTAACTTGCCAGGACAGAGATTTAGGCTTTATTGCACTACAGGCTTTAAAAGTACTGTTCTAAAAAACAAAAAATAAACAAACAAACAGAAAAAAACCAACACAGCCTCTAAATTAAGGCAACATATAACAAAGATGAAAAAAGGGAGAAGGGGAATATCACAGATGCTCCAGTATGGCCTATATAACTCTGCAGCAGGTATTCACAATTTAATAAAAGAAGTGAAATGCAATCTGTTCATGTAAGCATCAGATGAAAATTGCTTACCTGTAATGAATAGACTCTGTTAGTATGTCCTTGCAGCGTGTGCAGACAGGTCTCGGTCTCTGGATCCCACACTTTGACCATAAAATCATATGCACCACTTACAACCCTTCTGCCATCATACTGAACGCATCGAACTGCAGCTACGTGGCCCATCAGAACATGTAAACACTGGCCCGTCTCTATGTCCCAAACTCTCAGTGTAGCATCTCGAGAACCACTGACCACTCTGGAGGAACAAGAAAACCCCTCCTATATTTAGTGTTGGAAATAAAAGCATTAAAACAATGAGATGGTTATAAATCAGTTACTAGTTTTCATCAAGGATACTAGACAGCATCTGTCCGCTAGGCACCGAAGATCTGGTATGACATTCTATTAGGGATGCAAATGACTTGAGTGTGTTTCTTCCTTGCTCTTCTCGTCACTCCAGGATCTATTTGATATAATTAGCACTCTCTATTTAAAAAGCACTTCAGTCCTGAACAGCAAAATGATGCCATGAGAAACTATGTGGACTATTGTATCCACCCATGAAAGCTTATGAATATGCCGAGTTCAAATTAGCACTTTGAGCTTCCTGCTTAAATGACTGAATTAACTAATTATAACAATTAAAGAAGATCTTTCAAAGTTATACTTTTAGCAAAGGAACGGTTTATTCTGCTTGGTTTTTTTTTTTTGGTTTTTTTTTTTCAGTTTATACTTTTAAAAGCCTTTTTAGGCAAGCACAGAAGCGAGAAGGAATTAATATTAGTGGCACAGATAAAGAAAAACCTCAGCATTCTTCAAAAAAGAAGAAATGTAACCAGCAGGCACTCTGACAACAGCACTATACCACAGCCAAGTAAAGCAGCTCTGCCAGTGTTCCTTGAATCAAGACGTGAATTTCTATTGCAGAAATTATGATACAGTAAGTTAATATTTTAATGAAGTACCACACCAACAATACTTAAGTCACTCTGCAAAATGAGAAAGTCTGAAACATTTACAAAAAGCTAAGAATAAGTTATTCAGTATGGTAGACTGGATCAGGTTGTAACGAGGAATGAGTTTTGGAATCAGGTAAAAGACGGCTTTATAAAGTTCCTGACTCTCTTAGTTTTCTGTTCTTTAATTAATACTTTTATGCTTTTGCTTCTATTAATAAAATCCTCCCTTAGTCAACTGACGTACTTCAGTTTGGATGCTCCGCCTGTTTTGTATTTCACTCAGCGTCTGATCAGACACCCGAATTTAACAACTGTTTGTGTGAACAGAGCGCAGATGAGAAGCCAGACTGGGGCTGTAGCTTTGGACAAAGGCTTACCTCTTCTCGTGGAGATGCATGCAGCGCACCGTGGAGGTGTGTCCGTACAAAGTATGTATGCATTCTCCAGTCTCAGCGTTCCAGACTTTCAAAGTCCGGTCTGTAGATCCGCTGATGATGATGTTGTCCCTCATCTGTGATGACCAGACTCCACCTGTATGTCCAACCAATGTTCTCAAGCACTGAAAAGAAACGTGCAGCTCAGTTACTCTTTTGACAGACTTCAACACAAGTTTTAGAAATAGTAATCGAGGAGGTAACTGTAGTTGTGTCACAGCAAGAGCCAGAAGGCCCGGGGGTTGCTTTGCTCTTGAAATAAAATTTACATCTGCTAGAAAATGCCCATTAAGTTTCTCTCTCCACTGCAGGTACTTGGACTGTAAGGAACTTTCCCTATAATCTTGCTTTTGATAGACTCTCTTTGCAGAGTTCTACGAGATGCATTTTGTAGCCTTAGTCTTCATCTTGGCAGTTTTTCTGAGTCACTGCAGGTTTCCAATATGTTTCTGAAGCATTAACGTTAGAATTGGAGAGAGTGTTCACTTAGTAGTTTTACCACCCATCTATAAACTATTCTCTTATTTAATGTTGATGCTTATTCAAGAAACAGCACATTCTGTAAGCTAGAGCATCAACACTGTGCAATCACATTTCCAACCTTCTACAGCCATCACTGTTGCCCAGGAAAGAATCCCACGTTACACACACGTGGCTGGCCTGCTTTGGTACTGGCTGTGTGACACGATTTTTCACCGTGTCGGAAGAGGGATTGCTCACACTTTCTTCTATAAAACCTCACCCATTCTGGAACAATGTTTTGTCTCCATCTCTGTCTGTATTCCTTACAAGTCACAACTGTATACGCATTTTCATCAAGCAGCACTAAGTGCTAATTAGAACAGACAAGAACAGATCCTTGCAAGACCCCTCTAGAAAGATACTCCATACAGATTCTGCATTTACATTAATAACATGATCTCACTAATTACCCACTTTCTAACCCATTTAAATATGTGCCATGTTGATTTTTGCACTGCTCTATTTTCTTCAGTTGTGTCATGGGATACTGTCTTGCAGTGCAGACAGCCATCTATTTCAGCACTATTATTTTTATCAGGCCAACCTGTACCTGCATCAGCAAAGAGGTCAAGACAGTCTGATGATCTCTTTTTCTGTAATCTAATGCTAAGTGGCATTGATATCCGTGGCCCTTCTCTGTTAATGACTCCTTTTTACATAGTCAAATATTTTTTTTTATCTGAGATAAGGTATCCTAAAAACCCAATCTTCCAGTTTACTTAGTTTAAATATTGATACATTTTAGCTTCCTTCTGTTGGGAAAAAAACACCTATTTTACTCCACAGGTAACTTTAGAAACCAATCACAGAATACAGCCGATGCAGCTGTCTCAATCAGCTGTAATAAAATACGCCCCAGCTTTGGTGGTTCTTTTTAATGCCCTTTCAAATTTCTGCTGAAATATTCTATCATAGCTGCACGCTGGATTTCCATCATATGAATTTTCTTCAAACATAAGTACTTATTCTGCATCAGCAATCAACAGCACACTAATTTCTACTATAATATCCTTTCTAACAAACATCCTCACATTTCTGCTGTACTTACATTTCCAGTTCTTCTACCAGTTTTCTGCAATTTTGCCTCCTAATTCACTCCTAGCAATTCCATCTTTTTAATTTCATAACTGCTTTTCACATTCACATTCACATTTCACATAAGGGCCACATAAAGGCTAACACAGCCCTCTTTCACATACAGTATTTACCTCCAAGGTTTAGGGTAAATAGTCACATTAGAATCTGAAATTATTTTCACACAAATTACTGAACATCAATTGGTAAGTTATGCTACCACAATCAATTTCATACATTTAAAAGAACATTTTGCTTTTGAGAGGCCCATATATAGAAAGCAAGTATTTTTCATCTCAGTTTAGCCTGCCTCTTCAGGTAAAATATGAAAAATTTACCGTGGGTTCCTTTATTAGACAGTTTGTTGCAGGAAAGCTAGGAGAGGTAGGGAGAGGCTGCCTATTACTTTGGACTTTATTCTTTCCCACTGTAGTATTTATAACCTTGTCAAGGCATTATTAGGCATGCAGAGACAAATCCTGTACACGTTCAACTTGAACATCATCAAGTTAATCTCAAAAACTGTCCTGTGTTCAAATAACTATATTAAAACAATACAACGTCTATACGATACTAGTTTAGATGGGAAAAGATACTACTGCTCTCTGCTCTTTTCTGCAGCTATATGGAACTGTTTGCTGAGTAGCTGTGATGTTCTAACATGAGTGAAATGCTCAGTACTGTCTTTTTGATTGCACATATTGTTTTGCTTCTCTAAGCCAAAATTAAATTATTGAAGCTTATTAAATTCCTGCCTGAGCTGGATCTAATTTAATAGGAAATATTTAAACCTAAAGCAAGTTACACTTTTTTTTTTTCCTGTGGCTCAGCAGTATAGCAGCTTAGAATGAAAAACAAACTGCACTGAAAAACAGAGCCAGTAAAATCAACACACCATTTCAATAACTTAAAAGCAACAGAAAGAATGATAGAAGACAAGTCAGATCTAGAGGAGTAAAACGAGGCTAAATTAAGCTTTAAGGAAGATAAAGCAACATATCTGTCCAAATTCTTTAGAATCCATGTCACAAATGACTCCACAAGAATAGAAGAATTGCCAAGAGAACAAGGATATATGCCAGCAGTAGCATGAGCAGCATTGTAATTTCACATCAAGGTGACTTTTTTGAACCAGTCTCTGTGCAGAAGAAGATGACCCAAATGTCTACCATTCGCTTCCCTGAATCTTTCACCAGGCAGCCCCAAGCACCACTCTGGGTGTGGTTGGGCAAAACAGTGATATTTTCAACCCGTATCCAAGTGCTAACTGGTAGCCCATTTCCTAAGAAATCCATCCATGCCATCCACTTACCTTCCCGGTAACTGCTGACCACACTTTTAATGTATTGTCATCAGAGCCACTCACTATCCGGTTCCCGCAGAACTGAAGGCATGTGATCACATGATCATCATGGCCTTTGAGTACCTGGCAGTGAAGAACACAAAAACGTGCACTCACAACTGAACTCAGGAGATCAGAAATAAGCAGGAGAAACAAAGTGCCATTCTGATTCATAAATTATAAAATGCTAGAGTTGCTTCAAAAATAATTCGGCCCCTTAATCCTGTGTGTCAAGTCTCATTTACTGCCAGCTGGGACCAAAGAAGGTATTTTCCTACTTCCGTGGAGTAATGCTGCACTGCTCGTCAAATGTACTGTGGGGATTTTAAACCTCTTACAAGTACCAGGATAAATGAGTAATGAAAGTAGGAAAAATTAGTTGCTGGACATTGCTCGATTCTGCTGCAGTTATTCCCTCTCTTTATTTATTTATTTATTTATTTATTTATTTATTCTCCTTCCTTGGACTTGCACCTTTTAAGATACATTTTGAGCTTCACCGATCTCGAACAAAAATGATAGCATTGTATTGTTTCCTGCATATTTGTATTTCTATGGTCAAGACCAACATGCCTATTTTTTTCCTTTCCAACCAAACACTGTCATCTATTAAATGTGAAGCTGCACCAAAGTCAAAAACTATAAACCGTAAACTAAATTAAGTACAAAAAAAAAAAGCAATAATTTAAAGGCTGGAAATGCAGACTGGAATGGTACCCTGCAGAAATAGAATCTTCAATATATGGTTTGAGAAGAACTGCAATTCAGTATATTTTACTAAAACATGGCAAAGTTATCAGAATACAGAGAATGAGAAGGAACAAGGAATGGCTTTATTTAGGGTATTTGAGCATTTTGCAAGATGTTCACTGAAATGAAATGGGCATTTGGCTAATGCCCGAGGCCGTAATTTTAATAATAATTCCAAGATAACTTGATGTGGCATATCAAGGCAAGGAACACAGAGCCACTGCTGCAGACATTCATGAGTTACGGCCAAATAAACAGCAGGATCTATCCATAGGTTTGTCACAGAAATCTTTTTACTCTTATTGTATTGTTGTACAGGAATCAAGACAAGGAAATTGCCTAAAAGGATATGAATATGTTGTTTTTTTTCATGGTTCTGACTGCTAGCTCAATACCAGGTTTGATTAGACAGCTGTTAATTCATTTTAAAATGGGCTGTAGCTACTGCTTCATAACTTTCTATTGGAAAAGCCATAATGAGAATATGAAATCAATATGATTAAATATTTCAATGTTCAAAAAAAAAATCTTAACATGGAACAAAATTACCGTCTCCTGTTGCTCAATTTATAAGAATATCTATAAATAAAGCATGAACTGATCACAGAATAGTTGTGGAATATTTTTGTGTTGGTAAGTGGCCCACAAGTAGGTATGTTTGATTTTAAATATAAGTATTTCCAATCAAGTCTGTGGGATTATCTCCCTCACAAAGACTGGCACATGCACGGCCATTCACCAGATTCTACAGAATTTTTTAAAACAGCAGAAAAGAGTTTTGCTGCATAAACCCTTACATTTGGATTTGCTAATATAGTGCTCAGAAATTAATGTAAAAACATGGTAAGGTAGCATACAAATGATTGCCTTTCTGTAACGATGCACTGCTTTTTGTGCATGGCTAGTTCGACTTGTCTGAAGGAAAAAAAATAACCCGAGTGGATCCTGCTTAGTTCATGGCACCCTGCACACAGCCCAGCAACTCACCTTAGGCGATTTAAGTTCTCCTCGCCGCCAGTTGGTATCAATTCTGTGTTGTCGAATATACGCACTCTTCCACGGACTGTGTATAAAGCCTGGTTTTATTACTTTCCTCCTTTTGATATGTAATGGTTCGTCAATCCCTAAAATGGATTAAAAGGAAAAAACAATCAGGGGTGGTGGCAGGAGGGAGCGATGAGTCCTCCCCCAATAAAACAGCTTTTCTCCCTCCTAAACCTTACAGTGATCTCCGAAATTAACTACAGCATCAACATAACCTCCTGACAGAGAATTCTGCTCATCTTCTCCATGCCAGTATTTGCTTTTTGTGTCAGTGACTCCACCCTGCTCCTCAGCTCTCTGTACTACCATCTTTCTTGCCTTCCAAGCATAATCATTACTGTAATCGTGTGGTTGAAAATGCTCATTTTCATCACTCCCTGCCGGCAATCTACTTGCTTGGTTTCGGATTCCTTATTCTGAGGAAATGTAGCAGAATATTGCCTTTTCACCTGACTATCATCCACAACTATTCATACTCCCATTCTGAAGCCCTTCAAAAAATCCTCCTCTCTGGTTGTGCATCTTCATTACCTTTAAGTACCCCGTGACTCTCGACCTCTTCATTTGTTATTTTCCAAAAGCTGTCCTCGCCTGGCTTCGGTTTAGGTAGACTTGCACCCTGTCTGAATTGACATTTAAGAGGCAGTGCTTCATTTCATATTTCTTATTGCATTTTGTGTCTTTTTCTTCTTTTTGGCCAATTCTCTTTCCCACCTATCCATCTTTTCTACATAATTCTCTTTCTCCACTGCATCTCTCTACTAGCCAGACCTATGACTGTTGCCAGTACATGGATTTCACT
>JAPSGF010000002.1:40992071-41138774 GCA_035772895.1 Perdix hodgsoniae
TGATGTGGAATAGCAACGCAAACCAAAGAAATTACAAAACCATAACACCTGTTTAACCAGTGCTCTCGTGCCTGGCCAGATTATTTTTTACTTCTCAGGTCACAAATGTAGACTTAACACTCCTCACTGTTTTCCTTGTTCCTCATTCTGTCCTCTCAATGCGTTTTTCACTGAAATTTTTAAAAGGAGAATCTTTAGATAAGATTTATGAGGTTAGACACCTGATTTCCATTGCAGAAGAACAACTCATTAATTTAGGGGCCTTTAAAAATAGCCAGCTACATTCACGCTGTCATCACTTTTAAAGCCTCTGCACAGACCTCTCCCCCCATTCTTGTCTCAGTGCTGAGGCAAACTGGACAGTACCAGCATTTGCCTGCGTCCAGTAAGGACACTGCTCTGAAGCTGCATGCGTGTGCTTGGTCTCCCAGACTGCTTGGCCACATATTTCTGCTTAGCAAGTTTACATTTTTCTTATTTTCATACAGGTGCTTATTTCCCTGGGAGTCTTTTATTGCCCATTTGTAGTACTGCTGAACCACCCTATCTTCCTGACTGGGCAGGAGGCATCGAATCAACACGGCTTATGGAATGCATCCCCTTCTCTGAGCAATCGATTTTCACCTTCTTCTCCTACACCATGAAATTTCCCTATTAATTTTCCCACACCTGACATGAAATCACAGTGCCCATTCTACACAGGCACTGTAGGTTTTCCTCCTGCAAGGCAATGCTCATCTCAGCTCTTATTTGCTTTGGTTGTATTCTGAATAAAAACTATCCTTAACCAGGAAAAATCAGTGTATTTTAAAACCCATATATGTGTTATACCTTATGCACGTTATGTTCAAGCTTAAGTAAGTCTAGTTTCATTTCTAGTACTCCACAGATTACTTCCGCTTCCTACTTTTAACAAAGATATGCATCACATAGCTCAAAGCACCCCTAAAGTAAATTTAAAGTCACCCAAATTCCCTTCATAAAACTTTAAGCTTATTATGTAAACGAGCTGCACTTTTTGACAGCAACACTTTGACCATTACATTCATCTTTTTGCTCAGCCTTACCTTCCTCTTTGCATTTCTCTCTCCAGAGAAGATTATCTTCAGCCAGAATCCTCCAATAACGGCATGTCTGGGCTGCCTGCAGAAGGTCCCTGGGTTCCAGGAATGACAGCACATACAGTGCCAGCTGTAAGAGAAGGGAGGGAGGTTTCTAAATTGCTTTTGAAAGGAAAAGTGAAGTAACTCCAAGCATTATCACACATCAGAGGCTGAAATACAGAAAATTGAAACAATGAATTATTAAATGATCTCAGAAACTTAACAGAGCTACAGCTTGTTCCAGTGGGCACACAAGAAGTACAGCAATCATCTTAAATAACTAAATCCATACAGATCACATCAAAAATGTATATTATTTGCAAGAGACTAGATGTCAGCTGAAATCACTGGCTATTATGCTTTTTTAAAATGTCATCCGTATTACTTTGAACCGTTGCCAGATGTACTGAAATAATTGTGCCTGTGATATTTTATCTAATAAAAGTTATTCTGAGAGTTTAACCAGAAAATACCACCGCACTCACTAAATGAACAAATTAAGGATGCTGGGATGGAAAAACATCACACCGTAAGCTCAAGCAGAGAAAATGTAAATGCTACTTGTCCTCAAGTTCAAAAGTACTCTGCAGCTGCAGAAAATCCAGTAATCACATTGCTCAAGTTCTAATTAGGATGTGAGCATACCCTTAAGTGCTGCTACAGGGAGTTTTATGCACTTGGATGCAAAAGGACTAAAATATGTAACTGATATTACAAACTGTATTTGTTACCAGGGGAAAAAAAAAAAACAAGAAAAAAAAAACACAAGAAACAAGGGAAACCCCGGTATGCTGCAAAAGGTAAACTGAAGTTGAACTTCACTTTTCTGTGTGACAATGTTAAATGTTACTGGTAGAGTTCAGATCTCAGCTGAGTTGAGCAAAGCCACAGAATGACCATGATAAGTCCCCCAAAATTCCAGAAATATCTTCAGATGGCCTGGAGCCTTAAAAAGGGACAGAGGCATCTAAAACACAAAGCAAAATACGGTGATGGATAGCCTTAAGGGTATCCTGGATGAATGACTACAGCTTTTCTACTGAACAGCAACAATGCATTTCTCCAGTCATGGAAAATGAAAATAGAAGAGGCAGGAAAGTGGCTTCCATGACTAAAGTCTCCACAGAAAGAACAACACTGATAAAAAGTGACGTACAGAACTACTTACATTTAGAAATACTGGGGTCCTTGTCAATACTAGGATGCAAAAGTTGTCAGGAAAATCAGATCATCCACATCTATTGCTGCTTGACATATCTTTTTGTGCTTAGCATTTTTATATTTAATTTTTAACTGGAATTATGTTGTATATAAACAGAATCTGCCTTTCAAAGAAGCGCAGACTGAAATTCACTAAGGAAGTTGTAACTGTAGGCTGTTGACCTCAGCAGATTTTTAACATTATTGTGTGAGAAACGTTTACTTGTATTAATCTAGCCCAGCCAGTAACTGAGCAGGAAATAAAAATTCAGCATGTCAGGCCTCTTGGCATTCTGATTGCGATTACACACCTTGTTGGCAACTCATCACCTGCAGCTCACACTGAGCATGTAGGACTCCACATTTCCTGGATACGCGCCTTAACTTGCACATGGACCCCACGTGCATCCCAGGCTATAAAGCTGAGGAACGATTATTCCGTCCCTACCCATTTGTGGAGTCAGAATGTAATGTTTGCTCTAAGGCTCTCTCACACAAAAACAACAACTGTGCTTGTGTCCTTTTCGACTTTGTCTTAATTCCTGATATGGAACATTATTTACGACACGTTTCCTAAGACACATCAGATAGATGGCCTTGCATACAGCAAGGCTCAAAACATGAAACAGATCCTTTCCTTTTTTGTTAGATGTTCCTTAACTGACAGAAGATTTTGTTTAAACATCACTTGTCCTATCTACATGGGTATGGACATTTGCTAAGATAGTGTTAATTAAAATCTGTGAGCCAACTGATTTTAAAACAGCTTACATATGGGTGACATTTATTTTAGACTATATTTGGCTAAATAGTCATCAAGGGTCAACACAGCTCACAGTTGACTTTGGGATTAGCAGCGTACAAAAGATGGAGGCCCTTTGTCTCAGCTCGTGGAGTTAGCTATGAGACAGCTTCAGGTAGCAGAGAGCTGACCTTGACTCAGCCGTACTGAGGCCTGCTCCCTTCTGCAGCACTAAGAATACCCAACCATATGCTGTATCGCTTTCCCTCCTAATGTACCACGGCACCAATACTATTTCTTGGGCTGATTTTAGCAGCATTCCTTATCTGCTGATTTCTAGACTTGACTTTCACAAACAAATAATTTCAATAATTATTTCTAATTGCTCTGTAAGAAAACAAATATTCATTTCAGAGTAATTGTTTGACTGCAGGTTTCCTCATCAGGAGGAAGGCAAACATTTTCTTGGTTATTCAGATATTAAGCTACTGTCTTTCTATTGCTGAAAACATTTTTGAAGGAGAGGCCTCCTGCCCAAATCAGCTTCATATTCTGATTAGGTAATAAAATCACTGCAGCACATACAATACTGGGCTACCTATAGATGCTAATGCAGAGTGACAGCTCAAGAGAGCATGCTTTCACAGGATGCTGGCACTGGTAGGGAAGCCTACTTACAGAATTACTGACCCTACCAAATTATTCTTCTCCCCAGACTTACTCATCACCCCCCACTGAAGCCAGCAGCAGGGGACAGAGTCATTGAACAGATCTTTCTTCAAAAATGGAGAGGAGATGGAGTTGGCTTCATGGAGAATTTTTGGTTAATTTTGTTGGTAGCAACTGAGGGCTAGAAGGCAAAAATTGTTTAAGCCAAGCCTTTCGTGCAGCTAAGCACTTGACAATTTTACAGTTTCAAGCAGCAAGAATGACCACTAAAAATAAATTAAACCCAAGTATCTGACAGTGGAGTCAAGTAACAAATAAGAGAAAAGGAACATAGTTATTCAGCTGTTTATTTTATAGCTAAATAGCATATTCTTTCTGTGAAGAAACTGCTAAAACTGAAATAACAGCAATATCATTGATTAGTAGTTAACTACATCAACTACTTAAGTTAGCACTAAGTCTTGCAAAGACAATTCATCTGTGAGTCACAGTGATCAATTAGTGCATTTCCAGATGCAACAGGTGCAGAAGTAACAAAATGTCCTCTCTTGTCTCAAAATCTAACCTCTTGATTCCTTCCTCAGCCTCTGAACTAAGGCCGCTTTGGGCAGCCTCTTTATGAATGCTGCACCACCACAGATGTCCTATTAAACTTTTCTCTTTCCCCAGTGTCCTCTACATACACGCACAAGGCTACCACAGAGTGCTTATCCACATGCTTATGTCATGTGTTCTAAGTTAACATTCATCACATCAAGTGCTTCCAACGCTTACAAATGCTAACCAGTAAAACCTGAGGGAAGGCTGTGACATTTCCTAGTCCATGAAGATGTGATGGAAAGAAGGGTCATGCACATCTAAGTGTTTTAAAAATAGGACATGATCAGAAAGAACATCAAGAGCAGGAGATACAGAACTCTCTTCACAGTAAATAAGAGCACACTAACCACAGTAACCAAACCAGCTCAGAATATCTATGAAGAACCTGTTTTCAAATCTGTCAGTAAACAAAGACGTACGAACATCAACCCTCATGCAAATTTTCACGTGGCAAACTCAGCACACAGCAGATATGGCAAAAGAAGATGCGCTTCTTCCTGTCTCCAGACAGGAAAGCAAGTTTCCATTCACTAAAATCAATTAATATCAGAAGTATAATTTCCAAAAGTACTAAAACGCATTTAACAACTGTATTACACTGGCTTGATACTTTTTCATCTCAAACCCCATGTTCTAGTTGTGAGAATACCAAGAATTGCTCTTCTACAGACAACATTTACTCACTTACACAAACTGAAAATGACACACGCTCAAATCTAAGTCTTAGCTTCTCTTTCACCTGATACAACATGATCTGATTTGCAGAAAAGGATTTACTGCAATATATCCAGTTAATTAGGGCTTGGCTTTATCCTTAGCAAGAAGGGCTTTTCTGAGCTTACTTTTGGTGGGGTTTATTGATGTAGACTTTAGGACTTAGTTTTTTTAAAATAAATTTTAAAAAATAATATTCACAAAAAAGCACACTACTTATAGCATTAAACGGCAATGCTTATAACTTCCAGAATACCACGCAGAAAGGTCATGCAGCTGGAGGGAATTTTTTTGTATGCACTCTCTGAAAGAACTAGTTCTCAGTATAAAAATGAAGTCAGCCCAATTAAGATACAGAGATACCTGCAAGCTCCTGGGATTTGAAGGAGTCATCCAAATTTCTAGGTATCAGAATTGCAACCAAAACACAAAGGTGTGTTACTGTAAAATAATGGTTACTGTGTTACAGCAGTAGGTCAACTTAGGGACCTTTTTAACATCAGTTTATACCACTATGTTGGAAAAAAAATGAATGCCACAATGAGCAAGGAAGTATTTAAAAGATGGCGACTTGAACCCACACTTCTCACCTCTTTTGGGAGCAAGGAAATGAAGTCTCTTTGAAACTGGGGTTCTATCACTTGCATCATGTGTTTCACTTGTGTTGGTTCACAACTGTCAATGAGTTCGTCTAAAGCAAGTAATTTCTCTGGTCCACTCCAGCTCTGCAAGAAAAAACAAAACCAACAAGCTTAGTCTGTATTAGTAAGCATCTTTGCTTTGCCAAAAATGCAAGTTAAGTTTCCTTGTCGACCTATGCACAAGCACATTAAAAGGCAGCAAGAGAAACGCTCATGTAAATTACACAAAAATGAGAATTTAATCAACACAAAATATTCAAAATTACTCCACTGATTCTTAAGCTAAGAAAGAATTTGTTATACACACACATACAGATTAGCAATTAAGTACATAGTAATATTTAATAATAATAATTAAAATAATTAAGCTTCTTTTGAAGTTGATGAAATTTATGCACATATTACTGTCAACAAAGGGGTTGAAACAAAATTTGCTTTTTTCTCCATTGTACATTCAAGTGAGGTAACTTTTAACCTTGGTGTATATCATCTGATAGACCAAAGGCTTGAAACTGAGTGAGAAGAAAGGAAAGGAACTTTCTCCAGAAATGTACTGCCTGCTTGTTACTATGGTATGTCCCTGTGTGACAGTGCTGTATTTCAGAATCCTGGCTATAAAGCAACACGTATTTGTAGGTATCAATTTACACTTGAATAAACAGGGAATTTTGGCTGGTAATTTTCTTACTTCACATTTTGACTAATGGGCACCATAAAATCTGAAGATTTTAATAAGGCGCTCATCTGAGAGCATAGCAGATTAATAGCATCGTTTGTAGAAAAAAAAATACTAACCGAATATACTGCATGTCTGAAAAGCATGCCTCAAACTCATCTGTGCTCATCATAGAGTTTAGATTTGTTATGTGAAAATAATTTAAGGAAAAAAATCATTTCTACAGGGAAAAAAACAACAACAGCCACTGCTAACTGATTTAGCAACAGAATTAGAGCATGAACAAAGCCTCAGAGAGGAGAAAAAAATGAGACATCAGTTTTTGAGAGCAAATTCACATTCACATTCTTCAATGTCTTCTTGAGTGACATTTACAAGTAAATTGACGCATGGAAATTATATTACAGTTATGGTAAGAGGCTAGCTGAAATTTAAAAAAAATAAAGGGCAAGATACCCTAGAATTAAGATTTCTGTTCTAATCTGCCATGTATCTAAGAGCTCTTACTGCTCACGTACATCCCTGTTCTCTTGAACTAACAATTAACTCTGGTCTCTGCAACACAACACTTGTGTAAAGTTTCTTTCAATAGCAACATTTGCTTCACAGAAGAGTTCTCCATACAGTGTGCACTGAAGAGCTGTTTATCTCATCAACTTTCCAACTGCTTGTTTCAGCAACCCCAAGCTTAGCAGCCTTTAGGTTGGAATCCTTCCTCTTAGCTATCGACTGTGTTTGAATTTAGGAGAATTAAAAGAAAAAAGGGAAAGCAATACCTGTGCTACTTTCTCATACTGTAAGTTTCCAAGGTCAGCCTACTCTTAATTTATAAGCAGCCGTAATAAATTAAGACAAATCAACCTGAATACCGTTGCACACTGCTGTGGCAAGCATGGATGACAGTTGTGAAGACATTAATAACTTCTCTGTGCACTATCTTAATCTGTAATTCTAAGCTTCTATTTTTAAAATGCAATGCAGAGCCAAACAGGAAAGAGAACAGAGAAAATACAAGAAGGGGAAAGAGATGCTAATGAATACAAGCAGCACCCACTTTCATTCATCCAGCCATCAATACAGGGTGGCTGCAGGAAGCTACCTATGGCTGATCTTGAGCTATCAGCTGCTAAAGTTGTTTTCTCTGGGACACTGTCCCCTTAATCTGTCACATAACCAAAGAGACCCCCAGCTACTGTCAGTAAGAGATCTCTAAGGGAAGTTTGGAATGGAAGGATTTGATGGAGTAAGCGTGCCAGATGAACACAACTGCTTCTGATAATGAAGGCAGGACTAAGAAATCGGCCTTTCTGGACCCCAACGCTTGATCTGCTTGCACAGAACAGCACAAAACTGCACTGAGCAGAGAGCAGGGAAAAATAAAGAGTTTGTGGCTTTGATGAGGAAAAATGGAGAAAAACAAACAAACAAAAAACCAACACAAATAAATGGGCACAAACATTCTGCAAAATTACAAACATTTTAGATGACTGAACAGATCTAAGATATCTGTGTAGCATCCAGACACCTTGGACTTCTACCAGGTGATCCTCTTTCAGACTGAAGATCTTTGTAAAGAATATACATTATGTTTAAAATGCATTTGTTTAATTCCTTCCTGTACCCCTGGGGCAGGGATTGCTGATCCCAGGGAGCTGAAGACTTGAGGTTCCCAAACAAGGAGTCCCATCTTTCTCTCAGGTCCCCAAGAGGTCCCGTTCCTTCAGCCCCAGCCTTCTGACTGCTCATGCCATCCCTCATTCAGCATGCAGCTACTGCAGCCACTGCACTGCCTACCTAAAAAATGGCCCTTCGTCTCCCCTGCGCTCTTGTGCGTAATCCTCTTTCCTGACTTTATCAGGCATGCAAAACAGCTTGATATCAACATAAACATCTCTGCTGCTCCTACAACTTCCACCTCATCCTGCCCGTCTGACTCGCGACTCATCCTTTCACCATCTCCTCCTGTTTCTGTGCCTCTGCTGTGAGCTGTGCTCTTCTGTCACACAGCCCCAACTTATTAAACTCCAGTTTGCACAATTACAGTTTGCAGCAATTAGATCTTTCTTCTACTATAGGTAACTTAAGGACGCCTATTTTAAACACGTTACGCTGCAGTATAATCTCAGAGTGCTATTCTTTGTGACTGCGTTCTGCTAACAGAGGTGTGCTGTTTCATGCAGACTTGCAGAAAGGGTTGTTCTGCATCCTGCTGCCATTCAGCTCAGGCTAGTTACCGAGCTCCTGCCAGCTCAAAGGTGGTCCCGGCCTCGGTACACGGAGCACGTGAGCAAAATCCCCTGCAGGAAAGGCCGTACCAGCGAGCAGCCTGTCACAACAGGGGTTCCGGGAGCAAAGGGTGACTGAAACTGAGCCAGGCTGAAGGTTCCCCCAGATGCGCCTGCTCCTGGAGGAGCAGTGACAGCTGTGTCCCTGCTGCAGGCTGGCAGTGGCTTCACCCAGAGCTTCTTCCAAAGGGAGCCTAGTTTGTACGTGCCAGAACTGCTCTGCCACCTGGGCCAAAGGGGTATGGAGCAGGGACGACCAGGGCATTGGCTGCAATCCCCACTGCTGCTCCCAACCAAACTGGTACGGGTGAAACAGCCCAAAGCAGCACGCTGCTGCAGTGTGGGTCCTTCCCATTCTGCACATCAACACGGAGACCTTGAACTTGTAACCGTAAAGGAGAAGATGCCGTAATGCTGGCGATGATATCATCTCCACTGCCTGCATCATGGAAGAGGTGGGCTACTTGGCCCCATGCATTTATGTATGCACAAGTGGCTCTGGAAGAGTACAAAGAATGTACGGTAATGTGAATTGCGATGTCTCAGCCAACTCTTTACATGAGGGGAAGAAACAGTACTCTCGCCAGCCAACAATGGCTAGAGGATTTGGGCACTGTTTAAACCACAGAAAAAACAACGTTTCCAATCTGAGGCAGAATAATAGCCTTCACTAGTTACTTAAAACCACTGCCTTTGGAACAACTGCAACATCGCTACAAACGCCCCCAGATATCTCCAGAAAATACAAATTTTTGATCAAGTTACCTAACACTGTAAGTATGCAAAGAAGGAATAATGAAGAGAGAAAACCTGAATTTAAATGTAAAGCAGTACTGTTGCTGACTGAATTTAGCACGCAGTTGATCTTTTTCCTTATTGCAAGCAACTTGGTGACTTACAGATATTTCCTGTTCCAATTAAAATAAAAACAAGTTCGTTGTAAAAGAAGAAACTCCGCAATATGTTTGGTCACTGAGTTTTTAAAAATCCTGTAGCAGACATAAGAAAGTCCTGAAGCAAAAAGTCAGTACAAAACAGGAAAATAAATGGGCCTTTAAGAAATTAAATGGCTCAAACCTATCACACAATGCTTTTCTGCTTCTGTTTCCAGACTAACATTTCACTGAAATCAATACACATCTTCATTTTTAAAGGGAAAGTGCAAGCACACTTCCAAATGTTTCTCCTTTCTGCATTAGTTTTTGTCATTTTCAAAATGAAACACCTAGGTCAACTAAAACGTAACAGCAGCAGCAATGTATAAAAATAAATTTTAAAACCCACAAACTTAGAGGACATCTTGTTTTCTTAGTATTTGAATCCTTTTGCTTTTAAATATGACCCCCCTACACTCCTCCCCCAAAGAAGTAAATAAAAGAGAGGGACTGAAGGCCAACATACAGGCCAGGGACCTCCAAGTAACTGAGAATCTCTGCTTACTGCTGGTTTCTATGCCAAAGTTTGGTTCTTCCTTGAAACAGGACATATGTCCAGCTAATGTGCCCCTGGAAACTTGGGTTTAAAATTAATTGGAAATATATTTTCACATAAAATATGATAGGGCTATTAAACAGGCGTTGGAGGCATAAAGTACCTAAAGAAGCAAGGCCTCCCATTTCTGTTTCTGAACTGTAAAAGCCTGGCACTGCAAGAACGATGCTACATGTGCCATTTGATTCTTCTCTCTGGGCAGAGCTACCTGCCCTGAGTTGGAGATTGTGCTTTCATCATTTCAACAGGTAAGACTCACCTCCTCCATAAAATTTATGCAGAAAATTTAAAAAATGAGAAAATGAGCGTGCTTGGCATGCACGTGACTTTAAAGGCTTTGGGTTGAAAGTAAAGGACTAAAGGACTCCCTCTGTGAAAGCAGTACAAACTATCAGTAAGAGCAGCTACTATCACTGAGTGCTACAAGATGATCCCTAGTTACTAAAGAGAGGCCTCTTTCTTTCAACAGTCCAGATCAGAACTTGGGAATTACTACAGACCGTAAGTATTTTCAAAAACCAAAAATATCTAATTATTTACTTAATGGAGAGCATCGTTCCTCCGTTACAAAGCCAAAAATAACAAGAAACCAATTACAGGCAGACTTTCCATGGGCTTACAGACTTTTCACGATGCTGACTAAACAGCAAGTAGCAGTGCTCCTACTGCCACGCGTCATCCTGCTCTCAAACATTTCACCTTTCATTGCTTTTTTAACGAGTAGCTACTGATAACTGTTGACCTTATCTGAGAAAATGCACACTATGTCCTACACATAAAATAGCTTTCCTTACCTTAAAAGTTGTATCAGCACATTAAAATACAACACAGAATTACATTAAGTATCATATCTACAAACTACCATTCAAATACGATTCTTAAGGATTAAAAAGACACCTTTCTATGGACAGTCTTAAAAAAGACACACTATTACAATTACACATGAGCATGGATGATGTGTACAGGAACATCTTAATTCCAAACTTCCACTGTTTTATGCAGATCATAAATGTGTAAAAATAAAGAGGGAAAGGAGTTCTCCACTATTATTTTAATGTTCAGCCGTGACAGTGATTGAGATCAATGGTACTATGTGGCAGCATGAATCAAGCCAAAAGCACACTCCTGCCTGCAAAATCATATGCTCACTACTGTATCTACAACATTGTTGTTCTATCTTTGGAAATGTCTGTTATCATAATTGAAACTATGCCTGCATTAGTTACTTATTCCTTCTGAAAACATTTTTAAAAGTAACAATTTATTAATCAAGACTGGAAGACATAATATTTCCATTTTTCAAATGACTGCAAGTCATCCCTCCTTAAAAACACATCACACAGCTGCACAGAAGAGCTCTCTGATGCTCTCCTTGCCCTAAGAGGAGCACTGCCCTGCCTCAAGGTGTGTTCTGTGTTAATGCACAATGAATTGGCTCAGCTGCTCCCAATGTGGTGTCACCCAGGTGTCAGCTTCCACTATGCAGGTGTCCCTCATACCACTGGGTTTTGGTTTCTCTGCTTTTTGGTCACATTAAGTTTTAGACATCGTTGAAGGCTGTTGGAAAGATACAGAAAGCATCTTTTCACCCTGTTCTCAATGTACGCACGTGTACCATCTGACACTGTGTTCAGTACTCAAACATCTAAAAAATACACACTGAGTTTCCATTTAACCTATTTTTCCTAAACATTTCTTTCTATTCTTAGAAGACAGCAGACTTGGGATAAATTTAGTGCTATACCTACGCTGAGGCAAACCACGCGCTCCCGCTTGCCAGTCTCCCAGTGAAAATGTCTCCAGTTAGCTTGAGGCCACAGAGGCAGCCGTAACATGCTGGACTGAATTTGCAGAAAATGTGAAAGCATCAAACAGTATGGGCTATTTTATTAAGAAACCAAAGAAGGCAGTATTTTTTGTGAGTTTCTACAGTAACTAGCTAAAACGGGCAGCTGCATTTCCTGGAAGTTGATGTCCGTTTGTTTTTTCACCAGTACACAAAATTAATGCTGGAAACATTGTGGGATATACAGTGAGGAATGCCTTCATGGAAGCAGCCTTTTGCTCCAGTCATGGAGGTAAGCTGCTTTCTTTAAGTGTGAGTTACCTGAAACATTTTCAGCCATTCCTGAAGGCCTGTGGGTGGCTGCACAGATGTAATGCGGCGGCGCTGCTGCCCCTGGCCATTGGCTGCCCTCAGGTCCCCAAAAGTGGTCGGTGTGGCAGAGCATGGCACCAGCCCTGTGGTACTGGAATACAAAGTGAAAGTTGGGTGTAAAACACTGAGAAAAAAATTAAGAGTCTACCGCAGAAAAACAAACCTAGTACAGAAGTTGCAGCTATTAAATTTTACTTAAAAAACCTTAAACTTCCTACAATGACAACAACATGAAAACATTCTGTTGGTTGCCTGAGGCATCAGTTTCTCTGATGCCTTCTCATCCGTTGCTCCCAAAAATTCATTTCCACCACTGCACTACTAATCTGCCGGGGCCAAAAAATGGCTGCTCCATCAACTGCTCGCCATGTTGTCATAAGGATGCATGGTCATACACTCCTTTTCTTGCCAGAGGGTTTCCTTTTTCTCTGGGCTGCATTTCTGCATTCTGACTGTTCTCAATGCACTGACAGGGGTGTAGGGAGTGAGTTAAGGGTCTCATCTGCATTGAATGTGCTACTGCTGCTTCATCAACAAACAGAAAAATATCTATTGTTAGCTCTTAATATGTTTTGTTGACAGAGAGCTACAAGCATCAAACAATTGCATTGCCTCAGTGACTGGATTTGGCCTCTGAAGTACTCATTAGTGTTTTAAAGTTTGTGTGTTGATGGAGGACACAGGAACTAAAGGGGGGCTGAAGTGAACGGGAGCCAAGGTGCTCCCTGAATTACAGTTTGTTTTTTGCAGTCTGACATGTTAAAAAACAGCTCATTCATATGGGATGGGGCTTTCTAAAAAAAAAAAAAAAAAAAAAAAAAAAAACTGGGATTAAGCTGCTATTGTAGAAGTCTACTGTAATACAGCTGACTGAGTTATCTTTTTTTTTTTTCCTAACATAATGTAAAGTATTTTGTTCGCAGAATGCCAACATTGTATTTCCTAGCAGGAAATCTGGAACTGTAGGATGGTGTTTTCACAAACATTATAATTCTGAATACAGTTGTGGGACTCCAAAAAAAATCCTGTTATTTATGATAAGCCCAACTCTTCAGCAGGTATGAGCTTCAGGGGTTTACTGACATTTCAGTGGCTACAATAATAGCTTCCAGTGATGCAGAGCAGGTTCATTTTCATATTTATCTCATCATAATCTACACATTTTTCACTCTTCAGTCTTCCTCATTCTGAAGGACAATCATAGCATGGTCTACCGTTTACCCAAATAGGTAAAGAAAAGAATGATTTCAATACGTTTTGTTTTTTGGTTTGTTTGTGTTTTTTTTTTCCTGCTAATTTTACTGAGTAATACCATAAAGATAATGTGATATAAAAAATACTGTTTCAGAGATCAGGGATCCTCTTAATGGCACTCATTTACTGGCTTTACCTGGTATATGCAAACAAAGTTCATCAGACCTGCCAAGTTAAAGAGCGGCTGATCCCAGGGAAAATGAAAAAGCAGACACAAGAGCCACATTATTTGCCTAAACATTATTACAGAAAATATAATTGAACAGTTTAAGAGAGAGGATAAGATGTTATTTAAGGATTCTTTTATGCCAATAACGACTCAAAATCCAATCGATGACAATAGAAAATATCTTTCTAAAACAAAATCTGTATTTACAGCTTACTCATTCTCATCACCTGTACAGAGGCAGTGCCAAGGCCTATCATTTCAGCTCCAGAACAAGGCTCTTAGCTTTGGCTTATGGTGTACCTGAACAATTACATAGCCTTGAGCCTGCCACAGAAGAACAGGTACACTTTAATTTCTCCTGTGGTAAACTGGTTCTCATTCAAAACCAGGCATTCAAAGCAAGACCCGAAAGTGTCTTTCCTTTGACCTGAGATTAAACCGCAAGATTTTTGGTCACACTTTATTTTTTCTGTGTGCTTTCAACCAGCTGAAAGGGCCAGCCAGGTTTCTGTGGAAGCTGGGTGAGTGCAGCAGTTCCTTTGAACGTGACAGATACACGTGACAAAAAGCGTACTTTCCTTGTTCCTGAACTGTTTGCTTTTACAGGAGTGCAGAGAACGATGTGCCACATGAAGAACAGGTGGGTGAACAAAAGCGCTTTGCTGTGGGAAGAATGGAAAAGCCTGGAGAAGCCATTGCTTGTGAGAGGTAGAGGCTGCAATACGTGCTTCTGGGCAACAAGGCACCATCTCTCTTTTTCTGCTGAAGTGTTTACATATCAAAAAAGCAACTAGGGAACCTGTTTCCCCACACTGTCCTAACTTTTCCACTCACCACCTGGCAAATCACTTAAAGGAAGAGATATAAAGCACAGGTTACTTTTGAAAGATCTATCAGTTGTATCAGAATGCTACAGTAGCATATTGAGCAAAAAATAACGTCTCCAGCCACATTCAGGAGGACAGCACAATGCTTGTAGGGAGGGAGATGCTTCTTACAGGGGAAAAAAACGTACAACGGTGTAAATTCAAAACTAACGGGAAGCAGTGCAGCATGAGAGCACAATTGTTATGGCAACTATGTAGTAAGAGCTGCAGTTGTACCACGTGCATCCAGGGCCTCCTCTGCCAGCCCGCCTCTCCTGTTTGGGTCTGACTGGGGTGAGGGGCACACTGTGTGCCATGTGGCACTGGGCAGGAGCACAGCAGCACACCAGAGCCCTCTGTAATTTCACATCGTGGATAGCAAGCACACACGTGTTCCCACTAAGATCAGATGGTCTGCTCTGCCTACATAAATTTCCATTCTCTCATTCCCGTTGCCATAGCAAAGTGATACATTTGATCACAGTTTGTAATAGTCTTCAGGTTTATCATTACGTCCCTTTTTAACAGGCTGATTGATTTTATTCCCACGAATGCTACGGCCCTTGAAAAGTCTCTAAGTAAACGGGCATGCTATATTTAGAATTAGACACAAACCTCAACCGAACAAATGTGCAAGTCTAGCTACTTCATTAGAACTCATCTTCAGTGCAGGTGATTTAAAGTAGCTAAGCAATACACAAACACTGATACCACCCCCCTTCCTCTGCTCTGCAGTTATTTAAAATTGGGAAGAGCAATGACCAGGCTTAGCGATTGGAAACATGGATACACCCAAGAATTGCGGAACCAGCGGTCTGTTATTGAAATTAATTACCTTGTGTATTCTGAGACTTTGCAGGGTTTCTTCCCCAGAGAGAAAGAACGGACCTCGGAGCCATGGTCCAACTTTCTCTTCATCTGCAAGGTGAGAGAAAAGAGTAACAAGAGGGGTTTAGTGACACGACAGGCCATATGTACCCATACTTCTGTAAAATTAATCTTTCTACTTGTATTTTAGTAGTAGATTTCAACAAAAGCTGATGCTCAGAACATCAGCCAAAGCAATATTTTAGTCTCTAGCCTTAGCTAACGATACTTGATACGTATTTCTATATGGTACACGTACATATAAATGCCGCTGAGGTACAAAACCCATTGGAATCGTGTTCCTTTAATTCCCACATTTCAAATGCTTAAAACTGTGCGTAACTCCATGTCGCTTCATTTACTGAGCTGGTCCCTCGCTGTTCTCCAGGGAGGGGAGGAGAAATCCTAAACCAGCCCCTTTCCTTCTCTATGCCCATTTTCACTACTAAAAGTCGTGCGCAAATGGTTAAACTCTAGCTAAGCTGTAAGCATTATAAAGCAAATATTCATCGTCAGGCCTAGACAAATTCAAATATGTGTTTTATTTCATCCACGCTTTTATTTTAAAGTTGTAGTGTGATGTTCATGGAACTGCAGTAAAAGCAACCCAGGCAGTAACAGACATTTTCACCAAAAGGGAAAGGATGAAAAGCAGTAAATCTCGCTCCTGAATGTCACCCTCAATTAAATCTGATCAAAACCAAATAATGAGCAGGGCAGCTGCTAGCAGGGGAAGCCGGTCTGCAAAAATTACCAGAGAGATGGAAACCAACGAAAGCCATATTTATCCAGTCAGACAAATAAGGATTACTTTCCACGTATTTGGGTAATCTTTAACCGCAGGCTCCTGGACCCAGAGAGATGCTGCTGTGCTGAACAGTTTCTGTGGGTTTTGTTGCTTTAATTTTTGAAGAAGCAATGCACTGGAGCACTTTAGGCAGCAGAAGGATGCTTACTGCTGTTCAGATCTGTGAGCTGCCAAACGCATGAACTACCTGTGCAACAACTCAGACTTCCATGTCAATATTTTCCTTTTCTTCTTTTTTTTTTTCTTTTTTTTCCTTCCTTTTAACTGTTACATTTAAAATACAGGGTTTAAAAGTTAGCATCTTATGTATGATGCTGATCTGATCTTTTTAAATACTGCGTTACAGTACATTTATTTACCCATTTCTTACATCAGCATCAGCCCTACAAGTAAAAACAAATCAAAATCCAATCGGGATGGTCCTCCTTTTTTTTTTTTTTTTAATCTTTTTTTTTTTTTTTTACTTTCCCTAAACAAACAGCCACTGCAGACGGTGTGGCTGGCGGTTGGTTAGGGAGGCAGGAAGCCAGGGAGAGCCGCCCGCACTCCCCGCAGCCGCACATCCCCCCGCCGTGCCCACGCGGGACGGCGCAGCGCGTCACGATGGCAGCGCGGACCGGGACGCCTCGGGCGCAGCCAAACCGCCAGCCTCCCCGCGCTGCTCCTACCCCCTGCGCCTGGGAGGAGCGGCCCCCACGCTTCCCCCGGAGACGGGCTGCGAGCATCGCCGCAGAACCACCGCTACCGACTCCCATCGCCGTGCCAGGCCGACCGCTGCCAACATACGCGAGGGGCTTCGGCACGGACGGACTTTTTAGAAAGGGCTTTCCGTGGGGAAGGAAAACTACCTTTCTGACAAGACCCTAACGTATCGCCTCTCCGGCTCGCAGCAGAGGGAGACGCGGTTTCTGGGAGCTCACCTCACCGGCACCGAATACGGAGCCGCAGCACGGCGAGCGGCTACCCAGACTCGCTCCTTCGCGGTAGCAATGGAAACAACGTGCGATTCTTACGTATGGTTCCACGGCCGTTCGCCTAACGATTGCAGCGATCTCTTTCTCGCCTTATTTTCCGGCATTTTAAGGAACTTTCCCCTCGGGTCCGCCGAGCGGGCAGACTTTCAGCATCTCAGGAGGCGCTACGCAAATACGCGTGAAAACCGTCATTTAGCACATGGAGATGATAAAACTTTCTCCGCAGCCGGGAGCTCCGGCGGCAAGACGCGACCGGGGAAAGCATCGCTGCAACCGCCAGAGGGGAACTGCGGAAGGGCTGCGTGTCCCCGCGAGCGCGCAGGTCCCTCCGACGCCGTTCGCTACGATAATCGGGATTGCGGTGCGGGAGGAGGGCGGACCGGCGCGGCTCGGCGGGCAGGAGGCACGCAGGCGGCGAGCCGCCCGCCCCGCCGCGTCCCTGCGCACTGCAGCCCTCGGGCGGGGACGCGCAGCGCGGGGTACTCACTTTGTAGAAGATCATCTTGAGGGTGCCGTAGAAGCCCATGGTGTCGGCGCGCTTTCCCTTCCGCGCCCGGCGGCCGGGCAGGCGCTGGCAGTACAGCCCCTTCTCCGGCAGGTAGCTCACCGCCTCCCGCCCCGACATGCTCGGCCGCGGCGGCGGCGGCGGGCACTAGGGCGGCTCGGCTCGGCACGGCAGCGCTCGGCCCGATGCTGCGCGGCGCGGAGCCGGCTCCCTCCCGTCTCCCCTCCCTCCCTCCCTGCCTTCCCCCGGCGCCCGCCCCGTCCCTCCTCCCGCCGTCCCTCCTCCCTCCGCCCGCCCCCGCAGCCGCCTTGCCGCGGCACTGCGGGCCGGGAGCCCCGCGCCCCCCGCCCCTCCCCGCGCCGTCGGGGCCTTCCCCCGAGCCCGGCCCCGCGGGGCTCCCGGCGTCGGCGAGCGAGCTCGTTCCCACTAATGATAATGAGCCCGCCGCCCCCGGCTCGGCCGCCGCTCTGCCATAGCTGCCTGCCGCGGACACCAATTAGTCCTTCAAAAGTGCGGTTAATTTTAGAATTATTCGAAACGCGCTACAGTGTGGCAGCGGGAGGGGGTGAGGGATACAAACAAAAACGCAAAAATACCCTCTACCGGCTAAACAATGGACCCGGCTGGCTTGGAGGAGGCCGGAGGTGCACCAGCCGCATCCAACAATTGTGTAACGCGGGCTGAATCGCGAGGGGCCGCGCGGCGCCGAGGCCGCGGAACGCAGCGCCGGTGCGGCTTCCCAGGGACAGCGCACCGCCCCTGCAGCGCCGCGCACCGCCCGGGGGGGGGGGAGGGAAGAGGGAAAGACGGACGCCCCGCTGCGGAAGCCCTCGGGGAGCGCACACACCTGTTACCGAGCGCTCGCCGCACGGCCCCGCACCTGCGCGCCCCTGCGCTTCTACTCAAGGGTAGGGAAGTTGTCGGGCCGCAGGTCGGCTCTCGGCTACCGGCACAGCAGGCGGGCAGCTGGGGGCGGCTGAGTTTCTGAAACGATACATTCCAGCTCCTGCAGTTTTCCCTTCGGCCTGGTTGCTGTTCTGCAAAGTTTTCGTCCCGAGTGCTAAAAACAAAACGGTTCAGGGTATCCCTGGAACAGGAGCTGAAGGCGCAGCGCTGCCCTGCACTGCCTGCGCTGCAGCTGGGGCTGCTCGGCTGCTTCGTGTGCCAAACACGGAGCCTGAGCCTGTTGGCCTGAGGGGAAACCATCTTCTCCATCACACAATAGTATGAAAAAAAAGTAGAGAAAAGCACGCATCTAACGGAGAGCAATTGCCTTCTGCGAGATCCTACTCATCAGCACTTGAAAAAAAAAAAAAATCTCATCTGTACTAAGACTTTATTACAACTCAGCGTGCTCGCTGGGTGTTGGCACACAGCACACCAGGCACTGCTTCTGCAGTCCTACCCATCTCCCGGCCAACACAGAGTCCTCAGCCCATTCCATCTCCCAGTGAAAATGGCTCTGCCCATCAAATCTCGGCATTTACGCCGTCATCCATTAAACTGCAGTGCTGTATATTTTATGAGAACAAAATGGTCCTGAGTTGACTTCATACTTCAGATATGGAGAGCTGTACACATCCCTAGAGACTATTACTGTCTTCCTTTGCTCGCACATCACACGCAAAAGGGAAGGAAAAAGCCATAGGCTGCACATACACATTAAATAATCACAGGAAGCAAATTAATACTCAAATCATCAGAGAACGAAAGCAGAGAGCATTACTGCTCTGGGGATGTGGAAGTACTTCATCCACAGGCACGGCCAACACGCTACACACCAAGATCCTGCCTGCCTCCCTGTGTCCCCAGCTCTGCAGCGAGGGCAGGACACCCTGCAAGCAGCCTCTCCCCACCCCACAATAAATGCAACCTGACCCATAAGAGGGCTCCTCCTTGAACAGAATGTTTCAGAATAAGCAATGAGTTGAATGATAATTAGAAATTACTATTTTTCTCTCTTACGGAGTACTGCTGTTGCTGATTCCTTCTCCTTTGAGAAGGATTGGCAGGTACTCTCTCGTGGTAAGAATCCCACTGACTTAATCGCTCATCTCACCTCAGTCAGGACCACGCAGTAACCCCAGCAACAACCTGCCTGCGGTGGAAAGCCTGGTGCATCAGACAGCTACATGCACAGAAGGGTTGGAATTCTGATGTTAGAGGTAGCCCTGACAGATTTTGATATGTTAGTGGTGACTGCCTCTCATCGAGCAGCCCACCTTTCTCAGAGCAAATATCAAACACCGCGTATGGATCTCACGGAATATTTTTCCCTCCAGCATTACCACTCCTGACTGTCCACCACCAACACATCGCCATCTGCCCGAAGGTGATGCTGGCAGCCCGTGGCACAGCGACACTCCATTCGGGTGCCCGCTCCTCCCCAGAGTGCCCACCCACCTGGGCAGAGTTCAGCGCTGGGAACACGCCATGACATCAGTCATGTGGAACAGCACAAGAGATGACTGAAGGCCTTGCATAAGTTGAGGAGAACTGACCAAACCGTGAGGACTGCGCAGTGCTGCAGGGCGCAGCGGCTTCACTCTGCACCACCTTAGAAAACGGAATAGCGGACAACTGAGCCACTGGCCCTCGGATGCTTCTGGGAACCCAACAGCAAGTAGCAGAGATGATGCATCCATTTATATCTTTACTGACATTTGCAATAATCTTTACTGCAGTAACTTAATACGCTCTAAGCATACTTAATGGTATCGAGTAAATGCTCATCACAAATTAACATACAGTGTGGCTAACTGGACTTTATAAAACAATTTCAGAAAATACATCAGAAGTTGCAGCGTTTCTCTACTTCACGTATGTTCAATTTCAAAGGCTGCTTTTATTTTGCTACAGCCAAAGATAATTTGTCAAGTTCCTAAAACCCCAATATAATTTGTGACGCTGAGATAAATGCCCACACCAAAACAACATAGTTTCCACTGGACACAAGTCCAGCCTTATTTCCCATCGTACTGCCAGCTCTTAATTAATAAATATTCACATCATCCAATTCTTTTCCTGTTGGCAACATTTCTAGCACCTTTACCAGTCTGTCATGAGGCATGCTGTAATTAAGATCGTCTATTACTTCTAATGAAAGACCAGAATGAATTACAGAAATCACCCGCAGAGCTATATAATCCCCAGAAGAACAGAGATTATAATGCAACAGGCCAAAGGAACAACCTTTTTGGATTTGGGGTTGGAGAAACATTTTGGAGCGAAGAGTTCTGGCTGCAGCAGTGGACAGTTGGCATTTTGGGAGGACGCCGGTGCTCCAACCAGCAAACGCAAAACACG
The DNA here is from genome assembly GCA_035772895.1 of Perdix hodgsoniae. NCBI lineage: Eukaryota > Metazoa > Chordata > Aves > Galliformes > Phasianidae > Perdix > Perdix hodgsoniae. The sequence continues at coordinate 41,013,100 of JAPSGF010000002.1, forward strand.
TTTGTGTGCATAATTGGCATTTCACATACACATATGTGCCTTCTGCACACAGAATGCGCGCAGGAGGAACTGCGGAGCAATATGGTTTGGTATCTCCATTAATATTGGTAAATGCATCATTCAAGACAGTGCCAGAAGGGATTCTGTGTACTCGGCACATTTAGCAGACATTTAGCAGACCGCCTCCTTGAGAGACATTTCAGAGGGATTTTTGTGTGGTGTCTAATAAGATTGCTTTTTTTTTTCTTTTTTTCTTTTTTCCAGCCGGAAAACCAAATGCCCTAATCAAGAGGGGCCAGTCCTCGGCTACATATGATTTAACCCAGAGACAGCAACGAGGACCCAGGAAGGACAGTCAGGCTTAGTTATTCTCCCTTTTTCAGATTTGAAGCAGCCTAGGTTTTAAGCACTTCCCTTCTGCTCCATAATCGAATTAGGGCAGCTGCAGCACTCGGCACTTTGTCTTCTATATTTGACCTCTCCATCCGACCACATACTTCATTTAATTTGCCAAATGCTCCCATTCAGGCAAGAATCCGGCCCCACAGAGAGGTACTTCTGCCATCTGCTTGAGACATTTAACTGCAGCTTGGGCTCTTACACACGTAGGTGTGCTGCACTATTCTCCCCACTCAGTCAATGCGAAAGGCAGATGCTAGAAGTCTGACTCGTGTGAAATCCTGACAGAGGAGGGGAAAAATCCCATCCTATAGTAAATGTTAAAGATGTACAAAGTAATTCCTCTACAAAAGGGCAATGCTATTATTGTCAGACATTTAATTTTTTTAATGCATTATGAGATGGGCCAATGGGAACTTGGAAAGCTTATGTTTTTGTGGTTTCTCCCAGATCAGTGAAGGCCAGGCAGACATTGCAGCTGTCACATCGCTGATCTAAGATGTATCAGTGGGCATCCTAAGCGCTGAGCAGGAGCAATTTTAAGGTTAAACTCCATATCTGTAAGTGGAGAAAGACACATGTTTTAGGTTGCTGATGAGTTCAAGAAGATATTTGGATAGCCAGCAAAGTGAAAGGATGCAGCATAGGCTTATAACCTAATTTACCACCCTGCTGCCACCAAACATTTGTGTAGAATGTACAATTATAGTAATGATGTGACAGCACAGACTTAGAGAAGTGAATTTAAGTGTGCAAGTTTGTGATCAACAGTCATCATCCTGGATAAGAAGCAGGAAGAAAATGGACCTCAACTCCCTGAAATGCAGTTGAGATGGAGAAATTTATAATCCATTTACTCATAATTTCAGCAGGGGGCTCAGCGAGGATCATACTCACATGTATGCCTCAACAGAGATACAGGCAAATTCAAGCTCATGAGCTCATGTCATGCAAACCCAGTCACTAGAATACTGACCAGTAATTCACACTTGCAGAATCGCAGGACTTGAAGTTCGAGAAGAAGCAAGGCAAGCAGCACCACACGAGGCAGGAGGCACAATGAGAAACAGTACGAAGCCTTCAAAGGCTTACTTAAATGGAGCAGCAAGGACATATCACAAAGTATAATAGGCGTTACTAAATTGTTTTACTAATTGCATAATGTTTCTTGGTAAAGTATTTCTAAGAACTGCTGTCAAACTCAAGTCTTCCATGTTAACATTATTTATTTCTACATAAAGAAAGATACTACAGTTCCTGAAACTGTAAACAGCCCTTATATTTTTAGCCTTTTTCCCCCCAGGGAAGGGAAAAGAGATAACAACTGAATATTAGGTCAATATTTATTAATAAATCCTGATTTTATGAGAGTAGTATGAACTTTATAAATACCACTTTCAAAGGTGTTACATCTTTGGCAGACATTTGCCATAAACCATTCCCTTTTAACATTTGCCTTTAAAAATAATTTAAGTTTTAAATATTCTGTGATAGGATTCAAAAGGCATACTAGCTAATGGCCACAAAAATAGCTTTGAGAAGGATTTATACATGAAGTATGGAATAGACTTCATCATTAGATATTTAGAATAAACTTCAAATTACATTTCAAGATCAATGAGACTGCAAAGACAGGCTTAATGTAATAAAGCATCCCCACGTCTCCAGCAGAGCAGAACTCCCCTCTGAAGGTCATTTGTCCTGTCCTCTGCATTGGCTGGGCACAGAACTTGAAACATCTGCTTAGATTATTGCAAAGGACTACAGCCACAGCTGTCCCACATCCATTTGCTTTGAGGGGACATTTGCACACTGTGTCCTGGTGACACCACCAGCTCAAGATGTTCCAACATCAACTGTGCATGGAACAACCACATTCCTGTGTGGCACTCACCCTTGTGTTCCTGCTGGCACAAACATCTGTAGGAATGCTCTGCAAACTGGGAGAGCTCACACAGACTGAGGGAAACAGGTTTTAAGCTTATTCCTCCTTTTCTTTTCTTTTTTACCCCCCTTCTAAACCTGTTATAATTTAGTCTTCCACCATGTCTCGACAAACGACTGAGCTAGCAGGAGCAAGCAAGCAATACACAGGCACAGAGAACAAACTCCGTGAGCCAAATACACCACTGAGAAAAGGCATGCGGAACTGCAACTCGCGTGTCCCATGCTGAGGCCATAAGCCTATTATTTACACCTACAGGCACTGCTCTCTCTGCTGTAGCTGGACACGCATTTGAGCCAGCACAGGCACTTAGAAGGAGCCGTCCTCATGCCTACAGCTGCCCTTGGCCATCCACTTCCATGCTGGCACCCCCTGCAGCAGGCAGCATGTGGCTGTAGAGCGAAGCAGGGTGGCAGCTGGCCTGGGACAGCTCTGGGGGCTGTTCTGCCCCAGGTCAGCTACAGCACACATTTGCCCAACTACAATCCTGGGTGACAAGGTAAGGGACTGCAGTTTAGGCTTTGTGCTCCCAGACAAGGGGGCTGTGTTGTTACCAGGGAGCAACTCCGTTGTGTTAAAAACACATACTTAAGCCTCTGTCAAATAAAAACAGACACAAAAGCATTAGGGTTTTCCCACAAAACAAGCACAACAAGGTGAACTGCAGGCTGGGGGTAGAATGCCAACCTTCCTTAAACATGTCATGTTAAGACTCCAGGGAGCAAGTCTCATTAGAACTGTATATTATTTCACTGGGAAGCAAAACAAGACATTTTCTTCCCATAGCCTTTTCTTTCCTGGTTAAAGAAAAAGATAGATGAAAAAAAATATCAGTGGAGCTAGGCTTCACAATGCTTTTAATTCCCTGTGACAGCAACTGCAAGCAACTTACCTACGCAGAAGTCTCGTATGCTTTGTTTTAAAACTGGGAAAACTCTCACATAAAGATTTTTCATAACACATACTGCAAGGAGCAGAATTAAGGTCGCTAATGCAGCCTGCACTTTCACATGCCCACCTGCTTTCTGCACAATGGGAACATGATGAGTTTTTTTTCCCCGTGTTTTGCCTCTACAGAGCATTAGCACATTATTCATTTTTCAAAGGAAGAAGGAGGTATTCAACATAATGCAACCTGCAAAACATTCGCTAATGGCAGCAGATCTCAAGAACTGCATCTTCATTCATTGTACTCTTATTAAAGTTAACTGTAATCTATTTATTATATCATTAAACTTAATATATCGCAAGCCGAATTCTATTTATAGACGCAGTAATAGCCGCGTTAATCACTCAAGTTCACATTGAGCGGGCTGTGGCGCGATGCAGCGGCAGTCATGGCAGCGAGCGGAAGCAGGTGGCCCCAGCCCAGCCCAACACTGCCCTGCGGCACCACGCAGACCTCGCCAGCCCCGCTGGGTCCCACCTGCAGTTGGGATCAGGAGCAGCGCTGCACATGGGCAGCCACCTGGGCTCTGGGCGCGAGGCTCGGGGCACTGCTAAGGCAGCAGCCTGTGCCTCACGGAGCAGGCATTCATCTAGTTGTCTTCTACAATATCACCCCCGGGCTCCATTTTTAATAATTTTTATATGACCGTTATAATCATTTCACAGATTCTGCCAATGCTGAATACCCCAGATGTAGTCCATAAAGTTAGAAAAACATGTGCCTGAGACATTAAGTCCCATCTCCTATGCAAGAAGCACAAACCTTTCTCACTGACAAATGTACCACAATCAAAACGCTAAAAGAAATTGAAATTAAAAAAAAACAGGGATGTGTTCCTTTTTTCAGCATTCCAATAGCAGAACAGGGTTGGTTTTGTTTGTATTGACAAGAATGATTCCAATTAAAGGAATGTGCATTTCTGCCTTTGATCAGCAGCAGCTCGAGCACTTGCACTCAAATACGAGCAAGTCGGGAAATCACCCCTGCACAAAGATGAGGTCTGCCTGGACTTTGGCGGGGATTTCCAAACAAGTCTGTGCTTTGCACTGAATGCAAACAGAGCACTGGTATCCACTGTCCACTGTCTGATACGTTTCCTATTTTTGTTTTCATGGGAGATAGCTTAATTTTGATTGCCAAGGGAAGCATTTGCTTATCTGGCATCATATGAAGAAATCAATTTACAAAACAGTCCCTGACCCTCATCTGAGTTCTGTGAGAATGATGAGGGGTTAGTGGGGAGCCCCCTTCTACTAGCAGAAGAATTCTTAGAATTACAGGTCATACCAGAGGGTTTTAGGAAGAATTTGAAGAATAAACTATTAAAAATGTCAAGTTTATTTTCCTGACTGCATTACCTACAGACAGTATAAAGATTACAAAACCAAGCATTCATGAGAGCTGGAGACACAGATGTGAGATACTTTCAGTTCTAAGAAGCTGCTTGCTAAGACAGCCCTGGGCATGGTGCATGCTAAATAAGACACAGAATCTGTGGAATAAAGGCATCTGATTCATTTAAGATACATCATTACACACTTATGCACATGCCTCAAGTGCACAAAGGCAAACTTGCAAATACTTCTGGCAAGGCCTCCTGCAGGATTTTATAATGTAGAAGTTCTCCCCCGTACCACCTGGCACCAGCAACTCCGCACTCTCTTAGCAGTGCTGTGGGACAGCATGAGCCCCCACAGCCCGCTGCCAGCCCCTTAGTACCACTGCAGTATCCTGCCTTCCTGATCAGTTCTGAGTGCAAGGCTTTATGCTTGTGATTATTCTACACGGTGCCCAAGCATCATCAAGGACGTGTCAGGGCTGCAGGACATCTAAGATATTTGATTCCTCACAGCCTGAGCTGTCCCTGGTACATGTAAATAGTTGCTTTTCTACACACAGCTGTAGCACCCAGTAAGCCATACTGGGAAACATCACCTGTGTTTAGAAAGGTGACATGTACATCGCACCTGCTTCAGTCAGCACCTCTCCTGGGCACAGCCGGGCAGAGGGAAGGTACCAACACCTTCCTGCAGCCTCCTGATGCTTGGCCATGGCAACCTGGGGCCTCCCTGGGTTGGTTTCTTGCCAAGTGCATTCTTCGGGCTGTGGGAATCAATAGCAAACCCCTGCAGAACAGAAAGGCATGTCAAGCATGCCGGGGTCACACCAGGCTCTTTGAAGTCTCCCTAACCCACTGTCATTAACCTTACACGGTGCCATTTTGCATCAAAAGGGAGCTAAGCAGGCTAGGAAACCTGCCCAAGCTAAACAAACTCTTCCTTGAACAGGTGCTAGAAGTTTAGAAACCAGACCGCACACTCGTCTGCCTCTACAAGAAACGCAGCGCTGCATAATTAAGGGTAAGCAGTCTCTCATCCAGAAGAGAGGGCTGAGAATTGTTAAACAATGTTTTCTGCACTGAATCTTGCATTACTTAACATTAGGGATAAGTACATCTATAGTCAGGCCCAGAACTGGTATTGATAATAGAATCTCACGTAAATGCAGAAGGTATGAAATCAGGTGGCACGTTCTGTGATATTTTAATGAAAATTTAATTTCCAAGAAGTGATACCTAGGTAGTCTAAGAACTACAGCATGTAAGAAAAAATGTTCACAGCTTGCCATTGTGGTCCAAGCTTCTTTTGAAAAAAAGTTCTTCAGCAAAAGCTTATGCTGCATTTATCAAGCTATAATGATTACACTTCAATTTTAAAAAGCTACTCAAATAACTTGTTTCTACTACGAACAGAAGCTGCATACTGCAACCTCTCCGTATCTACAGACTTAACATATTATAATTTCTCAGAAACTTATGACAACTTGTCAGGTCCATGTGATGCAACTGAAGAGCTCCCTACACCAAACCCATTCACCACAGGATGAACAGCAAGTGGGTTATCTAAACTGCAAGTTTCAAAACACAGGAATTTCTATATTTATAGACAGGATGGAGTAAATTAGAGATTCCAGCAATACTTGGCTTTCATTTGCAACCACAAAATTAGATGGCAACCAGGGTTTTAAAAAAGAAAGAAACGAAGTAGTACGAAACAACGTGTCTAGGAATATAGGAACAGCCCAAGTCACCAACATGATAGGCTGTGAGAGAAAAGCTTATTCTTGGCATCTTAAAGAAATGTGCCAAATATTACAAACTGTTACCTGAAATCAGTGCATGAGAAGGATTAAAGATACTGCAGCAAAGCCTGTGCACAAGCATATCCTACTTCCTATTCCTTCTCTTTTACTAAAAGCAGTTGCTAAAGCATGTGACTAGCTCCAAGATTGCTCAAGTTATGCCAGAGATATAACCCAGAGATACAGGCCAAACTCTAGGGGTTTTCTGTTCACCTTCCTTTTATTACTGTATTTCATTTCTAATATTCAACCCATGTCCAACTGGCTTATGAATGCCAGCCTTCCTCACAGAACCGGAAAAAGAAACCCTGCTACATATGTCACACGCCTGCTGATGTTCCATGAAAAGACAGGATTGAAGTGGAAAACATTTAGGAATATTTGATTTAAAAGCAAAACCTGTGAAGAACTCATTTCCTGCTTGTATAAATGTTTCCCCATTAAAATTTGATAAAAACAGTCCTAATGGAATACTGCAACCTCATTCACGCTTTTGCATGAAGTGATCTAAACTGGCAAGAACGAAGTTTAAATACACTTCTTCCCTACTAACTGTCCACAGCTTTTTTTTTTTCCTTTTTTTTTTTATGGCCTGCAGGGACCGGTATGACTCATGCCTATGCTGTTCTTCAAACACTCTATTTTAAAATGCAGATTTTTTGCACTAGTCTATTGTGCCATACAAGTAACAGCAAACTGCAAGAAACTAAAATTAGAAGACAGACCACTATTGCCAGGGGAATTAGCAGCTCTTAGGCTGTGTTGATTCAAAAAGCCGAACTGGTTGACCACTATGAGGGAATCTTTTATGTTGGCTTCTGCTACATTTCTGGCAAACATCATTTGAAGTCTCTTTTGGCTATAAATTATTTCAAGGCCATGTATTTGGGAACAGAGAATTGTTTCCGGATTTCTGTATAACACTGCTTTAAGTAACCTTATTTTCTGGAATGCCACCCAAAAAAATCCAAAAGCCAAAACTGTACAGTGACACTCTTTTCATGTATTTCACAAAAAGCCTACTAACTTTCACTGATTCTGACTAACTAAAACTTTGGCAGAAAGCTGATTTAAAGAAATAGTCAGTCTTGAGCAATCAACCTGCCAAACTGCAGAAGACACTAACCATGCCTGTAATGTAGAGCAGCATTTTAGGTATGGGAGGCTGCTGGGTTAAAAGCTAGAACAATAAGATAACCTTCAACTGAAGACAGGGATGCCAGTCTCCTTATCAGTACGCTCCTTCAAAGAGCCATCTGAGATTTTCTTCCTTTCAGACAGACAGCCCTAAGATTTGTGTCAAGATGTGTGGGCTACAGTCAGAAGTCACCACATAGCTGCTCTCAAAGCAGTATCTTCCTAGCAAAAAATGTGGGTAGGCTTTGTGCTTCTTTGTACAAAAGACAGAGGGGAGAAAAAAAATGCTTAGTACTTGATTTGCCATGTCACAGAGGGCAGTCAAATGTTTCCTACCAGGTGAGAATATCAAGAAGGAAGAACATTTACACTGACTGGAATTTGTGCACTTCCCTGCTAATAACTATTTACATTGCTACATCGTGTGTGTCTAGCTGAAGAACAGATTTTTTTCTCTTTCACCAGGTGGACAGCTGGCAGATGAGTTGCACTCTGAAAAGAGCTGGAGAAATGTGTGTAGTGAGCTGCGATCGCTGTTCAGTATTACACACTAAATGTCGGAAAGAAAAAAGAGGAAGAGTCAGCACAGAGTCTACACCGATCTAAAACACAGGTCAACAGTTCTAAGACACTGAAAATCCAATTCATTTCCCATTTCCAACCTTCAGGGGACATCTATTACAACCTGAAAGGTACCCGATTTGAAGAGCTGTGATCCTAAAGCTGTTCTCCAAGCAGAGGCAGGGTACACCAAGGTTAAAGAGATGGCTGTAGCAAAAGAAATCTCATCTCAGAAGGAAAAAAAAAGTGAGAAAAACCATCACAGTAGCCACCCCCACTCCCCATCCCTATATGCTTTTTTTTTTATTGCAGCAGAAAGCGGAATTCCAACTTACAAGTTTAGCAGACGCACGAGAAAGATATAAGAAAACCAGAATAGCAGCCTGAGGAGTATTCATACAGGCTGTGAGAACAACCAGCAGATTGAATTCAAGCCTCTCTCTTTGAAACCTACTTTCTTTATCTACATCTGGCAGTTAGTATTTGTTTAGTTTTATCTCCATCTATATATACTGTTGCATCTTCAGCTTCTCGGGAGAACTTGTCCTCAAGCGTACACAACAACTACAGAAATAGAAGCCAGTGGTTAAAACCAAGTAAATCTTTCCTCTCTGCTAGAGATATACTGCCCGCTCCACTAGAGCTGCATCTATCATCCGACTCTGCAGACTGACCTACGAACAAGCCCAGCAACTAGCCAGCTGACAGAGTCAAGAAGTGTTTTGAGGGGAGTTTGAAATTATATGGACCAAGGCCGGGCCCCTGCTATGGATCTAGCTTATGCTCTGTACCAGGAGTCTGAAAAGCGTTGTCTACATCACAACAAATGTGGTCCTGTGCCCAGTGAAAACCCCAGACTGAAAGAATTTATCAACTGATTCTTTCCAGACAACACAAGAATTTCAGGAATACAAATTAGCTTTCTATCTCTGACAGGTCTTTCTAAACTATCTACCAGTTCTTCCAGCTTTTCATCTCCCCAAAACAAAATCACCACCCTCACAAATGCTCTGGAAGAGCATATGGGAAAGAATAAATTTCCTTGTACTCAGATGTTAAGCACTAAGCACACACCCCCTTCCCAAACCAGCATTACGGCCTTCAAAATGTTTTTAACTGAAAGGAAAAAGAGGAGCAGCTTGCAGTGGTTTCCATATAATGCAATTATACAACCTTCTGTCTGTATGGGTGCCAGCACTGAATTGCATTATTCCTATCAAGGCCTTTGGAATTGAGGTGAGAATATTATCTTGATCTGCATTAAACTAATAACAGAATTGAGTATATTTGCTTCTTTATGTTAAACTAATTTTAGGAACCTCCTATTACATTTGTTAGCACTTTTGAGGAGCAATTTTGAAGCTCGACGAGAACAGACAGCTCAATGTTTATAATAAGGGCTTGTCAAATAGCACCAATATTCCCCAGTAGTAAGGTTGCCTGTTCAAAGAACGACTTTGAGATGCAGGAGAGATTCCAGCTTACTGGGACCAAATGGAGTCAGAGGCCCACAGGCTGAGGATTTAACCAGGCTACAGCAGCCAAAGACTAAAACTTGGCTGGGAAGCAGACAGTTACAGGATACCATTTCCACCTTTGCCTTGTAAAAAACACCCTGGGGCAATGGCTGGGAACTGCAAGTTTCCGTATCAGCACCTCTTTACAGACCAGAAAGGGTGAAAATTGCAGAGAAAAATCTTTGAGAAGAAGAGGTCACTGTGATTATCATAGTTTAAAACTCATTCTCAAAGCTAAGGGAAGTCGACAATAAACAGCTAAACATGTTTTACATCAAGAACAATCCTAGACCAGAGGTCTGCCTACTCCGGAAGTGTTCCCATGTCATCCTAATGAAAAATACACATTTCTCTACTAATCATCTTCACTGTAATACAGTGACTTTCATAAACCAAGTAGTCAAAAACAACTCTTGACACAAAAAGACATGGGCATATCCTCATTTGGAGATAGCTTTACCAGAAGAAGAGAATACAATTTCCTCCTTAACCTAGTTCAATCAGTAAGCTAGGTTGGTTTATACAACTATATATAGTAGCAGATCTTTGGCAATAAATGCTTTTTTTTTTTTTTTGCTCCAACTTGCTAGGAAGTGATGATATGAGCTGCTTAACTGACAGATCTGAAACAGCAGCAGCAGTCTGTTGGCAGGATGCACAACAAATACCTGGAAGTAGCCTGAAGGGTGGCAGTTTACTCAGCCAACATAGCTGGATTGGAAGAGGACATATTCACAGAACCAACTGGCCAGATTCAGAGGGGCCAAAGAAGACACTTGATTCCCTATTGGTAGGATAAGCAATCAGAGCTAACCAGGAACTTGTGGTGCTGCTCAATTTTAACCCAGATCGTATAATCCCATATACATGCTGCCTTAAACACGGAACCTTCTCTCTCCTGAATCTGGTATCTTGAGAGGGTGGCTTTCTTTGAGAAAACCTTGACTTAATCTAACATCAAAAGATTAGTAAGAAAGCACAGTTGGGTTGCTATTTATTGTTGCAGTTGCAGGACCTTCTCCTGTAGTGGCTGTTCCCAATTCACTGGCACATATAAAAATCTATCGTGCCAGGACAGACCAAGGAATCCACGAGTGCTTCGTACAGATAGATACACAGGTAGCACTGCTAGAACACATTTCATTTATTCCGTTCAAAAAACAACTTAGTTAACAAGTCTTTGGTATACTTACTCTTTTACTTTTTTGAAAGAGTTCCAAATGCTGTTTCTAGTACCACTGCATGTGACTTTTATACCACCAGTTCACAGGACAGATATGCAAGAGAAATATATTCTCTTGAGAATTACATATTAGTAAATACGCTCAGGGTCAGCACTTAGCTAATAGCAACCAGCCTTGGTGAAGCCTTGGACTGGTGGTCCCCTGCTTTTAATTTAGGAAGCAGGCTAGAGAAGCAGCACAAGGATTAATACATACCAACAGCTGAAGTACAAGCTTTTCCAGAGACCCTGATACGTGCACTGGCTACCCATGTGTTCTGAAACTCTAACCACAATGATTTCCCTACTGCTGCTTAGGCCAAGCAAATGAAGCCTGCATTTCCATTCTGCAGGCAAAAAATGATACACCAGAAAAACACAATCTAGTAACTTCTTACGGATTTGTTTGAGAGGTGGTTTTGGTTTCACCAGATGAAAGTTTCTCCATCAAGATCTGAGTCATTCTGCTCAGATATTACTCATTACAAGCACTTGCACCAACTTAAAGTTTGAGAACGAACTGATTTTTGTTATGATAGACATATAATCAGAACTCACTGACGAGACACCTACAAGTCTGAAATCAAAGGCAGGCCTTGCACTGCAGCGCTAGCTCACAAAATCATTTCACTACAAAGCCTTTTCTCCCAGCTATACTGGCAACAGCCAAACCTCCCTAGGGCAGGGTGACCCATATGCCAAGACATCTGTGTTATTTCTGCATCCCCAAGCAGCAGTTCCCACCCTGCCCCAGATGTTAGCAGGCTCACCTCAGCTGTTACCCATTTGACCCTTTCCTCCACAGCCCTCCGTACCCACCAGCAAAGCAGCTCCCATGCAAACATCCCTACTACTACTGCTGCTCAAGTCAAACAAGGCAGGCTGACAGAGCCTTACTAGTTAAAAACATCCATTTCACTTCAACAATTTTGCCAGCAGATTTCAGAAGGCATTTCCCTAAAAAGAAAAAAAAAGGGGTTGTGATGAGTTTACCCAGACAATAACCTACAGACTTAGGGAGGTGTTTATGAATGACTGCCATGGTGCAGACTGAGCTCCTGGATTTTGCAGGGATGCAGCTGAGGAGCATCAGTGTTTTCTTTCTACCAGTCATGCTCTGAGAGCAGAGCACCCACAAACAGCTGGAAGAAATATTATCTTAAGCTGCTACAGCTTCTTGTTAAGAAGAGATCTGAGCTTTTTGCCAACCGAAGTGCCTTTCCCACAGCTTAGCTGTAACCTATTGACAGATTTGATTTGTGTAGATACAGCAGGTAAGAAGTGGGACTCTGAGACATGAGCCCTTGTGGCTACATCAGCAGAACTGCTGTGCAAATGATCCTTTCTATGAAAAGTACCTTTGCAGAATTGATCATACTTGCAGCCCTTACGTAATCATAAAATTGTTTTGCTATTATGAAGGCACCACTCACCGTCCACAAGTTCGCACATAAGTTGTGTCAGACAACCTCTGAATATGTAATGAGAAATAATATGGTAGGCTACAACTTAGCCCACGCTTTGGCATAAAGTTACCAAAAAGACACCAGAAACTAAAAAAAGCCTAGTCAGCTTCAGAACATCTACAAGTTGACTTAAAGGATGCCACTGAAGGCTGTATCTGCAAGCTTTTCCAGAAATCCACTCATACAGAAATCTGCAGTCCTGGGAGGGAGAGTTGAAACGTACAAAAAGGTACAAAGCAAGAGACACTACAAAGAACATATAAATGTTTTTAAATTCTTGTTTGAATACCTGATTTTTATATTTTTAATTTTAGAATCTGGCTTAATGGCCAATTACAGGCAATTCTTCTGCCACCTGTTTAACAAGGTCTTAACAATAAACCAATTACGTGTTAAGTTGCTGCAGAACTGACATGAAAAATTATTACTTAGTTGAACACAGCAGGTTAATTTGATTAATCCTTTTATCAGTAAAAACATGGGCTTCTTTAAACATCAGGTTTTTTGGTTTTTATTTTTTGCTTTTTGTTTGTTTTTACAGATGACAAGGCTCTCTTATTCCATAAAAGATTTCCTTCCATTTTAGCTAGGATCAGTTTCTTGAGCCAAGAGGTGTGCAAGAGGCAACTTATGCAAGTATTCTTATATAAAACCTTACCTTATAATAACTGCACATGTAGCTTTACAAAGGAAAGTTACCTTAGTGATAATTGGAGTTTTTAATTTGATGCTAAGGTTTAAACAATACATAAGAACTATATAAGAACATATATAACAACACCAACCTCAACTAAAAATTAAAGACAGCTAACATTTTTTGTGCTTGGAAAAGAAATCAGAAGAAAATGATGTGAAATTATTTAGCTTTACTTTTGAGTACTGAGAGTAAACAATTCCTGTACTTGTTGTCAACCTACGTAACATGAATTCAAGCATTATTACTTATGTTTCTTTTGTTTCAAAAACAAGCTGGAACTTTTCTCACAGAGCACCCAAAGCTATAAAGACAAACAAGAACTGGGAATGCAGTGAAGCAAGTAACATGAGTATAAGTCTGAAGTTCAGTACGTGCTTTCTCAACATCTCTTCGTTACCCATGCCTAGCAATTTTCTGCTATTTTCTTCAGATTGCATTGAACAGAACACTGAAAAGTGATTATATGTCCAAACCTTAATAAAAAGTCAAAACCCACTACTCCATTGTATTCGCAATTACATTTTCCTCCTATTTACAGAACAAGAAGGGCTACGGTTTTGTATTTATGGTGTTCCAACCACTATGTTTTAAGTTGTGGCTGGTTGTAAATAAGTTATTTGCTAACTAGAAACATTATATAACCTTATATTTAAATTATAAAAAAAAAAGACATTTTGTTAATAAAATATTGCTTTACCTCAAAAGCATTTCTAGAAGCTTCATGTTTTTAAACAGTTAGTGGTTTTCACTGCAAAACAGAGACGGTGGCCAACAGCTTATGTCACTCATCTCTACAACAAAGGAAAAAAAAAGGCAGCAGACCAGATTCTCTGCTGCAGTTTCAACTCAAGTTCAAATGAGAGGAAAAAAGGTCTTAGGGGAAAGAGGCTGCTAAAAAAAATAAAAAGAAAAAAATCACTGTTTTGGCCTCAAAGCTTCTTCCATTTGCCAGGCCAAGATGCATGCCTCCAGAGTATAATATCAATGGAGAAAGCAGCCATACCTCACTGGGGTGGTCCTGCAACACTACAGAGGGAAGGAACCCCTATCTCCACTTCAGGATTACTGCCTCTGGAGCCAGAAACAAGATGAAAGTGACAGCAAGCCAGGACTGCCCATCACTGGCACCAAAGCAATGTTTATCCTGCTTTCTCAAACCACCACCATGCAACTGTTTCCACAGTCAAGATAAATTACGTCCTAAGCCACACACTGAAACTCCCACCCAGATTTTCCATTATATAGATAACACCTTCTGACAAAACAGAACTGTTTTTACCAATTTCTCTCTATATTCCTGGATGAATCTTATTTTTTTAATGTGAACTATTACCTTGAAACTGGTTACCCAAAGAAGCAAGCTCCTTAGATACGATGAAGCATGCTTCTCCACTTCTTTTTAATCATCTTACTGCCTACAGACAGTTATTATGAGACTCTTCCCTCTTTAACTGTAGAGAGCAGAACCACTCTGATTTTGAACAACCAAAAGCATTGTGAAGAAAGTACACAGTCTATGCTGTTCCCCTGGCAAAGGGAACATATCAAACAGAAAACTTCTGTCAAGAAGCACAGCTAAACGTTCATGGCCAATACATGGTATTTAGTCAGCTTTTGTGCACTGACGGCTGCATAGCTGAATAGCAAATCTTACTGCAACCTTCTTGCCAGGAGATTTAGCCTTCCTAAGAGCTGGGCTTTGATGCGTCAGAGAGGAAAGGATAATTCTTGTATTTTCTTGGGAAACAATGCAATTGTGATTGTGAGACACACTTGTCTGAATTAGATGTATAATACCACGTCTCTTAAGAGACGCGCTGAACTTCTAAAGCTTGCCTGCCTGTGATAGGAGCTATTAAGGAGTCTGCTTTAATGGATAAGCAATACAACAACTCCCACAGAGAATCAACTGGTGCTGTGCTGAAGGACTGAAAGTGCAGTCCTTCCATTGCACTTGCCCTCAACAAGTAAAACATGGTTCTCACTGAGATACCCACCTCATCTTTGTTGAGAAATACATGTGTGACAATCTGGAGTTCCTCATCTCTTCTGAAAGAATTTACTACAATCAAATGGATTCGTGAACAAGATCCAGTGTAGACAAAAGAGCTCTTGCCATGCAAATATTAGCCACCATTTTGAATCTGGCTGAGGTGAAAAAACCCTTGAAGGAACATATCATCTTGGTGAGGCAGAAGCAACAAGCTCACCAAGTTAAGCAGAGAACCACTGCTCCACCAGCCAGTATGGCATTCATTTTTGCGTTAGTACTGCTCTGATAAATGACACATTTGTCCCCAGACTGCTGCCTGCTCTGAGACATTTTGTTTTGTCTTAAATCCTGATAACTTGGGAAATCAAACAATCATCTTTTTATTGTCCCTCACCCCCTTCCCTTGAGGTAATCAGTAGCCTGCTGACCGGATTACCAGGGAGCATGGGTACCCATGGGCCAAGCATCACAACAAAATCCAGGATCTGCCTGGTATGCCATGCCATCTGATATACACTTCTCATCTGATCAACAGTACAAGCTGAAACAGGAAATCTCTATAACCAAGAAGGCGATTCTCTTCCTCCTTTGGAAATAACTGAAACCATGATGGCTATTACTTATAAATTCCTCAACAGATAATGTTTTCAGCTAACCAAAATAAACCCAATAAATAAACCCATGAGTGCAAGATAGAGAATCAGCACTGCAGCCAGTGTTGACTGTACTCATACTCTTACTCTTTCATGCTGCTTAAACCAGTGTTGACCAGAGTATGTGCTTTCCATTTGCAGCTGACATCTGTCATAATAATTTGCCTGCTTCTCAAATGGGAAATATGTTTGTGTTTCTCACATTATCTTTAGATGTAAAAGAGTATTTATTTCATTCAACTTCCCATTTTCAATTAAGGCCAGTTTCAATTCTTTATCTATGCTATTCTCAGATGAAATCTTGCTCCTGGTGGTATTTTCCTTCAGCACGGGTCTTCAGTCTGACTTCAACATTTAGCATCCACCCTGCCCTGTGCTTACTGCAAATTATGATGCACTGAAAAAAAAAAGTACCTGTTTGATTCATCTTGTAAACCTAATGTGAATTACAATTGCATTTCCTTTCTTCCTAAATAAAGTAAAATTCTGCAAGAAGCATAGAGGATAGGCTATAGGAACAGAAATTACTTTAACAGTCATTGGTCAAAGTAAGAGAACACTAGATCCAATTGGGATTATGCTAAAAAAAATAAAAATCAAAAAACATCTTGAATTACTTGATAGGAATAAGTTGTAAAATTTAACTCAGAATTTGTGTTAAAGATCCTTTCCATCCTGGTTCTTTCAACATAGTCCTACACTACATCCTTATATCTAAAGCTGGAGAAATACAGATTTAAAGGCTTAACTACTTCAAGGACGAAGAGTTGGTTGAATGTTTGCAGCCAGAGGGTTGTGGTCAGTGGCTCTATAACTACATGGAGGCCTGTCACTATTAGTGTCCCCCAGGAGTCTGTCTCGGAATTGGCACTCTCTTTAGCATCTTTATCAGTGACACAGCCAAGGGGGATCAAGTGTTCCGCCAGCAGGCTTGCTGATGACACCAAGCTGAGTGGTGCTGTTGATATCATAGAAGGAAGAGTTATCATCCAGGAGGACCCACACAGCCTCAAAAAGTGGGCCCACATAAACCTAATGAGGTTCAACAGAGCCAAGTATAAGGTGCTGCATTCAGGTCAGGGCAATCCCAGTGTTTAGAGTCTGGGAGAAATACCCATGGATAGCAGCCTTGAGGTATTCTGGTGGATGAAAAGCTGGATCTGAGCCACCAGCTTGCACTTGCTTTCCTGAAAGCCAACTGTGTCCTGGGCTGAGCCAAAAGAGGGGTGATCAGGAGGGAGAGAGAGGTGATTGTCCCCCTCCGCCCTCATGAGGCCCCCAGCACAAGGAGGATGTGATGCTGTTGGAGCAGGCAGAGAGGAGAGCCATGAAGATGACCAGAGGGCTGGAGCACCTCTCCTATGAAGAAAGATTGAGGAAGCTTGCTTAGCTTAGAGAAGACTCCAGGGATATCTCATTGTGGCCTTTTAGGAATTAAAAGTAACTTAGAAGCAGGAGGGGAACCAACTTGTTACACAGCCTGGACAAGAGAGGACAAGAGAGAAAGGCTTTAAACTAGAAGAGAGGAGACTTAGGTTAGATGTTAGGAAGAAATAGTTTACTCGGAGAGTGGTGAGGCACTGCTATGTCCTATCCCTGGAAGCATTCAGGGTGAGGCTGCATGGGGCCCTAGGCAGCTCGATCTAGTGTGTGGCAACCTTGCCCACAACATGGAGGTTGGAAACAGATCTTTTATGGCATTTTCCAACCAAAATCATTCTACGATTCAATGATTCTATGACTGAAAAAATAATAAAATGAAAAAATGCGGCACCAATGTAAAATTAGACAAATGCACATGTCAGCAAAGTGGACTATCTAGGCTAGCAAGTACAGTTACTATATACCTTCCCTTCAAAACTTTTACAGGTTGCTACAGGTTTAACTTGCCTAGTGGTATTTCCACCTGCTCTGCCTCTGAGTATAATTCTGCTTTAACAATACACATTAAGGACCAAGATTGTGGCAATTGCATGATTATTTTGTCTCCCATTTTTGGAGAAGGTTCCCTAATTGAATACTAAACATAAAAATGATTCATCACTGACAAAACACTGAGCTCCTGACTTCAAAGCAAGCTGATAATACAGACTTCAGGAATGGAGAACCGATGCTTCTTTTTTGCTGCATAACCACTAGGCTGATTTGTCCAAACCCCAATATACTGAAGGTCCATCAGCAGAGCTCTGCGTAGCAGAAATATCCACAACAGAGCTGTTATAAGCCTGTGCTGTACTACAGGAACAGACAGAAGTGAAAAACTTCAGCAGGGCATTCTCTGTTGGCCTCTGACTGACACAGCTTCAGTTTTGGCATGGGTTGTAAGCACAAGGAGGCATCCAGTGCAGGCGATCAAGGAGGACCCTCAGCATAACAGAGGCAAAGCCATCTCAAAATGCACTGCGAGTTTCCTGTTATTCTCTGAGAACTTTCAGTTGCTCGAAATTTTGATTGCTCATTACACTCTGATTTCCCCACTGTTTTCAAATTCCATAGATAACTACAGCATTGTTCTTTCCCTGAAGGCTTTAGCAAACTTCTCTGAAGTCAGTATGAAATACCTTTCATGGGGCTAGATTCTGGATTGAACATCATTCTCCTCAATCTACAGCATTGTCTTGTCTTTCTTTTAGCCTTGAAAGCGACGTCACCTCTGAAGATCCCATCCACAAGCTTCATCACAGAATCCACATGTAAAGAGTTTGATGGAAAAAAGATCTTATAATCTGTTCAAAACTGTGCATCTCCTATGAATTCCAACCATCAAGCATTAACCAGGCACTAAGCACAAGTGATACGCCCATAAATATTACATTAATGCAAAAGAATTTTCTAAGTTTTTCAAAATATTTAAGGCAGGAATGCACATAAGACATTCCAAGAGGTGACCTTTAGACACATTCTAAGGCAGAATTTCTCTCTCCCACATATCAATCATCTGTGATCACAAATTTTAAGACGATGCCCTAATGAGATTTTGACTTTGAGACTTGACTTGACTTATATCACAAGCATCATTGTTTTTGTATTTATTATATATATATATATTGTATTATTTTTATTAAACGCTTTTATTAAACGCTTTTATAAAACGCTTTTATTAAACGCTTATCTAGACATTCTGAATTATTTTATAGCAAGAGCTTAAGTTACCCACCAGCTAAATACTTTAGCCGGACTACTTTCACACATTAAGAGAATTAAAATTAACAATGAAATTACATTATGCTTACAGACACCCAGACTTAGACGAAGTTCCATGTTACCACCCATCCACAGGCTGCAGTAAAGTACGCGGTACTTTCTGCTGTGCAAGAACAGATCACCAAAGTTATTTCAAACTCGCCCTTCTTCGCTTAAGCCTAAAGCAATCAGAACAAGTTTGTTCAGAAACAAACTTGACAAATTCTTTGTTCAGCTCTGCTCATCAATCCACTTCAGGGGAAATCTCAGTAGCTCCTGAATAATAAGTGTTTCATGGTGCTAGCAAAGTGCTCAGTATGGCCAACAAGCACATCTGGACACTGCACAGCTTTTGTACCACATTCTCCTCCACATTTAGCTGCACCAATGGAAAACACTGCTGCCCCCCTAGTAGAGAACCAAAGGAACAATCCTGGGAGGGTTTTTAAATTCACATTAGGCAGAATTAGCTGGGTTAGCTCAAATCACCCATTTAAATTGGCTAAGCTCTTCTGGCTGAGTGCCCCCAAGACAGTATGGGAATGCTCATGAACTGCTCTGCCAAGGCCATAGCTGCCACTGAAGGGGCAAAGAACCCCCTAAGGGAAGATCAAGGTATCCAGCAAGGGCTCCTGCCAAGCAAGTAGTCATCTATGACCTTCAGCTTGTGAGTTTTAATCAAAGTAGTGACAACTTCACAAATTGTCAGAGGAGGGCACTTACAGTGACAGAAATGCTTACATCTGCTCTACATAGAGCACACATAGGTGTTTGCTCTGAATGACTTGGCCAGCTAAAGACGTTCTATCCTCAGGTATTCTACCACCTTTCTGCAGGAGGTCACTGACCTTACAGTTCCACTGCTCTTTCATCTCCTGCATGCAAAAAATTACCACGTAGCTTAAATCACTTAATAGCCTTTAAATCTTAACTAACTTTGCCTAAAGCAGACTGGAACATTCACAGGAACCCAGTTGCCAGCAAAGCTTAAGGGAGGGAAGAACTTCTGGAAGAGTTTCAGCGCTGGGAAAAGATGTGTAGAAGAAGAAGGTCGAAGGCATAGGTGTGCAAATAAAGCCTCCAGCCAGAAAAGCAGGCTTCAGAAGGTAGCATCTGCTCATCCATTCGTAACCTCTTTTTTTGCTTTTATATAACAGCGTTTTGAGACAGAGGCACAAAACTGAAATGCCAAATTTTAAATTAGCAGGACTCACATCCACAAATACAGCCTGCCTCAGTATTACTGATACAGCAGTGTTTGGGATAGATGCAATATTGGTCACTACTCCAAGTGATACTGTTAGGGCAGTGGGGGAAGAGGAAGAGGTTAAGCTGACCAGCTTTTAGGCACGTTTCTGAGACTTCCTGGTCTGCCTATAGGTATATATCTGAGACTTCCCGGTGCCCACAGAGCAGCAAGGAGAGGTAAGCAGTTAGTTCACCTCCAATGGGAAAGAAATAGGTAAAACAAGAGAGAATATTCTAACATGACATGAAATCAATATCTCCATTGAGCCAAAGGTTTGGAAAGCTTTTTGTTGAAGGTTAGGACTGAGAGGGTCAGAAACAGCATGGGTACTCTTTGGGAAGTGCTAACTCACTGATGCTTCCATCCTCCACCAGCTGTCAGAGAGCTCCATCTGTATGTGGTGATTACTTGGTCACTGTGCATCCCAAAGGGTCTGGAGCACTGCATGAAATGCAGCAAATTCCAGGAAGATGGCAGGAATCTACTGATCCTGTTATGAGGGTCATGCGCTCCCCCCATGAAGGGGTGTCCTCACACATACCAATTACTGTGTACTTCAGGCAGCAAATTATTCACACATGTTTAAATGCAAGAACACCTAACCTTGCACTTAGCCTCGAAATCTCTTGCTCCCACTCAGGCTGGAAGAACAGCCCACACTCCCAAAAGCTTCCCTGCTCTTACCAGATGCAATTATAGAGCCAGTTGAAGACACACGAACTCCAGACACAAACTCAATCATCTCTTAAGATTATCCCAGCTAGTACACCCCAAACTTTATCGTTTGTACAGAGATGTTACAAGGTGGCTTCTGGCATGGATTTATATAATTGTACAAATTGTGAAACCCAGTCACAACATCAAAAGGAAAATTATTTTTCCTTTCATAAAATCTGGGATTTTAATGTTTGGTCACTCATCATTTTTGGAAGCAGCCTCGATCACGAACACTATATAGAATCTTATGGTTTAAGAAAGCAATAAAGAAAAAGATCAGAAGATGCTGAAGGAAACAAAGTGGGGGCAGCAGGACAGGATCTAACATTTTTGCAAACAATCCGTTTGTCACTTTGATGTACCGGGGTTAATTAATATTCTATAAAGGTCTTCCAAAAGCTGAATACCTCTCGAGTTCTGAATTCATGGGGCTGACCTTAGACTTTCTCAGAATGATTTTTAATGCAGTCTGTTATCAGCAAAACCCGTTTAAACACATGTCCCATCTGCCAGCACCCCATTTGCAAAAGAGCTTCTTATACTTGCAGACAGTAAAGCTTCTGCCTGCCTCCCTCTCTCCTCTAAATACCAGCTGTATGGTAATGAGCACAAACAGCTGAAAAATACTGCACAGTAACAAAGCTGGTACGAATGGGCAGAACAACGCTTCCACTCAATGAAGCAGTTGTAGCATGAATTTAGCAGATTAGCTATTGAACAGAGGTGGGGGGAGGTTTGGAAAAAATGTAAAGGGTCTGCACAGATAGCAAGAAAATGAAAAGAGACCAGAGGGACACAAGCTACCAAAGGAAAGCCTAATTTCTAAAGTACTTTTGTTGAACCGCATGAACCAATTCTTCCAATTTTCTAAGGCTTATTCCTTGCGTACTAATGATATGCCAAACTCTATTCTGATAAATTTGCACGTCCAGTTAGTTTTTAAGGGAGACAACTTGTTAATGAAAGTTTTCCATTCATTAACAAATCTCCTCATGGATTGGGGGCAGGGGGAAACACGCTCTCCTACTTCAGTTTCTGGTACTTCCAGCATGTGTGACCAACAAGCACCATATTATCTATTAACTTTTTGCATAATAGCCCTCTCAGCCTGACCGTTTTTGAAAAGCAATTTTTTAAAACCCTGACAACATCCACGCCATACTCCAGGCACTGACAAGCTTTTAAAGCCACGAGAATGAAAGACGTTTGCTTTAAGAAAATTTGTGCAGAACTGCACTAATCTGAGCAGCTGACACACACACGAGGCTCGCAGTCGAGTATTTGTTTACCCGAGGAGCTAATTAGATATACGCTGTTTGCATCAAGGCTAAAAATTGCACATGCACTTTTGCACTTGAAATTGCATACATCTACTTGGCAGAGCTGAAAGGAGAACGCAGTTTTGATACATAAAGCTAACAAGAAAATATGCTATCTTTTCCTTGTTTGTGATTTCCCAGTGGTGTCTGGAGTGTTATGACTGCTTTTGAAGAATTGGAGCCTATGCTTTCTAAGAAACATATGAAAAAAGATGGTACATTGACACTGTTGAAACAAGAGCTCGGTCTAAAGTTTAATACACGGGGCTTTTTATCTTTTTCTTTTTTAAAAAAATCTTAATGTAAAAGCTTTACTGTTTTAATCCCTCATCTTCCTAACATCTGTCTTTTGTGGAAGTAAGGCTTGTAAGATACTCTTTGCAAGAGTTCATCTAACTAGCAAAATTAAAACACTGTATTGTTTCCAAAGTGATAAAGAATGAAATTCACCATCCAAGAGAGAAAAAACGTTTCCTCTAAGGTCATCATAACTGAGCTTCCCATACAGCACATTCAATCTTTTAACCTTTACACATCACACTTAGGGAGTTAAACAGAACACACATACAACATTGGCTGTTACTGGCTGCTTTTAACTGGTGATCTTAGAATAAACAGAAAAAGAGAAAGCAATTTTCTTGGGGCATGAAAAAGCTTGTCATGCGACTGTACAATGACATTCTCAAATGACATTTTTATTGCTCACGTCTATCACAACCTTGTAATAAATCGAGGAAAAAAGTCACTATTGAAGTTCACTGGAAGCCTTCAACTAATTTCCAGTATTAATGTAGGTCAAATCTGTTGAATTTAAGTTAAAGAATGCGTACTTGGATTTTTCTTGGAGAATTCATGCACACATTCCAGTGTATTTCAAGCATCTGAAGGACTTAATAAATGATCAAAAGAAAGCAGGTAGCATTTCATTATTTTCAACATGTAGGCATGACATTAAGTAATGATCAGTTAATCTTAAGAACACTTAACAGAAGAAAATGATTTTCAGCCTGTATGTTTATTATCAGTCATTACAATGATTCCCATAACTCCCTGTACTTAGAACTTGCCGAAGATATTGCTCTTAGTTCTTATTTTTTAATATGATCTCCAAGTGGTTTAAGATGCATCGGGATGAAGACTGCTTTAAAACACTAAGCCACCAAAAGCAGTTTGTTATAAGAAAAAGGACAATACTTTCTCTATGGAAACACGATCCGCCCAAGGGATGTCAGATCTTTCCAGACATACAGGTTTCTTCAGCTCACCTGGAAGAACTACCATGGCGCTGCGTAATTAAGTGCTGTACCTAGATGGCATCTGCTGTGCTACAAACCCTGGGGTAGCTTTGCTTGCTGTCTTCAAAACAGCCTGAGCCCCTCAAAATAATCACACATCTTTTTCAGGCTCTAGTTCTCATCTACAGATTGGGATGCAAAGGCAGATGCAATGAACATAGAAAGCTCAACTTACTCTGGAGAACATACACATGAAAAATGCAAGATTCCATGAAATTCACTCGCAGCCTTCCAAGATTCAATGATTTACTATTTCAAAACAAGATTGCATGTTTACGGAAACATATGTGAAGTCGCCAGCAAAAATCCTAATGAATTTCTGAAGTATGACACAGCATGCAAGAGAATCATAGAACTACAGGAATGGCTACGCTTCACTCATTGCACAAGTTTAACCTCAAAATCCTAACTGCTGCACGACTGGGACAGAACACTAACTGTGCTAACCAGAACACTGCAGTAAGGAAGAGATGGGAGTGAATGTTAGCCCTGTTAACAAAACCATGACATCAGAAGTCATTATTGTTTCAGACCATACAACTCAGAATGATGACCCTTCTTTTGTGCAATGGTGATTTCAAGGGAGGTTCAGTGTCTGCTTCAGATAACAATTTGTTCTGCTGAAGAACACCTACCAAACATCTTCAGTAGTTCTGCAGGGCTCAAATAATGCAGAAACAACAGTTCCTATTAACAAACATCTTCAAACTTACTTCAATATCCGAAGCAAAACAAACAAACAAAAAAACCCACGAAGAAAGTCAAAGTTCTGCCAATATCCCTTGGGTTTAAAGCCTAACTGCAGCTTGCCAGCACTTGCAAATACTCTTCACATGCTTCTAGCACAAGGAAACCTCTAGACGTTGACAGCTGTAAAAAACAAGTATCAATTATCTATATTAATAAATATAAAAAATATTCATAAGAAAACAGTGACTCATTATAAACAAGAATGATCTCAACTGTATTGACTTTTCTGGGATATTTCTTTATCTTGAAAGAATTAAACTGCTTCCCTTAAAAGGAATGCAAGTACAAGCAAGAGATAAAATAATAATTCAAATTGTCATCTTCCAGAACAGGTTGAAGAGACACGAACACTGTAAGATTTATAGACAGCACCACACTGCCCCTATAAGTCCAACACAAAAACAACACCACAAGCTACCAGAAGCAAAAGAATTTACTGAAAACAAACATGGTAATCACAATTACGGTGGGCTTTTCTTTCTTTCTTTCCTATTTAACAGCTACTCCAAATAAACAATACAGATATAGGTATCAAGTTAGAATATAGTAAGACATTTACTGTGGTGGTAAAAGAACTTCTTCAGAGTTTGTATTTAGTCCTTTCTTTTAAAAACCTATCTTGATTACACAGTGGATTACAATTCAGTAACAACTCAGTTAAATCTAACATTTATCAGAAGAAAAAAAAAAAAGAATGCTTAGCCGTGATGAAGTTCTGAGTTAAGAACAGAACAGTAAAACTTACTTGAACATCAGTGGCATCAGGATGGCAACACAACTTGTTAATGAGTGCCTTTTCATAAAAAGTTATTCTACATTTACGAGGGCACGTTATTCCACTTTTTATATGGGCAGGTACTGATAGGACAAGGGAAAATGGTTTTAAACCGGAAGAGGGTACATTTAGACTAGATATCAGGAAGAAATTATTCACTGTGGGGATGGTGAGACACTGGCGCCGGCTGCCCAGTGAGGTTGTGGATGCTGCTGCCAGGAAGCACTCAAGGCCAGGCTGGATGGGGCTGTGAGCAACCTGGCCTGTGGGAGGCATCCCTGCCTATAGCAGGGGGTTGGAACTAGATGGTTTTAGGTCCCTTCCAGCCCAAACCATTCTATGACTCTATGATTTCTTATTTATTCCCTTAATTTTTTTTTAAACACAGTTTTCTGTTACCAAGCATCCATTTCTTATCATTTAAAATTAAATGTTTTGTTTGCAATTTCATATTAAACATACTGACCAGTTTTGTGCATGGCTTTTGCTTTAGGTATACTGAACTTCAGTCAGAAACACTAGATTGGATTTAAAAATAAACAAACTAAAGGCATCCCATATTTCCACACAAAATATACACATTAATATGAAGGCTTTAGTCAAATTGGGAAGAATATTTTCAAATAGTATTCTAACAGCTTCTCTTTATATATTTGCTTTTCTGTTATCAACCTTCACGTAAAGACTATGCTTTGAGAGGAGCATAAAACAAAACAAAAGCCAGTATATATTATTTCTAGATATCCTGGTAGGATGGTACTAAAACATTTCCTGTGATAACTGGGAAATTCCACAGAGTTAATTGGCATGTTCATTTGGTTTGCAAGTAGCTACCTAATAACCATAAGCATGCAGTATTTCACAAACAGATGGCATGTTCATACAACTTGAAAGCCTTAATTATTAGAAAGGTGAACTTCTTTCATAAATAGATATTCTAATGCATCAATCCTCAACCACTACTCTTCTCCGTTTTCTTCCCCTTTTCTGATTACTAATTTTATTAGATTTGATAATTATTTTGCTAGTATAATTTAACAGATATTTTAAAAGAGCTTAAACCAAACACAAAAGAAAGAAATACATTGTAATTTATTTGCTGGTGTGAGTAAATCTGTAGTTTTCTGCCTCCTCAATGCGGCAGAGCTACTCAGTTGCAATCTGAATACTAATCCTGAAAAAATTATAAAGCACTCCAGTCCAATCTTCATACTGTTCTTAAACTACATACGAAACAAAATCTTGTGATTTTTTTTTGAAGAATAGGAAGAGAAAACAGAAGGTATTCCTATTCTGAATATTAAGGCATGTAAGCAAGACAAAGCATAATAAGCTGTTCTGTATTTCACTAGCTGCTTTCTTGCACTTGAGAATAGTCTCAAAAAAACCAAAACAAAACTGGAGAGAAGCACGATACAAGTTAACTTACTGCATTAATAAACACACATTTCTTAAACTTGTTAAAAATTAATATTGCCAGTTTGCCTGCAGGACTCTATGTTACAGTTAGGATTTCTATCCAGAGATGATATAAACATTTCCCTATTTTAGAATGAAGTAAATTCTCCATTCGTGTTAGTAGCATATAACAGTACATATACATTACAGAAATGTTGTGCATGTATTTATACAATTTGTTCAGATAGGCTAAGTAATGTATTTTTACGTCCTGAAATTCAGGGATTACTTTCCTGCAAAAAAATCCATGAAATGTAGAAATCTTTAATTAAGATTTCAACATGAGAAAACTGGCCTGCAAAGAAAGATTACTGCAGTAACTTAAGGATTTCCCCCACGTTATGAAACCCACCTCTGACCAGGACAAGGACCTGCTGTACCATTACATTGCACAAAAGCAAATATTAAAAAACAAACATAAAGCCTACAATGGCAAAATCAGCCATCTTTTAAAATTCATGCTTAAAATATGCCACGTTCTACAAACATTCATATGGTATTCAAGGTTAGCATAGCCTTAAGTAGAAAATGTACCTCGGTAAATCTCTTCTGCATATGGAATACCTTACATCTGTTCTGTCCACTTTACTCATATGGTAGCTGTTTAAATAAATGGTACACCAGAGTTCTTCCTTCTGTGTGCACTCCATTAAATCCATGGGATTTTAGATATGCTATGATTTGCAGGAACACGACAAATGTCTGCATGGGTCAGGCCAACAATCCACCCAGCTTAGCAGAGTCTGGTGATAATTTAATTTTCATCACAGACTAACACTCTGTCTATTACACTATTCATGTCACTTGCTCATAAGCACAACTTTTTCAAGTAGGAAGAAGAAGGAAGATAAGTTTGGATTATCAACAGTTAAAAAGAAGAGTGCAAAACACTTCTGAGTGACATATTTTGGAAATTCATGCACTAAGAGACTTCAAACTACCAGTACAATTTCCATTCTTCACACTAATGGTAAAAAGGACACATAAGGGCAATCTCTTATTTGTGTGGGGCTGTAAGCTCACATTTCACTGAATTATTATTACCATGGCATTGTGTTTACACATATTTCAGAATCCAGTTTACAACAACTACTAACACAGCTTCACCACCAAGGTCAGGACGCGGCATCCCCTCACTAATGAGCTGTTGCAAGAAACAGTTTCAAATCAAACAAAATCATAAATAACGGCACAGAAAGAAGAGCAAAAAAAACATTTTCCATACCACAAAGAAAACACCCAAGAGTTTTCTTCTGACAATAAGGAAACTAAATTCAAGCTTTCTCTTCTGACTACATGCAAGTAGAAGCAAAAGGATTTAAAAGACAACTAATTTCCAATAAATTAAGAAAAACAGTTATTTTGATAACAATATCTAGGCCATCATTTCTTTTATTTTCTCTTTTGCCTAGACGTAGCATTTTACTCTAAAGTATTAATTGCTATGATGTATGGGAACTTTCTCTTAAAGACTGTAATCTGAGTTTACATAGAATCACAGAATATCCTGAATTGGAAGAGACCCACAAGGATCACTGAGCCCTGACCCTGGAAACTTGAACTATGAGTATAACCATGTATTTCAAGGCTTTCTTTTCTAGATAAGATGATGCTACTCAGATCTTCAGTGTCAGGAAAACTGAAAGCCTTTGAATTAAGATCAGCGGGTTGTATTTGTATCATACTGGTGGCACCTAGAGGTAAGATGTCTGTAACTGCAGCCAACCTAGCTTTAACTCTGAAAGACAAAATGCAATGAAAACAGGAATGAGTGCATATTCAGAACTTACACTGTCAGGCTATCCAACACTTAGTGGCAGGTCTTTTTTTATGAAATAAATGAATTCTCAAACAAGTCATGATATATTCCTTAAACAAGAATGTATTCTTGAGAAAAGGCTTCACTGTATAATGCAGAACATCACTTTGTAACAAGTTGCCAAGTTATTGTCAATTGTGATTGCCAGCCAGGGAATGCTATCAAAATACTTGAATATTTCTATATCCACAAAAAAATATTTCTATTTTGCTGACATGCATACATACAAATAACCATATTTTCAGCAATATATAACTGCTTGGTACGATAGTTGATTTTTTTTCTGTCTTTTGTCAGTCTCACTTTCTGTATCTCATTTCATTCGTGGTCAATGATGCAATGTTGTACATATAGCACAAGCCTGGGACTGGTGTGATAGTGCCTACCTTCCCTAGGTCCACAAAAATTCTGCTATCACTAAATCTTCAAACTCTAAGTTTGATGCATCCACCAGAGAAGCAGACAGTGCCATTTTCATTCAAGCAACCACTGTAAAGCTATGAATTACAGCTAACCACTACACTAAGTGCAGCTCAAGTTCCATCCGTAGTTGCACTGAATCTCTCAAAACACACCAAACGCTCCTCCTGTCCACTTTTAATTTTGCTTTTAGATAAGAAATGTGCTCAGGTATTTTTGTATTTTTATGAAAATAAGTATGGCTGTAAAATGAGAGCTCAAACACTCATAAATCAAGAAAAAAATATTTTGCACTTTAAATGGAGCACTGGTTTTTCAACTGCTAAATCTATTATTTCTTTTATACTGAAAAGTTCTGATTTACTTAAAGCTTAAGTATCGAGTAATTTAATGGGAAAATAAAATGAAAAGGGAGAAAAATTAAGGTTTGTTTTGCTATGATAATATTTAGAAAATTACTAATTTTTCTATTTATGAAAACAAGTCACAAAGGTGGACCTAACACAGTGCCGATACAGCCTTTGAGTTTGATCAGTTTTTGATAAGTCTGTAATCAAGAGAAATAACTCAGAGCAGAGTCATATAAAGTAGCACTGCTGCTGCTTATTGGCCAAGAGCTACGAGGACATCTTCAAATCACACTGAAAGAACAGCTAGGGGAAAGCAAACAAACCAAGAAGCCACACACCTGTAGCTGCATATGTAAGCTGAAGATTATTATACTATTAGAAAACAAGGTGCTGTGATTCCTCAAATCCAAATGGAAGAACGGAAGAAATTACCTACTAGCTTTAATGTTGCACACTATCAAATGAAAACAAACTATTGTATTTTTAAAATAGACCATGACATTCACAAGCACTGTTAAAGGAATTATGAAGTTCAGAAACGTTTGTTTTCTTTTTACCATAAATAAGCAGCAACTAACATTCTTTTACAAACACAAAGATGGTTGCATATATTAGGCTTTTAATAGGGCAGCTTTGTAATCCATGTCATTACGTGCTTTGGAATGCTACATCCAATATCTGACACACTTGTTCTTCAAAGACAACCTACATTTTTATGCCCTCTCTACAAAATGCATACTGGGTGGGTTTTTTTTTTTTGGTCCTCAAGTGAAAAGTAAAAAGCATATTGTGAAAATGCTGAGATAATTTGAAGATTGGATTGAAATAACATACATACACCTGCGGTACACACAATGTTTTGGGGCCACATTTAGAAACAAATTCAATTTGATCATTTGCTTACATTTTGCTGGCTACTTTGCCAAACTAATTTTCTCTCCCTTAATATCAGCATTTTTTTTAGGAAATGAACTTGAAAACATCTATAAAGCAACACAGTCTCTTTCAAGTCTCAGTGTTTGCATTTAATTCCCCTTCACCTCCTCCGTTTTTCCTCCCCCAAAGCTGTCTCCTATAAGACAAAAAAAAAAGGCAGCACTTCAGGTTTCAACAGTTTAGTCTGAATATTTCACCAAACACTGAATACTCCATAAGTCCACAAAGTACTTCCACAGCTCTGAAAAGAAGTTTTTAATAGTAAAGAGAAACGCGTCATACTTGTGCCGCATCATAAGAATAAAGAAAAGCAGATAAAGAACAAAGTTAACGTACGCTGCCTTGCAGCAAGGCACTTTTCGCATGAAAATGCATGAACAAGTGCCCTGGCTTCACAGTTTGGAGCTGAAATTAAAATTAGAGAAACATAAGAGAAGAGTTTCAACTACTGCTTACTACACTACCTTATTTCTTAAACATAGTCCTACATTTCACCTTACTGAAGTTTGACCTGGGTCAATCTAACTACCTTTGTGAAAAGGACTACATTTACTTTTTTCTAAATATATAAATACACTAAAATACTGCACACTGCGTGTATACAGACAATTGTTGAACTGTGTGAAAAGAGACCCATAAATCTTGGTGCTTACATCATGAAGATTGTAGTTACTTCTTCATAGAGAAGACAGTTCAAATTACAGAGTTTCTTTAACTCACTAATACTGTTCATGCTTAAGCAGTGGAAATGTGAATTATAAATCTTAAAAACATCAAGAAAATATGAAGCCTTAGGGCCAATTATTAAATAGCATGTCCTGATTTTTGTATCAACATATATGCACAAAAGGCAGGCAACACTAAGAGCAAATAAACACAGATGTCTCTTTAAAGACCAATTTTATTAGGCTTGCAGTGCCTATTATAACTGCATAACTGTCTTGAATAACCTCAGGGGACATTAATTGTCTGCTGAAGTCAAAGAATATGCGGAAAATTTTGAGTAATTACAAACATGTACTATACATCCACTGCCAGAAGCCACCAATGCTACTTATTTCTACAAACTAGGTCCCCAAAGTCATAAAGGCTCTCCAAATTAATGGAGAGATGCAAGTTCTGGTGTTTAATACTCCTGCACTTCAGTGCCCAGTTTGCATTTTTACCACACGTAAACCTCTGTATCAGGGAGAGCAAGAGAAATCACAGCGTGCGCGCTACTGGGGGGGAGGGGGCAGTAAGCAGATTTCCACACCTGTCTCAGTCTACTGTTATGTTTTCACAAATTCATTATTTCCCTTAAGATGCCTTAGATATCTTCCAGCATTTACCTTCTTCAAGCAGAAAGGAGAGTCACTTCTGATCAAACTCTACCTAGAATGACAGAAGTCGGGGTCTGCTAAACACAGGCTATAAGCTGACAAATACACACTATTTCTGGACATCTAAGACATTCTCTTGTGTGCCCAAATTAAAATGGGCCAGCACTTCAGAACAGGAAACTATTTCCTCTTGACCCTCTCAGAAGTTTGGATGCTTTCCCAGAAATCTCAAGACTGGCGCAGGGCTTAGTGATGTGTCTGCAAGACAGCTGCATTCATTTTATATTGGGCACTAAAATGAGAAGACATCTGGATGCAGTCCTCCATGGGAATGCGCAGAACAAACCAAGGAAGACATGTTGAGCAGATGTAACAAGATGAAGAGGTGCCAGGTCCAGAAAGCGATCTACATCAATCAGATGCTCCAAATTTCACTCCGTATGGAGATACGATATTCAGATCATTTGGAAAGCTGACTTCAGTTATGCCAACAGATGTAATGGGAATCCACAGTCATTGGCATTGGGATGTTCAAGCCATCTCCTTCTGAGAGGTAAAGGATGCAACTCACTCAAGTTTTCCTCCCACAGAGACCAGCTCTACATGCAATAAGAAAACAGGGGGAGAGAAGAAGCTAGAAGAAATGTACAGTATTTTTCCTGACACTTAAATGGCACAACACCAATACAATGACAATGTACTTTCTCTAACACACAGGGGCAGTGGAGGTACTTTCTTAAGAACATCCAAATCCAACCATAAAACTAATCTACTTCTGTAATTTTAATCCACATATTACATACGAGCTCAGCATCAACCAAAAAGAAAGTGGCATTTATTAATGTAATTCACTCTGTACTGTGAACAGTAGTACTGTTATAGACTTACATCCCTAATAAATCTGGAAGTTAGTTCCTGCCTTCACATTAGTTGCAATTAACGTCAATTATTATTATTTTTTTAATAGAACACGGTGACCACAGAAAGTAATGGCATTTCAAACACATAGAGAAAACTAACAATTTCTCCCAGAAGCAATTTTATACCACTAGGTAAATCTCCGCCAGCAGTATCAGCCACACTGATACAACAGACCCTGCCATAGGCTAAACAGATGAGATACCCCACTTTTTTTTTTTAATTTACATTATTTTTTAGTTGTGTGTGGTTAAATTCTCTCTCTTACTAACGTGAGAGAAAACTACAGATAAGCAGCAAACTTAGATGTCTAACACATGAAACAAACAGAATATTGTTGTTTTTTTTTTTTAAATACATGCTTTAAAAGCAAACAAAAAAGATGCACAAGCATCCTTTCTGGATGCTATTCAAGCGAAGAGAATTGTTACCAACTGTGAGACATTAAGATCTGCATGGAGATAGCAAACCAAGTGTAAGCAGGGGAAACTGATTTACATGTAGAATTTTAATACTTAAATTACTATATTTAAACCTAAATGCTCATGTTTTAAAATTAATTAACCACTGCTACAGCCACTGTATTTTTATATTTTTTCAACCTGATGATTTATCTGGGTTTAATTAAGAAATACTAGACTAGCCAGCTACAGATAATTCCTTGTTTCATTAAAGGAGGTGCGTGGGCAGGAAGGGTTTTACCAGAACTGCACGCAGCGTAAGTGGAGAGGCAGAGGAGAGGAACGCTGTGGGTGTAAAGAGACAGGATAGAGAAGAGATGCTTTAGAAAAGCTATGTAGACTGAATAGGTACTAGACAGAAGTAGACTAGATTGATAGCTTGGCATCTAGAGATTTGGAGGTGGTGAGGCAGAAAAAGGCAAGAGACTCTAAGGCCATGAAAAAATTCATGGTAGGAATTAGGTCTGAAATTTCACTGACAAGCAACCACAGGAGAAATGCAAGACGGAATGTAGTAGTGCTGCAAATATGTTAAAATCGCAAACATTCTTGCCAGCTGCTGCGGTTATCATGAGAAGTAATCTTGTGTTAGGGGTTATTAATAGCAACATGCTTTGGAAGAGACTGCCATTTGTACTTGCAGAACACCGCATCATGCGGATTCATTTAAAGCAACAAAAACTTACTGTTTAAGTATAGCCGTAAGCCCACCTAAGTAGAAAGAATGGAGCTAAAAACATACCAAAAATACCTTCACAGCACCTGCTCTTCTGCTTTTATCAATCTTTAGAAAGTAAAATTCTGCTGGGAGAGCATTTTTAGAAGAGTAGTAGTATAGCATCACCTACAGACTGTAGTGTCCACTCCCAAGAGTAGCACACTGCCAACAGTTACCTTCGTGACTCACTAACTGCATTATGAGCTGAAATGTATGATGACTACAGAAACTGGAGTCAAATGCAATTTTATTAAATTCCACAGATAGACAATTTCTGTTCTCAACTTTGTGTGCATTTAATTACGAGATTCCAACAATATATAAAACTTCCTGTTTTGCAGCTTAGAATTCAAATAGAATTCTATCTTGCAAATAAAATCAAAGCATCTCACACAAGCTCAATAAAGGATCTAAAATAGAGAGGAGCGAAAATCGCATGGATTACAGACTACAATACAAAATATTTGCTGTGTTTGCCATAGCCACAACATACCCTGTAAAACAAAGTATTTCCTTACACCACAAAGAAGTTAAACACATTAGCACTTACTGAGAATTATGGATTCCTTTTCTAACAAGTACAAAATGAGCATCAGTTGGGTTAAGGAAGCGTTCCTAAACTCAGATAATATCTAAGAGAAAATAATATACAGAAGAATATATTTAGACTTTCAGTATAATTTATGAATTTAAACACGTTCTTCTCTCATCCCTTTCTCGATTAGAGACCATAGATTTTTTTTTTTTGTAATTTTGGATCTATTGGTTTTTTTACCTATGAAAAACAGTGCTATAGTACTAGCAATGTTATTAAAAACAGATTTTCTGCATCATCTGTTAAATTTTCATATTACATCTGTAGCCAGCACTTGTTTCACAACGTACTAAAAATGTGGTATATAGTTCACAATTATCACCTGCAATTTTAAGAAAATTCATTATCCTATCTCATGCAATGTATACTGGACTACCAAAATCACATTCATCTGAGAGCTAACTGAACTCTTTTTCAAGTGTGATCAGTCTGAGCAATGATTACATGCATGTTCTACCACCATTTCAATCCTCTGACCAAAAAGCCCTGCAAACAAATTAGTTATGCAGAAAATATTTTAAGGAAGAATAAACAAAATGTACAATCTTCTACAGAAAAAGAAAAGTCACACCAGCTGTAGTGCTTTTCCTTATCCTTTTCAAGTAACTGAGAAACTTCATAGAATACACTAACACAATTTGGAAAGATGCTCTGTTGCTCTTCTTCAGCATTAATCTTCTCTGTAACTATGCACTCAATTTTCATACGAAGTAAAGACAAGTAAACATAGCAGGAGCTGAGAAGAGCGTAACAGGAGAGAGAATTCAAGGGGAAAAAGGAATCTCTTTTCATCAGAGGATCGATGTCAACAAGAAGCTGTGGGGAAAAAGCAGCATTAAATCTAAAATCGAGAGAAGGATAAGAAGGATTGAGATTAAAAACCTAACACCGAGTTCGGAAGAAAAACACAAACTCAGCAATGAAGCTAGAAACGAGGCAGACAATGAGCAGAACTACTTAAACCAGCAAAACCATTGCTCCCTGACAGCAACAGCTCATCGCAAAGAGAAAAAAAATCAATTGGCGTGATGAGGGAGATGTTAATGCTACAGCCCTGGCTGACTTGTCTGTGTGTCATTCTAGTTCATTTCAACTTCCACTCAACATCTGGGAAATACCAGAAGAAACAACGTCAGTTAAAACAGGTTCTTCATGTTTCTATGCTATGAGCCAGTCATGATGCTATACAGCGTTTTTCTCCCATACAAACATTCCTCTCCCATACCCGAAATAGATACATTCAGGAAATTAAAATGGCTTCATTTGCTGCGAAAGGACAAGAAATGCCTACTTTGTAATGTAGGAACGCAAAACAGGAAAAAAAATCCTAGTTAATTAGGTCTCAAAGCAATAAATATTTTATTACACATTTTTTAAGTTTTGCTCAGGAACTATCAAAAAGGAGAGGCACTGGAGTCAAATTTATGGCAGCACTGCTGTCTCCCATTCCCTCTTTTCTTCTGTTGACTTCTGTGGTCTCCACAGCCTGAGAGGGTAAAACAAACTGGCTTCATGGAGGTGCAGAGCTTTCACAAAGTCAACACAGCGTGTTTAAATAGCTCAGCTCTAATAGCAGTAAAGCTTTCTAAAGACATATAAACAATTCAGCACAAAGGAACAGAATTGTCCAGTCAACTCCTCAGCTTCTGAATTTAAGCGAACGCCCTCAGCATCTTCCCAACACACTTTTAGCATAAGCACCTGCATATCAGTCTGTAGTAAGAAGACACCGTTCACAGCATGAAAAAGTTCTCAATACATCAAAAACACAAAGAAAAACATTTTACTTAACGTTAAACATTTGGGACTCTTACTGCTGCTTTTTATCTTGGATAGAATTAGTATAATTTAAAAATAAAAGCATTCCTTATAAACAGTGCACTGACTATTCTGAAAACCCAGCTTCTGGGAGTGCCTACAATATGTTACAGTGGACATATAAACAAAAAAATTCTCCGAGCATGTTCAGGTATTTTTTTAGGCGGTACAGCAGGCTGTACTTGATCTCAACAATTTAGCTAGAAGATTTCTTGTCTCCATGAGACACAAGGAACAGCTGTTTGAACAGCAAGCTAAATGCTCCCTCCTACAACTCGCTATCTTAAGTCAAGAGCTTCTGTAATACCCCACACAGAGGCAGAGTACGCTTCTGCATGCATGCAGCTCCACAGAGTCAATAACACTACCAGTAGACTGTCTGTGGTTTAAAGGTCTAAAAATAAATATATAAAATATATAAAAACATACAAAATAAGGTGAGTGGGTGGATTTTGATACGGCTTAGCAAACCTCCTGTAAGCATAGGCTGCAAGAATAAGAATAATCTGCACTTCACCTAAGTAATGCTGAACCATCCTGAGTTAACTAGAGCTACCTTTAATTAACAAGGTAATTCAGGATATGCCTAGTGTTCCACCTCTGTGATTTCCCTTTTATTCCCTCCAAAGTACAGAATTGAGTCAGCTGATATGCAATCCCAATGAAACAGAGAATTGCAGAAAGAAGGGAAGAAAAGGGGGAATAAAGTGAGACTTCAGACTGCCACCATTCCATACTGAGCAAATAAGCAACAGGCAATTTCTCTTCATGGCTACTGCCCTGCTGAGGAAGTACTTTTTACTCCTCTTTTGAAAGGAGATGAATGTAACAGAATCACAGAATTGCTCAGGTTGGAAAAGACCTTGAAGATCATGAAGTGCTGACTGGAGATGTCTCGTATACTTAAAAAAACAACAGGAAGTAGTTATTATTCAATATTATTTACATATCAAAATAAGTTTCCCCTCCAGTCAGTGTTTTCCATGACTTAGGTTTGCTCATTTTATCAAAAAATTAAAAAAAATTACAGAGAGAAAATACTTTTCTCACTTGAGATTCAAAGGAAAAAACAGTTTTTCTTTTTCATATTATTCAAGGCTTGAAAAACAGTCAGCTGAACGGTGGAAGGATACACGACTTCAGAGATGGCTCTATGTTTTTTTTGTCCATCAGGCAATTCCTTACTAATGTGAAATAACATGCTTCACTCCAGCGAGAAATATGATTGGTTGCAGAAACAAAAAAAATAATCAGAAAGGCTTTAAGGGCTGCTATGCTGGCACAAGCAGTTACACTGATTTGACTGACAACAAAATAGGGTGGTTTTGGTTGTTTTAATATAAAAGAAAAGGGATACAGCATCAAGTTCACATGACGGAAGGTGTTTAAGCATAAGGCACATTAATGTTTGAAACAATTATTAGTATATTAGTCAAACAGAGGAAGGAAAATAAACTGGAGACTCATTCCAAGTGCTCTACTGCAGTAACAAGTAGACCTATTCCGTGTCATGTGTAAAACCAGCAGATGTTTTACATATAAGACGACCTACAAGTTGCAATATAAATCAACATGAAAATGCTTTACCCAACGTTCATCCCATATGCAACTATGTCCTACAGAAGGAAGCATTTCTCTGATGAGCTGAGTTGATGAACTGTATGAATTTAGTCAGACATATTTTGAAGAGAAAACATGTAGACAAACTTCTCTCATGAGTACAAATGAATCTGGGCTGCTTCTGAGAGTAGGGGCATTTAAAATGGATACACCACCTTAACTTTTCCAGGTTAGCATAAGGCAGGGTGCAGAGTGAAACCCTTCTGTAGCAACTCTGCACTATCTTAAGCTGCTTGAAATAGAGAAACGCTGCAAGCACACACAGCACTCTCACAAACTTTTCAGCTTAACATCACTTAAAAATATTTATTCAATACAGTGAAATTGTTATATAGCAACTTATAAAAGCAATAAGTACTGGAATTTTCAGGAAAAAAAAACACATGGAAACTAAAGAGGGGAGATATCTGTTTTTGAAGTACAGACTCTGAAAGAAATATTAATTAGAACTGTTTGAAAAGAAACATACTTCCATTGTTAGTGGTTTCAGAAGTCTGGGGGGAAAATACAGTTAATTCACAGGTTAATTTTTAATTAAATGAAAGCATTTATCATGACAGACAAAATACAGCACTTGGTTTCTGAACATACGTGACATGCATGACTGTCACATAATATGTTCAGTGATCAGCTGCAGTTAAAGCTAAATGATATATGATAGCTGAAGAGTATACTGGTTGAAAGACTTCATTGCCCCTTCACAGCATACAGCAAAATCTGCTTCGGTGCCTGCAAAAGACATAAAAGCAGCTAAAGAGGACCAGAGCTGTGTTTATGTTTGACAATCCAGCGTCGCTGCTTTCAGCAGCAATTCAGGAGGAATGCACACTTTTATCATAGAAGCACTGAAGCTCCGCACCAAGTTATTTTCAAGTGCTACAAAAGAACACTAAGTAATACTATTTTTAACCGGATTCAGATGAGTGGTATTGCAGATGAATGTTTTAACTACATGAGCAAACCGACAAAATGCGTACAGGCAAACTGTTAAGTCCTGTGACCATTTATAGCACACATCTTGATGGAAGCAGAGGGTGCAGAAGCCATGAACTGTCAGCTT
Source organism: Perdix hodgsoniae (assembly GCA_035772895.1). Taxonomy (NCBI): domain Eukaryota; kingdom Metazoa; phylum Chordata; class Aves; order Galliformes; family Phasianidae; genus Perdix; species Perdix hodgsoniae. The sequence goes on from JAPSGF010000002.1 coordinate 41,051,563, forward strand.
CCATAACGGAAGGAGTTTTACTTCCGAGGATCACAGTACACATTTTAAAGATGTTTTGCTTGGTTTAACGTAAGGCAAAAGGGGGAGAAGAAATGAGTTCAAACCAGGAGAAGGTTGATAACTTTTAAGTCCTGCCAGTGTCTGAGTGGCCCAATCACACACTTTCCTGACTCAAGTCAGTAGTGGTATCACATATTGCCTGCTCAGTAACTTGGAAGCAAACTGTAGCGCATGCTCTAAAGTCAGTCAGGTTTAGGGCTGAACATTCAATGTTAAACAATTTTATGAGTCACCTTCTGAATAAACAGAACTTTTGTAAAAAGTTTTACACCAAAGACTGTCAGAACTCCTATTTTACAGGAAAATATCTCTTAGTTCTTGTTGTGTTTAATGCAACAATAAATGAACTAACAGAAGTACTGATCTTCTCTTCCGCTATTACTCAAAATCAGCATTTTTCTTTGATATTCAGAAATGAAAAAGCAGACCTTTTACACAGCCAATTCACATTAGCGTGGAAGGAACCCGATATGGTAATGGCTGTGAGTTATATGCAGGCTTTGAGTAGGTTGCAAGGCATGAGAGCAAAAGGCGGAGCCTCACAACTTTTCCACAGCCGCCATCATACCAAGAACCAGTCATTTCGGAAGACTAGCAAAACTTAAATAGCAGGCAAAAAAAAAAAGTACTACAGCATTTATTCATTTCCAGCTTAGTCCTAATAATAAAAGAAAAATAGATGCTGAACAGTTTCTGAGATCTCTCGTAATCCTAAAACCTCCAAGTCATTAAATGGAGCATTCAAACGTGATTTAGGACAGGACAACCAAGAGACTGACGACATTTTGGAACAATGGAGTTTCTTCAGAGAACTGCTTTTTAAATGGTATTTTCACTACAGAAAATACACACAAAATATCAGCATTATTATGCTGACATCATAACATTTTAACACTGTCATTGCTTCCTTAAGATCAGAGTCACGCAGTACATCCACTGAACTTAAGAACCTTTTATCCCATATTCCATACTAAGCTTTGACAAGGACAACTGAGCAAAAACTAACCAAACATTCCAAATGCGTACTTTCAAGCTAACAGTATTCAAAGCATGTTGACAATTTGAAAAATTTAGTTAAGACAGGGTTAACTTCATCGCTTCCAACCTCCCTATTCACTATTCAGCGTATTACTGCCTTTCCCCAAGAGCTCTTTTCCAAAATGCACAATATACCCTTACAATAGTGGTGTATGGACATTTCTAATATTTGTACTGCTGCAGGTTGATATCATGCTGGAGCCGTCAATATTTACCATATACCTTTTACATACAAGAAATAAACATTTAAAGCAACACTGTAAGAAGAACTCAAGTTTCCAAAGGCAATCTTGTCAAATTCAGATTTCATTTATCATTTCACTACATGAGTTCACTAAAAGGAGCATTTTGATATTAAGGGAAGTCAGAACATTTGCAAAAGCTAAGTCAGATTTTAGAACTTGACATTAGTAAATGGTATTAATACTTACTCAGTAGCAATAGAAAATTTGGTAGTGTGTGGTAAATTCATTATGAGAAGTAAATTTATTTGTAATCGTATTCAAATTAGTTTCAAAGAGTAATGAAGACCAAAAATTAATGACTTGAAAAGAGCACGAACTTAGTACGTAAACTATGCAACGATCATAGAACCACAGAAACAATCATGTCAAAATCATGATCTAAGTTTACTTGAAAATCTTCTATTAGAGACTAAAAGTTAATTGTATGAGGGGAGGCAAATAGTCTTAAGAGCCGCTTTATCCATATAGCTTCTGAACTTGCACCCGTGATAGTTTGTCAGGCTAGGATTGTCTATATATAAACTATATCGCAACCACCACATAGTAACATGCTATTTTTATTTTCTGTAACAGCAAAAATGTTATCTCTGCTACTGAGTTACAAGAGTATTAAAACCATACTTTAAGAATTACCACTAAAAATGTTTAACTATTAAATAAGTTTAAGGTCTCTGAATTCTCTGCTTTAGTATCCAGCTGTGTCAGTACAATTCAGAACATTAGATGGATTTTAGTTCTAACCTACCTGCAGCACCTAAAAAAAGCAAATAAAAGCAAACCACACATGTATGAATACACGTATTTTATATGTATTTTTTCACCTAGCTGATATACATTTATATGATAATCTCTGTATGTCCCTTTAAAATTCTTTGACGATCCATCTGCACTTTAACTAAAGCGAAGCACAAGAATTATTGAAATAGGTGACAACAGGGCTCTTCTACGATACACTAAGACAAGGAATTGTGCAGATCAGTACTTTCATGGAATTAATGCGCCATGACAAAGCTCTGAACCAGAAGCAAAGTGATTAAAAGTCAGGTTTTAAAGAATTCTGCACTTACCCGTCTACGGCAGAAAGGCAAGCCCTGGGCAATGATGCTGATGCTAAATATCTTCATCACAGTTTGATGTGGTAGGGGTTCTTTGGCACTTTTAAGATCAACAGGAACCAAGCCATGGTTTATGGCAGTTTTCCCAGGCTTGGACATTTTACTGCTCTTACTTTGTCAAGTCTATTAGTAACACACAAACATGGCTTAAAATAAAAAAACACTGTACTTTTAAAGTTGCATGATTTCTTTTAACAGTATATGCTTCAAAGTGGCGATTCAGCGCCGCACAGCCTGCTGCCTTTGTCTCTCAGCCTTCTCCTGCCAAGTGTCCTGACCCGTCTGCCGCTCAGTGAAGTGCAAGCTATCCTAGTATAGACAGGAATTATACTGTGAAGGGGCAGGCAGACTGCTCCTGCCAGTCACACAGCTGGAGGACCTCCCCTGCCATGTCAAGGGAACAGTCCTCTGAAAAGGGATCTGCAAATTGGAAATGAAGGAGAAAACGCTAACTGCCAGGAGTTTTAATTGCCACAGACATTTACATGTGCACTTAAAGGAAGAATTACTTTGAACTCATTTTATGAGATGGCGCTGTCCTTTCAAGAGTAAGAATCCAAGGAGACTCCAACCTTGTAGCAGCGTCACTGCAAGATCACCTCCACCACTCTCCAGGTGAACTTCATCTGGAGGCTTTTGATAAGAATTCTGATGGACAGTGACTAAGGAAGTCACCCAGGCTTTCCTGTTTCTCACTTGCTGTCCCCACAATCACAATGTTTTGCTAACACTCAGCGATTAAAAAGGAAACAAAATAGAGAAAGAAATGTTACTCACCCAAAGTAAACATACTGGCTTGAAAATTGCTCTTTTTATGCTCTTCATAAGGAAGACTATTTTCTTCCTGCTCCTCACTACTGGTGTACAGGTACCCCCTGCCTGCACAGCACTCCTCCCTGCTGCTGTGGGGCAGCAGCATCCCATGGCCTTGGTTTTAGGGACAAGGTGGCATTGAGGTGTTCTTCCCTTCGGTGGCTGGTTGGGATGCAGGGCAGCTGAGGCCCATCATCAGAATGCTAAGAAGGAGAAAGGAAGGGCTTTTCCTGTGTGGGGAGAAGAAATCTGTGGCTCCCTTCATCAGAGAAGGCAGATCCCTATAGGAGACAGAGACTGCTCTTAGAACAAGCCCAGCTTAGTGCCATTTACTGCACTAAGTTCTTATTCCACCAAAGCAAGCTAGAACAGTGATGTCTTATTACTTGAACTATCTGCAATTAGTTGTTTTGGGGAGCTTTTCTTTCTTCCTTTCTTTTTTTAAATCAAACTAGCTTTTCTACAATGCTGCTATGTTCCCACAACCTCTTCAACCTCTATACTTCAACAAGGTTCTTAAAAATGTATTCAAATTTTGAAAACCTTTTTGAGCAAAACTAAGTAGAGACAAAAGCCTGTGAAAATGTCTTAGGAAATTACTGATAAAAGATGTAAAAAGCCATCAAAGCCCTCATATGAACAGAGTCAGTACAGCCCAAAACACAGTGAATAAATGACCATTAAGAAATCTTACATGTCCCTTTATGCACAACCTGGCAAAGATAATTAACTGTATAATTATGGAGGGGCAAAAGGGGGGAGTGTAGTAATGCTTTACTGCTTGAAGCACAACACTGTAACTTAACAAAAGACAGCATTAAAATATGCCTGTTATTAGCATCCCCACTTAGCCCTTTGTTTCCCCCTCAAAAAGCCAACCTGTCATCATGTTTCACTTCCACATAAAGGGCCTTCTCTGACTACACATTTGCTTGTTGAAAGCTTTTTTTCTTTAAACAAAAAAACCCACCTACAAAAGTCCAAAAATGTTTCTTTCATTATATATACACATTACAGAAAGTATTTCCTTGAGAAAATGTCTCTCAGACAAATAACTTTTTCTTTACAGACACTCCATATGGAAATGCTGTGATAGAATGGTACATAGCACAGTATTTCCACGCACATGTTTTTTTTTTTCTGCTGTTCCTTTCATATGCCGTTTTATAGCAGGATTTAGATACATATTCTCTTCTGAAGGACCCTATGTTTTCTTATTTTCCACCCTATAAATGACAAAAAGCTGTCTATCATTAGACTATGCTTAACAGCAATATAATCAGATCATACTTCATAGCATCATTCTGAAGGACTTTATCTTATACAACAAATATTATGCTTTCACTTGGCTAGAAGACTTTACAAAGGTGTCTTAAGATCTCTGCTGAACTCAGACAAGCAAGCCTCAGGTACTGCATGCAGAAATATACATCCGTGTATATGTTATCAGAAACTGCTGAAAAGCTCAGTTTTAAGAGACTGCCTCATTGCACAACTCCTGAAAGTAAGATCCAATGGTGTTGCAGACTGTTCTATTTTACCACCAGCCGTTCTCGCTTGATATCAGAGCTTCCTAGTTTACAGAGTCACTCCCCTCCTTTCCCATCAGCTCCAAACCCACATGGAAAACAGGAAGGGAACTTGGTCTGCCTGCAGCTCTGCACATAGCTGGGAGCAGACAAGAATAAAACAAGGCGTTCTCCCAGCACCACTTGCAGCACGTCTTCAGTCACAGATAATCGTCAGACCTCTTCAGATACAACTCTGATTATCAGCCCTTTTTTTTGCGTATGGTTTGAGATAAGTGTCAGCAGTATGTCAGCTTTTCCTCAGCAATGTCCAAACGTTTAAGCAGCTGCTCTTGAGTAAATCCATAGATATTATTTGCTTATTAAAAAGAAGTATCCCGTTCCAGTTCAGCATTGCCCATTTAAGTGGATAATGCCAAAGTGGAATAAGGCTTTGTCGCAAGTTAATAATACTCTACATTTCACAATTTACCATATCAACATGGAAAAGCTTCACTTTTGTCTCTGATTGTGTCTCTCTCGTTTTTGGCATTGTCTCCCCTGCCAAATGCTTACACTATCAGACCAGATTTTCCTGGTCCATTCTCGTCTCCACATATCATGACTTCTTGTAAGCCTTACAAGCATAACACATTACTGACTGTAGGTACTGCTTTGCAGTAATGTTCAAAGGCCCCAAGCTATGCTGGATAGCTGCAAACATTTCATCAGTGAAAGTCCTTAGCCTGAAAATACAACAGTCTAATTTAAGCAGCAGGAGAGTGTAACAGGAAGACAAAACTGGAGAGTGCTGCCTATCTTAGAAGTGTCAGGAATACACTGCATATACTAGATAGCTTTGCTTTTTGTGGTTATTACACATATACTTCAAACTTAAGCTTGAACAAAGTAATTTAAAAAACAATTCTATTGCTTTTATCTTTAGAAGTGTGCATTTTTTGTACAATACAGAGTAAGAACATGTAAATTTGACAGATTTTTAACTATGCAAATTCGAGCTTCACTGCTTTGTAATACATTTCTCTAACACCTTGTTTCTAAGTAAATTGAGGTCTATTTCCAATGATGTACTTTTAAAGTACCTGCCTGTCATTTTAATTAGAAAATACTACTAGAAATTAGATCATTTATTTAGTCGCATAAATGTGCGTGATAATTTGGGTTTGGAAATATTAGTTTAAGATTGTCACAAACTATTAATTGTAAGCTTATGAACACATAATACTATTTTTGTTCTTGTGAGTCCAGTGAAGAGACATCACTGTAAATTGAAGCACTCAAATTCTGTATTTTCTGAAGCAATTAAGGATAAGCCTTTGGAAGAGCTTTTTAGGAACCTTTTGCCACAAATCAAATGTTATAAAATTTACTTTGTTCATTATACTTAACCGCAGAAAGGTTAAAGGCACAACTCTAAGAATTTATCACAACAAAGCAAGTCAGCTTACTTACATACAACCTTTATAGAATTGTCTTTTAGAGCTCACAGTATTTTAATACAAATATAAATGTTACTAGAAGATGAAACAAACGCTTAGGACATATTAATATGGTGATGTAACAATACAGGCCTAAATGAACTATTTCCAAGTACATTAAGGCTGAAATGCAGAGAGCAGAATACCACACACTTTTTCAACAGTTCTTAATGTTGGTGAGCAGCTGCCCTCAAATGGATAAAGCAGAGCACTGCAACGTTTCAAAAGTAACAGGTATTGAGACAGAACATCACGATTTACCCTTTGTATTTGATAATGTACTTAAATATTTTCAGAAAGCTTTGCACGGTTGTAGCAGGGAATGCACCAGGATTCACATTATACACGTGTCTTATTGTTTCCCCGATGCTCACCCATGAACAGAAGGAACCATTTTGTGAGCAAAGCAAAACAATCTATGCTACACTGGTAACTATTCTTAAACAGTGACTGTGGTCTCAAGCTTATTTATGTGAAAGACTTTAATAGCAGTACATGAATAGCTCCCAAATGATATATTACATACGAGCCTGCTTTGTACAGGCAAATGAATAAGCTGTGTAGAAACAAGGCACTAACTATCAAACTAACTGCAATGATATCAATAGCACAACATCCAAAACCAAATGTTGCTCAAGAGTCTACCATACCCCAATTTACCCAGTACAAAAATCTGGGTGTGTAGGACAACAATGAGCCAGATCCCTGAAGGAGGAATACAGGGAATTGGTGGAGTGATCATTCAGACCTATTTATAGTACAGAAAGACAACAAAATTAGTGATGGCTCTCTGTAGCTCATGGAAAAAAAAAAAACAAACAAAGCACAGACCTGCTGTAACATGTGCAATGGAACTATATAAGTTGATGCTCATGACAGAAGTTGTCGCAGCGGCTTAAACACTGTCTGAACTGTGTTAAGACTTCTCCAGGGCATACTAGTATGAAAGTATCAGAGCACCTACATGGAAGAGAGGCTTTCCGAACAGCATAACTGTAAGGAAGTTGTCTCAAGCTTATGGCTATGAGTTTTGTCACAAAAATGCCTCCAGTGGTATAAAATATAGAGCAAGTATCATCTGAGCCTGTTCATTTAGTAAGAGCAAAACTCAGTTCCTCAAAGATTCATCCATACATAACCAGCTGACAGTTACCCTGCAGACTTTCTCTCAGCAGATGTATTCACGAATGCCTCTTCCTTTTCTAGCTACAATCTAGTTTTCCTGAAGACTTGTATCATCTTATTTTTTCTCTCTCTTTATTAGATTTGGTGAAAAAATCAGTCAAGAGAGTCATAAGATCAGGCAAGTAAGACAGACAACAGCTGTCTCTACAGTCACAAATCTCTCTACTGCAAAAAGCTTCGCTTTGTTGTCAAAGTCCAATAATGCAGCAAAGAATCCAGATTTGCTTAATCTGGACTGACTCAGATAACACTTCTTGATTTGAATTTTAGACACCCATCAATCATTACTGTGATGAATGAGGTTAGTATCTAATAGAAAAATTTAGTTAAAAATTTTTACCATGAAAGACAAGAGGGAGATGCACCTTTCAAACCTGATGGTAGATTCTGGTACAAGTTGTATGACACTGAAAAAAGTTTCAGTAACTACAGACAAGCATGAAGGTAAAGCCACTGGCTTCAAACCCCACAAGACAGAGTTATCTAAAAGTTCCCCGTAGGCAGCAAGAGAGAAGCAGAACACCAAGTATATCAAGTAAAGGCAAATTCCTTGGAGAAACAGTCTACTAGACATCTGTCACGATTCAAATCTCCTGTTTACAGATCCTGTAAAGTGCTTCCTGTATGAGCACTTAGACATAAATTTGCACTTAAATTTGACCTACTGTATTTGACTACTCACGTATGGCATCTGCCAATACTACCTTGCCTGGTGGGAAACCCACAGAGTGGATCAGAACATCTGACCATTAGTTAAGGTTCATTAATTTTGGATCATAATCATGACCACAGACGCGAGTCCAAAGGATTGACAGATTAAAGAGAAAAAAAAAATCACCAGATCTCCAGACCTGTTTCATCTCACAGCTGATCATCTTTGGAGCTGAAAAGAGACAAGCAGGTTATCTGGAGTAAGATGAGCAGCCTCCCTGCTTGAGGCTGGAGCAGGAAAGGAGAGATCACCAAGTTCCTTAGTTTCTCACCAACCCCTTGCAGTATTTCATTTTATATATTAACTCATGCCCAGTTCAAATGCAGATTCATCATTCTCTACCAGCAAGTACATGCCCTCTGCCCTCCAAAACAGAGACTCAGATCTGCTGTGAACAGTAAATTAACAATTTGCCACAGATCAGCTGAGAAAAAATTGTCCATGTGCAAGTGCAAACCATTACAGAACTGATATAAATGTACTAGCTATGAACAAAAACTTGGAATTCAAGTGAATAAGGCATTACTTCAATTCTGCAGTTGCTGCCAAGAAAATCATGATCATGGTTTATCTGATGCACAAACATAATGAATCAAGCTCAAAAAACTCAAGAATACCTCCGAGCCTTGCAGGCAGCAATTGATGAGGGAAAAAAACAACACAAACTGACATTTTCAAACTTTTAAAGTTGAAGAAATAGAACACAGGAACAATAAAATTGTTTTACATTCGAACAGAGCATCACACATCTCCAGCCCTATATAACTGCTCTATCACAATACCCATCTCCCTCCCTTGCTTTTTACACCTAATCAAAGCATAAGACAATGCTGTTATCACCTCCACTTCATCAGGCTGAACCATGACTTTGTGCACTGGCATTTAGCATACAAAGCTGAAACATCCCAATATACAGAGAAATCTGTCTAAGAGGGAACACAGGAACTAGTTCAACTAGCATAAAAAAAACCTATTTTGGAAACTATTACAGGAAAAAAAAAAGCATTTAATGAATTTAAGTCTCCAAATGCATTTTAAATTTAAGTGATTGATGGTATCAACATCCCCATTTCAGCTGTAGGTTGTTTAACATAGTAAAAAGATCAGTGAAGGAAGAAATGATACTATCTGTAAATTAGTTCTCTGCACAGTGAGCAAGTCACTAATGTTTAGGTACAGTGTTAATATACAATTATTTTCTCTAGAAAGGGATTTTCTCCTCCCTTACTTGCTCTGGCCATTTGATTCTAAATTCTTTCTTCAACTTAACTTTCTTAAACTTCTCTGAAGTGACTCCAAGAAGTAGGATGCCTCAAACCCCTCAGTTTGTAGTCACGCTGATTAAATATTTCCTCACCTTGGAAAATGTAAGCAGCTCACAAAGCAGCCACACACATTGTAATACAAACACAAAACAGAAGTATGTGGAAGTGGAGAACAGTCAAGACCTCCATCTTCAGCCAACACTGAGCTATTAGGTCACCTCTCCCTGTTCTTAAATGCCTTAGCACGGATTAACAGTGCTGAGGAGACATCAACAAATAAAACCTTTATAGGCATATCAATGAACACAGAATTGAATATCAAAAGGGAAAGAAGCACGCAGCTACAGGGCTGGCCTCAGTCACTAGTTATTAGAGTAGAAGAGTATTAGACCAGAATACGAGGAGACCATTTGCACAAGGTACCTTTCCATAAGGTCATTAAGTATTTATGAACAAGATATAACTACAGCCTTTCCAGTAAATTGCAGATCAGCATGTCAAGATGGCAGTACTAATGATACTACTCTATCACTGAAGACATACTTAACCACGTAGATTTATAATTCCTACCACACTTCAACATTCTGTAAATACACATTATACCTGCAATCAGAAGCCTGTGTCATTTGGCTTTACTCCACAACCCTAAAACATTATTTAGTGTACTATAGAGTCGTCTTGTCATTGTCACCTTTTTTTTTTATTATTTTAAACCATCTTTAAAGCAACATCTTCCTCTCTTCACTAAACATTTCAAAAAACATTTCAGGTATGCAGCAGAGATCCAGCTTCACCATCTTGAATTTTACAAACATTCCAGAAATGTCTGCCCAATCCTCATTGGCTATAATACGATTTGTTAGTTAAGTACATTTAAGTCTAGTCAGAGTTGTACCAGCTGTTAAGAAGAACTGCTGCAGCTGCTATGCAGGAATTGATTTGCTGACCATTTACTTATGCTTTTGTTGCACCTTTAAATAGAGCTGAGACAAGAATTAAAACTACAGCAACAGGTAGAAAAGTCATGCAATATTTAACAGTGGATTAAAATGCAAGTCAAATTCCCAGCTGAGGACAAGTTGGGGGAAGGGGAAGCAGGTATTTTTATTAGTAAGGAGACTGCTTTCACAAAAGGACAGCTAGGAAACTGGAAGATTAACTTCACACATCATAATTCAACGCTTTAAGTTTTCATAATTATACCACCTTTCCACATAAGGTATGAGACTAAGAAATTACCTACTCACGTATGCTACACACACACACATACACAAATCTAGTATCTAAACATTCAAAATTATGAGTATCAATTTCTTAACAGTAGGTAGAAAGCACTGGTAAATATTTGGAACTTAAAACGTTCCCCCTTTCTACATATCGAACAGGAGAAAGAACATTCCTCTAAACAAGAGAAGGCTGTTTAAAAATATTTCTGCCTCTTATTACAATTCAAATATTTTTTTGTTTCTGTAGTAAACACTTCAGATACTGTTTATTTAGCAGTATAAAATATCCCTCCTGTGTAGAGACTGGCAGCTCTCTATATGGCTGTCAGAGAGCCGAGAGATTCAGCCACTGCAGCTAAACAAAATAAAAATACACCAAAATAGAAGACAACAGTGCAAAGTGCTACACTGCACGTGCGTGAAACACTACAGATATCAGGGTCTATATTTTGATACAAGAATATGTTTTTCCTCACTAGAATTGTAAAATACAGAGAAGTGTAACAAATGCAACAACCAATTGTTATACTGGCATCCATTTGATAGCTACATATTAAGCTATATAATCCTATTCAGCTGGTTAACAGCATACTGCAAAGGGGTGGGAGGCTATTTATAAAGTTTAAAATATGTGAAGTGAAGAATGTCTAGATTATAGAAAAGAACAGGTACTCAATGGAAGATGTTGCACTTAGTTGCTATGGATGCCACCTTGATCTTCTATTTGTCTTGTTTGTTTTGATTGTTTTCTTAATTTTTTTAATTTTTTAATTTTATTTTTTTATCCATGCCTGTACTTACAATTAGCAGGCACCGGCTTTTCCTGGCTTCTTCAAACATTCATTATTTTAAACACTTACAAAAATGAATATTGAAACTAAAAGCAGAAATTAATCAATTCTTTTGCTTGATGCTTGTAACCAAGCTGTCAACCAAGAAAAGAAATGCAGCACAGCAATACCAAAGCATCCGTACTGGCACAGCGTAGGATAAGTTCCAACAGTCTCTTAGAATTTTTTTTGTTCCCTCCAGACATGCATGCACAATCTGGTCTACTTGCCATAGAAAATGCAATATGAGATATTTACACCAAAGACAAAGATTGCGCAACAGGCAAGAGTCTCGGGTTCACAACTGACATGCCCTTGCATTGGATCAAGCCCTATTTACCAATGTAAAGACAAGCAACAGCACTTGAATTGGCAAGAACAAGGGATTCATAATGAAGTATGTTGTCTCATTTCTCTCATTTAGTTGTAACCTCCAGTTTGCTGCCATTTTTTGTTACTCATTTAATTATGTGATTTATTTCCTGTGGTTTAGAAAATCTGACAAAGGAATCATAAATTCTATAACACCCTGGTAAAAACTGTATGCATTTTTTGTTGGCTATTACTTTTTTCTTTTAGTACTCAATATATTTGGGTCAATAATATTTACAATAGCTGCCATCCATCAGGGACACTCCATATTTTAAGCAGAAAGAATTGAGGTGTCCTGCCCACTGCCAAACACAGATAAGCAGCAGTCAAAAAACACAATAAGAATGCGCTCTGCATTCACAGGAAACATTACTCCAACTGTTAAGTAAAGTAGTGATGACTTTTGTTGATGAATAAGATGGAATTTATCCCCGCTGGAAATCTGTGGTGGCTGTAGGTACATTTTCCACTTCAGCAGAGACACCAGGGATTGAACAAATTTATTAATATTTAATGAGCATTACTAGAGTTATATTTCATGACACAGCTGAAAAACACACTGTCTCCCAGGATTAAATTGTACTGAATATTACTAAAATTCACTATTTCTCCTTTCATAAAATTGAAAATATTTTAAGGTAGTAAAGTTAGTTGAAAACATTAGATTTTAGTTAGAGCAAGAAAAGGAGAAATATTCTCTACAAAGAAATAGTTGGTTTGGACCAGTTTGACTTGGAACACATCTCAGCACTTCCTTGCTAACTGTGCTGTTTTCAAAACCTCTGCCCCTTTACAATCTTCTTGCTACAAACAAAAAAAAACCAGCCAAAAAACAGTGAATAAAGTAAGAACTAAGGAGATGACTGAAAGCAATGCTTTTCACTATTATATTTTGTTACTCATCTATGCACAAGATATAAAAAGTCAATACTAATTAACCATATGCAATATTACATTATAAGCTGCACTAGATAGAGTTAATGCATAGTTTTATATGGGTTTAAAAAATAAAACAAAACACACCTTACAGTAATTTGGTGGAGTCCTGAACTTCCTTGTCCAGGAGAGAAGGGCAAAACCCTGGCAAAATTTCCAGAAAATTGAAATTTACACTGTTTTCATTAGCCATACAATGGAGAAAAAGGGAGAAAATGCTTTCAACAAAGTTGATGATTTATAGAAACGCTTGTTTTAGGTTTTATAGCTATTTCTTAAAGTATTTTCACCAATAAAGGAAACCACAAGATGTCCACACAAGTTAAACAAAGTATCACAGCAGATGAATAAATCAGCACTAAGGGCAGGCTATACCACTAAATACAATTCAAGTACAGCTTCATGCACAGGTCAGAGCCAAAATGCTACCAAAGACAAGCAGTGAATGCATCAAAAAATCACTCTATCAACTGAAATGAAGCTCTTGTAGTTCAAACATTCTTCTGAGACAGCTTGGAAATTAAGGATTTTGTTGGTGGTTGCTTTTTTGTTGTTCATAAACATTTTGCCTGTTCAGAAATGAGTGAAGTACCACATAAATTGACAGCGTAGAGTTTTTCCTCTTGGACTCGGGAATTTATAAACAAGTGCAAATTACTTTATTGCATACAGTTTGCTGAATACCAACACATGCAGCAGATAATACAGGCTCCTACAGAAATAAAGGATATACGGCTACTCTACAGATTACAGTGACAAATGCATCAAGAAAAAAATGCTAGCCCTGCAGCAGCTGTTAAAACGTAATACTGGTCCTCCAATTGCATTCTGTCCCTCCACCCCCTTTGCTTATTTCAGATCTCAATTTCTCTAAGCATAAATCATTAGCGAGTACAAGGAAGGTACTCACTCTAACATTTTCCAACAACCTTTAATACCAATTTGGCTACAGATTTGAAGACCATCCTTTAAGATTAAAGGAAAAAGACTTAAAAACAATCAACAAAACTAGAAAGTAGCTCACCAGAAGAAGCTGCATTTTCCTCGCACTTGGATACACCCTTGGAATGGTTTGAAGTTTCATAACCAATAACATCAGCTTTTATAAAACAACACTCAAAACATCAGCATCCACTGATAAAAAGTTCAGAAAATACCATTGAATCACTTGGGACTAGAGGCATTTGGGCTAAGGATCACATCAGGCAACAGCACCTGCCACACAGTCAAGAACAACATAAGGAACAAATGGGATATTTAAGTGGGGCAGACCTCCCTCTTAAATAATATCAGTATTACAATGTATTTGTTACTCCCCAAAGAGTAAGCACAAGAAGTATTCTCAAGATGCTTCCATGACTTCTACTTCATAACGCCATTGCCATAATTCATGTGCTCAAATATTACTGAAATTCTTAAAATATACCAGGTATGTATTAGAAAGCTCATTTTTATTCAGAGCACTAAGATCCAGAGCAAAATTTATGTGCTTCATTGGTGCTGATTTCAAACTCTACCAAAAAAAAAAGTGTGAAGAAAGACACTGCTTCAAGTTAGTTGTTCTAGAGAAACGGGTTTGATTTTTCCTACACAAAGCCATCTAGTAACCTGATAGGACAGTCTGAGTCACACTAGCCAGTTCCTCTGCAGTACTTAAGAGTGTTCTGCACAGATTCTGAAACTAGAAGACCATTCAAGTTAATACAACCTCATAGCTATTCACCATTTTTGACCAAGTCTAGAAGAGATTGCTTCCCCACAAGGGACACGGCTGGCATTTCCTCTGTTGTAGGGAAGGGCTGGAGGCGTGCCTACAAACATACATCTCCAAAACAAGCACACGTACGTTCAGAAGGAGCTACCTAACGTGCTTGGCAAGGACCATAAGGAAATACCGAAGTTGCATGTTCTGAGATGCAGGCTGTGTTCTCACTGCACAAAAGGTGCAGTACTGCAATAAAGTCAGATATCAGTACAGCCGATTTGGGCACAAGTATTTTTATTCTGTAATGCGACTAGCTGAAGCAAATCCCTCATTTGGAACTGTGAGACTGACCTCAACCACTGGTAAAGCGCCAGAAAATTGCTTGTGCCTTACTCAGATAGGTCTTCAGACTACTAAAGAATCTCTTCAGCAGGAAAACAGAGAACAAAATCAGCACTCTTTCCACACAAAACAGACATCTTTCTGTAGTGAAGGCAACAACCAAAACAAAAAAACCAAAACAAAACAAAAACAAGCAAAAACGAAGCCATCTGCTTTTTAAATATTGTCTTGTAGTCAAAACTATGACCCAGACTGCCCAAGTCAATGCTTTCTGTTAAACTTTTCTTACTCTCCGGGCTATGAGATTCTTGATTTTCTTGTCCGCACAGAATCGCCACCTCCATAAATTACAGTACTGTCCATTAATTCAGCTGCAATGGTTCTAAAAATCATAATGAAAACCAATAAAGCCCTCTACATTAAAGGAGATTCCTCCCCTTTGAATGCAAGGGACATTTTAACAAACAGGTTGTCAACAGTTTACAGGAGTTACAGAGTTAATGCTCTGTGCACTGCACGGTGTTATCATTTGGAATACTGTCTACCAAGCATCATAAAACCCTGACACAGGTTTAACTACTAAGTATTTCAAGAATTTTGCATGAGAAAATTGAACCAGGTAGCTAAGCGCTTAGATAAGCCACAGACTACCTCAGGAATAACCACATGTTACAGCCTGAACCCACACATCAATTAGCAAGCTTCACGATCCTCTTACAGACTAAAGAAATTAGCAAAGCAGCAATTATTTAATGCCAGCTCTACCTGCAAGTGATGGCACAGGGGCAATTCTGCTTAGAAAAGGCAACAATATAGCTAACTCTCAACAAAAGTCATACAAAAAATGTACCTGCTGCTTAACATCAACTGAAAGCAAACTAAGTGAAAAGTATTTTTCGAAAGCAGTGCTGGTATTTAAAGTCAAGAAGCATGCTGCAGGTCAGTACAGAAGAGGAAGAATTATTCCACCTACAGAGACTGAGAATCTGCATTCTTTAAATATTTAAGAAACCACATCTCAATGACAATGCAGAACCTTTCCAATTGATTCTGCATGCTTCGAGTCATTAGTGACTAAATTGTGCAGTACATAAACAAGAAAGAAGTCCAAGGTTATAAGCGCTGACTGATATCAATCTCAGAGTGCAACTATTTGTAATGTTATTACAGTCCAGCTGAAAAATATGGCTTTGTATTTCAAGTCAAAAATGTTATCAAAAAATCTGCAACTTGATTCAAAATATTGAACTATCACAGCAATGTAAAAGCAGCCCTGACTTGCAGTTTTTAAGACCATTACATTTATCCTAAGTCAATCACTCACCTTAACTCGCTGTATTTTAATGGCATAGTTCAGAAAAAACAAGGGGAGTGAATGGCAAGGTCCTAAGCTTTTGAAGATAGTGATATGGAAACAGCTATAAATTAGGAAGGAGAATTCCAAACAAGTGTGAGGAAAAATTCTATTGCCAGTCTTTTTTTTTTTCCTGATACTCAGAGTGACTCTGAACACAGACTCATTAACAGAGTTTTAAATGAATTGTTACTCTATTTAAAACTCTGTAAAGCATTGTGATAATTGTTAAAATCTCAGGAGATGAAAGGCAAGATGAATAGATAGCTTGTGTGATTCCTGTGAAAGAAAAAAGGAAAAAGTGATTTCTTTATAGCCTAATTTTTTTCTGTTTTGTGCACTCAGCAGAGAAATATACACCACATTCTTCATACATAAGCCATTGGAAATGTTTAATTACTTGTTTTTGAGAAGCATCCCTGCATCATTTCATAGACTAGACACAGATTTCTTCACAGAAACATTGAGTCCTGTGCCAGTTATGTTTATTCCTTAGATTGAAAAACACTTCCAATTTTTAGCTGCAGGATGAGCGAGAACTTCAGCAAAGAACCACAGTACGACTCTCCATGAGACTGCAGTGCAGCAATAGCAGCACCCTCTGCTGCTGAAAAATAGAAAAATATTAACATGTCAGTACAAGACAACCACCCCACCTACAGGCAAAACCAAAACTGTCACAGCTCCCAAACCTGAGACTAGCACTGAACACGACGCTAAATGAGATAATCAGTGCAAGGTTAGGTTGTGCCTCGCAGAATGCCTGACCCTTTCAGAAGTGCCAGACTCATCGGTGTGTAATACATCATGCACAAGCTATAGTTATTGAAGTAAAATAAATATTTCTGTGCTATGTGCTCATTACTTTGAGACACAGAAAAGAAAAATATGTTTAAGAGGGTTTGTCAGGCCTGCAAGGACTCCCCTTGAGCAGCACTTGTAGTCCAGAACCCTTAAGCATGGCCACACACCAACAATCCTCCTGCTCTACCTCCTTGCTGGGATTTTTTAATTTGGGTCCTCACAGAATACATTAAATTACTTTCAGTACTTTCTTCCTCCAAAACTCCATTTGTGGAAAAGTATCAAATAGCTCCTGGAATTGTATCAGGAATGGGGCAGCGTAGTATGAAACTAAAATTTACACTAAATTTCATGATGGCATTTTCTGCCTAAAGCAAAATGCAGACTTGAAGCTTAAAGACAACAGCCCCAGCTGCAACAGATACCTCCCAGCTACTGTTTCTTAATATACAAAATATTATTTTGGACAGAAGTAATAAATTCCATCTTTCAGGTTCTGTGCCATCTTAGTCTATTTTTCCTCTTTTGCCAGAGACTAACTTCAAGCATGCAAGCAGGAGAAAGAAAGGAAACATCTTATTACTACAGTTTGACCTTGAGCACATAATTGCCTTTGGAGATGGCACACTTTTATAACTACTTTGTGTAATTATAAAAACCTGTGACAATATTTGCTGGAATGCAGCTAATCCTTCTCAGGATTTACTTATTTACTGTCAAGGGACTTTTTCTAACTGAGGTAGCTTCAGTGTGAGACATAACAGAATTTCATAGGAAAAAAAACTAATATCAGTATGCATATATACAGTGACTTCTTTTTTCAGCCTTCTACAAAACATGTCAAGTAAAACCAAAGCCAAATAAATCTGGAAATTACTTCAACTCTTTAGGAACACTATTTTTTCCTACAATAATGAGGATGCCAATACTCCTCCAAGTAAGGAAAGACCAAAGCAAGAAACCAAAACCAACTCATTTTGACAGAAACTAAAAACAGTGATTAAAAACAAGATTTAAGTATACTGAAGATGACTGTCAATATTAAAAAACCTAACAAACAAGGAGTTGTAGAAATAAGCAATAAAAAGATAATTGAATAAGCTAAAATGGCATGCATATACACGTGTGCGCGTGTGTAAAATGGATTAAATTATTTTCAAGAGCTAGAACAACCAAAATATTTTAGCAATTGAAAGTAATTCTAATGGCAGATTGAAAGAAATAATAAAAGGAAATTTATTACAACCTGGATGCTAAAATACAGGCATCTGTCCAAGAGAAAATAATGCAAAGGCAGACACAGCATTAACAGAGCTGATAAAGTTGATTTCAATTTTAGCCATAAAAACCCGCCAGTTGTCACCTATGGCATCTACATCAGTTCAAGCAATGACAATACAGCTGATATATTTGTTACAAGCACCATTTTAACAGCATTAGCAGTTACATAAACAGATCTAAAGTACTCAAAAACGTTAATTTATGGAAGTTCCTTCTGACTGATGGTGACTACCAAATTCTTGTCCTTGCAGTGCTAGAAATACATCTACTGAAGGATAAAAGCAATTAAGGATAGTTGCTATGAAGTATCTGATGTACTGTAAATGCAAGTGTTTGCTCACATTTCAGTTAAGTGTAACGTGATCATTGTGAAGGAACTCAAGCAATACAAAGTAATCACAGGGCAATGGCAACAGATGATGTGACTAACAGGCAATCAGCAAAGAATGAGCATCAAAAGCACAACTGTGTGTTACCTTCGTTGCCCCCTGTGCTTGTTTAATATTTTTTTGTAACTGAAGTGACAACACTTGACATCGATTGAGAGGAGTTAAAATTAACAGTTAAGGATCTGATAAGGTGCACTGGATACAAGAAAACTATTTAACACAACCGAGTCTTGATTCATTTCTCTAGGTAGAGAAAACAGACCATTCTTACAAAACAGAAAGTTCTCTGAAAAAGGCTTGCATCGTATTGGACAAATCAGACAACCATGAAATCCTAGCACACTGCTGTAGTCAAAGACGTTAATGTGATAGTTTATTACACAAACATAAAACAGTATGAACACATTTTAATTAGCCTTGTTGCAAGAACTGAAGTTCTCATGTCCACAGTTCAGTTGAATGTTCAAAAATCAGAGCTTGAAGGGAAGCATCATACTGAGGGAAAATTAGGAAAGCATGTCTATTGGACTCTGTGTTCCAATTACTTACATTTAAGAAACCTTTTAGGAGTGAACTTGACCACTTTATGTACTGAAAAGAAAAATTTGGTAAACAGATCTTCAGTTCAACAAGAAACAGGAAGGATGAAGAGAAAAAGGCAGAGTTTCAGAATAAAGGTGCAGGAAGACCTACTTCACTAGGCTGTTTTGCTTGACAAATAGCAAATATTTTCTGAAAGTCTGCTTTAGATTGCACAGAAGGCAGTGCAGAGAGGCTCAATAATGCAGGGCATTGTAATACAATCACAACGACCTTTCTGGATTTCCAAAGTATTTCTAATGAAAACTCCTGAACCATGTGCCCTCTCATTTTAAGTTATAACTGTTTTAGAACATCATGGTAACAATTATCTCAACTACTTACACAGAACAGTAATGATGAGCAAATATTTATATACTTGTATATAATCCTGTATTGCATAATTATGTAATGTAAAAAAAAATTATTTAAAATGTTTTTAAGACTTCCGGTCGAGTTTATCAGCTTAAACAGTGAGCTTGCTGGTGTCGAGTGGAAATTTAAGACAATGGCTGGCGAATGCAGCTGGGATATGGGAATGATAATCAGATTAGAAGAAGACCTAATTCAGTAGTTTATGAGAAAAGAAAACATAAAGAAGCAAAACAGAGATAGCTAGCATGAATGCACAAAGAGGGTTCTGACAGCAGCAGATAATGTTTTATCCAGTCTCAGTATTATTCCCTGGTATCTGGAAGTCCTTAAGACACCCTACTTGTTATCAGCGTTGCTTCATAGAACTAGACCAAACTAGCAGCCGCACTGGATCAGCAGTGTGTGCCTCTGAGGAGCTGGGTTTACACCTGAAAAAACTGTAAAATAAGTCTATCAGGTTTGACTTTCCTGGGATGAGTCAATCTTCAACAGGTAGAACCAGAAATACTGCTGGTTAGCCTACAAATACCCCCCTCCTTTCTCTTCTCTAAAGCACCATACTCATTAAGCACAAATGAATCAGAGTAGAAATAAACCTGCTCAGGCACAGCTACATTTCCAAAATGATTCCTATAACAGAATGAGTTCTTCTGGTTAAGTTATGGTTTATTGAAGAATTTGTAAAAATTAATGCTAAAACCATGACCTAAGAGTACTGCCAGCTCAAGCTACCTTCTGTGCTGCCCTTTCAGGTATGCAATTAAAACTATCAAAAATGAAGTCACACCAGGAATCAAGAACAATTACCAAAGACTGTTTTCTCTACCCAGCTCCCCAGGCAATTCTTGCAGTAGCACAGCCTGGGGAAACAGCACAGAATAAAATGGCAAGCACTGCATGGCAACAAAATGCAAAGGAACTATCAGACAACACAAATTATGCATCTATACAAAATGTTTCAGACAAACTCCCTTAGGCAAAAATCTCCTTGAACATTCATATCAAATATGCCCTTAAAAAAACCCAACATTTATAAACTGCATTCAGCACTGGAGATGATTTAAAAAAAAGCTTCAGAACTGATCTTCGCTATATTTGCTCTGAGTTTGCATATTTTGAGTGTGGTTATTTTCAAAACATGTCAAAGTTTCTGATTTGAGGGTTGAAATATACATAATTTTGAGTGTAAACATCTCTTAATATTAAGTCTAAACGGGATGAATGCCAGCTGTCGCACAAGAACAAGTAACACTAAATTATGGAATAACAAAGTACCACAAGAAAACCAAATGTAGAAAGCTAACTGATATTAACTTGGACTGTACCTTACTATTACATTCCTTACTATTACATTACATATGAAGCATACACTTCAGTAGCCTGAACATTCAAATTATAAAGTTATATCATTTTCTGAAAACACGTGAAAACAAAATCTAAAAACCAAATATACTAATCAGCTATACAAAAAATACATTCATGTAGCTACCAGATGCAAACAATCTATTCACTTCTTCTAATTTATCTTCAAGACCAATTCTCTATCAATATATTTATCATAAAGCGTAGAATGGTTTGGGTTGGAAGGAACCTTTAAGGCCATCTAGTTCCAGCCCCCTGCTATAAAGCAGGGACACCTCCCACAGACCAGGTTGCTCACAGCCCCATCCAGCCCAGGCTTGAATGCTTTCAGACAGGGGGCATCCACAGCCTCACTGGGCAACCTGTCCCAGTGTCTCACCACCCTCACAGTAAAGAATTTCTTCCTAATATGTATATATTCTAAAGCCTTTTCCCTCATCCTGTCACTATATGCCCATACAACAAGTCCCTCCCCAGCTTTCCTGTAGCCCCCCCTTCAGTTACTGGAAGGCCACTATAAGGTCCCCCTGGAGCCTTCTCCAGGCTGATGACCCCCAGCTCATGCAGTCTGACTCCAATTATACTCATAGTCAAACAAAACATAAAATTGGCATGCACACTTTTCCAGAGCCACTTGCTTGCTCCTCCCTTCTATTATTCAGTACGATGCTTTTACCATTCTTTCAGATGTTACTGCTGCTCAAAGTTAATAGAACATTAAGTTAGTAGAAAACATTGCAAACAATAAAACACTGGAATTAACAGGTTAAAGTTTTAACAATAAAAATGTAATTATTTTCAAATGTTGCAAATTGGAAGTTTTCAGCAGTCACTGAACATAAGCTCCTTACAAGTAGGATAGAATACAGAATTATAAAATGACTTTATAACTGAATGACTGGCTCTTTTCTTTTTTCCCCTTTAAGATCCTTATTTTGTCAATGCAATCAATGTGATCTGGCTAGAAAGACCTTTGAGTTTCTGTACCACTCCACCCTATCTTTTTATGACTAACTCTTAGAACCAGATGTCATAGAACACCACATACACACAACCACTTACCTTTCTTCTTGCCTGCTCTGAGAAAGAATATATTAGAAATAACCCCTGGAAGGTCATATTAAACACATGAGTCTGTATATGAAAGCACCCATTAAAAATCAAGTGTTCTTTTGAAAATAGTCTTCGAAGCTCCAGTGCCTGAAAAGAAGCCCTTTGTCACATCAAACGTGCGCAAATATTTTGATTATTAACAGTTATAATGATGTAGTTTATCAAGAACTTATACAATCTACAATTTGAGTTCCTTAGGAAACGAAAAATCTTTGCTTTATTTTTAATCTTTGGTTTAGCTTTAGACATGCAAATTATTTTCCAAAATCCGGAGTTAATCAAGGTAAATAATACAAAAAAAAGTTTCTCACCTTTGTCTTTACGTAGAATGGCGAGGACTGGTGAATAGGCAAGTCTACGAGGCTACTGGAATTAGTAACACTGTTACTGTTAGCATGTTCATCTTCTCTACTGCTGTCATCAGACTGATCAAAATCATCACTCTCCTGGTCCATTTCCTCCTCCTCTTCCACCTCTTCCTCTTGATCACCAGCATGTTCATCATCATCTTCCTCTTGGTTACAAGTGGATTCTTCATCCACTGTAATAAGTCTATTGTTATTTTCTTCTAACTGTTCTTGCTGGGATTCACATCTGTCATCAAACCCAGGTTCTTCTCCTCTTATCTCTCCGTTCCTCCCAATGTGCTGCTCCTCCTGTTGTTGTCTTTGCTGCTGCTCCTCCTCTTCTACAACCCGATTCATCTGCTCCTCATCTACTTGGCTTGAGGAAGCATTAGCTCGAAGAGATCCACCAGTTCGTCGCCTCTTGCTGCCCACAGAGAGCAGTTCCTGATTCATTTCCAAAAGCCAGCTTGCTACTTCTTGGACCTTGGCTAGGCTATCTGAAGATGCAAATGCTTTCACATTCTAAAGAGATAAAAAAAGAAAATGCAGGTATTTTTAAGCTGTGTTTTTCATTATATCAAGAGACATAGAAAATCATTACACTATTCCCAAAACTTCCAATTCCAAGCAGTAATTTTCATTAGTTTGCACACTAAGTTTTTTCCAGTATCAACTTAGTCCTTCCCACTACCATACAGTCTAATTATGAGCTCTGTAAGCATTAGATTTTTCAAGTTCAGATGTTTTTCAAAACTACTTGCCCTTCCAGAAAATCCACCAGAATCATTAACACGCAATGGTTAATTTATCAAATTGTATGATATCATTTGATCAAAATCAGACAATGACCATTTTCAAGTGTCGTTATATATTCCCTCTCATTTGATCGCAGACTTGCCTGTTGACAAGTGATTAATGACTTCATTTCGATCTTACATCATAAAACCAGGTCAGGTATAACTAAATGTTTCCTGACTTCTTTATTTTAATTAAATGGAGCGGGGGAGGGGGGGGGGGGGCATTGGGGAAGAGCACCCACTGTAGAATGGTCTTACCAGTGGCGAGGCTTAAGTCAGCCACAAACACACAGCAATCGTGAGCCCTTGCAGACCAGAAACAGCATATGCCTTAATCAACTAAAATAACTGTAAGCAATGAGTCCATAATCTAACAAGTTATGAGAATGGTTAGGTAAGAGCACAGAGATTGCTCAATTTGTGTACACATTAAGGAAACTGAATAAATACTTATGTCAAACATCAGGAGACAACTTCCAATTTATCTGTGCGTACAGCTACACATACGGAGACAAGCGGGACACAACAACAGAGGATTTAACACCATCCAGCTCTGTATTAAGTTTGGCATTCGGTTTTCCAGTTCTACCCTTCCTCCTTCCCAGGCACCACTTCAATGAATCCAGCTGCCCAAAATTCAAGGGCTCTGCCAAGTATGTGATACTAGACATGAGCTCAACTAGCAGTCAGGTTCAGGTTCACAGGCTGCAAGTGAAAATACGTGCTAGGAGAAAGTAGTCAGCTTTTATTTGTAGAACCTCTGTTCTCAAGCGTACGTATAGCACATCACAACTTGACATGCTAAGTTGTAAGAGATTCAGAAAGTACAACGCAGTACAGAAAAGAAGCATGAGTGCCCAGTTTCCTCATAGCAGAAGCAGTGAAAGTCTTAAGTTTCCCTAAGCATTTCAGTGAAGATGCTCTCCAATCTTATACTACGCTCCCAGCCTCTAAAGAAAAAGGTCTTCTACCAGTCACAGGGTTTTGTTTTTATTTTGAGGTTCTAGGTTTTTCCTTATTTAAAAAAAACAACATTTAAGCATTTAAAAACATCACACTTATTGCTGAGTGGGGAGGAAAGTAACAGAAACCACAGTCCTATTTTGTTGTAATGAACCAGCCACAGAAGTTTACATACGTTGTTAAAATCTTGTTTGGAGAAGAACCTATAGATAAAAATCTTGCACGTCTCCTCTTCTGCAGGGAAGCAATCCTTACATCTCAAAAAAGTGGCTCTCAAGTTTCTACAGTCTAACCAAGTGACAATTG
Organism: Perdix hodgsoniae; assembly: GCA_035772895.1. Lineage (NCBI taxonomy): Eukaryota > Metazoa > Chordata > Aves > Galliformes > Phasianidae > Perdix > Perdix hodgsoniae. Next base: position 41,076,084 of record JAPSGF010000002.1, read on the forward strand.
CCCCCAGTAAATCCCTATGATCTGAGAAGCTGAAATACGTGATCCAAGAAATTGCCTCCTAGCAATTAGTTCCCATCCATGAAGTAGAAGCTGATCACAAAGATAATTATGCTGCACGTGTCAAGGCACAGACATGAATGAAGCAGAGAAACTGTGATGAATTCTGCTTTTACCAGTAGAATAAAACTGTTCAGGCACTGGGATATACATGACCCAAAACAGAAGCTGACAACACTAACCTTAGTGCAAGAGACGCCAAAAGAGAATGTGCTTAGTTTTCTGTAGTACTAAGTAGCACTTGAGAAAAAATATCATTGAGAGTACGCTTCGAAAAACGGCTTATTTTTTTCCCCTGAAGCCTGATAATATTGGAGCTATGTTTAATCATTCCATTTCCCAATCAGTCAAATTTATTTGTGCACACAATCTGAGTTTAGTCCAACTTACTTATCAGGCTTACTAGGTAGTTAAGGCATTAAAGTATGGATATGACAGCAGCATATTTTCTCACAAAAAGCAAAAAGATTTACATCTTTTGAAGCAATAAATCATTTCAAAATCAATTTTAAAAGGATCGTATAAGAAATTGAAATCTTAACTGAGCCACTTTAACTTCTGCCACAAATAATTCTCTAAATAGAAATCAACCCTAAGTTTTAAACACGCTCCTTAATAACAATATAATTTTAAATATATGCATCAATTATCTGTTCAGGACTTACTTTATAAAGGTGCAAACTGTTTCCATAATTTAAATCTTACATTCAATTTTTATCAGTAAGCAACATGAAAGGTCAGCATGAAAATAACGAAGTAATAAGTGCATCCAACTCTGCTAAACGCTTACACAACAAAAATAACCATTGTTACTGTTAATAATATGCCCTAATGATACTGCAGCCAATCAAATGAGTACATGCCTAGTTCTTTCATGTATTATTTTCAGCTTTTTGCAACGACTGTCAATTCACAGGGTGAGCTTCAGCCATACGTTACTTCAGTTCAACTCCAAATCTAAACCAACTCAACTTGTTTTCTTACTAGAAGCCTTTATCAAAAATTAATTACAAGCAGTACTAGATCAGAAAGCATCAATACACAGAGGTGATACATTTGCTGAAACACAGACGGATGTGCATTATCTGAGAGATTTAAAAAATTAAAGCTGCCTTCTATCACATAAGTGCTTTCAGCATTAACTACAGCCAGCTAATATGCAGGATGTAATCATTTCCAGATAGAAGGTAGATAAACAGTACAAGATCATTATTTCACAGAACCACATATACAAGACAGCTACCAGAGAACTAAGACATCATGTTTTCACCTGCTGCAGAGCCTCCTCTCTGAATCAGCCACTCCCCAGCAGATGAATGAAGCTGTTGCTTTTGTACCCACCTCAGAGAGCAGCAAGGTGGTCACACAGACACCAAGGCACAGCAGGGCAGTGGCAATGCCTGCGTGAGCATCAACACACACAACTCATTAAACTCTGTCAGCAAGCCTAGCACACAGCTTGCAGGGAAATTTTGTAATACTTTAGCTGCATGGAGAAGCAAAATAATATGGAAAAACTTAAGACAAAAAAATCCCTAAGAAAAGTGGAAGCCCCAGCATGGAGCCAACCAGAAATACAAAGTTGAAGACCACTTCTCTACCCATATTCCGCCTTAAACACTGCTAATGCTGAAGTCTTCATTTTTATCCACTACATGCTCACAGGAAATAGATTTAGGAAAAAAAATCACCTGGAAAGACAGTTGCTCAAACCACCTGTAAGAAACAGGGGGACATTTCTCAGGCCAACCTGCAACCACAGTGCCAGCCCCGAGGGCTGGAGCAAAGAACAGTGCTCATGCTTCTACTTTCCCACCAGAGCACCTCAGCACTCTTGGAAGTGGCAGGAGTTGGTTAACACTTCTACACCTGTAATAATGGAGCTACAGAAATACCAGGAAACCTCAGAAAGTACTACTAGTTTTCTATCATTTCATTTGTATCACTTGAAACTAATCAAAAAGGAAAAGGTGTAGTTGACAACCAGGAGGTAATGTGGGATAAGCAGCTCGGCTTCACCAAGGGTAAATCCTGTCTGACCAAACTTGTCACTTTTTATGATGGCATAACTGCATCAGCGAACAAGGGAAGAGACGCTAAGGTCACCCATCTCAACTTCAGTAAGGCCTTTGACACCATCAATATCCTTCTCTCCAAATAGGAGAGAGATGGATTTGGCAGGTGGACTGTTCAGTGGACAAGCAACTGGTTGCAAGATCGTACCTAGAGAGTGGTGGTCAATGGCTCGGTGTCCAGATACAGATCAGTGATGCCCCTGAAGCATCAGTACCTAACTCTTTAATATCATCATCAGAAACATCAATGGTGGGATTGAATGCACCCTCGGCAAGTTCGCACATGATGCCAAGCAGTGCACCTACAGTTGACATGCTTGAGGGATGGGATGCCATCCAGAGACCTAACCAGGCTCCAGCAGTGTGCCCAGGTGAATTTGAGGTGCTCCTCGAATGACTTCTGCCAAACATACACCCGACAGCATACAAAAAAATAGATTAAACATTCATTAAATTAAAAAAAAAATCAGACACCACTATTAATGTTTCCTGTTCAAATTTAATTAAGTCCAGCTGCCTCCGCTCTTCTTGTTTGGCCAGTTTTCATTACCTATCCTCCCATCCTTATATCTACCTTTTCAGGCTTTTCATCAAGTCTATGCATCCTAACTTCCCCTCCTAAATAAAGGAACACTGGAAAATGATTTAAAGCTACGTTTCCTTCAACTCTGAGCTGGAAAGACTGTGCAAGATCCGTCACATAATACTAACTCCTTTAGTAGATACAAGTGAAGCGTATAAAACAGGATAAAACATGAAACAGTACACAAAATCCACTAGACAATAACATCACAATTAGTAGCTTAGGGAATACAAGTAATTTCTATTTGAGTTTATGTATATTTACTAGTGCTTCAGTAGAGTTTAAGGAAACATCACAGGTAAGAAATGTGACTTCTCATGAGCAAAGCTTGAAAACAGCTCGAGCTACAAGTAGCCAACACACTTATTCTGTAGGTTATGATAAAACATACATGACTTGGTCTTATTACTTTATACAGACGCCAGTATTTTATACAAAGAAAATCAAGAATCCAGCACTCACTGCATTCTTCTGGTCATCAGCTACACCCATACAAAGGCTCCATCCTGCAAATGTCCAAACCCTCCTTAAAATTCATCTGAATCAAAAAGAACATTTTCTGCTCAATGGGTCTTTATCCTGTTTGTGCGAGGAGAATAAATTCTTTCATTTTATGGATCTATCATTTTTTCTGCTCTATATTTTGCTCTTCCATACTATTTCCTTATGATCTTCACTTCTATACTTACAACATCAACACAGAACATTAACTTTTAACATCTACCCCCTATTCAGAAACAAAGAACATTGCATAGCATGTTGGCGCAGGTGGATAAAACCCTCTTCAGCCATTATGGTAAAATTCTGGCCTCTTCAAGGCAGATTTCCTGAACCCTTACAGGCAGTGACAACAGGCAGAAAAGCTGCAAAAGGCACCATGTGCATGCTTGTTCTGTAAAGGCAGGCAGACACAGATTCACCTGCATCAAACCACCTGTGAGGTTCATGCACACACACACTGTAAAATGTAAAAATAGAGACTCGCCGACAAACTTCATCAACACAAAACAGGAAAAAAGGAAACCACTAATCTTTTATATAGAGCACTTGTGTGCAACAGAAAATTCTTGTATTTGGAAAAAAACATGCACGTCTCCTTGCTTCAAAAGGGAGAAAAAATATTGTAACTATCAACTATTGATTCATGTTTTATACAAGGTACGTTTTAGTCTTAAAACTTGACATTCAAAAAATGAGAATCATTGCAAAATACCATGAAATGAGCATGATAGGAAGAAAATGGACAAGTGATCCACTGAGGATGCTGCTGAAAGACTCCCTCACCTAGTAATAATTGCATAACAAAAATCTTAAAGTCCTTGTCCTCAAAAGGCATATATGTATATCTCACACAATTACCAACACGAACACATGGCTACTGAAGAAGCAGAGTTCACATCTGGTTACCAAGAATCCAGCTCAAACACCTTGGCTTCGTAAAAGCCAGGGCCAACAGTAAGACTCCAAAAGTTACTCTTTATTTTTGATTTTGTATTGTTGTGATTTTATTAGGAAGAGTGAATGGATGTAACTCACTCTATATATATTCACAACATTGTTTTAAATCTACGAAATATACTGTGAGAGGTAACAGGAGATAACGCTCAACAGCGTATCTGAATGCAGAATATCTAAATAACAGAAAATCTTCAGCTACATTAGTAGGGCAGCATACAGGCTGAAAAGTGCTGAGACTGGAAGAACAGGCAGGCAGATAATTATACTGCCTTCAAATTTAAAAATGCTGCTGCTTACTTAGTGAAGCCTAGAAATTTAGCAACAGGACCATAACAACTCTTATTTATGCTAAATACTAAGAAAACATAGAAGTTCTCTCTCCAAAAACTCACCATTAAACATCCCATGACAAGGGTGACAGCTTATACAAGTGCTGCAAGACAGTAAGCAGTTCTTAAAACCTGTTAGTTGGGAAATATGGAGCTTGGCTTAAGCCCTCCAGCCCTTCCCCAAAAGTAAGTTAAAGGAGCTCATGGGTCTGAGGTTGTGATAGCTTTCCAAGTCAACCCCAAACCTCCATAGCGCTCAGCACTGTGTTCACCTCTTCCACATGCTTTTCTACCCTCAGACTAGAAGACCTATGACTATCAAAAGCCCTCGAGGTCAGTTAGACAGCTTCACTAACAGTAAATATGAATGCACACGGAGACATCAGCTGCTTGGAAGAACAAACATTGAAGATGTTTTAACGCAGCTCAAGGTCTTTTATCTACATGTAAAAAGGCAGAGAAAGGGAAATCACACTCCTCCTCTTGCTTTCTACAAGGAACTCCAGTAAAACCAGGCTGAGTGCATATCATAACACTAATTAAGCTCTAGCTTCCAACAGAGGCAACCAAACCCCGAACAACTGCTCAAGAGCACACCATTTTAAGTAAACGGGCAAAATGGATACTGTGCAGAAACAAGTAGTTTGTTTCAAGGCATCTCAATGAACTAGCTGAAACCTGATGATTTCATCTAATAGGCAAGAAGCAACAATATCCAACCATTGAATGCTGAAGTCAGAAAAATCCAAATGGAATTAAATACAAGAACAGCTACACACTGTAACAGCTTAGTAGGAAGACGGTATATTTATCACCAGTAAACCTTCAATTAGAAGAATACTCCAAGTTTAACACACACATTTAAAAGCTGTGGAACACTATGCACAAACACAGCTACCAGACTCAGCCTCTGCCTGGAAACACACACAGGCAACCTCCCTTCTGCTCCAACAGAGCCGATGCAGTTGAAATGCAGATGCACTGTAGAGTCAGATCAAAACTACAAAGCTTAATGCACAGGGCAGTAACCGGCACAGCCAAAACCATCTTAAAGTAAATCCTTCTTCAGCATCTGCAACAGTTTGGAAACATAGCCTCAGGGCAGCAGTGAGTTTCCAACAGAAAAAAAACCTACAGACTTGAGCACCGCATCAGGCTGAATTGCTTTCTGAATCCATTCACACAGGCTGTACCTAGCATGGTGCTGTGCAAAGCAGCATCGTAAGAGAAATACACAAATAACTTCCAAGCAGAGCTGCTCATTATTAATGCAAAGTATTTGAAGGTAAAAGCAAAACAGGATTTGGCAGCATTAGTGCTGCCATTAAGATGCTAGGTCTAAAAACCTCAAAGTGATTTATGGAGTACCCAGCTGACTTCTGTCTCTGTTTCTTTCCTGTCCACTAATCATAAAAGTCATTTTGGGTCCATTTCCCCAAATTATGGGTTTTACTGATAGCGAACTGCAATTTTAGCAGATGGCTAGTGTCAGCTTCTGGCAAAAAGGCAGCATGATTTCTTGGTCAGAATCTCTAATTGAAATGCTACAGAAGTGCAGCATAAACAGGCATACACAGCAATAAAAGGTTAATTTGGAACACAGAACAGAAGAGATGGACAAAATAGGTAAAATTCAGTTGAAGTGAGGGGAAAGACTTTGAAGACAGAAAGCAACAGTTCATTTTAACATGAATTTAATTAAATTTAAATTGAAGGAAGGAGAAGAAATTAATATTAAGTACTAACTCTAAGTTAGTACAGTACTTAGTAAGTACTAAACTCTTCTGTACCTCTGAACTGTTTGAGATGAACAGCTCTAGGGTATAATGACAGCACAAGCAGGTGAAAACACACGCTTTCACTGAAAAGCATTCCACTGGTTAAAAAAGAAAGGAAAACACTGTAGGACAGAAGCTGAGGAAAGCATGAATCAAGGCTGGTGACTAGAATTTAAAAATATTTATATCTAAATTATTCTAAGTGTTTAAAATTCAGCATCTCCCATTTCAAGCAACTTTACCATTTCTATTTGCATTTTTTGTTTTCATTTGCCTACTCATTAAACAAGTTTGAAGGATTATTATCTATAACATTCAGCTGTTATGTAGCCCTAATTGCTAGGGGAAAAAAATTAAGTAATTTTGTTAGCACTGCTAATGCAGCTGGGAGTAAAAGGCTGCAATATATTACACACAAATTGATTTGTGTTGCTTTTTTTCGTTGTTGTTTTAGTTTGGCTTATTTTTATTTAAGTTTGATTCAGTAGAGTTATAAACTGAATCTCTGAGATAAGAAAAGGTAGCTTGGGATCCGGTCATGAAAGAAATTACACTTCATGCAATCAACACAAGATACTAACACCGGTATGTTTTACCATTTTGAGAGAAAAATGCAGATCAAAACCGTTCCCACGAGGCTGCAGTCAAAGAACAAGTAATGTGTATTTTATGTAGAATATCTATCTGTCCACTGTCCCAATTTTTACTTTACAACGTGTTCATCTGTGTGTATTCAATCTGATTTTGTGCAGCATCCACTTGGCGATATTGGCTCAGTTCTAAATAAACAGTTTTCAAAGATGAATTCAAGAAACACACTTTGTGGAGTTAGTCAATAAACTCACTAAATGCCTTTTTATCAACATCTGATTCAAAGTCTTGGACTTATTTTTTTCCTTTTAATAAAAGAAATAAAAATAAAGAAGAACAGCAGCATTTACCACACTTGCTGAAATCTGTTAATGTTTGTTTGCTTTCTCTGCATCTTTCACAGAAGACTTAAGTAAAACAAGGTCACATTCTACTGGGACACAGCAGAGCAACACCCTCTTGGCATCTCACCTAAAGGCAAAAAAATATATAAAAAAATATGGTTTCCACACTGTATTGAAAACAGCAAATGCCTTCTCATTAACCTCATATCTCCAGAATGCTGCTGACCACACACTGGCTACTTCGCATTATGTTCCTTGCGTCACCGGGAGGCATTCCGGCAGCAGATCGAAGCTCTAACCTTGCAGGACAACACCATGCTTGCCTGGTTTGAAAGAGGAAGATAACCCAACTCATCAAAAAAAAAACCCTCTGGCCTCTGCCCAGACAGACACTTAACTGGCTCCGGTGGAAAAATGGAAATGGTTGCAATTACTGTTATTAGTTTAATGCCCTTAAGAAAGCTCTCTGTGAATCTTACTCCAGTCACTGATTAAGAAGCACGGTTCAGCAGTAGAACATTTGGATGAAGTAACAGGCAGCAGAGACCAACCTTTTTCTGAGACTAATACCACCTAAGATGCTGTTGCCCCTCTGCCACAGAATACTGCTGGCAAAACCCCATCAGCAGCCGACTACCTGAGAGCCCCCAGACCCCCTCCAGACAAAGTCAGGAGAGTCCACAAGTTTACCAATGAGAGCAAACAGCCACCGTGCTGCCAGCCCAAAAAAAGCAACTAATGTGACCCGTTCTGAGGACAGCAGCCTGTACACCCTTCCAGGGCAAGCAGCCCCGAGGCCGATGAACATCTTCATGGCTGCAACATGAACACCTACTCAAAATCTTAAATTCTCAATTAAAAAAAGCCAAATTTCACTGCTAGTATTATGGATCTAAGCTTGGCTGTTAAGGCTGACAGAAGCCACATATTAAAGGCCTCAGCCAATACACTGACCCAGCAACTTGCTGTCTTTTGAACTTGACATAGGAACAGCAGAGAAATGGCTGTGTTACTTGGCAGAGATTAGGAAAATAGGGTGCATTCTTTTAACTGAAAGCTAGTGATACGTGCTTTCTTTTCCACATCAATATGGATACATTGGCACAACTAACTCTCCCTAGAATATGAGCAAAGGCATGCTAGTAAAAGCTGCTTGATATTAACTTAGCAGCATCCACACTGCAGAACGACATGGCAATGACAGCAGAAATAGAGAAGAGACTTCTGCTGCCCTGAGGTACACTGGTGCATTTCTTCATACAATTCTTTTATGCAGACACGCTTGCTTTAAACTCACTTTAGGAAGAACGGATACATCTGTCAGATATTATATCAACACAGTGTGGTACAACTTGAACTGACGACAGCAGCAGTATTCTTCTTGGAATACAGAAAAGCTTCCTAACCTCAACAGCATCATATGCACAAAGTAGATAAGGGGTAAATCCTACAAAGTTAGCGTGGAGACCAAGTGCCCAAATCAAATTAAGCCAAAGCAAAACAAGTTCCCCTATGAATTGCATTTCTTCTCTCTTCCACATCTTTTCCCAAACGCTGACAACTGAAATCTTCAGTTTCATAGTTTGACTCATTAGCTGTTAACATTACCCATCAACATTTACAAAAAACAGTTCAGTAAATTTCAACATCTCAGAGCTTTTTCTCCCCCTCTCCTCCTTTTTTAGTCTTTTCTTTTTGACAACACGTATGAGTTCAAATGAGGCTACTCTTTCCACTTATTAGCAGATGTCTGAAGAGTTAAAAAGGCACTTCAGAATCTTTTCCTAGTACAGACTGCTTTAAATCTAGGATGGACAGTGTTCAGAAACAGCATCCTCAACTTCTGCCTCTCTTTATAAATGCGTTTGTATCACCTGCCTGACAATGCAGAAAAGAGTTACCAATTCTAAACAAATGCCTTTAATCAGCCACCATAAGCATGTGTCTGATACAGGCTGCCATCTCACCAAAACACCACTACGTCAGGGCCACACAGATGAACCACAGCATCTCATGCTGATGTGGAAAGGCTGGGATAGTTGATTTGCAACAGTGAACCCGTCAAAATGGCAGCTGTAAACCAGCAGAGGCACTAACGTCATTGTCTTCACCCACCTTTACTACAGGGCAATCCATCCTCCTGACATTTCAAGGGTGCTGTCAGTGCAGATGCACACAGTTGAAGAGAACTGCTATCCTTTTAGGATAGCAGAGTCGAACAGCACGAGCTGTATTGATCAAACACAGAGCATGCTACTCCCCATGCAGACCTGATGTCCGTCCCTGCTGCTATGTCAGGTGTACAGCGTTGCAAAGGTCAGCTGCTATGCTACACAGCTGCCACACAGTTCTTCGACATCAGCACATTTCTGAAGCAAGTAGATGAAGTTACTTTGGCCTTCGTGAAGGGTGCCTTAATGTTCACAGGGAGATTTGTCAGACGGCTGACAGCAGGTGGAAATCTAAAGCAGCTGATATGGTACAGTCTGTGAGAGAAGACTGTCTTATACGTGCCACATACAGCCTCAAAGTGATAGGAAAGGGAGTCTGAAGAATCTAATGCAGAAGAGGACAGAACAGCACGAATCTCAAGGATACAAGGAACAGGTAGGGCACATTTCTATGTTGGTCATTCATTTTCTAACGGAGAAAAGATGCTCAATAAAAAGACATGTAAAATGCATGACTCAAACAAAATGTTAAGGCTAATTTCACACTATTTCAGAATACTGTTTTATCCCCAGCACATATGTGTTGAGTTATTTCACTACAACTGTTTCTAATAACATAATTCCAATTTGGAATACTTGCTGAATAATACTTTGGATAGCAGTAGCTGTAGCACCAACAAGAACAGAGTGTCTGTACTTGCCCTTAAGGGAAAACTTGGTTGATTAGGTTTTGTCTTCTGATAGGCGCAGCTTGAAGACTGTAAATTGTTCCTTACAGTAATTACTCACACTGCAACAGCCCAAGGCTTTTACTAATGGTAAGGCTCTCTCACTGAACAGCTCAACTTCTCAGCAAGTCTAGTCCTGAAATGATGAAAACAGAATACAGTATAAACCAAGCTGTCAACATGAAGCCCAATTCATCCACCACAGCTTTCACACCTGTCTGTCTTAATTTTTCTTATAAACTACACCTGGGCTTCCACACTCTCAGATATAAGGCTGATTAATAGATGGTACCATTCTATCCAAAATTCGAAAATCACTTTGTGGTCACCAGAAAATCAGAGCTAGCTATCTGCTCAACGGAAGCGTCATTACACGAAATAATTACAGTTGAATTAAGGTATTTGCATTTCCATTTCAATCATTTTAACACTTGATATCTGGCTAACAAATTTTCTTCCACCAGTAAGAATCAAAGACACAAACTGGGCATTGAGGTACGCTTGCATTTCCAAGTGGCATCACTTGCAGATTTCAAATACTAGCAAGAACATATTTCCTACTCAGTGTGGTACTAATACACTGGTGTTCATTACGAAATCCATAGCCACTCTCAACGGTAATGTAATGAACGTGGGGCAGTGACACCAACAGGAGCTACAGATCTGCACTTTCCGCTTAGACTGAGACAAGAATACAGTCCCACAAGCTAAGCCATCTTCAAGAGCAGACACAGACCTGAAACCCCGTGCTTAAGTGCTTCAAGTATCTGGATTCAATATGAGAAATAACCGCTACACCAAAGGCACCAACTGTTTCAAGAGTAGGTAATAACTCTTCGAGCTGTCAGAAAATATTTCGTAAGCTTTCTGGAATAAAGTGCACAAGATTTATTTTGTTCTCAATATACATTTCCTGACACATTAACTAAGCTGCTCAAATAAACTTCTAGAAAAAAAGAGAGGTTTAGGTAGATGCATTAACTCTTCCTGAGGTGTAGCCCAGCCTCTCCTCAACCTGCTTATCACTTTATCCAACCAGATCCCCTGACATACCAGTGCACGTAAGCATCATTAATCTGCTTGAGTCAGAGTGAGCCAGGTTCGCGTAAAAGTTTAAGTTCTTAGCAAAGCAGATTTGTTTTGCCTGAAATAGATTAGAAAGCAACTGCACGAGCAGTATCACAATGCAATTAGAGACATGCATCCCAGAGTCCCAAGAGAAATGGCCAATGCTGTCACCATGCCACTCTCAGTGATAGTTGAAAAGACACAGATGTCAGGTGAAGACCCTGGTTACTGGAAAAAAAGGCAACGCCACATTCATTTTTTTAAGAAAGCAAGAAAGGGGGACCGAAGGAACTACTGCCCTGCCAGCCTCACCTCTCATCCAGGCAAGATTACTGAACAGCTGTATGGTGCAGCTGACACACTTGAACCTAAAGAGACTGCAGCAGGGAGCCCAGGGGAACCTATTGAGGTTCCACTGATCCAAGTGTAAGGACTTGCACCTGGATCTGGCAGTTCCTGCTACTCATGGCAGCCAAGTCTGCTCACTGCAACCTAAGAGCACCCACTTACAAAATTAAAGCACACTTGAAATTTATATTTTGCTCTGTTTCACAGCTTCTCCACACTGATAAGAGCCACTGGAAGTGAACTAAGGATTTAAACAAGTTTTAGAAAGTTGGCATCTACAGCTAAACAAGTTCTAGAGTTAACTTCAAACTTAGAGGAATCAGGTGAACCACACAGGTGACATATAGAGACCAACTGCTACCTTCCACTTCCCCTTTTTAAGGAAAGAAAAAGTTGCAAAGTTGGATGAAAATGTCCAGTTTTGTCCAGGGAAAAAACTACTGTTATTTTGTTCATAAATGAAGAGTGGAGTATTGGTCAAACTGAGTTATCAGAATAATCATATCTCATGACCCTCATTTGTAGGCTTCCTCCTTTGGCAGTCATTGTCATAAACGATCACTCTGAGATAGCTGACGAGGACAAAATTTCAAGGACAAAAAAAAGGCCATGCAAATACCCAGATGGCAAACACACCACAGAATGTACTACTTGGCCAAAGCACTTACCTCCCAAAATAGTTACACTTCCTAAGGTACTTGCAATAACCTCATAAATCTAGCAAATACAAAACAAGTTGACAAATACAAGCGAAGACATCACCAATGCCTTCTAGAGAGACTTCGAAGAGACATGCCATGCAAGGCCACATACATTCCACAGCTGCTAACTATGACAAAGGGTCCTTTAAAAGGTAAAGAACATACTCTTTTGCCACAATTACACTACATACACTCACATCTGCTTCTATTCTGCTACCACTTTCTTATTTACTTCTCCAGAAAGGTCCGAGAAAACAAATTTTTGCCTAGTACTCCTTATCTACAGACAGGAGGCAAAGTCATCAGTTTCACAGAAGACCCTGAGATGCAGGCATGCAAGCAGGAAAGCAAGACAATTTATATTAATATCCAAAACTAAGGAACTGAAAGCTAACCTTGTGACATATCTTAAATATCATTTTAGAAATAACTTTCAGGTTACCAAAACTGTGCTACATTATCCAGAGAACAACAAAAGATAAGACTATCATTAACCAATCAATAATACTATCCCAAGTTTTATTTGTTTTAAACAAAAAGCACTGATGAGGAGGAGAGAGCAGAAGGTAAGATGCTCTATGTACATGCAGTAAGTTTGGCATGTCTGAAAACCTAGTGGTTTCTAGCTACAAAATGCAGTACTGTTGTTGAGCACAGGGTGCTCTTATCAAATCCTCATCAGCACAGAGATAGCCACAGAGTGTTCACAGATGTTGCAATATGTTGTAAGAAAGAAGAAGAAATAGGATGCAGGTCAATCTGCATCAACTGAATCTCTTCTATTCTGGCAGCAGCAGTGCCATTCTCTACTTCCATGACAGCTTAACACAAAACCCAATAAAATCAACACTTGTGGGTCATACATTCACTTATATTTTATAAAGGAGTTATTATAAGTTTACAAGATGTGATGAGAAGTCCAAAATGTTTTTATTTTTGAGAAGTATCTGCAGTTGCTTTTGACCTGTCATTCACTTGCTTATGTAATGACCATATGCATGCCAACTATATGCTTCAGCAATAATAACCAAAGACAGCAGGGGTCGTGAAGGATGGTAATTAAATGGCACGTCAAAGCTCTGCCCTTTTGAGAGAAAATTGGAGGGAAAGTCAAGTCTGACACATCTTTCCAAGTATTACCATACCCTGTGAGAGGATCCAGGAAGTTAATCTACCCCTGCTTGTTTATATATCACATTTACCCTTTCCGCTGAACAATGCCAACAATTAAGCAGCTTCCACACATTTCTGAAAACAGTTCAAGTCTAGGAGCTGTGCGAGAAGCACAGTAGAGCTTGCTTCTTAATGTGTGTATCACCTGTGAATAGGTCATAGTATGTAACGTAAAATCCAAATACAGATGCTCCAATTTGCCCAAGTACAGATTTGACAAATGTTAACCAGGACTTAGCACTGTCCATAAACATGTAACTCTACAAAGAGAACAAAGCAAGTCTCTCTTGCACAGGGGAGTCCACCATCTATGCTCTGTAATAGATGGATTTCCTTATCAGAATTCACAAACCATAGATCAAGAAAAGGAATATGGAAAAAAACATCACAGTTGCTTGCAACACGTAGATTTGCTGCTTTCCGGTGCCTCAAATACAGCACAAGGAAATTGGAAGTGCTAACACAGGAAAGTGGGACTTGCTAATGACATAACAAAAAGCATATTTTGAAAAGAAAGTAAGTTTCGTAAGTTTAACTCAGAAACTGTCCATTACAACTGAGAATAATCCAGACAGATGTGACAGCTTAAAACTAGAAGTGAACTAAGTATGCAGAGATAGCAAGGGAAAAAAAAAATATGAAGAGTGGAATAAATTATACAATATAAGGCCTCAGACAAATTATAGATAATTCATTACTAGATACAGAGTAAACAGGATCAGATCTGTTCAACGCCTGTAGCCAAGAAAGTGCATTATTGATCTACTGTATTATGCAGGGCTTGGAAAAAGTTGACGACTCAGGAGTAAGTGCTCCAGCATATCAATTTTTATATTTAGCAACAGCTGAAACAAGCAGAAATGGACACTTCATAACATTAGTACTTGATTGTTTATTTTATGCTTCAAGACAAATTGGCTTTATGCATCTAGAAGAGGAACACTGTCACGAAGTCAAAAAACTCAACTCCTTAATTTAATAATATTTAAAGCTTCTCTTACAATTGAGATGAAGTGATTCCAAGCGGCATTGTCCTTGCAGCACATCAGTGATACTGTTATGAACAAGACTTTCCTAATAGAAAATCTAACAGTCAAGATGTTAAACCAAAAGAACACCAACCAGACTAATGCATAGAACAGCTGCAACGCTCAGCAAGAAATACCAAAAGAACTTGAGAGACAATTTATTTATTCGCCACAGCCAGCTTTTCAAGATCATAGATTTGCACAAAGGCTGCAAAACATGGTCCAAGTATCATATCACGAATGTGGTAAAAGGATGTTCAAGCTTTGTGTGGCACCCTGAGCAAAAACTGAGTTACTTAAATGGCTTAACAGATTTGCAACAGGATGCAAGGAAAAAGCCACTGATTAAACATGGAAAAACACATTCAGGATTAGTACTAGAAGATAGCAAACAAGAGGTTCTCTCATATCCAGTAATAACAATATTTTGACTTGGAGACATCAATAAATTTCACAGAATCAAAGGAAAAAGAGGGAAAACAAAATGACCTGCATTTCTCAGTAGCAAAGATAGCTTAAGTACCTCTCTTACAACTCGTGTGTTTTCTGTTTTTCTTTTTTTAAAACTAAAGGTATAGCTACATTCAAACAGCGCGAGAAAATACATGAAAACTTACTTGTGAATAGAAGCAGCTAAATAAAATTTTAAAATGCCAGCACATCCTTACTGTTTCCCCCTCAAAAAGCAATGCCAACTGCAAGCGAAGCTTGATACCATCTGCCACCTCCGTGTCATCAGGACATCCACCACAACCATCCTTCTAGAAGCAACAGCACAAGGTGTAAGTATTCAACTGCCCACATTTACCTGTTCAGGGAATTACGCATTTGCAAAGCTGCACATGTGGATACAAATTTTTTTCAGATGAAATGGCTAAAAACGAATTGATAACAGCTACACAGCCAGTGAACTACCATCATCTTTTTATTTCTCATATACTCCTACAAGCAGGTACTTGTTTTATGTATTTTATTTTCTGTATTTCCACCTAGAGTTTTAATTATCTAAGTCAAAGGCCAACTACACACACTGGGGTGGCACCTACCTCATTCAGTATTCAGAGACCTGGTCCACAGACAATTCACACAATCTCAGTCCTCTTCTCAGGAAAAATGGAATGACTCTGGCATATTTTTCATTCCCCCACACATTCAGTCCATACATTTTAGTGATATAGGATGCTATTGTGTTGATTACATTCACAAATTTAGGTTTCATATGTCTCCGTGTTCTCTTTCAATTATAAATTCCTTGAGTAATGTTTGAGTAACAGAAAGAAGTTTTACTTTTTGGATTAGCCTACTGTGTTTCACCAACTTAGAAGGATTATGTTACTGCACTGTATGAGGTTTGAATAACAACAGTAATTCATTATCAATATTGCTATAACAGGATTCAACTTGTCATTGAAAATATGTTGATCTGAAGCAGTAACAGAAATATTCCTTCCCAAAATCAGGCAACAACTTTCATACCACTTTTTCTCCTCAGTTTGTGTTGCTTTGAAATAAATGCATTACTTCCTTATTTAACCCTTTCCCTACTAAATAAAGCATGCTTATTAGCACATAGCATAAAATACTCATCTTCTCCAAAGGAGCAGATACACTTCCAGGTGAAGACAAAGAATTGGAAACATCAAGCCTAATTAAGACAGCAAATTCCTCAACACATAAATTTACCCTGAAGTTTCTTGTTCAACATAAGAGCATAGTTGGCACCAACAAGAGAATCTTACTAATTGTTCCAGTTCAACTCAAGTACCTTCCAAAAGACAGGCAAGATTGGCTCACCTATTAAACTCAAAACTTAACATGTTAGGAAATACCACAGCAAGCCATCTTACTGTTATCTTTCAAGAGACTACAGGCAGGAGAGCTGCTCCAACAACTTCCAAAGGGAAGAGCACTGCTAAGGAGCTAAGGTCTAGCCTCCAGTAACTGCCATCCTAATTCTATCTCGTCTTCTGTTGTTGCTCCTTAATCTTAATGATAGCATCTCTTAATGATACATTTTCACTGTAGCGAGTAAGAAGTTTCTCAGCTACTCAGTAATTTCCATATTGATTCTTCATATTTCACTTTATTTTTTTCTAAAGACCATGCACGATATTTTAGAAGTGTACTTCTTACATTAGCAGACATAAAAGGACTCACATTAAAGGCTTGTTTTATAAGTAACAAGAACAGGAGGCCACCGGCTTTTAGCACTTCTGTAATCCACTGCAATTACACGGACAAGAAGCCACTCTGTGTATTAGCACTGAGTGAAACAGCCTCTGCTGACATACGGATATAAAATCCTGTACCCACTTGCTACTGCCAGCACATTCAAGTACATCAGATGACAGCTGAAGCACTCAGGACAAATTAAGACCTAGCTGTGAAAATCTCCATATATGTTTTGTCCTGAACTCACCTGGAGCAGTAAAACAAATGTTACACTCATATTTCAACACATGTAAATGCCTGAAAAGCTCCTGACTAAATTTTTTGAAGAGATTAAGGAAGAAAATGACTCTCTTAATGCTATTCTTCACTTTTTTTTTTGTAGTTTGCTTTTATGGTTAATTTACCCTGTATTTTTAATGCCTAAAGAAAAACTAGCTGAACCCTCTTCACTCAAGAAAAGAAGAGACTTGCCACCCATTGCAAAGCTGATGATAAGTAACAGCTATGACAAAACATTACACTACCCTCCAAGCCATAGCTAGTCAGGATCTTTGCACCTCTCTTGAGGAAAAATGTCCCTGTCCTACAGTGAAGATCCCCCAGACTCTGAAAGTGTAAGTCTCCTCCCTTTATTCAAGTATGGTGCACCAACTATGGTATAAGACTGGGTTCGGCATTTTTACCTAACTTTTTTTTTCCTTGGCATTTTTTAGGTACACATACCTGTTTGGAGGGGACAGGTTTCCCATTCTATGGGCTCAAACAGGATCTGAAACGCTCCAAAACCCAAGTCATATTTGTTACCTTTGGCAGCCACTTGCTCAGTGTAACAGCTCACAACCATCAAGCGTGATTTACAACCTGATTTACAGAGGTTCAGGACCACAAGGAATTTGAAAGCAGATTACTACTGGGAAAAGATTTTCATGTAAACAATTTCCACTGTAAAATAGCAAAAGGATTGCTAAACACTGCATAAAGCAATACCTTTAAGTGAAGACTGAAACATAAGAATCTATTCTTGTTCTTCATAAATAAAAACGTGTCCCCTTTAAGTTTATCCAGAATAGAAGCAATGGTCACCAATGTGGTCAGGAAAGTTGTAGTCTAGGAAAGATTAGTCTAAGTTGCAACTTCTGCATCTTTTGAATGGCAATTATCTTCAAATGCAGTACTATTTTCCCCCACCAATTTTTGTAGTGAAGCTCTATAAGAATGAAGCTCAGACAAAATATTTTAACTATTCATTCTTCTAAACTCAGAAATGCCAGTAGTACGCAGCTAAGCAAGATGCTTAACGTACCTAAAAAACAGTCTGCATACAGGGATCACAAGATACATTTTTTCAGGAGAAACTACCAATGAACACATATGCAAGCTTAAAAAGCCTTAGTTACAAAAATGGATTGTGTGAATACAATATTGGAAGGACTCCCAATGCATCTGTAAGCATGTATATACTGACAGCCGTTGCAGTTCTGCCATTCTCCAAGATGAAAGCTGACAGCAGATCAACTAGCACATACATAAATTTAAAAAATTAAAAAGAAATCAAGCCTCAAATGGAACAGGTAGCAACTACTGATGTTACTAATTTGTATTACTGTACAGCTAATTCATGTTTTCTTTCAAATTCAGCTGGCACACCACAAAGATTCTGATGTATTGCACTAAGTCAGCAACATGATTTTCACAACTTTAGGTATGGAATCATAACTATATTAAAGGTATATTTTTAGGTAAACAGAAAACCATTTGTGACCTATCGTTCACCAGTAAATTCTCACTCAAAATTATACACTGCCACAGCATTAAGAGAGAAAAAAACAGCACTGCTCCCCACTTGGTCCACACCGGCTATTTCTTCTTTTCCTTGGTTTATGACATGTACAACTGCTCAAGAAATAGTCTGTTGTCACTCAGGATATTGTGGAAAAATAACTGTGGCTGTGGGTAGAAAAATGCTTCTGTGTATGATATGAATATACCATAATTTAATTATATTATTCCTTGTCCTGAATATTGAGTATGAGCATAATCAGCTGCAGGAATGAAAGGTGAAATTCGCATTCTTTGAGGAAAGGGTGGGAAAAAGGGACAAACTGGCTATTACTGACAACAGTGCACCTGGGAAAGTGAGAACAAACAATGAAAGTGACCAGGCAAGCAGATGGAGCAAAATAGCTTGGAGGGAGAAAAAAATCAAAACAGAAAAAGCTCAGATGACAGCTGCATTAGTTGACACACAATCCCTCATGGCTGGCAAAAACACTACCCAGGTACTGGTGAAGACATGTCAGAAAGGAAACTGAAGGAATAAGGTACACATTTCCAAAAAAGACTACAGAGACCAAGGGGAAAAAAAAAAAGCTTAAAAGATAGGGACAAGTTTTTGTGTTCTTTTCTTCCCCAACTCCAGATGTGAGAATGAGTCATTATTTCTTCCTGCATATACATTACAACAGTCTCACTTTCTTTTTTGTGTCCCTAGGGCCTATAAATATATACACACACAGGCCCACAGAGCACAGATATATCTGCTGAGATTTTTTTTTGCTCTCATTATTCAGTGGAAGCATAATAAAATACGCCCTAGAAACATCATATTTCCTGGGTTGCTCAATGCTATACATATGGTATGTTTTGCTGTTGACTGCTTTATCTTAGAAACATACAATGTGAAAGCAATTTTGTCTGCCATTTGAAGACAGGATTGTGCTTTAACTTTGCTAAAGTTAGCTGCATTGAACTAAACCGTGATATGATCCTGTGAAATGAAGACCACAGCCATGTTAGAGCTCAAAGCACTGCTACACCACAACTTCGCCTCTTCTATCTTTTTTGGTTTTGTTCTGTTGTGTTTTTGCTTTTGTTTTCTGGGGCTTCCGGGCTGTTTTCTGTGCTCTGGGAGATGTTCCCACCCAAGCAGTTCCTCAGCTCTATTCTCAGAGCATGACAGATGTAACTATGCCTTTCCCAGATAAGAAAGATACTGAAGCAGGCCTGGAGTACTTCACTCCTTCTTGCAAAGGCAGGGCACGCTCACCAGCAACTCAGGAAAAACCAACTCTTGTTCCTTCATGCTCCGATTGTTAGGGAGTATGACTGAGTTCGGGATCTTCAGCCAGTATTGACATCTCATGCACAGCTGCTTCCAACAGCTTTCATCTGCAACATCAGGAATTTTTGGTGTGTTTTTTTTGTTTGTTTTTACTGTGCTTAATGTTTATAATATCAGCAGAAAATAACCCCAACCCCTCTGCACACATTACTTCTCTATTCATACACAGCCACCTCCATATAGAAAACAAGGCAGCCGAGATAGTCTCTCATTCTCATCAGTTCCTTCTCAGAGCAATAAAAGGTTGGGAAGAAAGGAAAAGAAGAAAAAAAAAGGTTCAGGAGCTGTTGTCAGCTCTGTATTGATGCCAGAGAATGGTTCAGTGAGATCTGCTGCTCCTAGATACTGAATAACAGTGCCTCAAAAGTAAGCCAATAGCCTTAAGAACTCTGAAAACAGTAGTCACAGACAGATAAAAACTTCAAGAGAAGGTTCTAACCTTTCATTAGCTCAGACTCACCTGAGTAGTCCTAAGACACTGAACTGTTACTGACTCACTGCAAAGGCTATGGACTTGCCTCAAAACAATTCTTACTGCCAGTATTAAGTTGCTGATAAAAACAAGGGATTTAAAATATAAATGCTGACACAACCCTAAATACAGTGTTCTGCACAGCATAGCAGCATAGCTGTAATTGAAAAAGACAGCCTGCATCAAGTAAAAAGCTTCAGTGCAAATCTTTTTAATAGATCAATACCATATCACCAGTGACATCTCAGAAGGGAAGATACAGGTAAAAAGAGTCGTCTTATAGAATTAAGAAAAATCATATGTACTAATGAAAAAATAAATCTTTTGAAGTCTCTGGACAATAAGTTGTTAAGCTCACAATTTAATTCTGCGATTATCTGCAAAGTATAATGTACCAGCATGCAACATGTTTGCTTCTCTACTTTTCTTCCATTACAGTGTAAGTGCAAAGACAGCTTAGAATATGTTTTTTTTTAAAAAAGAAGCTTCTAAAACAAAGAAAATAATCATTGCAAGAGAAAGTTTTGTTGGAAATTTCCAGAATAGAAACTTTAAAAAGAAAATGTACCATAAAAAATAAACTTTGCAATCACTTTATTAAACAGTGCTTGAGCAAGTACAGCATTCAGCTTACAAGATGTAAGATATTTTTAAGCAACTAAAAGTCTCACAAGAATGATCAGAAAGGTTCATACCAAATCAACCTTATTCTTCACGTACCCCTTCCAACAACTTCTAAGGCTGAAAGTCAACAAGAGCCACAATAAGAGACAAAACTCATTTGCAGGAATTGTCAGGAACATGAAGCTACCAGTAGGTAAAATGTTGTTTGGAGGGTCTTTCAAACCAGCCAAGCCCAGAATGCATGGTTGGTTTTGCTCCAGTGATATTTCTGCTCAAGTCTGAACACCTCCAGTGCCATGGAGGCATTTCACTCTCTATGGCTTGCTGCTGTCTTGCATAATTTAATAAGAGAAAAGTAACATTTCTGAGGGACTATGGAGTGGGAAAGTTACCAAAACTTTATACAAAAATTAGTTTGATTAAAATCGTCAACATTTAATCTGAACCTCTAGAACCCGACAGTCTTTAGTACTGTTTACAGGACCGTCTGCACTGTAGAACTTGTAACGCCCTTGGTAAAACAGTAGTGGTACTCAAGTCACGACTTAGGATACCAGTCTGCTGGAATCAAGAAAGTCTACCAACCTGGTAAACCATTCTACTTTGGTACCTTGGGGAGATGTCATCTCCTCCCCACCCTAAATTTAACTTTGAGCAAGAGGACACTGCTCTCTCTTACACTGCTGTCCTTTTGATAATGCCAATATTGATAGCAGTAATACGATTCTACTGCTAAGTGCTGCTGTTTACTGCTCAGCCATCATTTTTCCCATTATATCAACAGTGAAAAACAGTACCAAAGAAGTTATGCATTGCTGGTTTGGGTTTTGTTTGTTTTTGTATGTTAAAAAAGGGAGAAGTCACATGACCTTGAGAAAGACCACAGAAAATTGAAGCACCAATAGAGAAAGGAATCATTAAAAGAGTTAATAGATAACAGGGCAGAGGATGCTGGGTGATGGCTCCGTAGTGCTAAGGAGTTTGCATCAAAAGGATGACGGAGATGCTCTGAGTCGCAGCTCAAGCTTAGGCTGCAGAAGGAAAGGAAACCTTTGTTATTTTGCAGCTGGCCAGACCAGACAACAGGATAGCTCCTCTCTCCTCAAGTCTGTTCATTCTTTCCCTCTCTTCCCCATGAAGTTTCTCAGCATGACCCATCTCACACATCTGTAACCTTCCTCCTTTCAGTTCCTCATCCTCACCTCTATCCCCCTCGTTCAAACAGTGTAAGAGAAGTGGTTTTGCTTCCTGATTATTCAGAAAAAAACTGTTTGCTGCTATTTAGATATGAACTTACTCCAAGGGTATTCACCATCCATGCTACCTTCTTTCTGACTGCAGAGGCATCTCTTAGAACAGATACCACCATGGACCCTCCAGCTCCCCAGTCACAAGACCAGGTGCTCACTGGTGGGAAGGCAGAACTACGCAGAGATGCACCAGATTAATGAAGAAAGCACAAACCAGCTCATTCATTAAAACTGTAGGCCACCATACCTGAGAATTTAGCAACTCTTATCTCCCATTATTTTACTACTACACTAAGCTCTTAGTGCAGGAAGAAGGCATGCAATAGCACAGCTGAAGGGGCTACAAGAAATGCATAGTGCCTCAGTCTGCTGGAATACTCAATGCGCTTATTATAAGGCCAGTGGTTTTTTTGGTTCATAAACAAAAACATGAAAAGCTGGGATCTCCACAAAAAACAGACCTGAAGTCTTAGTTCTTAGCTTTCATTGAACATGCTATTTAAGTGTGAAAATACATTTTCATGAACAGCTTAAGTTTATTACAGGTCTTGGCCTAAAAAGGTAAACTTAGGTTCATACCACCAAAAAAAAAAAAAGCCCAAATAGATATCTTCTTGTAACACAGCTAGTCATTTTAATAAAAGGTTTTGGTTTTTGTTTGTTGTTGTTTTTTCTTGGTTTTTTTAAGCCATTAGCTTTGCAGAGATAAATTTAGCCCTGGGGGAGTTGCCAAATTCCTTTTAGAACCATTAGGACTGCCATCTAAACTGCAGAATTACGATCAGAAATTTTATTTCTGAGAGAACAAAGCCTGACAGTCAGATCCCACGATAAGTTTCTGAAATCACCATTTTGGAGAGTGGCTGGAAACAAGCACGAAAACAAACCCTAACTCTAGCTGCTGTGTTTTCTCTTTATATTTCTATGTTTATACACACACAAACATAAGCTTGTACACATGCACACTGCCCACGGCCAACAAAAACAGAATCAGAACTGGTTGCGTAGGTGGTATCAGTGCCATTGTAAGGCTAAGTCAGGAAGGAATCAAGGTCTGTGCTACATCTCTAGAACACAGCAATTACCAGAACTTCTCAAAGGACTGAGATATTTTAAGTCATACAGTAACTTATTCACTTGATTCTTGCAAAGGTTGGTAAATCTCAGAATCACAGCATGCCTTGGGTTGGAAGGGACTTCAAGGATCATTAATCTCAACTTCACCCCCCCCCCCCACCACAGACAGGGCCACCAACCTCCCCATTTAATATTAGACCAGGCTCCCAGGGCCCCATCCAGCCTGGCCTTGAACACTTCTAAAGGGACCATGCAGCTTCCTCAGTTGAGAAGCAATACTCAAACTGAGGTAGTGCTTTCAGCTCCCTAAAAGGCAGTAGAGGTACACACAACTGCCAGCACACACCCAGATCCAGGACTTATCACATGGCAGCACAATCAGATATAACTAGACTGGCTAAAAAAGAAGAGTAACTGAATAAAACAAAGTCCTTCCAGGAAATACCATTTTATCAGTATTTCTCCAGGAAACACCTATGAGAACTCCAATTCATCAGGTAAAATGGCTATTAGCAACACTGACTTTTACAGAATTGATATACATCTTTCACTTTTTTTTCTTTAAATAAAGGAGAACAGATGATGAGGAGATGCTCCTGGCCAACACTGGGAGATGCTTTAAACATGTGATAGTTGAAGCCTGCAAAATCATCCTACTACAAGGTGCCCAGTCAAATTAATTTTGGAAAATGCTAAGGCCTAATTACCAAAGTTAATTTGCAGCAGAGCGCGTGCCACTATGGATAAAGTAGGTTTCCTTCTGACTTCACTACAGGTTTACCATAATATTTTGCCTGATGTTTCATACACAATACCATACACACATACTAGACAAGAGTAGCATCATTATACCAATTAGGGTGATATATGTGAAGTCCAATACATACATGCGACATATCCACACAGCGGATAGTGCCCCCCTGTAGCTCCTGTTGGAAGGCCCCCCGTGTCCGCAGGCAGGCAGTGGGTGCTGGGATACCCCACAGCTTGAGCAGCTGCAGCTACAGATCTGTTGGTGAGTGCTCGGAACACAGCCCAGCCTAACCGTCCTGATACTGCTGCTAAATTAGTGCCATTACTCATTCTGCTCTGCACATTCTGCACAACAGTACTCCAGTAGAACATATTATCACTACTTACTACTATTTCAGTAATACATTGCTGTCAACAGAAAGGACTTTTTCTTGTCCTGGCTATAGTTTCATTGAGTTGTGCATGGTTTGTTGTGCACACCAACAGCATTTTTACAACAAGAACCTGTTTTCTGTTTTCTCTGAAAAACACAGTTCCCTTCCAACTGTTTTTCTCAGTGATTTACCAAGACTCATTTCTTAAGTGACAGGGCATAATTTATGCTGTCATTGTGTTTAGAAGCTAGATCACGACAACTTTCTCACAAACACTTTTAAAGGATACGTTATGGTGGCAAAATTCCTAGGTAGTGCACGCTAACCTTGAGAAAGATGCATTTTTAAAAAGTGAAAGCAAACCACTTAAGCTCATTTCTATCATCGGGTTAACTTCTTTCAATTGAAGTGATTTTCAATTAGCCTCTCAAGCCAATAACTGCACTTCCTAATACTTATTAAAGCAGTACAAACAACTGAAACATGGTCAGATCACTGCTGAACTCCCACCCTCAAGTCAAGTCACCAGACTCAACAGTCACTGAGGACTCCGGCAGGCTTTGCCCACAGAAGCCTGCTCCCCACCACCACCTTGGAACAGGACTACTCAGCTTCCAAAAACATGTTTGGGCTCATTCTGCTACTTCAGCACAATGACCGGTTCTTTCACTCAAAAACCCATTGTGTGCTGGAGAAAGAGGAACTTTTGTTTCCTTTCTCACGTATAAACTGGTGAGATAGCAACCTATTTCTGCAAGGAGACTCTGCCCACTTCACAGTGTTAGAGCACAGCTAAGAAGGCAACCAAACTACACACTACATGAGCAGTCAATAAAACAGGAGCGTGTTCTCCTCATAAGGAAAAAATGTGTACCAAATTGTAAGAACAATTATCAATTTTCTTTTATTTACCTTCTTAGAAGTGGAAAGCCAAATTACAACTACTGGTTTAAATCATATGTTTCTTGCTCACTGATTGTAATCCCAATTAGGTTCAACTGTTACAATTCAAAAATCAGCCCACATATCAGTTCTTGAGACATTTTTACTCATTCTAGCTTAGTTAATAGGTATTTAAAACACCTATTGTACACAATATACTGATGTCCTGTAGCCTAAGTGACTGCCCTCCTCTAAGCTTCAGTGCACTGAAGTTTTTCTTGTCTGTTTCATACTTCAGGGTCCATGTGAGACTCTTCTACTTCCTGGTGCATTTTTTTTTCCTTGCAGTTTTCAGTCCAAAGCTAGGTATAAGAATTAAAAGCTATCTTTCTTACTTTCATTAAGCTTCCTATCATGTATGATATACCATTAAAAGTGCAAACACTCCAAAATAAATGCTTATCCTTGCACCACAGTGGATAAAACTTAAGAGTATATTTTTATGTGTAAACTATTAGTGACCACTGTCACATACTCTGTGCTCATGCTACTCTCCAATTAGCCTGGAGATGAATGCTCTATTATCTATCTTGCAAGACAGAAACTTAACAAGACAAGACGTTTCCATTTTATCAGCCTACGACAGCTTGTTCCAAAAGATTGACCCAATTAAGCTCCCCAGTTTCACTGCATCAAAGCTCCAATGACTTTTTCCTACAGTAAAATCCATACTCTCATACAAAATATTTTTGGTTTGGTTTGGTTTCCAAACAGCTTTAAACAAAGGAAAGGGAGGAGAAAAGAGATAGAGAGTAAAGAGGAGGAGACAAAGCACGTGCTTCCAAAACATAATATATTAACAGATAATATACTCAATAGAAATCAATGAAAAATTCTTGTCTACTCTCCCCTAGACCCCTCCTAGACAAAACTTCGGGTGAACCAAATACTCAGGAAATGCATGTAACAGGTGTGCTCATGTGATTTAAGGTGTGCTCACAGGATAAGCTGATATTCCAAGTCAGCTAGGAATTTCCAGTTTTACATACAAACAATCATGTAAAGAACCCAGAACCTGAAGAGTCAGTATTAAAAATTAAAATGATTTTTTGCTGCTTTTGGAGAATACAGCTAGAGAAGTTTTTATTCTGACAAATTAGATGTCGCATCTCTTAGAATCTAGCAGTTTCAGAGCAACTCAAGGCAGCAATCAAAACATCCATTAGAGTGCTCCACTTCTCAGAACAAGCAAGCAAGTGGTTGTCAGTGCAGCCAGTAAATCACCTGATCCTATTACAAAATCAATTACTGCAGCACATTTCTATTGCTATACAACCTGATAATGGCTAAATGATATTGGATAGCTCCTGCAAGGTCAAGAAAACCGCTAAGAACATCTGAAATTTGTCTTTTTTTCCATGTAAATCCTAATTATGCAGCACCCTTCTAATGGTATATTTAGAATGTAAAATATAGTTACCTTCTTCGGCTGATTGAGACATTCAATGGATAGTCTCTGCAACTGCTGTGTTGTATGGCTGAAAGACAGAAGATTGGAGCAGCAGGTCGAACAGCCCAGCCTCTTCATTAAAGAAGAAATAATGCTGCAGCCACAGCCACACATTGACTTACTCAGATGAGTTTATTCCTCACAGAATTAGGACCAGCACTGTCCCATACAGACTCAGAATTGGCCAGCTGCCTCATTCTGCAGCCTGCTGGCTGAAATTAGCACCGCTAAGCAGAAAAGCAGCCCATATTTCTCTAAAAAAGATGTCAGCGGTCTCATCAGCAAGTAAAACCTTGCCTTTAAAAGATGTGTGCGTTTTCCCGTTTACAAAGTAAGCTGTTCTAAAGAGAAGGCCAGCTGCCCAGCAGAGGAGTAGATGCAGGGAAGGCAGTCCCTCCCAACCGCTCGCTGACTCTTCCTGCTCTGGCTCCCGTCACTTCGGGGCCCTTTTAGCCCCCCCAGCAGCACAGCCTATCCAGGCCAGGCCCCGGGCAGGGGCGGCCACACAAGCAGCACAGAGCCCCACCCTGCCGGCCCCACGCCCCTCATCTCCCCAGCACCCTGCCTCCAGCATCCTGCCTCCTGCTTCCAGCACGCTGCTCTCACAGAGCTGCAGAGAGCTGCAACTCCTGTGCCTGGCAAGGATCCTCCAGTCACACTGGGGGAGTGATGAGACCTCGCTTGTGCTGCGCTCAGACCGACTTCTTGCAATGACTGGGGAAGAAAAGAAAGTCACTTGCCACGTCTGAATGAATGAGATAAACGCTACTCGGGTCTATTAAATCCTGAAATAACAACAGCTACAACAAAGCTACGTGAGTGAGAATAACACTAGGAGAAGTCAACAGTAATAATTTAAGCCTAGGATGAAAAAAGCATAAGAGAATTTCAAGTAGGATGTCAAAAGGGACTAGAACCAACTCTCCAAATGAGTTACAGACTGCTAGTACAAGCAGCTTTAGAAAAGTCTGCAAGGAGCCCTTCTCTTTGAGAAGGAAAAGCAGTACAGAAAGGCACAATTACGTCTGACTACTCACTTGAATTAAACAGCTCTCCTAACCTTTACCAAGTCCTACACCCTGGTTAAAAGTGTACTCAATGTTTCTTTAACACGAAATTGCAATTGGAAATATTTTGTCATTACAAGAGATACTAATGCAATAACTATGTCCCTTTTGCTTTCTATATAAAAATTTAAGTGACACTGGAAAAAGCTCATATTAATTAGTCCAATAAACACATTCAATACTATTTCTGAAAGGACATGTCACGTTAACACAACTGCTTAACCCGATTATGGGATAATCTGACTTGAAGTAATTGTCACGTTCATAGAGCTATCAGTGCTTGTCTCGTTCAACAGCATCCTTTTTATCAAAAGGTTAAGCAAATACAAGTGACACGAAAGCAGCTTAAATGAATATGTTTACAGAAAACTTCTCATTATCATGCTGCATTCCAAACAATTCTGCTCCCTCCCCTCCCCTTTACTTGCTCTCCCCTTTCCCCCCTCCCCTCTCCTTGGTTTAAAGCTGAATGAGCCTCTCCCTTCACCTTGCTCTGCCCTTTCGATATTCATGTTTCTATTAAATCCATTTCCGGTCTATGTACAAGCATGCACAGCAAATTGCACAATAAAAAAACCTTCCGTAGATAAAGACTACAGATGCAAACAAGCAAAATAATGCAGTAACCTTTTACTCGCCTGCTGGAGGTACTGTCTGCTGCATAGAATTTTAAATCCTCATCTGCAGATGCAATTGAGACGGTATTGCCAAGGACTTTGCTCTTCCTGTGCTGATTCTACACAGCTATTCATCGAAAGAGCACATTACATAGAAAACTTAAAGTAATATCAGGTAAAATTACTTAAACGGTTTGAAAGGAACCAACTTTAAAAGAATCAGCTATAGCTCTGACCAGTCACATTTCAGAGATGTCAGACACATTAGTGAATAAAGTCTCATTGCTGATGCATGCTTGCCAGCAACGTGCAGAATGTGGAAGCAGAGAGAGCTAATGAAAAAAAAATTAATGCACAGATTTAAAGTGCAAGGACCGGGCTTTCACATGTAAAACTGCATGTGTCCTGCATGCCACGGGAAGCATCTTTGTTCATAAACATTTATTGTTTGTACAACTAAAAATACAGTCATGGAAATCAACCCTCACATTCCCTTACTTCACTTACGGGTCTGCCAGTAGACTGCAGGTAAGTTCTAACACAAATATCCTCACTGCACCGCTGTTCCTCATAAATAGAAGCTCTAGCTCTGTCCTTTGGCAGCACATGGTGAAGGATTGCACAGATACATTTCTTAACAAGAGACCCTGAAGGAAAGCATCAATATTTTCGATAATGGTTTTGCATACAATAAGGTTAGGAAGCACAAGGGTACTTCAACAGAATTTGTATTATTCTTAGCAGAAATTAAACACCAGCAGAAAAGCCTGCTATTCATTATTTATGACTTTTACCCTTCCTCATGCCATTTCTTTAATGTACTATTGATTTCAGGATGCACACAGATAGAGCCAGTGACAGACAAGACCGAGTTTTATAGAATAACTATCAGCCTAATTAATATTTCCAGGAATATCAAGGTAATATTCTAAGAATTTTTTCCTATCTATAGACAATGGCACTGATGTCCCACTGACAGTGAAATAGTTAAAAAATTAACTCTTTTCTTCCCCCAAAAGCATCCTATGATGTCATTTAAAATGGGAAGACAGACAAATTTTGCACTGGTCTTACCACTATATTGTTTCTTCTGCTTTTCCAGCATTTGCTATCAGTAAAACTGATGTGTGTTTTTACTCTAAGGTTTATTTTATCTGAAAATAAAATTGCTCCTCCCACCCTTTTTTTTCCCCCCCTTTGTTACCCCCTCATTTCCAATTAAAATATTAGATGCGTAACGCTCTTCTTCATAATATTCATTAGCAGGAAGAAACCACATCGGCAACATCCTTGGAACTGCAAATACTTTTCAGAATACTGGCTATTATTATTATTATTACATAAACTTGCACAAACTTGGTGAAACCTGAACTTACAAACACAACAGGATTGTTTATGGCTTTCGGATGCCTCGTCCCTGGAGGTGTTCAAGGCCAGGTTGGATGGGGCCCTGGGCAGCCTGGTCTTGTATTAAATGGAAAGGTTGGTGGCCCTGCCTATGCCAGGGGGGTTGGAGATTCATGGTCCTTGAGGTCCCTTCCAACCCTGGCCATTCTGTGATTCTGTCATGAATTGAGTCTAAACTATGTATTTTTTTCACAGTACCCAAAAAACTGCTTAACTGGAATGCCTAAAGGACAAAGCATTATTTTATATAAAAGAGCAGTAGGTAAATATGTGAAACAAAGCCACTAAGTGAAGGCTTGTTACTAGTAATAAAAAAAACTGCAGTAGGAGAGGCAAAAAATTGCTTTTAAGACTACACCTCCTGCAATCAAGAAATCCAAAACAGTTCCTACTAAAAGAGGTGAAAATGTTCTTCAGATGCTTGAATTGTCACATCAAAGATAGCAAATTGAGAGAAATACTTGAAAATGAAACTAAGAAGTCATCGAGCACACTGTCCCTGCAACAGGCAGGTTTCAGAGCAGTACAGGAAGGACCTGAGAAAGAATTTCCATTTTCAGCACTGTAGCCCAAGGCAACATAACAAAAGTGGTTTTCAGCTCCATCAGCTTCTCTCAAAGCCCTGACTACCCAGCCTGGGGGTAGGCGAGGAGCAGGTGATCAGCTAACCACACTCAGGCTCATCCTTTCCCTTCCCATCCACCTAATGAGGACTACAAAAAAGAATTGACAAAGTAAGAGAAAACTATTTTTGTTCCATAATTGTGCAACTACAGAAGCCTGTACAGCTCGAACACCTTGTACCTACTAAGACCCCAATCTCCTACCTGACCCTCTTCTCCTGGTGAGAAGTTTTCTTCTTCAGAAAACAAATCACACAACCCTGTATCTCTCTCCAAAAAAACTAATAGTGATATCCTACTGTTCGCCAGAGAGATAAAAGGAAAACACTGACCTCATATTTGCTGTGTTAGACTCTTACGAAAATGAGTGGATGTGCCACCCTCAGCCCTTTAGCAGCACAGGCACACAACGCAAGCCCTGGCTTCTAAGAGCTCACAAGCACTGTGATGTTGAGAGGTTTGCTTCTCATCCATGTAAGCCAATCAACAATCCACACCACTGCTGTCCTCTAAGAACACTTGCTGCCTGCAACAGTGACATATGTAACCGAACTGACAAGCATTCCAGTATAGATAGATGATCATCATCAGCCTCCCAAATGAAGTCTCCTTTAGCCTACAGGTGTATGCACATAGCCTTCTCATCAACTCCATACTGTGTTCACATTCAGCATTCATCTTGTATCTGTTCACGTACCTGGATTCTGCTCAAGAAAAAGTGATATGAAACCAACTGATTCCATACTGTTTTGCAAGATCATCTAGTTTCAACCATCCTGCCACGGACAGGGTCACCAGTCACCAGACCAGGCTGCCCACAGCCACATCCAGCCTGGCCTTGAAAGCCTCCAGGGATGGGGCATCCACAACCTCCTTGGGCAACCTGTTCCAGTGCTTCACCACCTTCTGAGTGAAAAACTTCCTCCTAATATTTAATCTAAACTTCCCCTCTCAGGAAAGCCAAGGCACAAATGGAGCTGAACTTGGCTAAGAATGTGAAAAGAAAATAATAGAAGGTGTTCTACAGGTATGTAGGCAGGAGGAGATGGAGCAAGGAGAATGTTCCCCCTATGAGGCTGGAGAACTGGCTTCTGCAGACGTGGAAAAAGCTAAGGCTGTTTCTATGTGCATGTGTGTGCGTTGTTTTTTTTGTTTTGATTTTGTTTTAAACACAGCACAGAAATACAGCAGGACATTATAAACCAGCTGAATACAATAAATCAATAATCCTTCAAGTAGATTATTAAATAAATTCACATTAATATACATGGCCTATTCCTTTTCAGTATGCTAACATCATCTCAAAGAAACTAAAGAAGTTTCTGAAGATACCCACACCGCTCTGTCTCTGTGGGTGATTTTCCTCCTCTGGAGCTCTGGAAAGCAATTTGGGATGAACACTCAGCTGACTGCCAATTTGTAATCCAGCACTGAAGCAGTTAATACTGTCCTCAGCACAAGCACCAAATACTTCTCTTTCAGAGCTCTTCTTTCAGGCTATCTGCTGATTTCAGAAAGAAAAGCTATCAATTTATGCTTGGTACCTTTTCCTAAAGGTGACTTAATTACAAGTTGCTGCCCTTTTCCAAACAAAGGTAATGAACAAAAAATCCTGAAGCAGTGTAACAAGGGAACTGGTGTTTTACATTAAGAAGGATGCTGCTGTAAAACACAACAGAATCAAGTGGTCGGTCACTTCAGAGCCACCCATTTCCACTCATATTGATGGAGCCTACCTCTCTCAGCAGTCACCCCATAACCACAGAGAAGGTGCTAACTGTCCTCAAGAATCGTGGGTTAGTAACCAGAGAATCCCTGCTAGATCCTTGAAACAGAACGCCTTAGACTCAGTAGGGCTGAAACACCTAGTCCAGAGACAGGTGCACAGAGCACGCAGAGGAGGACAAAGGCTCCCAGGCAATGCAGCAAACTTCAAATGCTGAAATCACCACATGGACAAGAGAAACCACACCATAAACGCAAGACCTGTAATTCTTTTCACCTAGATAATGCTTTTAAAGAATGAATGTACATTTTTAAAGCTTGCTTAACCTCATTAACTTACTCTCCTCAATAATCGAGGTCTTCACAGAGCTGCAGACAAAAGTCCATTTTCTGAAATCCACTTTCTCAGCACCATTTTCTGAAAATGCCAGGAACCCCTGGAAGCACAGCAAAACGAAACAAGAACTCCCAAATTTCTCCATGCCTGAGTGCATAGAAAAGCAGTCCTCTGCTTCGTCACTAAAAAATGTGGATATTTCAAATAAGAAACCTTGCAAACCAAGTTCAAAATTGAAGAGAGAAAGAAGAGCCTTATAAAGATCAATGTTCCCACTGTATTTCATGTGGCTCTCGAGAACCACAACAACAATGAAGCTATTCTAACCCCTTCTGCTCTTCAGGCTGCAGGAAACAAGTGGATTGGATTTTGTTATGTGTAAGACATAGAAAACAAAGGTGACTGACCACTTCACATGGAAACTTACAATGGTAACATAACCATTATTGAATAACACGCATTTTTGTGCCCTGTTTCTCCACTCAATCCTCACCCTCCATCTACAGGCTTATACTAAGGCAAAATATTTCCTATGGATATTATCTTCCAAAATATTCCATCTCAAGCCCTCATTCACTCTCAAGTACATTTTCTTTACTTTGTCAGAGGTCACGGTGCAGATTGCTCTGCACCCATAGCTAACGTTAACACTGTCCTCATGCGCAAGTCACAGGGAAAAATGCCAGCTTAACACCAGAAGGTTAACAAAGTTTTAAAAGCTATTTTTAACGTAGATAGAAGTTCATAGCAGTGCACAATTATATTTCGTTCCCCTGATAACTTTCAGGTGAAAAGCTGAGTTGCCTTAGTGGCAGAAGCCAGCAGCATTTAATGTGAAAAAACATTAGCAGACTTCACGGAATCAAAGAAGCACCTTGCCTGCCAAGTGCAAGTGTCTCTCTTAGCAGAGGTATTTACACCAAGATACAGATTTCAAACTCCACACTTCCATACAGAGGAATAAAGAGGTGCAACTGTTCACGTAGTCGGACAGGGAAGAGCCGGAAAGCTGATACAGCTGGAAAATAAACCTCAAATACAGAAGGCCACAAAAAAAATCACCTATCCTGATCACTGTGCTATTTCAGTACGATCTTGGTAACAGAATACAAACTGGAAAAGAAAATAAGGAGATGAAAGGACATGAGGAGGCTGAAGATGCTGCAGTTTGAGCCAGCAGGGTTAATACAGGACCTCAAGCACAACCAAACCCACAGATGCCACATGCAATGACAACACACTCATTTGCTACTTTGTTCCTCACTTCATCTACAAAATGAGACTAATGCTTACTATGGCTTACAGCATTGGTAAAGAGGCAAATGACTACATTATGTACTTGCTGTATATTAGTAACAATGGGACAGAAAAGGAGGGATACAATTTGGAAGACAGGACAAGAAAAAGCAGCTGACAAGAAGTTGTTTGAGGTTCTTTCAGTTCTTTTCCTGTAACTAGAGTAGACGGAAAATTAAAGCTAAGGGTTTTGACAGCAAGGAGCCAGCTTGCTAAAGAAAAAAATGCTCAGTACTGAGCACAGAACTGCAGCAATAAACATACCGCATCTTGCTCAGAGAGAGCAGGAGCTCAGTGATCTCTAGCATGCCTCTTAAAGACTTTCCAAGCATTCTATGCTCCACCTGTTTAATCATCTACAACTGCCTTTGTGTTTAACCTGTGAGCAACCCCAAGCCGTGACAGGGCAGAAGAGATGACTACAAACCACTGACATAACTTTAAAGAATAATAAGCTGACAGTGGGACATCCCAAACACACTTCACATATTACCGGAACAGAATTTTACTTACAAAGAATGACCAGCTCTTCTTTAAGGCACACATTTTCTTGGACACTCTACAATCAATAGGTGCACAAAGCTTAGGCTTAGTAAGATGATGGTGGTGGAAAGATAATCAGAATAAATGGAAATGCTCACTGGTGTCATAGACTCACAGTAAACTCCACAAAGAGCAATCTCCTGAAAGAGATCCTTCCTCAGTGGCAGTCAGCCCTTAAATGGGGTCTTGGAGAGGTGCAGCCAGGCTCCACCCCTTCTGGCAGCACAGGTGAATTGCCTTCACCTGTGCTCCCATGGCTGACTCACTGCTTGCCTCAGGTGGTCAATCAGAGGTTCAGGCTAGAGTCAACAGTTCCCATACAGACTTAAACAAGGCTTTAATTAATATGAGCATGTGCAAGACCTGCTAAGTGATGATGGTATAAGCAAGGTCACCTGTGCACACAAGTTGGGAGCTAACTTTCACAACCACAGATCCTTCTGTAGCCCTAAGAGCTAGTGGAGATAAAATAAGCCACCTCAAGTCATGCAAGTTAATATTATTAACTCCAAGTAGAAACGGCTACACAAGGATGTTAAATTCATATACAATTATGTGCCTTTAAACAGCATTTATTCTTGGGAGAAAGTATTCAATTTCTCTCCCTTTCTAAACATTTCTTTGCCCCAGAATATTCTGTTTACAAGCCATCTTCATAATATGTGAAGCTCACTTGTTACCAAACTGCACGAAGTACTCTGTCCTTAAAACACAAAACACCGAACTGAACTGACTCATATTCAATTACATGGAATATTCCTAAATGTCAACCACTGCACATTCTAGACTGAACAGCAGAAAAGCCAACAAAAGATACCTGAACAATTTAGAAAAATAGTTATCATTCTGTTACAATCGTGACAATTGTTAGTCCATACTTCAGAAAACCATTTCTCTAAGTCAGATGCTTAACATGCTCTGAGAAGCCTTGAAAAATCATCTGCAAACTGATCAGCAGGACATATTTGAGCACCATAAAAACACCTCTAAGACAGGAAAACATTAATATTTCTACTGCCATAATTTCCAAACTAAAGAATAGTACAAAAGGACCTTTAAGCAATACAAATGTTTCTGTTAAACACTCTTCATCTTTTGGATTCTTCCAACATCTAACAAGCACCATGTGGGCTGCGTGCTGCAGCCACTGGGAAACAACCCAAGAAACCCATTCCCCACTCACAGTTTTCTAAGAGTCACACTGGAAAACGCCTAAAGACCTTAAGAATTATGCATGCAAGATCTTTTGTTAGATCAGCAATTTATTTCATTTGTCATTGACTTCTTTGTGGTGCTTTTTTGTTGATGGCATTTTTTTCCTGGGGGTTGTTTTAGACTTTTTTTCATATATATTTAGTTGGACATGAGTGAGATGGAACTAAGGACACCAAAACCTTCCAGAATACACAGCAGTAGGTAACTTTCTTCCTTTTGTGTAGTCTCCATTCAAATACACTTATTTCCTCTGAGCAAGATGCTTAAGGACACAGGCAAGGTGAATTCCACATTTGCTCATGTTCCATGTTATGGTAGGAGAAAAGAACACCCAGCACAACTAAGTCAGCTTCAACAAAGTAAGATTTACCGTAACTAAATTATCACTCACTATTTACAACTAAGAAATCACGCACCATGAATAATCAATGAGTAAACAGATGTAATAACTACGAAATAAGAGAGTTTGGCTAAGCAGGTTATTACACCTAAAAGAGAATAGATAAAGTACTCACCCTCGTCCTGGGCTCACTGTATAACTCCGAAAGAGTAATCTCCCCACTGCTAGTCAGCTCTTAAATGGGGTCTAGGAGAGGTGCAGCCAGGCTCCACCTCTTCTGGCAGCACAGGTGAATTGCCTTCACCTGTGCTCCCAGGGCTGACTCACTGCTTGCCTCAGGTGATAAATCAGAGGTTCAGACCCTGATTCAGCAGTTTTCTTATACACCAGAAAAAGTTTTTTCTTTATGTCAGTTGATATAAGGGATATATTAGTATTCTGCCCTCTCCTATACTACCTATTTTCATTTTTTCTATTCTATCACAGCTGCAATGCTATTATGAGATGCAGTACCCACTCTTCAGGAGGCCTCACCTACCCCATCTCTCTCACATGAAGTTTTTAAATAAGTAACCTGAAGCCTCTGAAGCACCGTGCTTTTAAACTGGCAGAAAAGATGATTGCTGTTCAGAAAAGAAAACATCTTCCTACACCAATTTGCACCAGAACAGTTTATACTGCAGCGGTGTTCATGTTTATACACCATTCGTTACATAAGGTCGAACATGCTGATTTCCACGTGTTAAAAGAATAGATTAGAAATTTTTTCAGGTATTTTTATCTGTCCAGGGCCTTTTATTAACAACTAAGAGCAATACAGATACTTGAACTCCACATTACCAAGTGACTATTTACTTCAGTCTTCTAGCAGACTTCGCTTGGATGCACACAGCGAAGGGACATAGGCTATGGACACAACCTGAAACAACAGGAATCCTATGTTCTTAAAATGGAGCTTCACATCACGGCAATCTAATATTGAAGCTAGCCATATAGAGAAGGTGCGGAGCATCTATCCTTGGAGACACCCAAAATCTCCTCCTAAGTTGGTCCTCCTTTGAGCTAGGGGTTAGACTAACAACCTCCTCTCCAATATCCCTCATAATCTAAATCACTTCATGAGTGCACAAAACTGAAAGGAGAAACAGAAAAACAGTTACTGCACACTGTGAAACAGTATACTAATATATAGTACATTAGCAGTATACAGACTGATACTTGATTTTTTTTGCCTGTGAAATCAAAGAAAACGCTGTAGAAATAAATTGTTTGCCTTGCCTTTAAACACCATACAGTAATACGCAGTATCTAAAAGTCCCTCTCATATTTCTTACAAAAAATCGTTGTTGCTTTCTTTTACCACAGAATATTAACAAGGTTATAAGATAACCTATTGCTGGTCTTATTCCTGCAATGGACTGACTGCTGATCACCAAAATAAGACGACGACATAGAAATTCCAGAAAATGTGTAAATAGCATTTTTGCCAGAGGGGAAGGAAAGCAGTGATACACACATCACTAGCAGTGCTCAAGCCCCCAAGTTTTATTATACTCCCAAGCACAGGGGCTACGTATATACTCTCAGAGCCAGAAGGCTTCTCCTGGTGCTGTGTATGTACATTGAAGCTTACGTTAGCATTTCACACAAAGCAAAAAAAACAGGATGCGAGGTATTTTTAATACATTTGTTTGGCACTTCAGTACACTGATAGGAGTCAGTGGAAGCTGGGCACTTGACTCTCCATTCAGTTAGTCCTCCAGCACTCAAGTTGTGGTACTTCTAGTGATTGTAGTGTCAGATTTTAATTCTACCCACAGAAGGACAAAAAAAAAAATTCTTCAGACTTCAGTTACCCTAGAAGGTCTTTAATTCAACCTTCTACTCAAATGACAGCCAATACTGAATTCCAACCAAATTGCTTGGGCTTTTGTCCAGTCAGGTCTTGAAAATCTCCAAGGACATAGTAGATGTTTGCACTTTGTAGTACAGGTCTATCAACCTATACGGATCCTTACCAGTTAGAGACTTAGGAAACAGAGAATACTGCAAGCAGAACCAAAACAGAACTCAATAAATGCAACTGCCTGTGTAATTAGAAGTGCAGGATTTCGAAGTTGCATAGATCGCCATGAAGCCGAAAAGAGTTGGTATCAATAGTCATGTCACCTCCTACACTGACTCCTCGAAGAATTGCCCAAACATTCTGGAAATAGATTGATATACAAGAAAAGAAAATAGAAAAAAATATATCAGCATGCAGCAATAGTTTGAGTGGATACAGCAAGAGCATCTGTAAAGATGTGATAAAAGGATGCTGCAGCAATCATGATGCCGGATGATGAGAGCTGCAATGAGAGGTTTAACTGTGTGAGTAGAATAAGAAACTCTCGTATTTTCTGCAGGAGCAGTCAGGATGATTGCATGTGCAAGACAACAACAGCAGTCACTCTATCCGTAGCGATGCTATTTTTCAAGCCTGATTGAGACAACATGAAGTAACGCAGAAGGGAGGCACGCCTTATCAGTGCTCCCGTGTGCCGGGCTGCTACCTACGAACAGTCAGTTCCTTACTCCTGATCCTATCGCTCAGGCACGGCGTCCCCTTCCCACCTCTCCAAAGGCAGGGAGCGGGGATGACGGCGCCTCACAGGACAGCACTCGGTCTGGCAGCGCCTTACTGGAACCGCGGCAGACCTACCGCTGGGGGGAGCTGCGGCCACACGCCATTCCAAATCCTCGCCTTCCTCTTGGCGAGGTGAACGGGACGCCGCTTAGAGCTGCGCGCCAACCTGTGCCTTTCCCGTCCCTCGCCGCCGCACTTCTCAGCCCCCCCAGTACAACTCTTCCCAGCCCTGCCGCCTCCTCGCACCTCCCGCGCACTCACGGGCTGCGACGCGCCGGTGCCGCACCGCAGGAGACGGGCGGGAACGCGGGAGCACCGTCCGCTCAGCAGCGGCCTCTGGCAGACCCGTCACACAGCTGGGCTTCAAAGCCACGGCAGCTTTTTTGAAACACAACTCACTTGGTTTTGAAGATCTGATTTAAATAACCACAGTCCCCTATAAGCATCAACAGCAATATTCAACGCTGAAGAGAGACTAGCAGAGCTAACTTCAGAACCCAGTATTTCTAAGTATCCTCAGGAACGTCTGTTGGTTTTTCTCCTTCACCAGCTCACTACATAGCATCTTACCAATTCATTTCACTATTGGCATACGGCAGAACAAGGAACAGGCTGGAGAAGTTATCAATAATATTATTTTTTTCTACTATCCATAACCAAAAGGTCACAAGATAACTGTTGCAAAACTGTAGGACCAATGGATGATAAACTCAAACATCAAAATTACTTTACAAAGACTCTTCTATTACCCGAGTCACAGCTGACATTGCTTCAGGAAGATCATATACGAATACAGTACAGCACTTTCAATACAGCAAAGCTAAGCTGCAAGAACAGGCAGCCTCTTTGGCTGCAAAATTTTGTAGCAGGACTTTAATAAAATTCATGTGCCACAGACTAAAGGAGTGCTTAAAGCTCTATCATAAACAGAAGAACTTTTATGTGCAAGACAGGTGACAATGAAAAAAATAAGTGGGCATAAGATCTGAGTTGCCTATTTTTCAGATTTTCTGATCCAAAAACTTAAACATACTAATATCTTCATGGTACCCAAAAACTATCTTTCTCAGCAGCACTGGCATACATTCAAGGGGACAGACAGGAAGGGAATGAACCGTTCTAGGATTCTGCTGCCAAGATGACCTAGGATTCAGCTGGAGATTTAGAGCTGAATCTGAGTTACTAGCAATGTTGTTTTTCATTTTCTAAAGAGAGGAAGAAATTAGACTGCTGAACAATTCCTGTGTGTTTTCTGAAATTTTAGATCAAAGTGGATGTTAATTACTAGAAAGGGAACACTGATATACACTTGGCCGATTTCATACGACACAGTAGAAGTGCTAAGTCCCAATTAGGTCCTCAGTTATACACATACAGCCATAAAATCTTCAAATCGAAACGCAAAGTGCTTTTCCAATACAATCCAAATGAATTATTTATGGTCATAAGGTTTAGTTCTACTCAAGTGAACAGAAGTTGGCATCCACAGGATAAAATGAAGTGACTTGAGCAATTTTGCAGTATTGTGAAAAGCACACGTGCCACAGCAGAAGTACATACAAAGCTACAGCGAGAATAATTTAAAGATATGTTTACAAACAGAGTAAAATTTAAGCTATAGTAGTGAGTGTGAAAGATTAAGTTATCTTTTAATCACTAGCTGCCCAAATGAAAAATATAATGAAGGAGCGAGGCAAGAAGTACGCCACTAAATTTATCCTGTTTGAAAGATAGACTATTGAACAGACCTAAAACATGTTAGAGATGTTGACATGATTAGAACAACTCTGGTAAAAACATTAAGAAATAAAACAGCCTATGCATAATCTGTTTACTTTCTCTGTTTTCTATTGAAAGAACTTTCAATAACCTCCTGATCAATCAGCCAAGAAAACACTAATTGATTCTATGTACTCTTTAATCAGCTTGACACAATCGAACACAAAACATTAACAGGTGATTAACAAAACATTTAATTTTGATCTTCTGATCTCATCAAGAAGTCACTCAAGATTTGTCTGCAACTCCCAATGGTAGCAACTACCAATGGCTGCAGATCATTATGAATATACATGTATGATTGAAGTTTTTCATTTATGTATATTTCTCACATTTCTTTTTAAAGAATTGGAGTAACAAACTTTGAAGGATGCAATCTTCCGTGAATAATTTGTGATAACATCAAACAGCATCAATCAAGCTACTCACACAATAATTCCATTTTGCCACTAGAAGAAAGACTAAAAAGAAGAAAGAGTAAATACAAATACCAAGCCATTTACTTTTAAAAGATACTTTCAGAGACTGTATTGAAGTTATCTTCCCTCAGACTAAAGAAAAACTACAGCATAGACTTAGTAATAACTCTGTATAGCAATCTTTTAGCAGCTTTCACATTGAACTAGGTATGTAAAGTTAGCCAAGCTTATTTTCTATTACTGTTTTAAGATAGTACTCCCCATACCAATTTTCAAACCACAACTTATAAAGACAGAAACTCCCAGATTAATATAAATACAGATGCCCGGGAAGAAGCAGCTACATTCATAGCAACTACAACCTGCGGTATCAAAAGATACAGGATGCCAAATTTTCTACTGCAACTATTAATGAAGAGCCTAGCAATCCATTTCTGATATTAAGAAAGGGTTGCTATTTAATTTCATGTTTATTTTGCATAAGATCAAAAAATATGGCGTCAAAGCACATCCTTAAACATCTCTGGATTCTGATTCTGAATTCTTTGAACAGTCAATTTAAACTAGCAGTTTTGTTTACTTACCTTATACCAGAATACAGGATAAATTTCACTTTCTAGCAAACAGTGTCACTGAGGTGCATAAATGTCAAGAAATTCTCCAGTACATTACAGGCTCTTAGCCAAGACCAAAAGGCACTCTCAGGCAGTCAACATTTTTTTTCATTAATATGGATATGCAGCTAACTGTGATAACTTCAGATATACTAACTAGACTTGACCACTGTACGATACCTGTCATTCTTTCATATACGCGTAACCAAGTGGATTAAAGACTTGGTCCATTTATTTAGATCTACATGACTTCTCATAGATGAGAAATCAACTGACTTTGAAGCTACTCTCAATGAGAAGATGTGTTGGGTGCTCATTCATTTCCAAAAAGCCATACAATGTGCAATACTGTAATAAACTGAAATAAATAACATGTTCAGACTAACATCTAAATCTGTGTAGGTCTCAAGATGCACAGGCAATATTGCTAAATTAACCTGTAAAAGCTTTCATTTCTGTAGCCATCTAAATATTTTTATGATTTTAGGATTGAAGGAAGAAAATAATATATTCACTACGTTAACCTTCATATTTTAATTGGGTAAAGCACTATCTTTCTAATCCATACCAATAATTTCCAGTACTCTGAGGTTTCATTATACTCCTCAAAAAAGAAAAAGAAAAG
This sequence comes from Perdix hodgsoniae, assembly GCA_035772895.1. Lineage (NCBI taxonomy): Eukaryota > Metazoa > Chordata > Aves > Galliformes > Phasianidae > Perdix > Perdix hodgsoniae. The sequence continues at coordinate 41,117,984 of JAPSGF010000002.1, forward strand.
AGAGTCTTGCTAGGATTTAAGTGTAATGCTATAATGTGATGGAAAGCGGTAATAGCAACTTGGCAAAGACTTGGGCTACAGCAAATGAGGGCAAGCACAAATGCAGCTGCTGAAGGAACAGAAGCAAAGGAAAATAAAGCTACTTACCTTTGGAAGGCCTCAGGTAGGCAGGAATATCCAGCAAGACACCCTCACCTCCACTGCCGGACATTAAATGAAGTCTGGGAAGGGATGGAATCTGCCTTTACCCCTTCTGCTCACTAGGGTACATTGCATGCATCTGAACTCCACTGGGTTGGCCCACCAAATGCTCAATCTCTGCTTTAGGTCATGACTTAGCATTTCCATTACAGTAAGCAAACCCAAAGAAACAAGATTCATGAAGACAATAGGCACCTTTCAGCATAAGACATCTCTGAATGACCTTACCTGATTCCCATAACTGAGATACGATAAGTATTTCTAACTTAGATATCAGTTTAAGTTTGGTCCATAGGTTAATGAGAAATAATAGAATGCCTGTTTGCTTTTATGCTTCCAATTCCAGTAACAAAATTTTACCTCCGACTTTATAAAAGTATCAGCAGTCAGAACAAACAAAAGAATACTTAAATGGAATACATTAAATGGACAGTAAAAATGGACAGAAAACAGTAAATGGAATACAGTACTCTCTCACCCACCACACAGATAGAGAAGTACAAGAATAAAAGGTAAAAACGAAACTGACTTTAAATACTCACTAGTTATGTATTTATTTTTAAGGAAAAAGATTGCTGAAGTAGAACTGTCCCAGCAATAAACCTGATTGGAGAAACCTTTCAAAAAAAAAAATCTATGTCATTCATACGTATTCCCTAGCTTGAAACAAAAGAAAAAAGCAAATACTTTCTAATGCCATACTGCTTGTTAGATCCTTCTGCTGGCTGCTGTTCAAGTTTTCACAGTGGTTACTCAAAGATCTGCAAAATCCAAACTTAGAAGAAACAATAGATCAGCCAGCTGGTGAGCACCAGAAGCAGATCCAGATGCTTTAGAAAGCTACATCCTCCAAGACATGGTTTGCTCCTGCACCTCTGCCTCAACTGTTGCTCATGGACTGCAATTCTACCCCCACAAAGCACAAAGATCCCACTCCTTGTAGTGTTAGCAGGAGCATCTGTAACACAGACTATTTTTAGAAGCCACCAGACCACAGCCAGCAAAGACAGGAACGAGGAACTACAGGCCAGAACACAGGATTTGCCTACTACCTCCTGCTCTCTAACACGGAGATGGGTGCCAAGCTCCCTGTGCCATTTGCTGCCACCTAAAACACGAACTCAGGACTTGCACTTGCCAGAGCAATTTTAGTCTCTTCCTCTCACTTTCGTTCAAGATCTCCTAGATGATTACAGCAGTTTTTCTGACTTCTGTTGCCAATTCCAAGCAGCCTACACTGCATGGGTTACACTCTAGTGATGTTTACAAACTTCTCTTTGCAGCCGATAGGCTACAGTATTTTATAGACAATTTAAGGCTTCGATTGTATCACAGGATGGCAGCCACCCGAGCCAAAGTTTAGGCCTATAATTCAGTGGCCTTAACCTAATCCTGTTCAATACTTCTTTCCAATTCATTTGGCCCATAGGAACGCACGCGTGTATCTGAGTACCAAATGGTTCCTAGACCCCCGAAAGCACAGTACCATTATTCACATCTAAACTGTACTCTGAAAATTAGAGTAAGGCACTAGTTCATTAAACAATAATTCTAACTAGAGAAACTTTCAAACATTAAAAATTAATGTTGCCTTGTCTGTTTTCTGAAATTAATTTCAGACATATGAAACAAGTAGCATTCTCAAATCATGAATGAATATTCTCTTACAAAGAGCGATTTACAGAATCCAGACAGGGCATTTAACAATTCTTAGATGTCGTGCCATCTTCAAAAGAAAGCTAAGCACTAACATTATCTTTTCTCAAAATGTTGAGCATTTTGAGAAAGGCTTCTCAGAGTTCTCTGCAAGCTGTTTGAGAATCAAAGGCAAAGCCATAACATCAGAAGAAAGAAAGGAACCGAAGTTGTTGGATCTGACATTTAGACTGAAAAATTCCAACAGCTTGCTTTCCTGAGATTGACTCACATAATTGTACCTTTCAATTCCCAGCATAAACAGCTGTTTGACAATCCTGCCTTTGGTTTCTATGAAGCACCAACAATTGCAGAGGAAGATACATTAAGGTCTTAGTTTATTTTGAAGGAAAAAATGACACTATTCTAGCAATAACGTATCAGAATGAGAACTTCTAACAATGCATGTCAGGATACCCTTGGAGGAACCAAACTGTCACAGAACTTTCAGTAAATATTTATAAATGTCAGTAAGAAAACTGCCCAGAGACATCATGGATGCCCCATCCACGGAGGTGCTTAAAGCCAGTTTGGATGGGGCCCTGAGCAATCTGATCCAGCACTTGATCTAGCGTCTGGCAGCTCTGCCTGTGGCAGAGGGGTTGGAATATAATGATCCTCAGGGTCCCTTACAACCCAAGCCATTGCACAGTTCCATGAAGAACAGATCCATTGCTCCTTTTTGTTTTGTCTTTAAAGATTTGAAAATTCACATGCGGAATATGCCACCCCTTCTTCAGCCACAAACAGCTCATACGCATTCTTTTCAATCTGGAGCAACTTTAATTTAATCACGTCACTATTATATGAGTTATGTGGAAACTTCACCACTAGACACATCTATGCATTGTTTCATCTCAGAAGAGCCTTGCAGGTACACGTCTGCATGCATTATCAGAAAAGCGTTAGCTATACTGCTCTAGAATTGTACACTGGAACTGATATGGTACCAAAGCTGAAGGGCCACCAGACATTTAGCAAGTGATATTTAATGCAGCACACAGACCAAGTGTACAGATTTACACAGTAACACAGTTATCCTCGTATTTGTAACAACTGAAATATATAGAACAACTTTTAGGGGAGGAGAAGCAGATTGTTTGGTTTCTTGGCATGATCTTTTTCCTTGAGGAGCAAGGAAGAAAAGGGAGGTACTTGCATATCTCTGTTACTGGGAAACATCAGTGTGCAAGTCTCTCACATAGAAACATATGGAGAAACACAAACATGAAGCTATTCAAGAGCTCTATCCTATTTTTACCATAACTATTGCTCACAGTGCACTATAAAGACAGTCTTTTTCTCCTCTCTGCCTTCAACCCCTCAAATAAATCCCCTTTATTGGATTATGGATTAATGCAGCAACTATAGCAGTAAGCTGTTTCCATGAGAGTGAAAAAAACATAAGATGTGGACCATTAAGCAGAGGAGCTTTTCATTTCTAGTCTGTGGGTTTGTCTTGGGCATTTCATACATTACAGGAAAACATTATATTTCACTGAGTGAGTTTTGAACAACACATACAGGACAGATTTAGCACCTGCTATAACACTCCCACAAGCATTACAGTAATTAATTTAACTCCCTGTTTCTATTAAAACATCTCACGTCCAGCAAAATTAATAGCAACTTAAGTCACAGCTCCCACTAAACAATGAACACACATTAATGGCAACATTACCTCAAGAATACCCTAGAAGTTACAGACTACTGCTTGAATAGAGTGTGCTGAGCTACTGCTGCTGCTTCTTTTCCACAAAGAAATAAACCCATATCATCAGCATGGACTGTGACCCCCCCCAGAAGAAAGTAAAGCATGTTCAAGAGTGTTGACCCAAGTGCATCAAAACATTTTGCAGATGTGGCTAAGTGTTCTTATTTTACAGAAAATGATGCATAGAAAGAGCAATATTATACTCTTAAAACAGAGAAGTCAGTGGCAGAAGCTAAAAATGGGAAATGTGGATGGAGCGTGGCATGATAGCTGGGAGAACTATAACTTCACCCCAAAGCACTGATGGAAAAAAGCCAGCTACGTGAGTTAAAAATAACTTCCGATTAGTGAGGGAGTGATGAAGACAAAAGCCCTAAGTCAACTGAATAAGCCAGAGACTCACTTAAGATAGAAGTGGACTCAACTAAGGAACGTCAAGCCATGTTAACATTCTGCACAAAATTGAGCTTTCTACATCAGCAATTTTTGACCGGAACGGCGTTAAAAAGCATGGATGCTGTGAAGTTAAAAAACACGCCTTCATTAGTCAAACTGGCGCACCTGAAAAGATCACGCACAGAAAACCTCAAGATCTCAAAACAGCAAAGAACAACTCTTGCCCTGGGTGGTCAGTAACCTATGATATGGAAAGGTTTCTCAAGGAAGATGGGAAAATACTTACCTGTGATGTATCAATGAGTTGAAAAGTTCATCACAGTGGACAAAACAAATCTCTTCAGCCCATGACAGGTGGCAGAATCCCATATTTTAAAGATCCATATTTGTCTTCTGAAGGTTTCCTTAGGCTTACCTTGTTAAAAACCAACTACCAACTTCATCTTGATTCATGGTGTGCCTTCAAGTTCCTTTCTCATTCACAGATATGAATTCATTCTAGTGCATAGCCCTCCCTTTACTCCCATAAGCATGCCTGGTGAACTGAAAGGAGTACGTACACTCTAGTGTATGTCAGATGCACAGATTTAGTTGACTGTATTGGGAAGCAGAGTAAATGTTTACTATAGGATGGTAAAGATTCATTGGCAAGCTTCCCATCTCTTGCTCTGCAGAGCCCAGCACTAATTGACGCAGGGTCACTTCCAGAAATTTTGGCTCCAATAATAACCTTGAAGGTAATTAGAGGAGAGAATCAGAGTGAAGATTCTTCCACATTTTCCAGTATAAGCTAGTAATGTCTAATCATTTTCCATACAGATTCCAAGGTAAAATGCTAAGCTGCTACTGGGATTTTGCTTGCAGTAAATTTCTACGTAATATTCAAAGATGTCATTAAAGATGTTATTTTATTCTTCTGAAGAAACAGTCTTCTCAAGTATACATCTTTTTGTTATGTAAGACAAATAAGAAACGCACTCCCCCTGCTGAAGATTCTGTACTGCATACAATAATAATAATATATATATATAATATAATTTAAAGAACAAAAGTTATTGAAGAAGGCACATGTAAATATAGTTAGTGGGCTAACAAACAGTTACTGACATGGGTATTTAGGAACTTGACACTAGTGAAGAAATATATAATTAAAAAGCTAACTACAGCAGAGTTCTGGACAGAACTGCAATTACATTTAGTTTACTTATTTCTGCCATCTCTCAGTGATAAACTGCACCACTTTCCCTGGACACATAGAGCTGACATCAGTTCTGATCACGCGCACGAGTTAGAAATCATCACAGTATCAATACAACCTCAAAACCAGTTCCTAACAACCACCCACTCAAACACAAGTTTCCATGTATTAAGAGAAAGGATTAAGTAGTATAATAATTTGTAACACAACCTCTGCCATTTCATTACTTAATACTTGAGACATTTAAGTATTTATGAATATGCTGCTAACTGCAGCTTCTGAACTGAATTTCCATGTTGACTGCTCTCATACAATTTTCATAGTATCCATTAAACCAAAAACCTTGTATGCTTTAATTTATTCTAAACAGCTCTTCAGGCATAACTTACTTTTCAGCTACATGTGTGGGTGAGCTGAGGCAGAAGACTCGGCAGTAAGCTGCTGCTGTGGAACATCTGTGACTGCCTGCCAGACACAGGTGCTCACACAGCCTCTGAAGGGGGAAGTCCTTCAAAATTAGCTCACTCCATTTTCTTAAGGATCACAAAGGAAACAACTGTTTTGAAGACATACAAAACTACTGAGGCATTAAAATGTGTAACAAGGGCAAGAAAGCAGAACTGGGTAAGCTGGGAGAAAAGGAAAAAAAAAAAGATGTAGCCAGAAGGAGATAGAGAGATTTCACTAATATAAAAAAATGTAACAGAGGGCAAAACAAATCTCCTAGCACATGCAGAAAGACCACAGAAACTAAGATGAAAAATGAGGAAAGTAGTAAACAAGACACTTAGGAAAGAAGGGACGGCTTGGTGTATAGGCAGTGAAAAATTCTTGTCGTTTTCCTCACGGAAAGGGAAAAATGAAAAAGTTTCCTTGATGCAAAAATATGCAGGTTTCACATAAACAACCTTCCGATGCTACAAGATTCCAAAGGAAATACACCTTGAGGAAGTTAAAAGTTACTTCCTCTAACTAGCACCAAGATACAGCAGCTAACCAGAGAATAGCAAGTAGATCCTCTCCAAACAGACTAGATGAAGCAGTACAAGCACACACAGTGCACTTGTTCTTCCTCCATCTCATTCCTAACTTGAAGTTTATAAGGAAAAATTGCCTCAAAAACAAAATCTAGATACATTTATGCAAGAACAATTTCTTTGTTTGACATAGTTTTCCCCCAAGTAAATGGTGACAGGGAAAACTTGCTTCCTGGAAAAATTAAGAACAAATAAGGGCATGAATCTGCTCCCTAAAAGTAGTGATTTAAACACCCTGTTGTAATACAAATAGAAACCACTGCAAACTAGGCCCAACACGGCATCACCACCAAACATGAAACAGGGTCCCTACAACAAATCTCCATGTAGAACCAAAGCGTTGAATAAATCCCAGCGGCTGCTCCTACCAGGTGTAGGCACTGCAGTGCAAACCTACAAGCCAGAAAGTGTACAAGAACTTGGAAAAAACAATAAATTATTCTTTTAAAGTAGATTCATTAAAAAGGAAGTTCTTAATCCTTTTAATCGTGATTATAACTTCAGGTGTTCCATAATGTAGATACCCTCAGCAAACTCATCTGTATCCCCAGCTTCAATCTGAATGCCATTCCAGTTACAGGAAGATGAGCATCTTCTGCAAGTAAAATGTTTCTAAAACAATCTGGTAAAGTACAAACTTGGGGATGCAATGCCAACCTGCCTGATTTGGCATCTTTCCATTACCTACACTAAAGGAAATCAACTTCAGGAAATAACTGCCTTTAACAGAAGTCTAAAGAACCTAACAAATTTCCTCTGTCTTATCCATACAGCCAGGAAGAAAAAAAGAAACTATTTGTTCATTTAACCAAATTCTTAGGGACTACTTCAAGTGATAAAATATGGTCATTTAATCAAAGGCTATATAGTTAATTCATATTAAACATCTGATTAAACAAACCAAGCAATCAACGTGGGAAAAAAGTATATTTCCTTTTGTAAGTTAACACACCTTCCATTCAGGTTTAAACTAATACCTACTTGATATGCTTCCTTACAGCTACAATAAAAGTTCCTTCTTCCTTCATACACAAGTCCCATAAGGAACAGCCTTCACAAAGTCAGTCTCAGGTTTTCTTGTTTCAGGTGGTTCGTTGCACTGAGCCACCCCGCGAGAAAAAGAACAGCAGAGGTACACTGTCTCTTGGTTTTTGTGTTGCTGAACTCGAGTCAGAAAACTGCTTTTCGATTTTTCCCTGCACACTTTTCTTCTTCACAAAAAACTTTTTATTGTGCTTTAACAGAAGGTCAATGGCTATCACTTCTCTACTCCGGCACAATGGTGAATTGAAACAAGAACCCATAGCTGGTTGGGCCGACAAAGCAACCAGTATGTCTAAGCCAATAAAGCGATTTGTTCATTAAAGCTACTAATAAAGCAACCTTTTGTTAGTCTATGAAACATCAGAAACCTCATAGAATTCATTTAACTATGCTTTAAAAAAAAAAACACCCTCATACTCAGAAGTCCTAGGATCCGTCAACTTGTACATTTCCTTAAAGTGGTGACACAAAACCCCTCCATGCTAACTTTTCTAAATGCAGTAACATCGACACGAAGTTCCATGCCTTTTTTACAAACAGAAAAGCTTAGGGTCCTTGGTCAAGGTATTCCCCTTCCCCCACACCACCAAAACCTCCAAATTTATAATATTCATGCTCTGTTTAAAGCTTCCTATGCTATGCTGATAACCTACTGTAATCAACACAAGCATTGTAATTCTGGATTGAAAAACAAGGGACACACTCAGCTTAAATCCAAAGACTCATTTGGATTTCATGAACAGAAGACACGGGAAGAAGCACTTGTGTCCCTGGCTCTCAATTAAACCAAAGTCAAGTTTGAACTTAATTCCTTGGTGCTCAGCAGCTTTTACTGTTCTCAATAACCAGCTGTAATATAACTATAGCAAAAACCATTTCCAAGCAAGACCCTCAGTTTACCCTAATAAATTTAGCAATACAGTATCAGCAACCCTTTATGAGAATTTAAGTGAAGTTTCCTCCCTCACTAGAAATTTCTAAACTTGCTTCAGTAACAAGTCAACTCCATTGGTTTGCAATCAGTCAGTGCCAAAAAAAAGAAAAACTTCTCATCCAGGCACCATCAGGAAGGAAAAAAAAAAAAAAAAAGATCCAGGGGGTTAAAAAACATCTATCCATTATTACTCATTCTTAGGGCAGCACAGTGCATCCTGTCCTAGCAGCAAGCCTCTGTAGGAGCAACCTTAAGTCACTCTCATGCTACCGTTTCTCACCTGCTTCTCTTTGTCAAGCATAATGACAACTACCCATTACAACATACAGGTCTACTCGAGTGGGAACAAATTAGCTAGTTGAAAAGTTTCATCTTCTGCAATTTCACAGGGACGAGCTTTCCATTTGTTACTCTGAATGGAGCACTGGAGTTTGCAGCAAAAGTTCTTGTAACAGAATAACAACAAAAACATTTGTCCCCACAGAGATACTCACAATTAGCCAAGGTTCTGTCCTTCGATGTTCAGAAAAAATAATCTCTATTTATAAAATAAACAAGCATGCTATCTAGAAAAGTGATAGCACCCCCTTCCCCCTACACTGTGACTCTCCATAGCAAGCCACAAGAGTATATCCTTCTGGAATTAAGTGCTTATTTTAACAATAACACTCCAATAGTTTGTGAAACTTCTCAATTAAACAGTTGTCAAACAGCCTGATAAGGCACAGAAAGACAACTGATAGCTGAAACCACTATTCATACAACAAGTTCTGCAGTCCTCCAAGCTGCTGCCAAACAAAACATTCATCAATAAGTAGTCAAGAAGCCAAGAAGTACTACTGTACTTCATAGCAAAAGTGAACAGGTAGGTAATTTTACTTCTTCACTTAAAGCTCTTTCTGGACTTCAGAGTCTTCTGGGTGCTACTGCACTGCTGCAGTACACTGGTGAAGAGAACAGCAACACAACACTGACTGCGAAGACAGACTCTAGGAGTTAACACCACAGTTCTCTTATTCTCTCCTTGAAAATAAATTGCCATGACTTCTATAAAGTGATTAACAGTAAGTTTGTATATAATGCTGTTTTAAGTAAGTTATGAATCCCCATTGTGCTAATTCTCCCAGCCCATGCCTGACCAAGACTTTCAAAAAAATTTTACACTTATACATTCATCCAGGCTTAAAAAGGTTCATACAAAAATGAGACCTCCATAACACAATGTGCTGCCCGGTATTTGTCATCAATTGCACTTTTCAGCCTGCTACAGTTTCAAAATTCATCCTCCGTTTCATTTCAGTTCTGCTCCCCTAACAGTGCAAAGTCAATGGAATTTATGTTCCTAAGTGACTTAAGTGTACTTGAAAGTCCTGCTCTTCAGAGACCAGCGTCATGCTCTTCCAAACAAATAAACGCAACTGGACTAATAAAAAGCTCCTAGTACTTCTCATTAACAGTGAAAAACTGACAATCAGTTTTGTTCCGAGGCAACAAAAGTATGTCACTAAGAAGTTCGACAAACATCTGTAACTCACAATACAGCAAACATTTATGCTTGCACTCAGCTTTCCACAGCTATTCCCATGACACAATCTAGGTCTACAGTTCAAGGACTGGAGGAGCAGACCTGAATCTAACTGAACTACTTCTACCTGTATTTAACAAAATACTCACGATACAGCCTATGGCAGCGATAAAAAGTTTGACCAGGGTTAAAATGCATCACAAGCATCTTCAGGTTTGTTTGTGACAGCAATGAGTTATGATGATAAAAAAAATCTAAGCTTATGATTTAAAAATCTTTTAAAAATTGCTGTTACAATACAAACCAGCATCATACTATTAAGACTTCAAGATATAACTTACAAGGGCTGAACATTTGTTTGTTTTGCCTGGTTCAACTGTTGTAGTACTAAGATAGGAAATTACTTATTTCAGAAATATCTTGCTGTGTTTTTTATATATTATAATTTTTATATAACATTATTGCATACACACACACACGCAGACATAATCTATACCATCAAGACAGACACAAAGGAGTTCCTGTAATGTTCTTTACCCAGGAACAGCTATACAGGAATTGCAGTTTCCTTGAAACACAGCCAAGAATCCCTCCTTACTTTGATACCCGTCATTTCCACAGGGCCAAGAGGTTCTTCAGGAAACATCCCCCACCGCTTAAACTTCAGCTCAAGCTGCTGTTCCTAGGACTGATGTCTACCTTAAAGTACCAGTAAGCAGTGGTCCTTTTCAGCAAGAAAATTAAGCGTGAGAAAATAAATGTAGAAATGCATCTTTTTGTGGATATACACTACTTCATCAAAAATGACTTCAGAATAGAAGAATGCATACGTGAAGAATGGTCTCTTCCAGACCAAAGACCGATTTCGAGGGACTATGATAGAGGCAAGAGATGTGAAGAACAAAGGATAGGAGCCAACTGCAACAACTTCATGAAGCTAGCAGGAGCCACACTCAAACTAAAAGCGACTCCCAGTGCAGCAGCTAGCACACCTGCAGAATTTGTTGCAGAAGGAAAAACTGGGCAAGTTCAAAGAAGAGAAACTGTTCAACTTCTCTGAAGCAACAGAAACCATCCATTCTCAGAGATGTCCCAAGCTGAATGCAGCTCAAGTACAAAAAGTATCAAATACCATAAAAAAAGACTTCCCTATGCATCCACACTGGGATATTTTTGAGATGGGTCACGTATAGAATTGGGGAACTCCTGGGTTCCTCTGTAAGGCTAGAAGGAATTTCAGCATGATTCATTATGGAGGGACCTCTCAGCTCATGTTTGTTCCCCATCAACTGCAGCATATCTTGATGCATTTCTCTCATCTCTATTCAAGACTTCCTAAATCCTAAACTCAAAGGCTAAAACAGCCTACCTGAGCAGACGTTTTTAAACTGTCAACATTTAGCTGCTTGATTTAGGGAGTGGAATAGAGCTCATAAACTTCTCTTTAACACCACATGTAGAGAAAAAAATCAAACATATTTGGCATTTTCTCATTTTAAGTGAAGAAAAAGTAATCTGTAAATATTACAAAGATCATATCAACATCCTATTAAAAATATCTAGTATTACAGTGTGAGAAATAAAACAATATTTACTAACATTTTAAAGAGACAGTAAATATGATTTAGAGAGAGTTGGGCAAACAAGCCTTTCATCCATTACCAAGCTAGCTGAAACTACTCTTCAGAGAGTACTGTTATAAAAGCTACACAGGTTGATATCAGAGAGTGTACAGAACACAGCTTCTGGAAAGGAAACTTTTTTTTTAGGTTAGCAGAACTTCACAACAGCAGTGAAATAAGGAGAAATAATGGGAAAAATTACTTTCAAAACAGGTTGTTTTTTTTCCTCAAGTTTCAAAAGGTCATTAAGGAAAACAAATCTCAGTGTTCTGAGTTCAAATCTCAGGGGAAAAAAAAGTTGGTTTTATTTGGACGTCAGCGAAGTGTCATCCAACAGAAAAGCATTAAGTGGCCTATTACCTTACAGGAGAACATTAACAGCAGAAAGCCTGTGTGCTGCGCTAAAACTACTTCACTTGATCGTGGCCCTGCAAGTATGAAATGGTAAAATGGCAAAAACTTCCAGTCAGAATTATTAACATTAAGAGAAGGAAGTGTAAGGTCATCAGATAACATAAGCAAACTAAATAAAAACAGTGATGCCAGTCAGCCACTCACAAGGCATTGCACACCAGGGTGAACATACTGCTCACTGACTTGACGAGCTTTAGCAAAATGCTCAGAAAGTGACATGTCTGCTTTGAGTGCCCATTAAAAAGTTCTCCAGTAAAAAAAGAGAAGTTGGATAAAAAAGGGCATCCGAAGTAGAAACTTCATTACATAATGCAATGTCAAAAACAGCTCAAAATGCTAATTAATCAAATACAGTTCCAAAGAAAAGTGAAAGTTGAGGAAAGCCAAAAAGCATCACGAAGATCAGGTGTGCTAACCCTAAATTAGAGAGGCAACAGAGAAATGCAATACAGGGGGGAAATTACCAACATGGGACTTCACCTGCAGTTTTGTAACAAAAACAATTTATTCAACTAAGTCACAGGGCTAGCATTTCTAAAGTAACGTCAGACACGGCTGTGAAATTCATGATTAATACAAGATGCTTCCATGAAACAGCTGTTTAGACCCTAAAATTTGGTTTAAGGAAGAAAAAAAGAAAAAGAGTCAAACTAAAATCCCAAGAGATTTTTAAATTACCAACCAACCTAATAAGCCTTAAGAACTTGAAGGCTGATCTTGAAAAATGAGCTAATCCAAGTTCTACATGTGAAAACTATTTGGTGGCACTCCAACACCAGTCCAAAAAAGCAATTCTGAAAATGAGTGAAAGACAAAAGTGAAGTGAATTCCATTAGGAAATCCTGATTCTCTTCTGGAAGTGGCAACTAACAAAGTAGCACAAAAGTTAAACTCTCAATGCTGCCATCAGAAGAATTCTTGAAAGTCACTATTTTCCCTCTCCGGCAGCAGCCAGCACGTGTACGGATAGCTCTGCTCTAGTCACAGCACATGCAGCATGCAGCCCAACTAGCAAGCTGCAAAAAACCTGGTAGGTCATATGGGGAGTAGAGCAACACTGAGGCAGCAGGATCTGACCAATCTGCGATGGGCAAGGTAACAGAAGCTATTGGAGCAGCAACAAGAGCTCAGTTATTGCAGGGGAGGAGTATAGCAAAAGACTGAGACGACAGATCCATAGGAAACTGGATTCTAATAGCTCTGCCGCTCAGCAATTTGTTTCCCTTGTGTTATACAGATTTGAATACTAATATTTCTGCATGCTGCAGCTTTGATCGCTGTGTTAAGTGTCGCTCTACTGAATAAAAGGATTAGTTTGTCCAGACTGGCAAAGCCGTAATCGTGATATGAAGAGAACTGCGGGAAAAAAAAAACCTTTGAAGATCAAATGTGCATACTTACTTTTGTAGGTTGAGTTGGAATAGTAGCTGAAGGTGGGTTTTTTTGTCATGCACATACAGTATGAAACACACAAGACCTCTCCAGATTACTACGTGCTTAATAAGCATTGTTAGCACTTTGATTTGGCTTTCTGCTAAAAGGGGCAATGCCACTCCACCCTTGCACAAAGGCTGGAAGTCCAGAAGCACTCACACTGGCTGACAACCAGCTGGATTTGAGAAGTGCAGAGCACAAACCACAGAAGCCAGCAAGGGGTGGGGGCAGCCAGATCTGCCCTTTTGGTTACAGCACGCCTTCCGCACCCACTTCAGCAGATCAAACCACAGATGTGAGGTTTCAGGGCACAACCCAGGGAACCCAGTAGCGAGCCAGGGCCCAGCAGGTTCCCCACCAGCTGCATCCCATGCCAGCTCCAGCACACATCCCACATCACGCTATCAGTCTTCAGTTCCTTTCTCACTTCATCTTGTGCTGCCGGTTTTCTACCATTTTAGTTTCCTGAATTGAATCACCAGAAGTTCAGACTAAACCCAGGACTGAGAGGATGACAGTAGGAGAAGCTTTTGGGAGCCATCCTTTCCAGCAGCAACCGATCAGGTTAAATAGACTATGATGTGACAGCCCCTGTAAAGGACAAATGACCATAACACCTCAGGGCTCCCCAACCTTTGTATGGTTGGGAAAAATATTAGGAAGAGGAAATGGTCCCAATTGTAAGTTTTCTCTGTTTTAGACTTCACCAGGTCATGCCTCATGTCAGCAATTAATTTTGTTCCCACCACACCGCAGTGTAAACAAACAACAGGAGCGAGAAGGATCCAAACCTTAACATTTCTTTTGTGCCACCAAGCAAGCCTTTGTTTTTCCAGTCATTCCCAGCACCCTTCTGAAAGGTTCCCACAGCCGGTGTAAACAACGCGCCAGATGAGCTGGATGACTGTGCCTACCTCCTACATCGCCTGCTCACAACCGCAGCATGCAGTCCCCCAGCCTACAGCCGCACAGCCACCCCCGCCCTTCACGCAAGAACCCCTGCCTGTGCTCCTGAGTCAGCCGAGTGCTACCAAGTGCTCCTGCAAGGCACAGCCCAGCATCAGCGGTGCGTGAGCTGAAGTTTGACCCTCCGTGTTATTTCAAGATCAGCCCACTTCTTCTCTGCTGCATATCAGGAGTTGCTCGGTTCTGAAATAGTCGGGTATAAGAGCATTCAAAGGACAAATAACAAAACAGTTTGCAAGACTTACCATGGCAATAAGCTATAAAGATAGGAATTCAACACAAAAACTGAAAAGAAACAGAACATCCTGAGAACAAAGAACTGTGAATGTCAGAGTTGTTTTGCTACAGCCAGCCACGTCTAAGAACCACTCCAGTTTTAGCACTGTATCAGGTACATAAAACTAAGCTAAACATCTAAATGGGCTAAGAGCTGCCACTACAAAGGTAACTGATGGCATTAATGCAAACACTTCAGTATTCCAAGTTAGAAAACACCAAGTTCAGACACCTGCCTATTATAGGACCCACGTAAGCTTACTGCCCAACTAAGACAGCCTTCATAGAATCTGCTTCACATACATCTTCATTTTCCTGTAGACACAACGTGAAAGCACGGTTCAAATTTCTGCTGCGTGGCTACAAGGCCTGCATGTTGTTGCCATGTTTTGTGAACAAGCTGCAGCAGCAGCCCCGTCTGTCACACAGCTGGCAAGGGAAGTCCTGCCAGCTGGGAACTGAGCACGGCGTTGTGGTGCAGCTCCTAACCAGACCTGAGAGGGCACTGTCACAACTAGCCACTTCAGACAGCATGGCTAACACACTGTGACAGCAGAGGCCTAATTGCACCCTTCTACCAAAGGTTTGTCACACAGCTCAGTATCCATCACCTTACTGAGTACACAGAACAGCTTAAACACAGCAGGTCACCAGTCAGGGGCAGGAGGTGAAGAAAAGCCTCACACGTTAAATCACTGTTTCCTTCTCTGGGCAATTGCAATGCACACTGAGATAGGAGAAAAGCAATTTCCAAACAAGGTGCCCCAACCAAAATGATTACTTTACATTCCATTTTAATAGACTACCCAATAAGGCCTGCTATCTAGGTACCTGGACAATGGCACTGCTGGTGTCATAAGCTTACTGGCAGGAAAAAAAAGAGTGACTGTGCCTTATGATGACTAAAGGATGCCCTCGTGATATATAAGAGCTGTTATAATTGCACTCTGCAGTAAAGAAGGAAGATCCCTGTCATATCAGTCATCCACCCACAGGGACACCTCAGATCTCAAGATATATTCATCAGTCCTGGCAATAACAGAAGAAATTGCCATGGCAAAACTATGTTCCAAGCTACTTACACAAGGTTATCTCCTGAATCTCATTTTCACAGCTCAATTGCACTGTGTGGAAGCCCAAAATCTCTTGCTTTGAGTATCACTGCATGAATTAAAATAACAAAATGCAAACAAGTGAGGTAGGCATGCCCAGCAAACTGCACGTTTAATGACCATCTGACTCCAGCTCAGGCCACCGGTAACACCAAATTGTGAAGGTACAGCATTTGGTGAGGCAAGGATGTAGGCATCAGATCTTCCAAAGAGATTGAAAACTGTGCCATGGTACATGGGACCACACTTGCCACAAAAGATTAGTAAATAATTTTCAGAAAGACCAGAACCCAAAGGTGTAGGTTTGGCTATCACAATGAAGTGGCTATAATCTTGAGCACTGAAGAAATTATTCTTAAAAAAAAAATAAAAGCTTTTATTAGGTAATGATAAAGTCAGCAACAGCACACATCCATAGAAATGCTAGTTTTTACATTACTGGAATAGCTAGTGAGAGACTTCTCAAGCATGAACAACGCCACAATGCTGAAAGGCTTGCACTCGCCAGGGAACACACTGAGCTGCTTACTTTCCTAAAAAGGGAAGCTGGAAAAAAGCTCGAAACCTTTTCTTCCTCATTGGCGTCAGCTTGTGGTGTTTTGGGTTTATCACTCATTCAGTAAGGCAAGCAGCTTGTCCTGAAGTAGCCTGTTCACTTCTGAAAGCACTGCAACTGCTTTCAATCCTGCAGATATATAAGGATATGCATTCTGTCTTACAAAGCTTTTCATTTTCCATAGAAAAGAACATCTCTTCACACGCTGTTTGCAACAAGGCAGAATCCCTAATGAGTATAAGCAGATCCTGTACGCTACTGCAGACGTAAACGTTACATTTCATCTTGAAGAAAACATGATAAAAATTTATCCTGCAAAATGTGTGCTTCTAGAATATTCACTGGTCCACGAGAACCCAGAGCCAAGGCATGCATTAAGGACATTCTTCCAGTCAGAGGACAGAGTTAAGTAGTTACTGTCAACAGCGCACACCTTGGCCTTGCAGTTCCTGTCCTCCTGAAGTTCAAAGTAAAACCCACAACCCACAACAACACAAAACTAAGCTGACTAACCTTAGCTGCATTAATGAGTTTGGAAATATTTCATTCCCTTTAAAGTGGACTCTCAGTACTCCTCGTGCAGTTGCCTCCCCTCATCTATTTCAAATCTCAGCTAATCCCAATAAGAGGAACACACAAGAGAAGTCCCCAGTAATTTGTATGGCTGCAAGATCTCCTCCCGTGTTTCCAGTTATCCAGAGCAACATTTCTCCTCTTCCTTCAGAGAGAAGCATCAACAACTGGACCACAAAGTCAGGGAACCAGAATGCAGGATCGAGCTTGACAATAATCCCAGAATGAGTGCAGGTTTCTAATTTTCAAGGAGGATCCACACACAACAGGAACCAAGACTGAACCAATAACCCAGGATACTGCAGTGGCCACGGCCATATAAGCATGCAAGATTCACTGCCAGACTGACAAGGAGTTTAGAGGACACAATCCTAATTCCTTGTCCCACAGCTCCAACTCTCTCCTCTCCAGGGTGCTCTTCCAGGCCCCCAGAGCTCTCAGCTCCACCTCTGGGCGGCTCTCACACCCTGATGAGGGGATGGGTGTTGTACATGGAAACTGTTGCTTCAGCAGCAGGCCCTGCCCTCAGAGGATGAGAGGGTGAGAAGAAAGACCTGTGCCTCCAAAAAATACTTGCTCAAGCACCCGTAGTTCTAATCCATACTACTGAAGTGTTTCCAAGAAAGAAAGCACTTGAAAACATGAATGCTTTGACCATTTTCAGTAGCCCAATCTCTGAACAGAAGGCATTACTCAACCTCAGCAGCCTTAGAGCTGTCCCTGTATATAAACAACTACCCAATTTCAAGCCAGTAACAAACTAAATTTACCCCAGGCCAGACTGGCCATCCACCATCTATTACTAACAGAGATACCGAGGCTTCCATCATATCATAGAGACTACAAAGTAGCCTTACGAGACCAATCAGAAACAGATCAAACAATTTCCAAAAGAAATAAAAACACTTTACTTTAATCACCATAACAATATATTTGGGTTAATAAATCTGACAAGCACTTTTAAAGTTCCCCGTGACACAAGTAGAAATTGCCTTGCGCTCTTCTTCTAAGAAGATTACAAAAGCTGAGGTCAAACAAACTGCATTGCAAAATGCATCATACCGGTATAACTCCAAAGTTAGAGGCAAAACTGGCAATAGTGCATACAGACAGAACATCCCACACCTCTCCTTTCCAGTACCCCATTTGGAGTTGATCAACAAAACTCAACAAATTTTGCTGGCTTGGACAGCAATGACCACCACTGACCATCTTGGGGGGACCCAGAACGGGGTTGAACACCTGTTACAGAGCAGACCCGCTCCCACAGGTAACCTGCAACTGAACATTTACTGCTGAAATCACATCAATATTCTGCCAGTGAAAAAGCACATGTGCAAAATCCTCATCCTTCGGTGAGAAGCCAACCACTTCAGTTCACAATGCAAAGATTATCTGAGATAAACATGTCTGCTTTGAACAATAAGCAGTATTTCACATCTCCTCTTACCAGCCGAGCTGTGGAGCCGTGCTCTCTAGCTGACGGTAACATCTTGAACATCTTGAGGCAGAAACGGAGGAAGATACCTGCTCATATCTTAAGACATGACATTATAGAAAAATACACTGTTTCACCCTTGTAAAAATGCAGGCAATTGTTTCTCAGAGCACCAAGTAGATAAAGTGAAGACAGCTCTTCATTCTGCAGTAGCTCTTTTTTGCAAAGACGAGCAGCCTAGAAGGAAGATCATGTACTTTTTGTCACAGCGAGCACAAACCAGACTCAGAAATCCTTTTTATTCTGATACTGCTTCATTTCGAAGCACATGGTCGCGTAACCTAAATTATAATATATATGCCTATCTTTCCAAATCTGAGTCATTTTAGTTGAGCTCTCAAAAGATACCCGCTATTTCCAAGGTAAGGGAGAAGGGTGAAGGGGATTGGGATTTTTTAAGCATAAACTTCAGGAATATGGGCTGTGAGTGGAAGCGCTTACTTACATAAATCATATCTGCTCTTCCTTCCAAGCCCCATTCACACAAGAGCAAGCCACAACGGGAGGCTGGATGCCCAGAACGAAGCGGCCAAAGCCACAAGGGGACAGGCACAGGCAGGGTGCCCTGAGGAAAGCAGCCAGCTGCACACGCTGCTGCTCACACAAGGGTGACCACAGGGCAGCGGGCCCAGCCAGCCTTTGGTTTAAGCCAGCACAACTTCCAGAAGTGCCAGTGGCTGTGCCAGCAAGCCACAAGACCAAGAATTTTGTTAACAATCAGCTGACTTCTAAACTTTCATGGGTATGAGCCCTCATCAAACAAATATCTCAACTGTCTGCTGTCACAGGTCTGTGGAAGCAATCCTGGTAAGCAGCCTCAGTCTATCCTGTGACCACGAGGAACGTGTTAGTGCAGACCCTGTCTGCACTACGTCTGCAAATAACTACAGTGCTTTCTATCACAGAAGAGAATTCGCAGGAGAGATTACAAGTATGTCATACTCTCTTTCAGGAATTACCCGATACACACTACTGGCATCAGGGAAAGCTGGAGCAACTCTGCTTCAGCTCTTTCGTCTTAACAGCCCTTTTATTTCAAATGTAACGCATGTAAACTCAGTGTGGCTGCAATCATAAGAGGAACAGCAAAAAGATTAAACACATTTGCTAAGAGCAGCCTGAACTTCGCACAGACTACATGACTAACGCTGACTAAAAGATGCTTGGTTTCCTTCAAGAGACAGAACTTGGTTCAATGACATCACCAGGCCTAAACCACCACACACGTTCCTCTCCTGACAGCTCAGAGAAGAAATCCCACTGAAGTTCTTCAAAGCAGCGCACGCATACGCAGCGGGAAGAAGCAAAGCTGATCTGACAGTCAGTCTGAAGACGTAACGACTTCTTTTTCTAAAAGCTGATGCAGGTGGAACTCACACATCTTCTGATAAAGTAACGTCTCTGCTACCAAACAGACACTAGTGTAATAGTAAAAGATTGTTCAGCTTGAACAAAGGAATTGCTCTGATTAGATGTAAGCTGGAATAGACAAAATTACTTAAACCCTAAAAAAAAATCATTTTAATGATGAGCATAAGACCATATATTCTCATGAGATACGTACGTGCCTGGGGCTGCCAACAGACAGAATGGGGCTATCAGAAACAGGACGGTGGAGTGGGAAAGGACAAATTTAAGTCTGAAACCAGGAAGTGACATAAAAGCAAATGTAATCACCGTAACAGAGTAGGGGCAGATGCGGTGCCTTTTGACTCCTGTGGGCATTAAACAAACAAAAGCAAAGACCATCCCTTCAGCACCTTCAGTGCCCAATTCCCTTCAGTGACTAGAAGGAAAACCCCTTTCCTGATCTCTGGCTCCTGGAGCAAAAAAAGCAAAAGTTCATCTAAATGGAGACTTCCCCCACCCACACACAGGCACACACCTTTTTAAGACTACAGTGACAACAAGGAGCCTAGGACAGGGAGAGATTTGTCTAAAATAGACTCTTCCCATCTGCCAGAAAGTTTTGTCTCAAAAAGAAGCAGGCACACACGTGAGGCACTGCCTACCTTTGCATTCCCTCGTTCCCTCCTGCTTCCCAGGCTGTGGAGAGGAACCAGGGCCAGTGGCAAACACACAGGGAGCAGCATGGGCAGAACTGGCTTCTACACCTGTGTCTAAACACTGCCTGAGCCAACAAACAACACCTGAGCTGCTCCCCCACCAGCGCACCAGGTGAAACAGTGGTGTATGAGAGTAAACTCAGGAGTAACACAACTCAGCGCTGATGGACAGAACTTTCTTACACAGTGAAAAACAAGTGCTGTTTTCTCCATTTAAGGACACTCCACTACAACAATTACGATTTTCTTTCTTTCTATTTTTTTTTTTATTGTCTTGGGCTTTTTCGGTTTGTTTGCTCAGAGAGAAGTTATAGTCTGCAAAAACGCAAAAAGAAAAGAAGAATTAAAAAGGAAAAACCGATACAACCCAACCCCATACAACTGGACGGCCCCAGAAGCCGTTCCCAGCCCCGCTGGCAGACCTGCCGGGGCAGCAGGAGCACTTGTTGGTGCCTCGTGAAGAACTTCTCCACTTCTGGCTTTAAGAGCACACGACAACGCGGGACCCAAGGCCAGCTCCCGGCCGGCCC
>JAPSGF010000002.1:41143774-41217156 GCA_035772895.1 Perdix hodgsoniae
TGAAAGCTATTTAGATTCAGCAAGCCTTGTGAAAAAGGAGCAACATTGCCAATTCTTAGCAGTGCAATCCCAAATAGTAATTGTGGTTTGACCGACGTGCTTCTACCATTTCCTGGTTAGTTTCAGCTTTGATCTCAGCAATCCTGGCCCCTTAGAAAGATAAGAAAGTTTAACATTTTATACTTACTTTCTGCTCTTTGGGATAATTTGCCAATAAATGAGCAATGATTTAAAAGGAAACTATTAAATTATATGATGAAAAATAAATCTTGCGTAGCAGGTTTAAAGCATAGTGCTATGCTGCCTGACATCCTTTAGAAAATGTGCTTTCTCATTAGATAAGTTGTATGAGAACTGCTGAATCACGGCCTGAACCTCTAATTGATCACCTGAGACAAGCACCCAGTCAGCTATGGGAGCACAGGTGAAGGCAATTCAGCTGAGTAACTGGAAGGGATGGAGCCTGGCTGCACCTCTCCTAGACTCCATTTAAGGGCTGACTGCTACTGAGGAAGGAAGCCTTTCTGGAGATTCCATCTTTTGGTGGTTTTTTTTTCCATGAGCTAAGAATGTGGGTAAGCTTTTCCATTCTATCCTGTTTATCTTTCTTCAAAGTAATACTCTTTTCAGCTATTTGCTGTCTAAAGATCAGCTTAATTTCTCTGTATACTTATCAATTATACTTCTGTGTATTTGTTGATTATGTATAAGTCTATGTCACTGTAAGTCCGAAAGTAATGTGAAACAGAAAGATTCAGTGCACAGGAGCACCAAACATTGAAAGCATTTATGCTTGAGAGCCTAGTGTCGCAGTGCGTGTTCCTAAACTTTCTTTTCAAATTCAGAACAAACGGATGCTATCTCAGATCCAGCCCCCAGCAGTTAGTCTGGCTCCTTTTTTCACACTGTACTGCTACTGGAGGCAGATGACATAGCTCTTACAGTACTGGTAAGCATTAGGTAGACTCCCTGAAAAGACCCTATTTCTGCAGGTCACCACCACTTTCAGAGCCAGTGCTTTTGATCTGTACAGGATATGTCTTACAACATGAAGTGCTTTAAGAGCTTTAATTACAGAAGCCGTTGTGAAAGCAGTTTCTTGTAGAAGCAAGGAGCAGTCCTTGCTGCTTGGAAGAGACCCAGGATGTTCCAAAACAGTTTTCAGAAATTTGTGGAATTTATATATATTTAAATATTTTTACTGGTCTCCTCATGATAAAAGTAAAATACACTCATAAAGAAAAAATGAACTGGTATATAGAAATTTAACTTCCAGCCACACTAATCTTAAACATGGTTCTCATTAGTGAGGTTTTACCACAGCTTTCTCAACTAGTAGCTGCTATTCCTTTGGGTAAAATTAACTGCTGTAATCAGAGACTGTTAACCATTACTGAGATTAAATAGCTTGTCATTCAGATTTAAGTAATTGGGAGAGGGAATTAGGAAGAATTCCCTTCTAGCACTTGTGGGTCAAATATTTATTGTAGCTCAGCTGTCATAATGGGTTTGAACCTTGTAATAAGCTTGGAAGAAAAAAAAAGCAAGATAGCATAATATGTCTTCTGCAGGTCCTGTCAGGTCAGCTTCTTTGCTGTTTTCATTAAGCAATGCTGTGAGGTTACATGTGTTATTTTACAGGAATTACCCCTTAACAGTAGCAGTGCCAGGAAACAACTAAACTGACAAAAATCCCTCAGCCAGAAAGCCTCCTTAATTATCATTCTTGGTGCCACTCAGAGGGCTACCACGTAATAAAACTTGCTCTAATTCAGCAGGAAACCACAAGACCCACATTATTTGTACAAAAGATGACTCGGGTTATAATGCTAGATCAGCTGCATGAATATTAACTGTGCTAGGAGCCATGAGAGAAGCTGTTCTCAGACTTTGCAGACTTGTTCAGCACTATGCTTATTGGGCTTCCCTGGAGCATACCTAAATGATGCAAAGCTGAAAATGGTTGATAGAGCTGAGGAAGAGTTCACACCAGTTTCAGGCACTGCTGGCACTGCAACTGTGCCTGATTTAGCAGCAGATTTTTATTACTATTATTACTTGTGGAGGGGGATGAAAAAAGAACAGAAAAAAAGCAGCATGCTTGGGCTCAGCCTGCAGCCGGGTGCACCTCAGTGTTGCTCACTTCATGGAGAACCTGCCTTGCAGCACAGACAACCTCTTGATCTGTGGTGTTTGTGAGGCTGCATGCAAAAACCTAGGGCTCCTGCTAGACAGGGTATGGCCTTCTGGGGGTTTGGTGTTTCTGCTCCCCGTAAAAGCAGCTGTCATTTGCTCTGATCTTCCTAGAAAAACTGTTCTGAAAGGGTAAAAACAGTCAATAGGTGTAGTGGAAATGCTAAGCCATGGCCTGAACCAGTGATGGAGCACCTGTTGTAAAGGTAGGGCCAGCCCAGGAGAGCTCAGGTGTATGCAGTGACCAGAAGGGGTGGAGCCAGATCCACCCCTTTCCAGACCTCATTTAAGGGTTGGCAGTAGAGGTAAGGGTGTATTGCTGAAGCTTGCTGTGTACCTGGGGCCTTCTAAGGGCTATTGGATTTTTTTTATCCTTTGTTTCTGTGTCCATGAGGACACAGGTTGTTGCTATGCTTTCCATTGCACTATAGTGTTATACTGGGGTTTGACTTTTCACTCAGGAATTGAAAAGTGGTTGAAGAAGATCTTTGATACCTTGGGTTTTAGGGTCTCTTTAGATCAGTCAGGTTTTCCCTGGTATTTCCTGTTGGCTTGGCAGTGGCTTCAGAAATGCAAGATGGGCTTTGCCCCACGCAGTTGCAGAAGATGGATTGCTAGTGGCTGGGAGCTGTGGCGTGACCTGCCACCTCCACTGTGATACTAGTCTTAGCAAGAGCAGGCACAGAAACCAGCTTTTCTCAGGAGGTTTGTTTTCAAGCCCAGCCAGCTGACTACAGCTGTTTTCCTGCAGCACTTCTCTGTATGTAATTGTGTCAATGCTGGGAATGAGTGGCTGAGGAAGCACGAATGTACCATGTCCAGCCTGCTGTTGCACCTAGTTTGTGGGCAGGTTGTACTGCATACTCAATCGTTTCAGTCAGTCGTTTCTCTTGAACTGTTGTTAAAGCAAAGATAGAGGCTCCTAAATAGTTGGTAGTAGTCATATTGACCTTGATTCGGCTAGGACTCCATCCATTTAAATGGCAATCAAATTTCTTGTGGTGTAATAGCAAGCATATTTGTTTTGCTGCTGATATAAAGCTGGTCATGACCTGATCTAATGCAAAGATTAGAGACACGTATTTCTGAACTTTAACTCAAACTTGGTCCATCTTCTGCTGATCACTTGGGTTTTAAGTGCTGTTGACTGCCACATGCACTTGGTATTTGGGCTGAGTCTCTGAGTGTGGGAGAGGTTTGTGCCATCACGTTCAAATTTGTTCTGTTTAATTTGGATTGGAGCTTTTTCACCTCCACTTCTATTTCAGAGTGCATATTCCTTATGTAGAGCTAGATGCTTTTTTATTATGCTTTTGGGAAAGTCACTGAGTATCTTCTGAAACCTGCTGGGTTATACTTGTTTCAGGAATATTCCATGTTTGTGCTTAGTTTTGAAATCTGTCCTTAGAAGTTTATCTACATCAACAGAACTTGAATGATTCACTTTCTTCATGTTATTTCTCTATTAGTGAAATTAATCGGGCAATACAAGTGAATAACACATTGAGGATTACAAAATATTTCAATAGTGTGGCTGCAAAGCTCAACTTCGGCATGCATAGGAAGAACTGAATATTTTTGTTTCAATTGGTATTGTACAAATAGCCTCTCCTTAAAATCCTATTGCTTAAGAAATACTGTTTGAAATGTACAGACTAAGTGGGAATTTGTTGGTAAGTACCTGAAGTTTGTAGTCAGTGTTAACTCTGATGGTTTATTATAACTGCAGGAACAAAGGAGGAATTGGTATTGCTATGTAGCTGTAAAACCTAACGTAAGAGGTCTTGCTCTTCGTGTAATAGGTAGTTGTCATGGGCAGCATCAAGGTACTGAACTTGAAAAAATGCATAGTGACATTTTTCTACTTGTTTTTTCTAATTTATCTTTTTACTTGAAATGGATTGCCTTGTCTATCACTCTGTACAAAAGGCATTTACAGTATTTAAAGTATATCTTAAAATTCTAGTATCAGAAGTGTAGCAGAGTTAGTGCTAGAAATTTTCACCAGTTAAGTCCTAAATTCTGTTTCAGAATAGCTCCCAAAAATTTGAATTTCATTATTTAAACTTGATTACTAATGGCCATTACTAGCCTCTGTTTAAGAGAAAGTTGAAATATCAAAGATATCTGCTTTTCAGGTTGAATCAGGGAGAAATTCTTGCCAAACATAGACAGCATTGGTACTCAAAACCTCATGCGCTCCTGCTTTCTCATCAGCCACAAACATAGTCTTAGTCTGGTGCCTATAAAGCTGCTAAGACTTCATCTGTTCACCTTCAAACTGCCTTCCTCCAGGGCCTGATAGCAGTCATTTGCATGGACACTCCTTATATGTATTAGCCCCAGCAGCATTTCAATACGGCTTTTGGAGTGGATTAATGTCATGAGTTTTTAATTACGGTAAATGTTTCTGCAGTGTAGTTATTTTGTGCTGTAGTCTTCTAGCAGTAGTGCCACAGCTTTTTTTTCTTGTTCTCTGTGCTTTATGCCTTGAGATAAACATGTGAAGGAAAGCAAGGCTGGTCACTTAAGGGCTCCTGCCAGGGGGAAAAAAAGGTGGTTTGGTGCTGAGCTGGTGCCTGAGTCTCTAGGGTAAAATACTGTCTTAGCTTAACCAGGCTCAGGACCAAAGAGAAACCAAAAAGAAAAGGCTAGAATACTGAGCAACAGGTATTCTACCAGGTAGCTCACTAATGCTTCGTTGTTATCATGAGCTTTATAGTGTGACCAATGGTTACAGTGCAGTATTGTTTTAATTTCTGTTAGTTGTCAGTTGTTATTTGAAAATATGTTAAAATGTTTCACTGTGACTAGCATAGCAAATGGAGGAGAAAAAGACTAGCTTCAGGCATATATCCAGAATCAAGCAGCACAAATAAGAGTGCAATTGAAGTGGTTCTGTGCAGGCTAAAGGATATCTGTAGCAAAACATTGCTGCGAATTGCAGGTAAGGATCTCTGATCCCTGAAGCTGCTTAACGAGTCACAGTGAGATTTGTAATTCTGATTTGAATGAAGCTACACTGATTTACATTAATTGGACAGTCTAGGCTTTATTCAGCCTTATCTGCTTGACAACTTGTCCATGGTCTTGTGTGGCTTGACTGTTTTCTGTTTTTAAACTTGAGTATTGCACATCAGTGGGTGTCATGGTAACTGAGGAATAACTGCTGGCAGTGGGCTATCAGGAAAACCTGGAGCTGCTAGAGGCTAGTAAATCACTGGGGGGGAAAAATGCTTTGAGCTGACCTTTGTGGCTTTTTGTGGAGTAGCATTACAGGGGTGAACTAAGCAGACAGCTGGAGTGTCTAATAGCAACAGGGTGGTTCAGTTGCCTGCTCTGGCAGGCAACAGGATATGGATTCAAACTGGGAGTTTCTCCTCTCTTGCGTATGGAGGAGGCTTGACATGCCTTCCTCCATAGGGGAAATGCTCTGGTTCATATTTTTTGGGTAGTTATATGTTGTCCCCAGCAGAGACAATCACAGCACTGTGCTTTTCCACCTGTACTAGGTAGAGGCTGAGGAAAGACAGCAGGAACTGTCTGTTGGAACCCCTGTCTGTAAGACATGCAGGCTGGGTGTCAAGGACTGAGATGGTTTTGTGGTGTTGGAATAGATGAAGTTCATCATAGAAGAGAACAAAAACATCTCTTTGGTTTTTGGAGTTCTTGCTTTGTAGTCAAGTTTAAAGCTCAAATGCTTTACGAAGTAAAAGCGTAAGCAAACTTGCAAATTAATCTGAAAGGTCATATGTGTATTGCTGGAAGAATGACTGGGCTGAGTGGTGTTTGAAGCAAGATCATGCAGGGCACGTCTGTAGAATCAAGGACAAATGAGCTGTGTTAAGGAGGGCGAAGAATTATCAGGAAAATAAACAAGGTAGAGTTGTGTGCTAGGAAGGAACAAAACCATAAATTTAAGGTCCAGGGTAAGACAAGGCTAATGAGGTGGTGAGCTACAGGGAATAAGATGCCTGAATTTCTTAAAACCACTTAGTTCTAGCTTGCTTTACCAACTGATAGCTAATGACAGAGGGGAAATGAATTGCTGAGGTTACAGGCAAGTTTATTTAGGGAGAAATAACAATATCATAAATTGCTCTTGTCATTTCATAGGTCATCAGTGACAAGGCACTGGTTGAGATCTTTGTAGGCTGTGAATGATGGCCTGTGTACACCTGAATCATTTTGTGATTATAAAGGGCTTATTTTATGGGAGTAATAGAAAGATTCCTGTAGGGATGAATGGTAGTTGGCCAGAGTCCAAAACAATCACATGCCTCTTTGTAGTAGTTGCATAAAAAGAGGATGAGTAGATACTTCCAACTCTTCTGCTCTTGTTTATGATCTGTCTAGTCAGTTAATTGGAAATCAAAGATGAACTTCCCCTTTAATGCATTGGGGGCTTTAGCATAGAGTGTTGTAAACAAGTTGAGGTCTAGTGTATGGGATTGTTAAGCCTAATTATTAGTCTTTGATCAAGTTTGATTTATCAAGGGAGCAGTTAAGGGATTTTGTTTTGTATAGCCATAAATAATAACTCAAGTCTCATGTGACTATCCCTATGTTCTCAGAATAGATGCTATCTCTATGAAATAAATAGAAGCTGGCTCGATCTCATGTTGTCTTGAATCTACATGTTCTCCCCCGGTCTCAGCTCTTCCTTTGCTCCTGTACTGTTCAAGCATAGTGCCTTGATCTGTGCCTCCTGCTGGTGTTCGCCTTCAGCTCATCAACATGGCTCAGCTGAGGTAACAAGCATCTGTGCTTTTTAGAATATGGTCTTGTACAGGGTGACTAATGCTGCTGTTAGTGTGGAACCTTCCTCCAAAGCTTGTATGGATGTTAAAAGCTGCAAAAGGATCACCTTTGGGTTGCTGAAGTACTAGCAGTTTAACTTTAAATCAAAGCAAGATGGTCTTTCATTGTCCGTGTTCTGTAAAATTACTGCTGTGAACCAAAGTAATGCACAGCTACACAAATAGTTGTTTTTCCTATGGGGTTGTAGGCTTCTTATTCCATACCCTCCCTAGTTGGTTCTACTCTGCTACTGCTTTTCTCAACATATGGTGACAGCTGCTGCTTTGCAACCAGGGATGCTCTGCGCATGCATCCATGTGTCCCTGCCATTCCAGCATGGGGTCAGCAACTTTAGTGAGATTAGTAGATGAAAGTTTCTGCAAACCCTCCTTTCTGTCCTTGCTGTGGGTAAAGCATTAAACCACGGGATGGCTCTGTAGCACTGGTCAGTGCTGAGCTATCTCAGAAGGCAGTGATCAGATGGCTGAGGTAAATGCTGCTCTCCAAAAATGTTGGTCTCCCCTTTGTTGCAGGGGAGTGATGGTATGCAGCCACCCAGGGCCGAGTGCCTTGCTTCTGTTGTGCGAGTCATGGTTTGACGTGCAGTGTGCTTTGTGGTAAAAAGCCTGGAGCAGATATAAGAAGTATCACTTCTGCAACTGCAGGTGGGGATTCCCTCCTGGGGGTGGCACTCAGAGCATCACTTGGAACCAGGCCTGAATGTGTTTAATGTGGTGCAGAGATGTGATGTAGGGGAAGGTACTGCCAGGAGAGTCCCTACCAGCCAGCTGGAACTGAAAATGCTCACTTATTGGTAGCAGGAAGGTTTCACAGCAAGCCTCCTAGCCACCTGCTGGTGGAAGCAAGTGCTCTTGTTTATTGCAATGTTGTGTTTAAAGGTATACACATGCATAGGATGTGAGATCGGGGGTTTTGGATATTACTCTGAGTACAAGTCACTTTAAAGAGTTTACTAGATTGTTTTTCTGCAGTGCTAGTTACCATATTCCAAAAGAAAAACACAAGCAGGACAAAGACATTTTTCTTATTTTAATTCAGGAAGTATATAAGCTTATTTGGAGGTTGTACCTGATGCTCTTTGGAGGTCCCTTCCAACCCCTACAGTTCTGTGGTTCTGTGATTGCTCTTCATAGCTATGCTCTGACTGTACAGTGAATGATGAAAGTCAGGAATAATGGCAGACTAAGAGGTGTGATGCAGATAAATTACTGCTGGCAACTTATACACTGCCCACATGCCTTTGCTACTGAATTTAAGATGATGATTTGTTTACTACTTGGAATTACTGTCTAAGAAAGTGTTTCAGTAAAGAGCTCAGCCAATTTGAGTGCAGAAAGCCAATGAAAGCAAGCTACTAAATTGAAATTAAAAGAAGTGGGAGGTGAAGGTGGATCGACTTAGAATTGAGTGAAGAATTAACAGAACCGCTGCTTCTACTGTGGAGAAACTTCCTAGTTTTGAATGACTTGTTCTCCAGTTCCCAGTGACATCAGTAGAAATAATCCATTTGCTCCATATTTCAGGTTGTAAAAGGGAATGGAAGCTAGAGTAGAAAAAGTGAATCCCTAGTATACACAGGGAACTTGTTGAATTGGTTTCACAGCAGAGTGTAAGGCAAATGTTCAATGTCTGCAGTCTGTTAAAGAAACGTATACATCCCTTTCTGTTTGTGAAGAAAACAAAAGCAGAGACAATGCTGCCTTCCTAGTGGTGGGGGAGCAGCCTGGAAAAAGACCTTGGTGTCCACATCTTTACTGTGGGTATCGCTTCCCAAATCTAAATATGTAGGCTCCAACTCTAGTCCTGGTTTTAGTTTTCAGTGCTGATATATTTTTAACAGCAGTGTCTGGGTGGGTATTTTTGCGGTAGTTTTTCTTCCCTTCGTTTTAAGGAATGTAGTTTTTAAATATTAGTCTCTCCTGTGAATTGAAGTGAGGATAAACTTCAGTTGATTTGTTGGGAAGTTCACTGAATTAATGTATTTTACTCTTTTTCAGGACTTGATGCCTCTGCTGTGTACAGAAAAGTATTTAAAAACGCCTTTCTAAAATAGGTAACTTGCATTTTCATTTATCTTTGTGTTTTTGCTGAAGCTGAAAACCACAGACTTGTTTATTTAGAAGTGACTGCTCCTGAGAAAAACAGTTCTTCTCATGAAACAGCACCTAGACATAAGATGTCCTGATCCTTCTCTTAATTTCTTTACACTTAAGTTATCTGAGCAAGAGCCACAGTCAGATTTCTGTTGTTCCTTTATATTGAATGTTGCATCACACTTAAACTCCTAGAAAATGGAAGAGGAGGGGGGTTTCACTTTTATGAAAATTCTTAATGTATATCAAATAGCTTCCTGAAACTTCTGGGTGTCCCAGTGTGCAATTCCAGCTTCTCTGGTAGCTAACCCAGTCTGAAATATCTAAAATATACAAATAAAGACCTGAAGGAGAATATTAAGTCTCCTGTAACCATGTGCTATGTGATCCCCAACCTCTAGCTATGTGGCTGTGATACTGCAAACCAGTACAGCTCCAGGTGAAGTATAGTTTGCTCTCAAAGCAATGCTTGGTTATTACCTTCTTGCCAGTGCCATATTTCAGGTATGCAGTTAGCTCTTGTTAGCAGGAAAAGACTGTTATCCCATGAGCAGCACTGCCATGTACAAAACACCCTACTGGTGACTGCTTATGTGGTCATAAGAGCTGACTGACCTCTGCATGTCAGCTTGTGGGAGAGCAGCTTGTGCAGCTTTTTGCTCCCATCAGAGATGCTGCTCTTCTTTTTTACTAATACAAAAGCACTATCTGAGCTCTTCCTTAAAATTAAGCAGAGATACTCAGGGTGTATTTCCCCAGATGTTGATAGTGCAAGGGAATTGGCAGCCATCCCATCTGTCCTTCCCAAACTAGCTCCCCTAACCCCTTCTGGCTCTATTTTAGGAGGCAGGTGTGGTGCTACTGATGGGGGTGCAGTGGGGCAAGGACTTGGGGATGGAGCAGCAGCTCTGTGGTAATTCCCAAGGTGTTAAATGCACCCCAGGCTCTGCAGCCAATTCTCCTTCCCCTTCTTTCTAAACAAGGGGAATCACTACCCTAAAATGAAGGTTTTAAGAGTCTGTGCCTGCACTGAAGATGCTTCTTTCTAATGGGGGGTTTTAAATGAGGGAAATAATTTGTCTGATCATAGTTATGATAGTCTTCTACTAAAGTATCCTGTTGGGAAGACTGGATAGCATATTTACTGTTTCTGAAGGGGGGCTATAAGAAAGGACAGACTCTTGGGGGGGGGGGGGGGGGGGGTGTGTTTTAGTAGGACAAGGGGAAATAGTTTCAAAAAGAGGGAGTTTTTTTCTGTATATAAGAATTTTTTTTAATACAATAAGGTTGGTGAGACACTGGGACAGGTTATATCCAGAGATGTGGTGCATGCCCTATCCCTGGAGGCATTCAGGGTCAGGTTGGACAGGGCTCTGAGCAGCCTGATGTAGCTGTAGTTGTTCCTGTTCATCGCAGGGGAGTTGGACTATATGGCATTTAAAGGTTCCTTCCAACTCATGCTTCTGTGATGAAAGGTGCAAAACAAACTGAAGTGAAATGGGCAAAGCCAGGAGAGGGGAATATTGGTGAAGAATGAGGAGGAAAGGAACCGATGCAGTGAACCACGCAGTTTCAGCCATGACACTTGGGTCTGCAGAGATGGTTGGTTGTAACTTGGATGTTGGGCAGTGGCCTTGGCAAGTGCAGGAGTCCATACAGAAATGCAGGTGAAAGTACAGACCAGCTAGGTGAGATGGGCAGCCTAGACCAGCTAGGTGAGATGGGCAGCCTAGAGGTGGGCTGCATTATCGAGTGTGTGATGGATTCCTCTGGACAGTTTAAAGCAGCATGTGAGATCAGAGGAAAAGGATAACAAAACATCTAGTGAAAATGTAAGATCAGGGAAAATAGCAGTGCTAAATATCGTTTGCACAGTACTAAGGGAACGTGTTAGACACATCTGTAACTATATTGCAGTGCAAATTATTCAGCACCTGGTCTCTTTTGCTTTGGAATGACAAGATTTGATGGTAGACAGAATTTAAGGAATTGTTATCTTCTCAATAGTAACTCCGCAACTTATATATGCGTATCTTGGGGGGGGGGGAGAGAAAAGTGAATTCAGATAACCTTACCCAGAATTGGCAGGGAAAGTGTCCAGGCCCTTACTGTGTCTTTTGAAATGGTTAGAAAGTTCCAGAAGAGAAGAAATCTTGGCCTGCCTGTTTTTTAGAAAGGATAAGTGGTATAACCTGGATCACTGCAGAGCTGTCTCCTTGAAATTAGTTCTGGGCAAAATTGATTTTTAGAGCTTGATGTAAAAATTGCCTAATGATGTATTTAATAAGGATTAATGCTTATTAACATGGGTTTAGCTGAAGGCAACACTTATTCTGTAAACTTGCATCTTTTAAGACAAATCTCTACTAAAATTATTTCAAATGGTACACATTTTGACCAAAAGGCCACTGAGGATTATTATTAATCTAAAACCAGCAACAAAACACATGCACAACAGTCTGTTCTCAAATGCTGTCACAGGCAGAGCTAGTGCATTATTCATGGTTGTAAACATGCTAGGACTGTCTGAAGGATTGTGTCATGGCTCCGTTATGTCATACAACATCACTTTAAGGAGTAGAGTCTGTTTTGAAAATACTAACTTAAAAAGCAATTAATAATAGACTCAATTTTTCACTGTTGTTAATTGCTGTAGCAGCAGTGCCTATGAACCATACAGCTGGTAAAGAGCAGTGGTCTCAAAAAAACATTGGTCATTTATTTGTGTTTTTTTCCCATGAGCCCTGAAAGGGAACATTCTCACTCTTGGACATCTTCTGGTTACTGCTTTCCAAACAGCAGAAAGTCTTAGCATAGCATCTTTTGTTCTATTGGAAAAGTTGCTAGGAAAGATGCTTCTGGAAAACGTCCCCTTCCACTTCTTGACTGTTATCTCAATTTTCCACTTTCCCCCGTGATTGTATTATTTTAATTAGATATTCTAGGGAGTGATTTTTCACTATCAGGAGCATGTGGAAATGATTGAGAGAATGTTTTACACTCTTTCACAGCATTTGGTTTGTTTTTTTTTCAAAATAAAAAAATCATCCAAACAGGGAATACTTATTTGTGTATAACTTTAAGTTCACTCTTAGCAATAAATTATTTTGGAACAGTGAAGAAATATTTCCTCTTTAAGGAAATTACTGTTTAACTAGTATTCAGTACCAAATAAAACCAGGGAAGTTGTTAGCTGTAAACACATTGACACATTCTTATTCACAAAGTTAAACCCTCCTCTGTCAGCTATTAGTGAGTATTAACTCTCCTCCCAGATGGTTTTCTTCACTTGCTCTCTTAAACCAAGGTAGGTATGAAAACTCATTACTGAAATATGTGCAAGCAAATTAAAACTGATCATAAAACATCTACTGAGTGAGAAGAATATTTAAATACACCATGATAAGTAATATATGGTAGGGCTGGATGTAAAGTATGGGGAGATGCAAGTTTTAAATACAGTGGGGGGGAAGCTTTGCATAAACAATTATCCAGTCAGTTGTATGTTGTGTATTAAAATCGCATCCACAAGAGACTAAAATCAATGGGTGTGTTATCATATTTATCTTTCAAACCCAGGGCATCTCAGCAGCCTGACTTTCCAATGTCACTGCAGGAAGGAGAGCAGGTATGTTAAGCCAATGTCTTTCAGGTGTTCCAAGTTCAATATTCAAAAATCCAAAGCTGAAACATGATTGCACCTGAAAACCTTGTACCTTGGTTACTAATAATAAGCTTATCTACCAAGTACATTTGGTGTAGTAATTGTTCAATATTCCAGTTTGTTTCGATGAAAAAAAGCCTTTTCAAGCTGAGTGTGTCTGTAGCAGGCTGATTTTGATGAGTTGCACAGCATGGGGTGAAGGGCTGGGTGGTGAGACTTAGAATGGTGCTCATTTGTAGTTAACTGTCAGGCAACCTCAATTTTCTCGTGTTTACAATGTCCTTAATTTGAAGACCAAAACTTGCTGGGCTTCAGGCTGCTTCCTGGTGGATCCTTTGGGAGAGCTTTCCAGCTGCTGTTTGTCAGTCCTACTCCTGTACTGCACTAGCAGAATTCCTGTGCAAATCCATGCACCATTACCAAAAAACAAATTGAAAGATGAACATAACGTGGATATAAGGTCAGCAGCCTGAATCAAACCCACTTCAACCAGTGCAATCCAGAATTCTGGGTATTGTTCATGTATGTATATAAAACAAACCAGAAATAAAACAGCCTGCTAAACTTGCCATGTATGTGTTTTTACTGGCTGCACTATGCAGAACTGGAGAGCTGCATGGAAGCAAGGACAGCTTTATGAAACTTTGGCAGGGAAAGGAAGCTTTTCTTGACCAGTGCTGTATCTTCCTGCTTTGGGAATTAAGTGAGCTCCTTAGTCTTACTGCAGCACTCCTTCTTTATTTTCCCAATTGATTTATCTTCTTAAGATTGTAAGTAGAAGGACACAACAAAAGCATTTGCTTCTCCAGTCTTTTGTGATGAATTGTGTTTAAATCCAGTTTGTCCACAGTCTGGGCTCTGTTAGCTTGTGTGCTGCTCCCTTTGAGGAGTTCTCTGCTGCCGTAGCTTCATGATTCACCATCACTGGGCATAATGAAAGAGAAGAAACACTAGCATCACACTGCTTGGTCATTTCTCTCTTGCATATGAGCAATAGCTGGTCCAGCTTCTGCTGGCTAGAGACTATCCAGCCACCAGGTATGGACTGAGAAATCCTGAGAATGGTACCTCTTAAACTATGTTTTTACTTAGAAATGAAGCATGTTCAAAAATTTCATGTAAGATTAACTTAGGAAATGCAGTTATTTAAGGAAAACCCTTAATTGCTGTGTTCTTTAAAATTTTATATTTGAAAAGTCACCTACTCTGTCAAGTAGTTTTGGAACAGCGTTGATTCTGAAAACATTAAAATGTCATTAATGCAGTGTTTTGTCTTGGATACTTTCAAAATGTTGTCTTAGATAAACCATAGCTCAAAACACTTGAGCCTTAATAGAAACTCCCAAGCACCTTGCATGAATAAGGAAACTAATGCCCAGACAGCTGCTATGTCAGGCACTGAGAAGTTTTCTGTGCTGAATCTCAATGATTAGGAAAAAAAAATAATACCATTTGGGAAGAAACTTAGGAAGCTGCTCAGAGTACTGATGTTAGTACCTTAGGCATCTTTGACAACAGCCTGATCAGTGAGGGAAGCTCTGTTTTTGCCATCTGCTTGTCTGTCCTACACAGATTTGCTGCTGTGGGGTTAGTTAGGGGGTTACAGACAGTCACTGATTTAAAATTAAAGGAGCATTGAACTGTTTGAGCTGGAGCCCAAGTCCTCATGCATGAAACACTCTTAAAATTTACATCTGCCTCTTAGTTGGTCTATTTATTATACAGTTTAGAAATGAGGTTATCTTAGCATTGACTGTATTTCTTCAAAAAATACAATGAATTCAAAGTACCTCGGATTGGCCACTGATTCTTTTTCTTCTTCTCTTACAGTAGGTAAACATTCACAATCAGCTGAAAAAGGATAAGAACCAAGATGATTATTACTATTGGCTGTTACTCTACATTTATTTCAGAATTGCATCAACTTCTTTATGCAATGACTCTGGTGTATAAATCTGCTCTTCTGCACCCTTTTATCTGTAAAATCTCCATGTTCCAAGCAGCATAAATGTTATATTTTACATCCCTTTTCCCTTTGATAGCCATTATGGTAATTAGTTTGTTAGGAATATTTGAGTTTTTTTGTGTAAGCTTGCACAAAGTCTCTCCCTAGGAGGACTGTTTCCCATGAGCTTCCATGGGGGGGGGACAATTTGTTAATCCTCCGAAACATGGGTGCAGCCAACAGCAGTGTAGTTCCATTTGGGGCTTTAGGGAATGATACAAAAAAAAACAAACAAACAAAATGGCTGATCCCTTCTGTCCGGAGAATTGAAAGTTACTTTACAGCAATGCTTCCCCCGTGCTGTGCTTAATGCCTTTTTTCTACTAGTGTTTTCTACTCTAACTGGAGGTTACAGACTAAGAAGGTCAAAGCCCCATCATGTGGCTGGAGTGCTGTACTAACACGAAGACATGCTCCAAAGGGCTCTGTGTTCTGAAAAGTAAAACAGAGGCTAGGCAAATGGACTGTTTGCATGGAAGGCAAGGGATCAAGAAGGAGGAAATATCCTTGTTTCAGCACTTCCTAGCTGGTGGGAATTGTTAATGCAAATGTTTGAAAGTGTTAGCTGTGAGGGAGTAGAAGGTGCTTCTGATGAGAGGTACAGAAAGTACCAACTGCTGGCAGATTTGCTAGAGAGGGTGCAGAGGATGGGGAGTAGCAGCGAAGAGCAGCTTACTGTTCATGTAGTGGGGATGATAAAAGAGGCCACACCAAGAGGGGAGGGATGCAGTCATGCAGTATTTGTAGCAGTTTCAAGTAAGCAATGGTCTGAACTACAAGTAAACACTTGTTTCTTCTACAATAGCGTGGTGTTGAGCACAGATCTGTAGGAGCTGAAGACTGGAAGGATTGGATGGTTCAAAGAAACTAGTATCTATCATTAAAATGTGAGTTTAAAAATATAAGTTCTGTTTGCACTTGTTTACAAGTGCCTACTTCAAACTCAAAACATCTAAGATATTCCCTCATATGTTAAACATCTCCCACACAAACTAAAATACTCCTCTGAACAATCCCACCCTGACATTTGTG
This sequence comes from Perdix hodgsoniae, assembly GCA_035772895.1. Taxonomy (NCBI): domain Eukaryota; kingdom Metazoa; phylum Chordata; class Aves; order Galliformes; family Phasianidae; genus Perdix; species Perdix hodgsoniae. Next base: position 41,159,583 of record JAPSGF010000002.1, read on the forward strand.
CTGCTATTTCTGTAGAAGAGTCAAGAACTCAACTGAAAATTCTTCAGGGAAATCAGTGACACAAATACAATGTCTTACATTGCTCTTCTGTGTGTGGGATTTATGTCAGCTAAAAAGGGAGGAATGATGGAGTAGAGAGGTTACCGTGTACCATTTTTGTTCATGCTGTTCATCCACTTATCCAGCTCTTCCATTTCTATTTCCATAACAGAGGGTGTGTCCTCTTCAAAAATAGGGCTTGAGAGAAGGGGGAGAAAGCTTAAATCAACACAGAAGCTTAAATCAACAAACTGATAAGGGCTGTCTCATATTCCAGGCATATGTAGGCACTCTGCAAGGCCATCCTAGGTGAATGATGCGGGAAGAGGGCAGCCTGAAGGGTGTATGAAGGCAATGGCAGCTAGCAGATGTCAACAGCTGGGCTGTGCATGGCAGGTACAACTGGGATGCCAGTGCAGAGAAGGGTCTCGGGACAAGGTAGTGTGGTGTGGGGTGCTTGGGAGCAGAGGGCTGGCGCAGATATCCCAGACCCCTTCATCCTGCAAATAGTGAAATGGCAAACAGATGTATTCATCTGTGGAATACACATTAAGTGTACTATCATCACTGTTGCTCCAGTGATTGAGTTTTGTTGTAGCTTGAGTAGCAGTGACTAACTTAAAAGGGAAAGGTCACAGCTATCCTAATTCTGTATTTATTTAAATGTCTCCATTTAATTTTGTCTGTTTCTTTACTGTAATCACATGGTTGAAGAATTATTTTAAGCAAATTATTTTTTCCCCATTAATCCAGTTATGTATCTTCCAGTACTGATTAGCAAGATGGAGCTTGATAAAAGTTATCACTTGAGTCACAGCTGTGCAGTTCTTAACTGTGCTTTGTTTTTTTTTCCAGCACAGCCGAAGAGTGGGAAGATAAGCTTGATAACAGGGGTGAATGACACAGAGCTTATACTAAATGGTAGAAGAGTGATATGTGCACACTTTACCTTTTCACATTTTCACTGCCCAGCTCATCTGGAAAAGAAAAGTTTGTGTGAGTTACCTTTTTTTGTGTATATTCACTGTATTATAACAGGGTTGTTTCAAATGAGTTCTGTTTACAAAGGGTGTAACTGTTCCCTTTCAGAAGAAAGACAGAACAACCCACCGTACTTGCCTGCAGTTTTCACAGCAACTCATTTTTAATCCTGGGCATACTGATGAAGCTCATCATGAGCCCAGCCTGGCTGAAAGTGGGTGGATATCAGCATTGTGATGGACATGAGTGCACAAACACCCAGTTCACTAGCAAGGCATGTTTGTATGCTATTTTAAAACAACTAATATGTAATTAAATATGGCCTGTGTGTGAGCCAACACCAGTGCCAATATTACTCCCTTGTTGCAGAACCTGCCAAGATCATGGATCCATCCACCCCTTCCTCTGGGGTGCTCGAAATCCTACCTCCACGCAGTGGGAAATGTGTGGGAGATCCTAATAGGGTCTCTGGTCATGCTGGAGACAAGAAATGGGCAAGAAGGTGCCTGTCTCAGAACTGAGAGCTTGCAAGGGAAGGGGTGTGGGCTGACACAAGGCAGGCACAGCCTGAAATTGCCATGGCAAATGACACGTTCATGAATTAATCAGTTGCTTTCATGACTTGTGTACCACCACTTCAGAAGATCATTCATGAATACAGTGCCAAAGCATGGCTTTTTGTTGCTTTATGCTCCAGAACTGCTGATTTCTGTTGACGGTGGCTTCCTGAAAGTGCTTTCCTTCCTGTGGCCAGCAGCTGCATGTCCCTGACTCATGTGGTTGGCACCCTTCAGGGTCTCTTACGAAGTTCCCTTGAAATGGTCATGCCTGTTCTTATTCTACTGAAGCACCCAACCAACTCTGCAGGCACTATAAGGTGGGAGTAGTGCTTGATCCACCTTGTTTGTAGTTGTTGAGCACAAAGATAAAGTTGCACAGCTGTGGCCCCGTTCTGTTGTGGGTATTGTGAGGAGCTGTAGCATGGCACTTGTGGATCCATGGTCACATGGCGTGAGCTGAGAAGTAGCTACAGCTCACAGAGTGGGGCTGCTGCATGCCTCTCCTTTTCTGCACAAGAGACGTGGAACTAAAAACAGAGACAAGCTGCCTAAATGGGGCATCCTGACACTTGAAATAATTTGTTAAATGATGTCAAATGCGCGGCAAAGATAGCTTCCCGATGCCCAAGAAGAGAAGTTTACCTTGCTTGGACTTTTTCCTGTTATGGACTATTATAAAAATGATGACCAGTAAGACCAGCAGGGCCAGCACCACTGCGGGCACAGCATACACTAGGACAGATCGCTCTTCCGTCTCTAGACTCCCATTACTGCTTGTGTCGCTCAGTTCAGGGCTGGGTGTACTTTCTATTTCCAGGCTGCCTTCGGTGGGTCCTGCAGTGACCAGCACTGGCTGGGGGCTGCTCGCAGAGGTAGGGGACATGGGAGGTGCAGAGGGAGGAGATGACACTGTAGCAGTGGGGAATGCTGCTGTTGTGTGTCCTGAGCCATCCTCATCATTTTCGGAGCCTGCCAAACACAGGGGGACAAGTTACCATTCTGTGGGTTTCATTGATGTTATCAATGACTCAAAGCATGCAGCTTTGTCATTCATTCAGGTCTTAAGAAAGATAATCATTGAATGCATGCACACGCCTGTATTCTTGGCCTTTGGGTGCTAAACTAGATGGCACGTCTGCCACAAGTCTCTACCTCAATGTGGTTCTTCAGCTGACTTGTTCAGGGACACTTTTATATTACACCCCCCCCCCCCCCCCAGTTTTGGCTGGTTGCCATCATGGCACAGCATTTATGCCACAAAGCAGGATGGAATGGCGTGACCTCTGCAGTGACATGATTGTCTCTTCCGTTCTCAGGTGCTTGGCAGATAAGAGTTTCCACTTGAGTTAGCCAGAGCTTCAGGTTTTTAGCTCCTCACTGATGGCATTTCAAATCTCACAGGACTGGATCCGAAAGCACTTAGCATTTAAAACGCTTTGGTAAACACATTAATCTTCATAATGGCCCTGAGAGATGAGCAGTTATCATCTCCATTTTACAAATGAGAAATCAGAAGGACAGAATGCTGTCCTTCCCAGGGACACTGAGAAAGAAAGGAAAACTGAGGTAAGAGCGCTACCTCTTGCTTCACCCACTCTGTAACATCCTCACCTGCCACATCTGTCTCAAGAGGGAGCTGAGCATCCCACAGGACTGTGTGTCAGGAAGCTCAATTTCAAATGACTGCAATGCTCTGAGTGGGACAGCAGTGATCTATCACCCTCTTTATGCCAGTTATTGTGCAGGCATCTGATTGTTTCATCCTCTCCTTAAAGCTAGGAAAGAATGTTAATACTTATTAAATAATGGGTGATACTTAAGTAAGGTGTTTGGCGATCATGAAGGCCACCAACCTCTTTCCCTGCAGCACAACAGTGTGAATGTCAGCTCTTTGGTGGCAAAAGACTTCATGTCAGTAGCCTCCATGCTGCAATCTTCCCTATTCAGCCAAGAGCAAAGCACAGCCTCTGCATCCTTGCAGGCAGTAACTCCTTATGCATGTGCTCCTGTGATCTGCTGGCTCTCATTAATCCTCTCATAACAGAGGACGGGAAGAAGAGAGTCTCTCCATTACTCTTTTTAGCAACCTGACTTCTCTCCAGAGGTCGTTCATAGTCCCAGCGTTTGCAGCTCCTTCGTTTATACCACGTATGTTTACCTCCATCACTGTATGTGGCCAGAGAGCTGCCAGCAGGGCAGACACACCGCTGGGTGCATTCCTGCAACCACTATTTTCTCTCTGCAGTGGGCATCCCTCTGACACCTGTCAGCTGCCTGGGCTGGTAGATGTACAAGGATGAGCCTCTTGCTAAAAACAGTGCAGAGGGGAAAGGGCGTGGGGGAAATTGTTTGTTTTTCATTTACTAGTCGAGCTAAGATGGATTTTTCTAATGTCTGAAGCATGAGGTGACTCTAAAGCAAAAGCAAACAGTCACATCTCATTAAATGCAGCACCAGGCTTTCAGCTGCGGCATATGCTGTGTTTGATTTCCAAGAGAGACATTTCCAATGTCTCCACTACTTTTTATTTGCCTATATTTGAACTGCAAAGCAGATCTCAAGCTATCTATCTCTGCATGAAATAGAATTACCTTTTCTAGTCTCTGGATAAAGAAAATGGCAAATCACAGGAAGGAGTGACCTTGTCACCACATATTTTTGTTCACGTTACATCATTCCAGGGACAAAACACAGTCTCTTTTTTGGACAAGATTCCCTCTCACTAGGGCATTTTCTTTGAGCAATTTGGCTGTCTTTCAGCATCAGGGCAGCCGATTGCACAAGGTTCCTGCAAGCACCGTGCTCTCATTTCCCTTCTTCCCCCCTAGCTGTGGCACATCCCATGCTACCCTGCTGCCTGCCCCTCTGGTCCCCAGCATGGGGATACTGTGATATCTTTGCTTCCGAGCCTGCCTTTCAGGGCATGCAAGGGGAGCTGAATGTCCCAAGCAGCTTTTGTGTCAGGACCTGAGCAGCTCCGCAAACAAATAGCATTTCTGCTGTGGCTGTATTTCTTCCCCTGAGGTTTGTGTTGAGGCACTTGGAGGTGGCGATAGGAGCTGTCGATGAAGCAGGCAGGCAGACAGGTTTCTGGTTGTGGCTGGATGAGAGGCAAAATAAAACACTTGCAGTCAGCACATTGAGTTCTGTTGGCAAGGACCTGGTCCGCCTTCTGGGCTCTCATCGTGCTTGTGGGCTGCAATCTTTGAAGGGAGTTTTCCAACTTACCCTACAGCTCCTACTTGCAGAAGAAAGAGGGCTGTGAAGGACCAGGTCTGAATCAATGAGCAGTCAGGTTTAGTAATTTAGAGATTTTTGGTTTCTCCATACTTTTCTATAAGTTATACAAACAGAGCAGCAGGAAGACTTGGGAGAGGGAGGCAAATCCAGCAGAGACCAGGAGGCCCTGCAGAGTAAGGAACCCCTCCACTCGCAGCACCACTCCCAACCTCTGCCCCTCCTGGCAGCGCACTCTCACTGCTCCATGCCATGCGCGTGGCGGCTTGGCTGTGCCTGACTCACCCCTCGCCCTGTGCTGATCTGAGAGCAGCTGCTCCCTGCCATACCCAGGGCCTGCCCAGGCTGCATGCTACAGCAGGTCGCTACTGGCGCTGCCGCGGGCCCTGCAAGGCACCGTGAGTATCTCAGGGCGGCTGCTCTGTCAGCTGCAGGCAAGAATCCATTAGAGAGGGGTACTTGGAAAGTGCTATCTGGGTGTTATCTGGAGCAGGAAGCCAGTGTTTGGGCTCCTTTCTAGGCAATAGAAAGCTGTGCTCCCACTCCACCTAAATGCTCTTTTAATGGCCAGCGTTGCGTGTTTGGTCTTGTGCTTGGAGCCGTACCGTGAGCTTGCAGCCTCATCCATCACCCTGAAAGCTACAGCTTTTCCAGAGCAAACTGTGCTTTTAGTTACAGTTTGATCCCATGCCCTTCCAGCTCCACACCAGTGACATACAACTCTGCCGCATCAAGACACATGGGGGTGCACACCTCTCAGTGCTCCCTGCTCTCAGCAGAGCTCTGAAATTAATGATTCAACAGCTCTAGGGGCTGAGCAGCAATCATGAAGTCTCTCAAGGCACTACAGCCAGGGGTCACTCACTGAAATGTAACATACGTGATCCCCTTGCATGAAGCCAGCACTGGGACCAGGGTGTGCTCACTGTGCTACCACTCCTCAGGAATTGCAGGGTGGCCAGGACAAAGCTGTGTGTGCATCACAATCCAAACGGCAAGGCTTACAAGGCTCCAATGCGGTGTGAGAACAGGGTTTATAAGACTGCCATCTGTCTGTGCTGTGGGGTCTAATCACACTCTCATCGCCTGCTGTGGAAGTGCTTTCCAGATAGCACAGGTGAGACTGCAGGCATTCCAGAGCTTCTGAGCCATGTCTGGGGCTGGAGGAGTCAGGAGAAAAGCTTCCAGAAAGCTGCTCTGTCAATCTGTGAGCAGAAAATGGTGAGCACACAGGATGTCCTGGGAGGGCCAGCCACAGCAAAACTCACCCAGCCCAGCTGTGGCTTGTGTAAGTCCCTATAGAAATCTGGATCCCTCTGGGTCTGTTCCTCTTACCTCTCTGCTTCACTGAGACCTCTGCTCTGCTCTGTTCCTGATGGGATTTTTCTTCCCATGGATGCTTTGATCATGAGGCACGTGCAAAGCCTGCAGCACATTTTCCTGACATGCCTGCAGCACGGCGGGGCTGCCTTTAACGCAGGCAAGACCAAACCATTTTGTAACTACTCTTACTTCATTCTTACAGCTAAGCACGATCGCTAACCGCGATAAGATCTGCAGCATGCCTGGAACCTCCAGCCTGATTATACAGCCTACAATAGTACTGACTTTCAGGAAAAACAAAATGAACATCCAAAACACAACCCACCTATTTCTCCCTGCCCGCAGCTTTAACGCACTCCCAATCCATAACAAGGCAGCAAGCAGCAGCTGGCGTGATGTCAGGAGGTACTTCAGCCCCACCAGGCTGTCTCCATTGAGCAGCCCCGCACCTCAAGCTATGAGCTGCACACCCATAGCAGGAGCCCCCAGTGCTCAGCCGCCCTGCCTTCAGAGCTCCTGAGCGCTCAACGAGGCAGACCACCAAATATTGATCTCAGCACTGGCTGTTCTTTTGGGTTTTGGATCATCAGTGCTGCAGAAATCGGCAGCTGGCTTTTGAGTGGAAGGAGAGCTTGAGCTTGGTCTTCAGCTTTACTATTGCATACAGTGGACAGTATGGATGTGGAATTGGGAAGGTACAAGAAATGGTTAACATTAGACCCAAAAGGGCCGATGAGATAGACTGGAGACGGCAGTTCCCACACACCTAGCCTGACATTTCGGATTAAATCTCCATCACACAGCCTTACATCTAAGGAGACGCAATAAAGACACCGCCAGGAAGGAGTCAGACAAGCGGAGGTGGCACGCGGCTGCTGGCAGCAGCAAGCAAGCTCCCGCAGGTCCCCTCTCCCCGAGGCCAGCTGCCAGCTGTCACCCCCCAAGACCCCACCAGTTCCCAGAGTCCCCATCCCAGGGGCCACTCACCGCCTTGGGCTGAGCCCTGCCAGACCAGAAGCAGGGTGCTGAGCAGAGGCACCCAGCCGGGCGCCCGCATGCTGCCTCGGCCTGCGCGGCTCTCTGCAGGCTTCGGCAGAGCATTTACATTTCCTGTTTCCTGCCCCCGGTGCCTCCGAGTTGTGCTTCTTTGGGAGATGGGCTCCGTTTGATTGTTTTTAGGAAGTGATGTAATGCCGTCCGGGCCTGTCAAGCAGGCAGGGATTGCAAAAGCGAGAGGAGGCTGCTCCTCCAGCTGAGGCACCTGCGTGTGGGCTTCCCGCCCTCTTTGCTCCCGCCTGCTGGGACGGCCCTGACACCATCCACTGCCTTCAGCACAGCGGGGCCAAGTGGCATCCATACCCTGCATGGTCTGTGCACAAACACCACGTGTCTGTGTTAGGCTGAGTGGCTTCAGGCTGTCTTTTGGGCTGACCAAGCCAGTACAGCACAGTAACACCTCAGAGTTTCCAAGCTCTAGTTGTCCCATCGAACGCAGTGCTCATTTGCCATCCCAAATGGCAGCCACCAAAGCTGAGCTGGCTCTAGGAAATGGGTGAAAAAATGCTGGCCCACCTGGCATCCAGTATTTTGGAATAATTTTGGCAAAGAGAAGCATAAAAGCTTCTTATTCAGAGCAGGTGGCTCAGCTGGAAAGCTCTCAGTGAGGGCAGTAGGTGACGAAGGGACAGAGGAACCTCAGCCACGCCTGTCCCCATGCAGAAGAGTGTTTGGATCATAGGTTTGTTTGCTCCACTGCAAAATGAGCCGTGAGATCTAAAATTCACCTGTCTGCATCCAGCAGAGTCCACAGCCCAGCTTTTGCTCTGGAACATCCCGAATTTGAGCCAGCTTAGATGCCTGCCAAAACACTTTCCAGTACTAAACGGAGGAAGAGGAGACGCATGCTGCTCCCCCAGACATCAGTCTCTGTCAAAATTTGGTTTCTGGTGAATTAGTGGAAGTTGGCAATGGTGAATCTTTCTATTCAGGCTGGTGGAAGAAGCTGAAGTGACTAATTGCTGCTCCGGTTCTGCAGCTAATAACTTTTCCTAACACATTGGTGCTTTTATAGGTCATCAGTTATGGTTTCTTAGCTCAAAAAGCAAAGAAATAGGTCAGCGATTCATTTAATGGCCAGCTTGTTAATAGATTTTAAACGCTTGAATGACTGAGCTAACTAACAATTGGAACTGCTTGCATATTATTGGCAGTGTACATTTATGCACTGCTTAAGACAGAGAGGGACAAAAGCAAAGCTACAGCACTGCAGCTGCAAGAAGATAAAGAGGAGTTCTGACAGCACCAAGTGGCTGATAACCATTTCTGAGAGACTTTTTTCAGTACCTGATAATCCTTCCCAGATGGATGCTTCTGAGGTGAGGATTGTGCACGCATTTAAGATTTTCTTGTTAAAAGGTTGCACAAGTTCCAAGTGTTAGTAATAGTGAGTAATTGATTCGTCTGCTTTCAATTATTACTCATCCACATTGCAGCAGTGCCTGGCATTCCCGGTCCCTGGCTAGATATTTTCCACACTAAAAGTATCAGCAGACAAAAACCTCTTCCCAAGGAGCTGGCTGATTTAATGTACAAAGGATGCATTATCCCCCTTTCATTTCTTCCCTCTCTTTCCCCAGTTTGCCACTCTCAGTCTTCCTAGTGCCAAGTGGGCTGCAAACATTTTTCCCTCTGCTTACCATGTGCTGCATATCTGTCTGTGTACGTTCTGTAGGTGTAGCCCAGCTCACTCATCCCTTACTAAAACACGAGATAGACTGGAAGGGAAAAGAGGAAGGGACTTATTTACTGCTCTTTTTTCCCCTCATATTTCTACTACACAAGACAATATCCTTTCCACTTTTCCCTTGAAGTCTTTCCAGATAGGTTATAGCATTTCCCACTTGGATCCCCACCAATCATTTTTGACACACGTTCAGTTGAAAACTCATGGTTGCCCCTTGAGAGCAAGATAACCACCCACTGGTGTGTACCTAATTAATGATTTATAAGGCAAATTAAAGTTCAGAAAACGTGACTTCATGCCACATAACATTTTAATTAAGACTTCAGAGCAATACAAAGGCAACTTGGCGTGCATTTAACTATTTCGATGCAGGAAATGCAGCTGCTCCTGCAGAGCCAGTCCCAAGCAGGAGTGGTCCTAGCAGCTGCTCACACAATTTCAGCTTTTTTTTTTTTTTTGAGCCCTTTTTGTACCTTGTTAACATGTTTTCTTGATCGCATTAGTGAATACAAATGGATTGAGTCCAAATTCAACCTGCTTTGAAATTGGAGGTCTTGTTACCTGCAGCTGCACAAGAGCAGTGACCACCTCATGGCAAAACAAACTCATGCGCTTGGAAACTGGGATGGCTGCAGCCTCAGAGGGTCTTTGTGAGGGAGTCAAGTGGTGCCTGGTAATTTTATGGCCCTTTCTGAGTGCTGAGTGGGATCCATGATCCACCCTAGCAAAAAGAAATGAGAGACAAACGTAAGCTTCCTGTGTGCTTTCGGTGGATGTCACCCAGCTGGAAACATCTGTGCGCGTTTTAGGTACTGCTGGTAGTCGGGCTGTTTGCTAATCCCTTTGTAATCAGCGAAATGTTTGTATCAAGGCGATTTCAGGGACATCAGTGCCACAACTTAAGAAAAACAGCTGTGTCTTGCAACACTGTGGCCACCTGACTCACGCTCTTTTTGTTCCTTTTTCCTAGGAGAGCCCCAACAACGCCACAGCAGCTGAACCTTTGAGAGCAGTGGGGCATGTTGCTGGTTGGTGATAGAGCTTAAATTAAAAATCGGTGCTGCTGCAACGTGTCTGCTGCAGAAGTCAGCAGCTGATGGGCTTGCTCTGAGGCGCAGACAGGGCCAGTGCCAGTCAAGTTCTGCCAGTCTGCTAGTTAGCGTCTTATTCCTGCCCCTGAGAGCTGTTGGGAAATGACAGATAACATTTTCCCACAGGTCACCATGAAAGAAAGGGAAATTGCACTGCGTCGCAATTTGTTATGGCATTAGAAGCCATGCAAAAGGCCCTCAGGGGACAGAATGGTGAGCAAAGCCCGTGGCAGCTCCCAGAGCCATCCTCAGTGCTGGCTGCACCCATGCTTCTGCAGGCTGCAGGGATAGGTGGAAGCTGCCAGAATCAAGTTGCCATGTGGGTCACGCACGTGGGTCTGTGCAGCAAGTAAAGCTCTGTCCAGCAACAATCCTCAGCTCTTGGGCAAGTTGTGTTTTATTTCAGAGATTCTCAGGAAGAAAATTTTCACTTTTCTAACATCAGTGCCACCAATGCATGCTAGAACAGTGCTTAAAAAATGAGGTACTGGCCCTAACTGAAACAGCACAGCTGAAATTAGAGGGTAATAAAAGTATAAAATCCAGTATGTGCCATTTTTACAACCTCTCTGAATAACTGCTTGTATACATTTCTGCGCAGTTTTATTGCCTTTTTCTTTATTTTTTACCTCTACACATCACGGACCATAAAACTGTGGCTAAAATATTTTGGAGACTTCAATAGGAACAGAAAGAAAATACACAATTATAGTTGAGCACGCGCAGATGTTTGTTTCTAAGTTCCTTTCCAGCAGAATGAAAGCTTCCAAGGAGGACTGATAGCATCTCCAAATTCACCTGAAGTTAGCACAGAAAGATCACTGCTAGCAGATGCTCTGTGAGGTCTCGGAGAAGAAATCCCAGCCTGCACACTGCAATGCCAGGAATCGATTTTCAGGCACTTCTATTAATTCCAACAGTGCAGCCCTGTGACAGAAATGTAGAGGTTATTCACCTCCTGCATTTGGTCTAATGGCCAGAAGCAGGGTGTGACTGAAAGAAAGCGCACTGGTTTTAAAAGGGTCTGGGTTTTCTTCCTGATCCTTTCTGTATTAATAATGGCTTTGATTACTTGCAGAGCAGCTCAGGGGAGTGCTAGTCAGAGGCTTGCCCCGTTCTTTGGAAACAGTTGTGTGAATGTCATTCTGCAATGCTGAGCTGGAGTTTGAGACCAAAGGACATAGATGTAGATACAATTTTTGTGTTGGGTTGCCACATATCCCAAACTCACATTCTAAGTGCATGTATTGTAAGCAATCCAAGATTAGTTTAAGCAGCAGGAGGTCCATGGGGACACAGCAACTGTGCTGAAGGAGAGGACCCTTCTGCTCCCCATCAGGGTTTGGGAAGACATCTGATCAGAAGGAGGCTGGTTTGGAAGCCTCACCGTGGGATGGGGACAGTGCTCAAGTGTTGCTGCAGCAGGAGATCTGGCTGCAGCTTGAAGTGTTGGGAATAAAGTCTTTCTATAAGAAACTGCATAGGCACAAGGGAGAGATGCTGGGGATGTGTTTCAGCAGCTCAAACAGAGGAAGAGGCAGGAGGGCGCTGAATTATCTCTGCATGGCACGTCGGCCTTACAGACGTGCCTAGTAATTAGCTGCCACTTTCAAGTCAATGCTTGATTAAGATTTATCTTGAAAGAATATGCAGTGCTTTATAGAAATGGAAACAATTATTTTAGACTGTTAATAAAAAGGGAAGCTGATGAAAGGGAGTATTGAAAAACAACTGTAAAACTGCCTCAGGTATAGTCATCAGTGCATTCAGCAAAACAAAGGGTGGAGAAATGAGATACTTGAGGAAAAGCAAAGTATGTTTTTAAGACCCTTGTTTTTATTTCCAGGGTGCTTCAGACTGACAGCACATATCTTCTCAGCTGTGAAAGAAGCATAAGAAAAGAAGAAAATCACAACTGTGCAGTAGAATTCTACCATAAAAAATGCAACAGCACACCCAAACAGTAACACGAGCTGAAAGAATTTTCCAGCCACTCCTTAAATCTGAAGATGAACTTTGATGTCCTGAAATAATGCTGCTTAAATATTGTTTGAGACTTTTTAGGCTGGAGCAGCTGTCATTTGATCCTCCCATCTATGTCCCTCTCTGTATCTTTGAAGCAAAATATTCTCTACATTTTCCTTTGCGTATTTTCACTGTAATTACTGAATTTCACTTCTCAAATAGCTAATATAGGGTCCAGACTATAAAGGAACATTAAAGAGTGGCTTTTTTAAAGGTGTTCACATACCTAAGGATGCAAATAAGTGCTAACCACATTCAAAAGTATGGGTATCTGATCTGGGACAAGTTGGGTTCTCAGAGACTCTGCAAAAGTGCGTGTTCCTAGTTGGCCACTAAATGCCTTTACAGGATCCAGTTCCACCAGCCCAATTCTGTGCTGGAGTGATCTCCTAAAATCATGAAGGCAGCCTCTGGCCTTGCTTTAGATCAGCTCTGCAGGATGTGGACCTGTATTTGAGAACTCAAACACTCCTGCTGGAGTCCAAGAGACAGTGTCCACCACAGAAGCAGACACATGTTTAAGAAGAGTGTGGAATTCCACAAAGGGATTGAATTTGTGTACACAAAGCAGAGGCAAAATGCAGGCTGTCAGTCTGTCTGTCAGCCTACATTTCAACCATGTTGTTCTTTGACATTAGGACTTCACACATAAAAGTGTTGGGATTCCTGAGTTTACCAAAACACATGTAGCTGTCTATATCTTCTTCTTGCTCAAGTCCGGGATGGGAAAAATCCTTCCCAAAGCACTGGGTTGGCTGCAATGTGCATGTGCACCCTTCAGTCCTCTATGCAGTGCTCTGAAGGCTGATGCACCACAGAACTGCAGTTTTTGTGCTAATGTGTGCCCATGTATGAGGGAAGCAAAATTAAAATTCTGCAAGAAGGAACCCCCCAGATTTAGTAGGAGGTTGGACTCTATGATCTCTAGAGGTCTCTTCCAACCCCAGCAGTTCTGTGATTCTATGTACCTTGCCCTAGGAGCTGGCATCCTAGCAAGATGCTGGCTCGTGACACACTTGTACCTTCCCGATGCTGGATGGGGCATGAGGGCTGACCCACAGAGTACAGCATGGCCTTCCAGTTCTGCAGGCATTGTAATACAGAGGGAAATTATAGCAGAGCTCCCACAAAGGAAGTGGCTCAAAAGGATCATGCTGCCTCCTGTGCTGAGTGCACCAGTGCAAGCCTCTGAGATGAGGTGAAAGGATGAAGAAGTCCTAAGGAAGTTTTAAACTCATAAAGCTTCCTAATCTCTATTCTGAATAATCCCTTAGGAAGATTACAGTCTTTTAAATTTCATATAATCTCATTGCCCAAGATGATATCTTCTTCCTTGTACTAGCACTTAAGAGATTGTTGCTAGGAATGCAGCATTTAAATGGGAATGCAGGTTTGAAACTGCACATGTGAGTCACAGCTAGGTACAGACTATGATAAAGGAATCATTAGGCAGTGACTGAGCTCTCTTACTCCCCCAGAGCCCCTGATTGCTATTAAACCATCAATATCTAAGATGAAGCTTCAGGCTGGTTTCCACGCAGACAGCCAGCTTGCCCAGCACAGCTGCAAGCAGTGGTGGCCAAGCGACTGTCACTCTACCAGATTCTGATGGATCTTCGAAGGCACAGCATGGCTCTGGGACAGGATGGGTTACCCCCCTGTGGGAACGCTCCTCACCCTCACCATCTTGGCTTTACCCTCTGCAGCTCCACTGTACTGGGTCTCAGCTGCCCACTTCTACTTGCCACAAGGCTGTGGCATACCATGGGCCAAACTCAGGAGCTGATGAAAGCCACACCAGTTTTCAAGCTCATCCAACTCTTCTTGCACAGAGCTACACTAAAATACCACTCCTACGCAGGAAACTATCTTCAGTTCTGCTTTGTCTCTAGGCAAACTTCTCTTTGTTTACTGAACATAGGTGAGCCCCAGGCAGTACTGTGACATACAGTTTACATAGATGATTAGCTCTGGGGAAAAAATAAAAAAAGGAAAAGAAACTTGTGTCAACTAATTTTGAAGTGGAGCAGAGGAATGGGTGGTCATTTCTTGCCATCCTAAATCAAAACACCCCGTGTTGCTTATCTGTTTTATCTCTTCTTGTGGCTAATTTGCATATGGATGATGTAGACTTTGGGAGGACCGTGAATATTAATTTTGAATAAAAAATTCTGCTCACCCTGAATAATGAGTTCTCTTCAATTTTCTGCAAGGGAATTTTAATGGACCAAGACCTTGCCTTTTGACTATAATCCGTATGAAGCTGTAGAAGAACGGTGTACAGAACCAGGCTGCCAGGCACCAGGCTGCTCTCTTCCTAGCTGTGGCAAGGATTTTTCTATTGTTAATGAAGGGATCAATGAAAAACAGGCTGTTGCTCCTCAGATAGCAAATATTTCATGGACAGTTGGACTGGATGATCTTGGAGGTCTTTTCCAATCTTGGTGATCTTACAATATCAATTAGAAGAGATTTGTTTGCTCATATACTGATGAATTTTGGTTCAGTTTTTCAAGAAAGGAAACTGCAGAACAGACATATTAAGGCATCTAAATGCAAATACTGATTTCCTTGTTTAAATACAAAAGATTATCTCTGGCAGTAGCACCATTCAGCTCCCAGTAAGAACTCTGCCAAGTCCTCCTTTAGTGATTGTCTCCTAAAAATTGTAGGAATCAGTAATACATAAACAGAAAAAAAAAAATGAAATATTTATTAAAAATTTCAAAAGCACACCCAATTTTCTCATTACTTATCTCAAGAGGTACTCAGTGAATGGTTTTGATTATATCAAATATAATTCCCTTTTTCCCCCCTTTTTTTCTCTTAATATTTTGGCCTTGTTTGAAAGTTACTTATATTCTTATGGTTTCATATTTTTAGTTCATATTGCGCGAAGGAACTAGCTTAAGTGTTTGGTTTTGTTATCAAGTATAGTAAATACAGTGACAGTTTAATACATCTTGAATGCAGATAGTGCAGACGCTGACTTTTTCCCCTGTTATTGACAGTAGTAACATATGGAGCTGTGTAGAAGGGCCTGTCACTTTCTGCAAGTGACCTCTTTGCCAAAGCACAGCATTATCACCTAACTATAGCGTGATGAAGAAAAGTGTTCAGGAAAAAGTTGTCTGAAAAGAACATCTGAAGTTTTCAAGAACATGCTTTTTGTAGAAAAGGCTCTTAGTTCTACATGCTGTGCTGTCTAAAACAATATTCCACCTCACTCTCTAATAGATACGCCCGCAACTGTATGAAGCTTGTAGTATCTTGAAGGTTTATCCAGGCAATGTAGAAAAATCTCTCACTCAGAACTGTGTGTTCATTCTAAAACTACCAACATCTACATAGCTTACCACTTCCTTTTTCACTGTTAGCGTGTAGGACGTAAGGAGTCAGTGCTTCCCCTCTTAACAAACACCTGCAATGGCAACAAGCTTCAAAATGAACTTCACTTTCTCTGTTCAGGGATAAGTGTGACTACAGTTGGAGTATCCATCAAGGGATATTTGGTCTCCTAAATAATATTAAAACTGTGGTGTTCAGGTACAAAGGGCTTTGCTAAAGAAATGATTGTAGTGGTTGCCTTTGAGCTTGCTTTCTTAAAATGAAATAGGAGGGCGGGAGAAAGTCACAGGCTTTGTAAAAATTTGTAATCCTGATGAGTTCTACATTGTTTAAAGCAAGCTCCACAATTTACCTTCAAAGTTCAGACCGAATTACTAAATTCTTCCTGTTGTTTTCCTCTGTGTGTGTTGCAGCACTCTGATTGCTTTCCTCCATTATCAGCTAATGATGGTATATCCAACCTCTTGACTCGCTAATCCTCACTGATCTTCACTAAGGCTGCAGCTCTTGTAAACTGAACCCACTTATTGAGATCAAGTCAGGCTCTCTCATACAGATCAACACTTCACACTGAGTGCTCTCAGAAGGAAACAGAGCCTCCTTATCTGCACTATGAGAGGTCTGCACAGAGTTGAATAGTAAAGGACATTCAAAACTACTAAAGGAAAACGTTTCATAGAATCGTAGAATGGCTCAAGTTGGAAGGGACATCAAAGCCCACCCAGTCTCATGCACCTGCCGTGGGCAGGGCTGTCCCTCATCAGCTCAGGCTGCTCAGGGCCCCATCCAGACTGGCCTTGAGTGCCTCCAGGGATGGGGCATCCCTAAACTTTTCCCTAAATTTACCTTTAGCAGGAGAGAGATACAGATGGAGATTTTTGGCTACAGTGTGATTACATTGCTTGAAACACATACACGAAGAGATGTAAGTGTGATTTATTCAACTTCAAACTTCATGAATGCCAACAGTACCTGTGTTAATGGTACCTTCAACAGTCAACTGTGTTGGTGCACTGAACCCCATAAAAAGGCCTCCACATTATGCAGGGCTGCACAAGTATGAAGACTAGCTTAGGTGTTTGGTTTTGTTATCAAGTATAGTAAATACAGTGACAGTTTAATACATCTTGAATGCAGATAATGCAGAAGCTGACTTTTTTCCCTGTTATTGACTGTAGTAACACATGGAGCTGTATAGAAGGACCTGTATCAAGTCTAAGTATCCAGAAAGGCTGAGAAGGAGAAGAACGGCTTTCCTCGCTGACCCCTTCAAAGCACGACAGCTGGATTTGTGTTTAGATGCTTTTTTTAGGGCATTTATCTTTTGTGTTACTCCATGTCTTTAAGTATCAAAAGCATCACGCTCACTTATTGCTGTTACACTGTAGGTGACACCACAGACAGGGGTGAAATTAGCGAGGCGAGGAAGCGCGAATCTCTTTCTAAGAATTCTTTCTCCGCAGCACCAGCTTGCTCTTAGGGCACCCGACAGCTCAAGGAATTGCTTCTGCCCTCTTGTACGTTCTACACGTTAAAGATTCGAGTAATTTCTTTTTCCCCTCCTTCGCCCACCCAAGCTTATGGCTTTTGGTCGAAAACTTCAGCTCACGGTGCTTTTTCATCATTTAAAATCATTCCCTCCCGCCGTTGCTCCGGCGACAGCGTGGCTGGTGAGCGACCATAGACACGCCCGCCACGGCCTAGAAAGGCACCGCCCGCGGCCTGTCCCCCATCGGGCCGCCGTATTTCCGGCCAGGCACTTCCGGTTGCTGCTGGTCCCGGAGGAGGAGGGATACAGCCGCAGCGGGGGCTGCGCCGCCCGGCCCAGCGCGGCCTCCTCCGCCCTCCTCCGCCCCGTGACGCCCCCGGGGTGGTAGCGGCGCCGCCGGCAGGTGAGGGTCAGGCCGAGCCGGGGCTGTGGCGGGCGCTGGGTCCCGGTTTGGGGCCGGGCCGGGCCGGGCCGCGCCCGCTGGCCTACGCGTCGCTCTGCAGTCCCTGCGGGAGGGCGGCCGGGCCTGAGGCCTCTTCCTGGTCACTCCGAAGGGCCTGGGTGTGCGGTGCGGGCCCGGAGCTGGCGGCGGGCGGGCGGGCTGCCTGCCTCCCTCCGCGGTGTTGGCCGGGCACCGTGCGGGGCCGTGCCCAGGAGCAGGTGGGCTTCAGGAGGGAGCTGGGAGCCCGTTCGTTGGTAGAGGGAAAGGCTGCTGGGTGCTGTGTCCATGTCGTGCCCCTCGGACGTGTTCTGCGCCCAGGCAGTTGGGGCTGTAAGTGTGCCCGTGTGTCCTTTGCAGCTGGCTGCCTGTTCTCAAGTTGCTGGCCAAACGTGGAAAGAGTGTGGTGTCGTCTGACAAATGAGTGTTGCACCGGGGGTTGTGTGCAAACTATACGTAGTTCTGGTGTTGCTTGGGTTATGTCGCTGAGGTTCTGTTTTTACCTCATACCAGCTCACAGCCTTCATTCTTGCCTTCTCTGACCATGGTACAGTGTCAGTGTCTGACATATTCTTTCTGTGCTTGGTGGTACTGCTAACAAGAATCTGTCATCAGCTTTATCTCTGTATAAAGAGATAACAAATGTTCTTCTGCTGTGGTGGGAACTGTGATGTGTAGTCAGGGCAACTCTTTAGTTGTGTCTTTATGTGTGTACATACACAGCTAGAATGTGAGGCATTGATTAATGCAGAGGAATATTATTTGGGAAGAATGGGACGTTGAGACATTATGTTCTTCAGAGGGTTCTTACTGTTTTGGTAGAAGTTCAGACTATTATAGGAACCCATGCTTTAGCTGAGCTGGAGTGGAGCACGGTCTGACAAAGAGCAGGCAGTGTGGAAACTGCTTGCAGTACTCGGTCTACATCTCCACAGTGTTCTGTTACTTTCAAATATCACTAGCTCTTGTAGGAGGAGCAGAAGTGGAACTGCAAGAGTGTAAAGAGGGAACTATGTTATTGTTGCAGTAGAAAGTGTTTACTGCATTCTTAATTCTTTAAAAGAAACAAAACTAAGAATTAGTGGTGATGTTCTTAGTTATATATTGAAAGTTAGGAAATATGCTTGACTTCCTTATTTTCTATCTGTCCTTGCACTTTCTGTTGTGTTTCAGAAACTTTTATTTCACCGGATGCAGAACCAGTAATAAGACAGTAAGTGCAATAAGCTTTCTTGGGACAGAATACACCTTGCTTTCATCCTACTGTCAATTCATTTAATAATAAATAAATGTAAGCGAAGGAACCAGTGCATCCAGCTCAGGAAAGCAAATGTAACTGTTGAGAATCCTGTGGTGCTCATTTCCAAGACCATAGGAGTTACTAATTAAGTAGTGTAAACTGCATTAAGAATGAAGTCCTTTTTCAAATTTGGTTTATTGCTGATAACGTGCTTTGTTCATACTTGCACTTAATCCTTAAGTGTGCCCGTATAACTGCTAATTATAATTGGTTACATGTTCTGGAGGATGCTTAAGGTGTTGTTTTTAAGCTCTCTCATTGTTAACTTTTCCCAGCTGAAGAAATGATATGTTAAAATGTCTGGTTTTGTGCCATTCTGGGATGCTCAGTGTGGTTGCTGGAATTCCAGAGCATGTGTTTAGTGCATGTGTTGTGCCTGTGTCATGGGCCTGTTACTGCCACCCAGTCTTCTCTTTCAAGGCAAACAATCCCCATCTTTCAGTGCTCTCTGTAGTTATGGGACAACTTCCGTCAGCAGGAGAGAGGTGATATAAATTTGTTTGCTTTGGGCAGGCTCGTTGATTTACTTGGAACTAGGTTTTTGGCTTCTTGCAAAACAAGTTTTTCATTTCATGTAATTTTTGAAGTGTTTAAAATTTAAACCTGAGTTTCATTTGTGCAGTCTTGGGCTCTGGTGGGTGGTGCGTTGAGTTGTCTTTTCCCCCACAGCTCTGCACTCTGTGAGTGTTTGCAAGCTGCTCTCACTGTGTAGCTCCTGTTATTGCAGGGTGGAGGTGAGCGGCTCAGTGATGTTTGCAGCAACACTTGGCTGTGAATGAAACCTTACACAAAAAAGTGATTAACTGGCAGAATCATACAATGCTCTGATGGAGTCAGAAGGGTTCTGTTAATACTATTGTATTAACTATAGGTCAGAGAAAAGAAGTGGCCAGATTGGATGACTGTGCTTTGTATCTTCTAGCTGCTGAGGGCAGGTCTGGCATGTTTCATGGCTCAATCGTCTGAACTCTTCTTTCTGCCTTAGCTAAGAGATAGCAGGTGCTTTTTAAGCTGCTATGAGTACCATGGTAAAAGATGACTTACTATGTTGTGAGTATTCTGACTGCTTTCAGGAAAGCAGTGCTACATAAACTGGGGGGGGTAAGGAGTGTAGCACAAGAAATAAATTTTAAAAACTTTAAATGCCTTTTTGTTTTTACACAGTATCTCTGCGTGGATTTGTGAGGTTTGTGCCCCTAGGTTACATGAAGAGTTCTTTTAATTATCAAGACTTTTCTTGCTGCATATCGCATTTAATGATCTTAATTACCCAGCTGTATGGCTTTTCATACTAGCAATTTTTTTTTCCTAATCGATTTAAAAGGAAACGTATTAGTAGGTAGGAGGGAAATCCAGCCTCTTTCAGTGGTAGCCCTGAGTGAATTACAGCCTTTCTGGAGGAGTTCTCTTATTTAACCTTGTTTTTACAAAGCCAGCTGGGAGGTTATCCAGTGTAATAGGAGCTAGGTGCTTCAGTTTCTCAGCCTCTGTGTCCTTATTTTAGTTCCCCTGTCACACAGGATGCTTACCTTGCAAACTGTTTGTTATAATTAGTATGTTTTATACCTTGGAAAACTGAAATAGGTTATGAATAGTGATCATTCTCAGATTTTTTTGATCTAATGCATGACTAAATCTGTAGAGAGTGGCGCAAAGCTCACTAAACTTCAGTCATGTGTGATTATAGTGAGTACTGACAGGCTGTTTAATTTTCAATGACAGGTTGTCTCCTCCTTGCAAAGCATTGAGGGAGTTGTGGTATCACCTGTCCTTACTACCATGTGAAATCAAATGTGGGTCACGTACCTAAAGTAAGGAACTTAGATACCTTTCATAATCATGCTACTCATTGAATTGGCTTCTGGTGTATGTGTTGAGTGTTACTGAATTTCTTTCTCTCTGTAGGTGAGGTGTTTCTTTTAAACAAGATAATACAATTGAAAGATTTCTCTGTCCAATTAGCAAGCTTTTCAGTATGTTATGCCTAGATTCCAGTGACTTAGGATCAACATAAACTCACATAGTATAGATATGCTTCATGTCTTAGCAAAATCTAGAAAAACTGTGTGCTTTGTAGGGTGCAATTGGTGTGTTGTTGCAGATGAAAGTAAATACCAGCTGAATAACTTTGTTTTCTTACTGGGTTTTACGTTGCAAGCTCAGTGTTCTGTGCAGGGAAGATGTCTTTGGTAGTGGGAGCTTATGCTGGCTGGTCTATAGTCACTGTCTTAGTTGAACTTCAGTGACATAAAGATCCAGTCCACTTCTAAGAGGGAGCTTCAGTAGAGCTTGCAAAAGAAATTTCTTTTGCAAGTTTGCTTCAATTTCTTCAAGATTCAACGTGCAGCTCCTTTCACATAAATTAATGCATGCCAACCCTATTTCATTTTCAGGTATGTCAGAACACAGGAATGAATCCACAGCACTTGATGAAATTGATCCAGCTGGAGAAGAGATCCAGTCTGACTCTGAGGTGACTGAGCAGTAGCTGTATTAGTGTCATATCAGCCCATCACAGCAGTGGTTTTGAGCTCCTGGAGAGGTTGATTCAGGGAAGTTATTGTGGGGATGTAAGCTTGTGAGTAATCTTGAATGGGACGGTTTGATTTTGAGATGATGGAGGAAGTTCAGTTAACTGACAAGAAGGGATTACTTCAAGCAGTAGTTTGTCACTGTGCTGCAGCTTGCTTCACAAGCTGAATAGATTTAGGCAGCATAGAGTCTAAAATGTGTAAGTACAGCAGAAAGAAAGGATTATTACTTCAAGGTAGCAGTTCTTGTGCAACATTGCTATAACAAGGCATTGTGTTTGCTGTCTGGGCTGCATTAGCTTTCTTTTTCTTGGGATCAACTTTGCATCTCCATTGTGAGCAAGTTGTTGAAGTTCCCACTTGTCTGTAGGCAGTTTGGGAAGCTGTTTCACAGAAATAGAGAGTAGATGTTTCCCTGGCTGCTGTCGAGTGACGATAGAAAATATCAGTTATTTCATTCCTTTATTCATCAATACAATCATAGGAACTTTACTAGATTTACTTCAGACTCTCTGTGCATACCGTTAAACTTCTGAGGATGCAGCTGTATTATTTACAGCTTAAATTAGCTGAAGGGGCTCTTTGTTCAGTAATCGTACTCACTGTTTTAACAGAAATAGTATTTTGAGTTCATGGTTTCATCTTCTCACCAATCAGTAAGCTTACTGTGTCTGAGGTTGCAGGAAGCTGCGTTCATAGGGGGAATGACCTCTGGTTTTGGCAATAAACTATACATAGGGCATGTGTTTTGAGATACTGCTCTGTCGCTGTTAACCTGGGGCTGTGGCAGAAAGCAATTCTTCAGATTCTCTGTACTTTCTTCTTCCATTATTGCCTCCTCTATGTTGTAGCTATAAGCATTGGAACTGCATAACTTCTGCTCTAAAATAGCATTGGTTTTGGAGAATTGATGGCAGTGGAGAAATTCCACACCCCCTTTTTGAGCATAGGTCACCTTCTTTTAACCCGTGTTGTTTCTGCAATCTTGTTTGCTGAGCAAACACACGTGTACTGACCCGGGGAAGAAGTAGGAGAATAAGGAAAGCTGATGTAAGAGTGAAGAATTAGGGGTAATAGTCACAAAAAGGGAGTCCTCAGAACCTCCATGTAAATCAGTGAGGGAAATACTAATCACGTTCCATTCCGCAACTGTACTCAATTCGTCTTAGCTCTCATGAAGTGGTGGTGTGATCATATCTTGCCTCTATGTTACAGTTAGTACATTGAGCATAAATTACTGCTACTGATGATGTACTAATTGATATGTTTTGGGTGGTCAGAACTGGACCATTCATTATAGCACGTGCCAGGCTTTTTGTGCATACTCATGTTAGAGTTAGTAGAATCACAGTTGGGTGAAATATGAAATGAATCTTTCTCCTTGCTGTTGGTGACTGTTCAATAGGAGTTTTCCACATAAGATGTTCTCTATTCTTCACTCTTTCAGGACATGGTTAGTCTCTCCTGTATCACACTGAACAGTGATCAGTGTCCATTGTTTTGGATGTGTTCAAGGGGCTGGTAGAAGTCATCACATTGTAGTAGTATTCTCACCAATGTGAGATTAATTGTGATGAGGATGGGCAGTAAACTTGATGTATAACTGTTGTAACTATATGACGTAACTGGAGCTGATAAAGTTACATCCCATAGTTTTAGTGAAGCTATAGACACTCAAATGTTTGTATCTACAGCAATGTTGTCTACAAGTATCAAATCACAAAAGCTTTTTGTACAAACATCCCTTTTCATAAGTGTGGTTTTAGAGATTGCATCAGGATGGGCTTCAAAATAACAGGTAATTTGTGTAGGGCCAAAACTAATGTCTCGTGCTTTGATGGTGTTATTCTTATAAATAAATGGTGTCTGTTTCTTCCAAGAGTCTTTTCCAGATCTTAACCTGGGTCGTTATTTGAATGCAGTGGTTACACTGCTGCTTCTACTGTGCATAAAACAGCAGCATCTTGTTACTAACTTTGGCTCTGGAATTGCACTGGAGCTTTTGAGTTCTGGTTTCTGCATTTCACTGTAGATTTACTGCTGTTGGCTGAGTTGGAATTGTATGCCATCAGTTTGGTCAGAAGGTGGCGCTAAATTATGAGAGAAGGGAAAGCAAGTTAAGGCTTAAAGGCTTGGAATCATCACTTCTATTTTTCTTACAAACAAGTAAATTTATTCCTTTTTTTCCTACCTAATACTACTTGTTTATCGTTAGCCAGTACAACTTCATTTATCCAAGCCTGCCGTTGTTGCAGTTGGAGCAGCATTAACTACCTCAAGAGTCAAGTGTGTGTATGGATAAATTAGGTTTGTGTGTGGCCCCATGTCTCGTTTGTCTACCCTTCCCTTTCCCATTACATCCTGGTGTTTATTTCTTAGATCTTGAAGCTTTGTGTTACTTCTGAGATGTGCTATTATACCATTTGATTTGGATTTGTGATGAAACGAATGTATGCAGACCTGGTATATCAGAATATTACCAAAAGGGAAATAAGTCAGCTGTCACAAGACCTACACATCAAATATTCTAATACAGATCACTCAGTGTATTCCAGAACCAGCTCTAACCTGTTTCTTCTGGTACAATAGGAAGGTGCAATGGCTCAGGAGTCTCCCAAAAATTCAGCAGCTGAAATCCCTGTGACGAGCAATGGACAGCTGGAAGATTCTCATGAGCACAGCTTTAATAGGGTAAGAGCTTTCCTTAGTGTCGAACAAGGTACTTTTATTAGAAATGCTGAAGTTAGAATGCAGTGCGTAATGTACTTCACTTGACATAGTTTTCTCAATTTTAGTTTGTAAAATGTTAATCTTGTTGGCAAGAATAGTGAAGAAATTCTGCCGAGGGTGCATCCAGATCACTTGCAAAGTCAGGAGTATGCACTTGTATGTTGTTGTCTCCTAAGTCCTTAGGGTATTGATTTTATTTAATTATTTTTTTAATCCTGACAGTTTTACCAAAACAGCAAAGCAAACACTTTTAAAATACTGAAGTTCTGTGAAGTCCTAAAATAATTTTTTAAAGCAACTTCCGTATTGTCTAAGGCAAGCTGCTTCTAAGGGAGGTTAAATTAGGAGGTAGCACACCTGTAAGTGAAGATGGTAGCTTTCTGATGTGAAGCTGTAGTTAGGGGAGAAGTAATTTTTCTATACTTAACATGGAAAATTACTACTATACTGCTGTTATTAGATGCTAAGTATTATACTGTCATATTTGTAGCATGTGGAATAAGTTCAATCTCTATGTATGATCTGTGTTTTTCTTACTCTCATTGTATTTTACAGCTGGTTCTTCTTTTGTTTCACTGCCCAGCAGAGGGTGCTGTGCTACAACTTAAGGAATTTGGTGTTGGTCCTCTTTTTTTTATTTTGTTTCTCAGTTGGAGATCTGGATAATTAATTCATCTTCATATTTGCTGTCTGTCAATACACAGATTTTGAGGAAATCTCTAAGCTCTAACAGTTCCAAGCTGACATGCGATACAGAATTATTTCTAAGAGAAATATCAAACACAGCTTGGACTTCTTGTTCTATCCTATTAAACTACTGATTAGAGGGCAGGAAAAATAATTCCTTAAGTTTAAGAAGTCATCTGCAACTGGAGCATACTTCCTGATCGTGTGTAATTAAACCAAGTTAAAACTAATTTGTGATTAGAATATGCTTATGTTCTAGGTGGGACGACTGAAATACACCTTGAAGTGTTAGTAAGTATAGGTTCACTTGGGAATAGAAAAGCAGATGTACTATTTTTAAGCCTCACAACTTTGATGCTGATACGACTTGATTGCTGTCTCAAAGCTACTTTACCTAGTAATTGCTGCTTAGGAGTAGCGTGTTCAATAATTTTTTAGTTACATGGAGATGGTACTGTTGTTGACTCGGTCACAGCACTTGTTTACTCCAAATATAATTACTATTTTCTGTGGAAAATTGAGATGTTAGAGAAGTTTTTGTCTATGGCTCCATGGTTCAAGTTGAGGTAGATTCTTGCAGACATGCTATGCATTTTTGTGGCTTGGAGTTAAATCTGTTCTGAAACTTCCACTAAACTCAAAAATGGATCAAGTATTTGGTTGAGCCAAAGAAAAAATATGCTGTGGAAATTTGTGTTTTCTGCTGTAGCTTTCTATACATTTTTGTATTTACACATTTTTTCATATTGGAATCACTGAAGATGATTTTTTTGAACATTCTTTTGCAAGTTAACACCTGCATGACCTAAACTCAGACTATGTGATAAGTGGGGCTGCTTATAAACAAAACAAAGCAAACAATCTCCTTGAAATTAGTATCTATCTGTTTACTGATCTCGTAGTCTGAAATTCTAATATTAAGCTTCCATTCATCTTTGTGTTTATTGTTTTTAACGGTTAATGCTATTCTTTCTTTTTTTGGTTGCCAATATTTTCAGTAATTTTTTTGTTTTAACCTAAGGTAATGTTCTGCACCACAGCACTTCTATGTTCAGTTTTCAGGGGTCTTCCTACTAACCTGTGGTAAGGACAGGCCAAGCACTTGTTTTTTAGGAGGTCATTTAAGAATGGATCAACGTGCCGTTATCACCAAGTTGTGCTCTTACCACACTGCTCAGCGAGTGGACAAAATCCCTCTGTGCTCACTCACTTAAATTCCAGTGTACTTTTCGATCAAAATTTCTTGGTAGTTGGGGAATAAGGCTATTTTAATTTTTTGTTTTCTTATTGTTACGGTCAGTGAGATGTACAGCTGGACACTGTATAATTCAGGTATAAATTAAAAAAAAACCATAATTTATCCTGTAGTTTTATTTGCTCTTCTACTCCATTTTGCCACAAATACTTGACTGGTTTGTATGGTTTTTTGGTGGATTGAGTAAAGATGCAGTTGTACAGTGTGCTTCTCAAGATTCTGTGGTTAAAAAGATTTACACAGCCTTTTTAGCAGTATCATCAGACCTGATCCATAAGCCACTCAAGCATGACATTTTTGACTCAATGTGGTATTTGTATGTACTGAAGCATGACAAATACTTCATTTTGCAAGACAATGTAATACAAATATATTTATCTTGAAGTGGCAAAGAGTTGCTTGTTCTTTGGAAGAAAAACGTGACTAGCTGTGCAGAATATCAGGCAGAAGAAATTGTAATGACACTGCAGGAAGAAGCGTATTTGTTCCATTCTTGTGGATATTTATTAAAGCACTACTTGATGCATCTTCAGTAAGTTGTAGTTTCCATGTGTTTAAGAAAAAGAATCAAAAGAATATTTACAAGGTAACTTGAGTGCTTGCTTAACTGTAAAATCTCATTTAGAAATATGCTGCTACACACGCTGTCTGGTTTGTAATAGTAAGAGATGCCTAAGGAATTCTGACAAGTTTTGTCCTGCCTCCATGGTAAATGGAATATTTTTCTAACTAATAAAGCCTGTAACTTAAGTCATCAGTAGATAAAATGTCTAATGTTTCATTACAGGAGGGCTTGATCTGGTGCTTTTCAGATCTCCAAGCTCTGTTGAAACTTAGTTAAGCTTTAAAGATGTGATGTTTAGAAGTGTTTGCTGACATTTGGATGCTTTTTAGTTTATGTTAGTAACAGAGAACTTGAGTGATTGCTAATTAAACATGGTTTTTCTTGCTACTTTGTACAAGGAAACGCAAAAAGAAATTGTTGGTTGATATTTTTCACGGGTTTAAGTCACTTAACCCTGTCTTGTAGAACAAAGTTTTCTTCCCATGGAATTTTAATTGCAATTAGAATAGTAGTGGCTTTAATGTTGCTGAAGGGGTAAGAAGTAAGAAAGTATGTTATTCCTTATTGAATCACATGCCATGTGATGTGGGAGCTGCATAGGAATGATTTGAAAAGCCATATTCATTTGGTCTGCCTGTAAAGGTATTCAAGCAGCCGTAAGCTACTTCTTATGCTTAAACTATTGTATGAGATCTGTATTGAGTTCTGAAGTCTGCATCTCTGAAATTCTCATTTCAATATCTTTTTGCTTTCTGTGTTGCAGATCTTTTCTTCCCCCTCTTTTCCCACTTCCATGGGGATAAAACATTGTTAAATATGTGTATAATACTTGTAATTAACTTCGGGAAGAAAAATTGAACTTAATTGCTAGTCTTCAGTCTGTTATAATTGAAGCACAAAATAAACCTTGAGATTCGGTGAACCTGAGTGCAAATACTCTGTATCTTGTTCTGTAATTTTATTAGTTTTCTAGGTTATGCTGATAGGTAAGGTCAACTCATTTTGTCTTTTCCCATTAAACGTTCCCTCCTGCTCTTATCTCGTGTCCTACGTAAAACATCTGAGTTCTATTTGTTAGGTTTAGCTGTACTGACCGCTGTGTCTGGAGCTCAATTTGTGCACTTAGATTTTAATTCACACAGGTTTTAGAACTCAGATTGGCATGTCAGTTATAGAAAACTGCTTTTGAAATGAAACCAGTTCGGTCTGCCTGTTTGTTGCCAAGCGGTCTGCTTTCATCAGTGTTAAAGAACAGTAATTATGAACGTGAATGGTGAGAGTATAAGTGAAATAAATATAAAAGTAGGTTGTAATATGACATTAGGGAAGCCTAAAGGATTGTGGTAGGACAAACCTTCTGTTTCAAGAGAAATGTGCGTATTGAGAATAGAAGAAATATCACTCCATGTTTTCTGCTTCTTTAAAGTAGAATAAGGCATTAAGCATAAAAATAAATGGCAGGAGAGCTGTAATTTCTATTGATATGAAGATCTAGAGGATTCTTGGAAGACAGAGATTGGACAAAGGGCAGAGGAAAATAAGGGATAAGGAGCCCTGCTAGCACATCCATTAGGGCTTTAAGTGCAAGTTCAGAGCCATGTATCTTACTAGATGGATGTTATGTCTACTCACTGAAGATTACATTAAAATAATCTTTAAAACTTTAAACTGAAGTTTACAGTACAATGCGTTACAAGTCCTTCCCAAAGTTAAATTTAATCTTTTATTAAAAACATCATTGATCATTTGGAAAATATATGAGCGTGTGATTGGTTTTGGTTCTAGTTGCTCAACTTTGAATGGGCTCCTCAAATTATTAAGTAATGTGTTGGTCTTTCTTACAATTGCTTTATTGAAAGTAATAGAGGCACCTAAAACTACGGGTTTTGAAAGTGTTGTTAGTAATAAGCCAACAATGATACTTGGACTTCTGTTAATAATGACTGATGCAGCTGTGCATTCAATGCCATTTGTGCTGCAAAAATTCTACCTGGTGGAAAGACAATACTATTTTGATATCTTTCTCACTTCATTTTAAATTTGAATGTAGAGCATGGATGGTAAATGTTGGCTGAGCTAAAAGACTTCTTTTTAAAAAGACATTTCCTTCCTTCCATGTGTTCGGTGTGACTTGTGTCTACCACACCAAAAGAAGTGATACAAGTTCATGCCAGTTGACCTGTATAATGAACTGAAGAATATTGCTGTTGGAGACAATTAAATAAGGCTACTCTGATTATAATAGTATAATGTGGAGATTTGGACTAAAAGTGGAGTTATAACCAGAGATTAATGTAGTTTAAATGCTCTGTGCTATGTAGGTGTGCGCTGACTCAACTAGACTGTACTTTTACTCCTTTGAGCTGTGACCATCCTAAAGGGCTGAGAATGGCATAGGTAATTCAACCTCTTGACTTCATGGGAATATTCTAAGTTATAGTTTTTATACTTCTAATTGTGGGTTACTATTGAAATACTGGATGATAATTGCATAAGCAAATACAGTGCTTCATTCATCGTTCTCAATTGTTTAAGAATTAAATCTCTTTCTGTGGTGACAGTAATGCATTACAGACTTGGATTTTTGAAATGTATCAGTGTGTCTTGAATTCTAGTGACATCATTAAGAAGAATGTGCGAAACAACAAATCTGAAAGCAGGTTTTATGATAATCAAAATTTTCCTACTAGCTGGAAGAACGATAATTAGTCAAAACATGTTTACCTAACTGTTGAAGGAGAATCTGACTTCACTTCCTATGTTGTAACAGCAAATATTGATGGGAAAAAGAGAGCTGTTTACATTGCTTTCTTCTTACTTCTCCAAAATATCCTTAAGCACTGTCACAACTTCTCTTAAAAGTGAAGTCTACCCAGGTAATCTTTCCCTTACTCTAAGGTGTTTCTAAATTATCCTTGAAATGATAAATTGCTTCATCAGAAGCAGATGCTTGAGTAGCCTTTTGGTCTGTCTTTGTGCTTATAAGGAAGCATGGTCAGTTGAAAGAATCAAGTGCTAAACTGAAGTTTACATGCAGAAACATGTCTGTACTGAATGAAACTAGCTGACATGTTTGTAAACAGCAAAGAGGTAGTGGATTGGTAATCACTGATGACAATTCTCATTGCGTAAACATCTTTCTTCAGCAAGGTTTATTTCAGCTGGTTGGTATAGATATTAAAAGCAGGCATGAATGCATTTCTTCACACTGCACTTCACCTTTTTTGACAATTAAAGAAAAGATAACTTTGAACAAAGTTTGTGTGCTTGTATATGTACATGGGTGTATACATGCCTATAAAAAAAAGCCTGCCTAATATACCCACCGTTGTGTATCTTAAAATATTTTCATGAACTGAATATCATTTCATTTTATTTTGGAGAAAGATGTTTTCTAATATTTTGAATGGTTTATTTAACTGTAGTTTGTTCAGTCTGTGTTTAGCTTCAAATCCACACTGAACGGTATGTATAAAAGCACTATGATTGCTTAAGCTTAGATGTAAATGTCTGTTTTTATAAAATAGATGTTCTGAATTTTTATCTTGAAATAGAGATGATGGCTTGGATTCCTATTTTGAACGTGCTTAAGCATGTTAGCTGTTTGGCTTCAGATTTAAATGTTTTTGTAAACTATACAAAGTGCCAGGGTGCCCTTGGGGAGGAAAAAAAAGTTTGCTGTGTTCTGTTTGCTGAAATCAGTGCATCTTCCTCTCTGCTATCTGGTTATCTTTCTGCAAGCTTTTCTGCTTTTCTGTGGCTCCTACTGGCTTGCAACATTTTGAGTTAAATGGACTGTGAATACCAGCTGAACTAGGTTGAAGCAAAGCTTTCCATCATACCACGAACTATGTGTACTTAAACGGAGGTACCCATGTAAGTCAGCTGCAAAGATGAAGTATGTATCAGATGTTGACATCTGGTTTATTTGTGAGATCAGGTTCTGTGCGACTATTGTATGTTTTTCATGGTATGTATTCTTTCCCATTTTATTTTCGGTATTATGCTTCAGGTGCAGAAATAGAGCATAATTTTTATTAAATAGCCAGTTGTATGAGTACAGCTACAGGAATTGGTTACCAAAATTGCAGTAAAACCCTCAATTTCCCACATGAACAACATTTCTACTATATTAGAATTTGCGCTTGTAGCTTTTGCTTTTTCTTTGTCCTTGGAGTCTGTCTTAAACTGAAGACAAATCAGTCTGTGGAGATGTGGGAGATGTGATCCAAAGCCACTTTGTGACATTCTGAGCTTCTAGGCAGTATCATTTTTAGGCAATAGCTTATTTCTTGTTTGTAGACTCGATGACTGCAATAGTACATGAAACATACATTGGATTTTAAAGATTGTATTTTGTTTGTGATCTTTTACTTGCAAGTATTATGAATAGTAACTGTATGTATCCAGGCAGTGTCATTTTTATTTGAGATATGTATAGGTTTTGTCTACTGTTTTAATTTGCGTTCTTAAATATTGCAATATTGCATTGTATGTTTTTCTGTACTTCTGTCTTTTCTTGCAAGGGGATGTAAAAGCATATCTAACTCCAGAAAATGTCAATTTTCTATCTCCTTGATGCATAGTTTTTTCTTCTAAGTGCATTTTACCCGTTTTCTTTTGTTTCTATAGTAGCTTTTCGTTCACTTTTTACTGTTAAGGATTAGTGGTTTACATTGCTTTGAATGCCTGTACTTTTTTTTTTAGACACTAAGTATATTCCATAACAATAGAAGTTTAAACTTGAGACAGAACATAGCCAGAGCTGAAAGGGTTGCAGTGGGTGAGTGGAGCTACTCCAGTGGTCACCAGCGCTGTCTCCCAGTGCTCAGTTGGACAGCACCGTCCATAACAATGTGCTTTACCTTTTGCTTAGCTCTGAAGTGCCCTGAAGGCAGTTGGACTTGGTGTCTCAAGGTCTCTTCCAATCAAACTGTTCTGATGTCTTTGTTTTACAAGGATCTTAATTTCTGCCTCAACACAGGTGTAGCCATCAAAACTTAAGGGAATTTCAGACTGTTTAAAATTGATTAATTTTAAAAGCAAAGAGAAGTAAGTAGCAAAGAGCATTTGTGATACGGAGAGGTGCTCAGATGGAAGTTGCTGAGGGCGGATGTCTTCCTGGATGTTGTTTCTTTGTCAGAATTTGAAGAGATGTCATGTGCTGCTTATAGGAATTAAGGATCCTGTGATATTTAAAGATATTTCTTGCCTAGATTGAAATAACTTGTATCTCTGATGGTTGTTTTCATGTTTCTGATTGTAAAACAGTCTGACCCTAGTTTTAGATCATTCTGTACCCTGAGCAGTTAGTGGAAAGCATCATTAAACTGCTGTGGTTATCCGGACCACAGATAGCTTCAGACCACTTCACGTGGTGATGTAGGCCATGTTTTTGGTAACTGCCACTCAAAAAGATGCATTCTGGTTGTGCCTCAGTCTTAAATTCTGTTATAACAGCTTCATGTTTTCTTTAACTCTTTTTTTCTTTTTTCAAATGTCAAAAGAAAAACACATTACATTAACAAACCAGTGTATCTAAAATACATACACAAGCTATGCTGAATGTTTTTAATTCAAGTTTTGTTTTCCATCATAGCAGAGTGCTGTGTCAATGGCCAAGATGTTCCATGCTAAAGGCAAACCCATCTGAGAACTGCTAAAATTGCATTGTAGTACCTTGTAGTTGCTTTTATGTTTTTTTAACATCAGTTTTCCATTCTATTCAAAAATTTCAAAGGACTTGAAACGTTCATTACCTGCTGGACTTGGACTCTCTGAAACCAAAATAACGTCTCATGAATTTGACAGCACCAAAGAGGGAGTTGTTGAGGCAGGACCATTTCCAGGGAAAGGTAACTTTTTAATCTCTTTCTCAGTTTATAATCTTCAGGTATATTTTATATGCTCAGAAATAACATTCTGTAGCTTCTGTGAGCATTTTTATATAGCTGTTATAAGCTGAGATGTATGTCTGTGACAGCCTTATTTGTCTTTGGTAGCTGGAATGTTAAAATAGAACTGCTGCACTCATGTTATCTGTCAAGGGACTAATAAGCGCTTTGTGTTAAATTGGCTTGTACTTTCAGGGAAGGAAGTAGTTTCCTTGAGCACCTTGAAACTGTGTCAAACCAAACACTTTTAACAGTTACACCGCTTTGAAAGTCTAGATTACAAGTGTTGTACCAATTTGAAATATAACTTTTCTTTATGCACTGTTCACTTACCTGAAGCAGATTAATTAGTGAAATCCTTCTGTTCCCAAGCAGTCTTTCCTTCTGTAATGTAACAGTGCTTAATGTATTGTCAGGAGCGATAACACTCTGGATCTCTCCAAGTACTACATAATTAAAATAATTTCTCTTATTTTTTCAGCACAGGTTCACAGTTGTTTAGAGCAGGAGAATTTTAGTTGATTTTCTTTAGAACATGTTAAGCCTTGTAAAGTCAATTAAATATTAATTGGTGTTAAACTGTGTGGGGGGAAAAAGAAGATAAATAAACAAGTAACGTCAGTGTTTGCCATCTGTCTAAAAACAGTAGTGCAGCGATACAGTATGTGAAAGTGATGGTTTAATGAACTACGTAGCTTATTCAATTTCTGAATCTGAAGGTTTTGAAGTGATCTCAAAGGAGCAGCTGTGAAAATAAGTCTCCTTGTAGTCACAGATTTAATTTGCATTTTGCTTCATTTCCTGTTTTGTAAAATGTGCTGATGAAAACAGTGATTTACATGCTGTGCTCTACATATATTACAAAGTAAATGCTGTGGTTTCTTTAAGACTGAAATAAGCAGAATACCTAGCTAGAAACTGGGCAGATGGCAAGCCGCTCATCGTTCTGGCCTTTCTGTATTCTATTTGCAACACAGCTTTTGGAAGTGCTAAGTATGTTAGACTGTAAGAAAAAGAATATCTTAGATGTGTTTCAAGCTATGCTCATATATTTGAAATCTGAACGTACACAAATAATGAACCTTGACCATGTAATTTTTAACAATACAAATATCAGTTTTCCTTCAGAGACTGTTTTCAAATTATTCCTAATGTTCTATCCATATCAGACAGAGATATAGCAGAAGATTAGACTCTATAAAACTAAAGACAAAATTTGAATGATAGCTCTGCTTTCAAATATTCTTTATTCTGTGTAGGTGTCTATATTAAGGCTTCATTTTTGAAGGCAAAGTAACCAATAATTCAGGGAAGGCAAGGATCCAGGAGGTGCTGAATAGTGAAGTATGCATAGGGCTGTGTTAATAGTATCAAGTGCTAGGGATTTTTCTTTTAACTGCTTGTCTTTGTTTGCTTGTTGAAGTGATTTAATCAAGTAGGATCTTGTAGTCCAACTTTTATGCCTGGATGGATCCACTTGCAGCTCTTATGTAATGTATCACAATTGAAGGTCACAACAATGGCACCTTTCAATCTCATTGCTTCTGTGTAACGTTGAAGTGTTTGTATATCCCGTGTATCAAAATGTTTTGCACCTCGTGTTGGTAGTGCTGTAGAATGTGTTTAAAAGGCAAAATCTGGTTGTTGATGTAGTTACTTCAAGTGGCATTTCTGCTGTTAGCGACAGGTAAGTTATAGTGCAAAGTGCTAAAATGTAGACTTCTTTAAACCTTCCATCACACACTGGTCACTCTGAATCCTACAAAGCATCTCAGATCTTCTGAACAGAAGTGATAGAGGCACCCCCCAGTATGCTGATGACTCACGACTGCAGAGGAAAAGCTATCTCGTTCTATTTTGTCATTCAGCTCTTGAAAATTCTGTGAGACTGTCACTGCATTTAAGTGATAAAAAAGAGTTGCAAAACTCACTCTCCAACTTAAGGAGTGCACGCAGTGCAGGTCATTTGAAGGTGTGCTTTTAAAATGAGAAGAAGCAAGTATTGTAAAATTCTTCTTTTTGGGAGGGAAGTTACTCGCCTTAACAGCTAATGATTCTTATAATCATCAGGACGAGTTATTGCTGAGTTTTGTGGGTGTGTTTTAAGTTACAAAAAAAAGGCAGATTTAGGAGTAGGTGTTGATAAAGTCTAGTTAAAATTGGCCCAGATTTCAGAGCCAGCTTGGCCCCTTGATGCTGTGAGTATCATTCAGTAGTGGAGTGAAGTCTACCTAAAACTGAAAACGCGCCTTCATCTGCAGCAGCCATATATGGAGTTTTCTGTTGATAGTGTACATATTTTACTTATGAAGCTGCCAGTTGTATTTCGATTACTCCTTTTAAAGAAAGAAAAATTGGCATAATGACTTAGAAAATAAAATTAATTCACAAAAACTTGGAGTAGTTCACATGAACAGCTGCACCTTTTCAAAAGCATTTGTGCATCTGTGAATGCTTCTATTTAATGTGTTGCTAAAACAAATATTTCTTTGCTTTGAAAATCTGTGTAGAAGTACATGTTGCCTCCTAAGGGAAGGTGGTGGATTTTCATGGTTAAATGTGTCCCCTTTCCAGGTTCCTCAGCATCACCCAAATCAACTGTTATATCTGCCAGCAGTGCAGCAGCTAGCAGACTGGCTGGACAAGGTTGTGATTTAATTATTCCCACAGGTATCACAGCACTGAACGGATAACGCCCTTGTCTCTGCTGACACTGTACTAACTCCTCCATCTCTTCAGTCATTTGATTTACTGTTACTTGGAAGCATAATTTCTAGGGGCTTTTGGTGTTCCTGATTTCTGGATTTTAACCGTTCACTAAGTAATCTATGCTTCCCTTCCTATTTGCTGCTTCTTGCGCTATAACGTTAAAAACAAATTACTACTAACAAATAGTAACTACAATGTGTGTAAAAAAAAAATAATAATAATAATTCTTTTATGTTGGTTCAAGCTGAAACTCATGGCATTCTCTTTTTGCACCAAGTGTTCACATTTTCCTGTAAAACAGAGTATGAGGTGGCCATCAGGAATTTCTAACACCCAAGCTTGGCTTTGCCGTTTGACTCATTTTGTGCCTATGGGCAAATTACTTAACATCTGTTTCCTTCTATGTAAAAGGAGAAAACTCATTCTGTTACCTCATAAGGGTGTTGAGAGGATTAATTACCTAATGTTTGCACAGCGTTTTGAAGGCATAAAGGATACAGTAGTGCTTGATGTTGAAGGAGTATCTTGAGGCATCTTTATAGATGTTTTTTCCAGTCACTTATTTACATAAATAACCAGCAGGGCTAAGGTGACTGTAAGTAGCCATCAGGACTATCAAAGCATGTGAGAGCAGCAGTAGTCAAAATTGTTTATGAATAAATTAAAAAAAAAAAAACCCTGCTTTTAAAATGATAGAATTTGGCAGTTTTTACTGTTTAGTATGCTAGGAAATGATTTTTCAAAAATAAAACGTAGAATCTGTGATGTCTTGTACTAGCTTAAAAATACTAAGTAGATACTGAATATTTAGGGCTCAGGGGCCTTAAATATTTGGATTTGATGCTAGCAAATACTACTTTATTGCTGTTTTCATGCTGTTGTTTCATGGAATTAATTGTTCCTAAACCAACAAGCTAAAAAAACTGAAATACCTAAATAAGCTATGCTTCCTTAATGATGGCTAAATGTGTCTTCTGGAAAAGATAATGTTCATTAGAAAGAAAATCTGTTTTGTCATGTCTTTAAGTTATACTTCATGGCAACAATTTTTCTAAGTTGATAACATTCATTCAGTGGTTTGCAGGGTGTAAACAAACCTTAGATTTGCTAAATCCAGGAGAATGTTCAACTTCTGGAATGTTAAAAACACAAGTGAAGGAATGAACAGGTATCTAAAATGGTTTTAAGGTTGGTTAGTAAACTCCATGCTTTCAGGTAACCTCCCTTCAGCCTACTGCCAGGTAAAAGTACTGAGATGCACATGCTCTATATCTGTTTTTAATATAATATTCTTGAATTCATCTTGAAAGTTTACGTATTTATCAATGTGTTTACTTTCACCCCATTTTCCTTTTGCATGTGCAGTTGCTCAAATCTTCCATACTCATATTAATTGCTAAACAAAACAAAAAACAAAGGCCTTAGTTAATTGCTTTGTGTCTAACATAGGGGGTAGAGCTCAGCAGAAGAGTGGACCTGTTGTGTTAGCAGATGAAGTAAAGAATCCAGCAATGGAGAAGTTGGAATTGGTGAGAAAGTGGAGCCTAAATACTTATAAGGTATGTGGACTTAAATTTGTGTGTGCATATATATATGTTCTAGAAATGAGTTTGCAAATAAATTGGACTGTGGCTTTTGAAGAAAGGAAATCATTTGTCCTTTCAGTGAGCATAAACAAGAATGTGCATGGAAGGCTTAGTTCTTTTTGTAAGACTGGATAAAGGTACTGATTTAATAAGGAAAAGAATGTTGTGTGTCTGATGCCTCCTTGAAAAAAGAGAACATACAGATTTCAATATGTAATGCTTCTGATTAAGTCGTCTTGCTAAGCTGATTGCTGATACAGTAAAATTTTATCTGATAGAAAAAGTCAGGTGAATCTGCGAGTTATAAACTTCTTGATTGCAATTCTGATATTTGTTTTATATATTAGCTCTATTTTTTTCATAGCTTTATAATTGTTGTTTCCAGTTTCTGTTTGACTTTTGTATGGCACTTGTAGAAGTGCTTTAAGCACACCAGCTTGCCAGATGTGACTCTTAAAATAGCCACAAAGTAAGGAGAAGTTGCCAGAAAACGTCTTACAGTCAGGAGCTAAGACTTAGTTTGAAAAATAACTTTCCATTGTGGATGCAACTCAAATGGCAGAGATGGGGACTGCTAGATATGCATAAGTGGGAGCTACATCAGGCCACAAAGAGGTAAAGAATCTGTTTTAAAGTAGTTTTTCTTTTAAAGCAGAGGTCCGAATTCTTCTTAGGCCTTGAATCCAGGTAGGACGTTCTCCCCACTGAGGATGTTCAGTATAATGAACGTAGACGTTGCACTCACTACAAAAGGTTTATGCTGTTTGTTGTGTTAGAATCAGAAATTTAACCCTTTTTATGTGCAAAAAGCATATTTAGTTTGGTTAAGGACAATATTTCAGTTTGGACATACAAGCTTGCCTTGTTTCTCTTCAGAAAGGAGAAATTAGATTACATTTACCTTTTTATTTTTTTACTAGCTATCTTGTAATAGCTAAAAGAGCATTGGTTTTCAGTGAAACTTCAAGTCTGAAATGTTTAGAAGGATAGGTCATTAATGGCTAATCATAACTTCTTCCAAACCCATCTTTCTTCCTAAGGACTTTGGCATGCACTTTTTGCTTTAGGTTCCTGTTTTCAGGTGTTCTTACCAATCTCATCCAGTTCGCACACTTACTGCACTTACTCTTTGCCTGCTTTGGCAGTTACATTCAGAAGTGGTACCCATCTGTGAAACAATGATAAAGTATGCCCATGTGTTTTGTATACCTTACCAGTTTGTCTCTTGTGCATCTCCATGAATGAGAACAGAAATAAGAGGAGGGTATAAATTGTGTTTAAGTGACTGCTTCCCAGTAAAAAATCACACAGAGCTGACACTACTGGCCTAGCCTTACTATGAATTTTCAAAGGCTGCTTAGCTTTCTCCCTAAGCTTATAGGCTTGTAAAAACTAGTTTGTTGCCCTTGCCGATACTGGTCCTCTTCTTTAAGAGCTGTCCTGAAAATCAGTTGTTAACAGGTTGAGAGCTTGTTGATTAAAATTAGGGACCAGACCAGTAAAGGGCATCTGGTGGTTGGGGTCCGCTACAAGCCAACTAATCACGGAGATCTTGTTGTCAGGGCCTTCTTTCATCAACTGCAAGAGGTGACGTTTGCAGGCTCTCATCCTGATGGGGGACTTCAACTACCCAGATATCTGCTGGGGTAAACAACATCGTGACCTGCAAGCAATCCAAGAGACTCCTGTTGTCCACTGATGACAACTTTCTGTTTCAGATATTGGACAGACCTACCAGAGATAAGGTGTTTTTGGAACAGGTCCTTGTCAGTGCAGAAGGGATCATTAGAGGGGTTAAGATCAGAAGCAGCTTGGGCTGCAGTAATTATGCCCTTGTCATTTTCATGATTGCAAGGAACACGGGCCTGGTAAAGAGTAGAACCAGGATCCTGAACTTCAGGAGAGCAAACTTGAAACTGTTTATGGAATTAGATGAGGTCCCCTGAGAAACTGTCTCTGGGGACAGAGAAGCAAAGCTGGCAGCATTTTAAGGACACCTTTCTGAGAGCACAAGAGCTCTCCATTCCCCAGAATAAAATCAGACAGAAATTGGGCTTATCTAGCTCAGAGAAGAGAAGGGTCTCAAGAGATCTCACTGTGGCCTTCAGGAACTTGAAGGGAGCTAATCAGCAGCAGGGGAACTGTCTTTACATGGTCCAATGGGATCCTGGGCAGCCTAGTCATTGGCAGCCCTGCCCGGGGGTTGGAACCAGTTGATCTAACCAGTTCCTTCCAACTGTGAGGCCATTCTATGAGTCTTTCCAATCTTATCCCTAGTTATCACGAGTTAGCCTCAGAAGGAGCTGCTTATTTTCCATGATCTAATGGCAAGATCTCTTTCCTTTACCTAGACTTCTCTGGGTGAAAGAAGTTTTTTTTCCAGTTAATAGTTAATACGGATGCAAGTTGCAACTCTTCTTTGCTGTCAGTAGTTATAATAAGTAAGCTTACCTAATTTTTCAGACAGTTCCTTAAACTTTAAGGAAGAACATCCTAAATGTATTTTCTAAATCTCTTTAGGAGTGGTCTACTAATTAGAACTGTCCAGTAATGTCTTTGTTCATCCTTTAATGTACACAGTTTAAAATAACTTTCTTTAAATTTATTTCTGCTGATCTTTTATTTGACAGAATTGATTTTCTTGATATGCCTTGAATGCCTTCTCACTTTCTAATGACGGTAATTATGCTGGACAGTTTTTATAGGTACTTTTTTAGAACAAAGCAAAATGGAATTCGTGTGAAATATTCTATTTGCTACTGAGAGAGTATAGGAAATTGTGTTTATACCAGTCCTCTTGTAACGTGAGTAAATGGAAATAGTAGCTAGGTAGATCTTAATTGCTCTTGTTCAATATTCAACTGTAGTTTTAACAAAATATAGGCAGAAAAAATATTTCATATGACTAATTCTCATTTGAACTATTGTGTTTTCAGATATTTTGCTGTAACTTCTGGGGAAAATATTCCTGTGTAATTTATTTTTACCCCTCCCCCTCCCCCCAAATTTACCTCTTTAAGTTACACTGTCTCTTGGATTTCCATAGGTATGTAAGAATCAGCTTTTTTCTTAAATAGCCAACACTTATTTCATTTTTTGTTAAATACTTCATGAGCTTACCAAACTTTTTGCTAAGCTATATTTTCTAATTTCAGTTGCAAGACTTGGTATTTCTGATGTCTTCAATGAATGGTATTTGTGCTCTTCAAAATTTCTGAATCTTGACAGAAAAATCTCCTAGATTAGCTGTGTTCTTTCTTGTTAATTGATTGAATCTAGTGAAATAGTCCAAATGCTCTGTACCTTTTAATCCAAAGTTTATCAGTTATGACCAACTTGTTTGGCTAAATCCTTCTTGAGTCTTTCTTTTCTTTGTCCATTAAACTTTAAAAATACTGAAGTTCTAACAGGTATTATAAGTCTGTCTGAAACCTTTGAAATTAAGGAAAGACGACTAAAACGAATTCCTTGAATTTGGAGACACTGGAAAATCCAGTGCTGTAATGTGTTTTGGGAATGTGAATTAAGATGGGGTTGGTCTTTGTCTCTCAGCAAAATGGAAGTCTTGTGCTTAGGTGAAGTTGTAGCCTTGTCTATTACTGAGTTTCACTGTAATCCTGTTTCTAGCAGTCATTCTTCAAACGTATAATTTAGTTTTTGTCTTCACATATTAACTTGAATTTAATCATAGCAGCAAATAATCCCTGTTTTGCTGAGGGAAGTTGCATAGTTTTGCCACAGTTTTGCTTTGCAAAGTACTTTTATGCATCAGTCAAGGGAAGTCCAAATGGTGTATCTTGGGAGCCTTGCTCTCATGTTGGTTTCTGGTCTCGGGCAGAATGTCACACACAGCTGGAACGTGGTAGGTGTGTAAGCTGTCACAGCCATTGGCTGGCTGGTTCAGCCTTGTAAGGGCAAGACTTGCTGCTCACTGTATAAAGAAACTGCAAGGATGCCTCAGGAATGTTTATTTTCAGATCCAAGTAGAATTCTTAACAATCAGCTTCATTTTATAGGTGTGTTAATAACGAGAAATACGTTTTTATGTTTTACATATTATTGAAAGTTTTAAGTCAGCTTTAAAAAACACGCTGAAGACTCCCATCCATCTTCTGCTCCTTCCTTAGAAAAAGAGATTAAAATATTTAGACGTTCCCAGGGCCTTAATGGAAATTCCAAAAAATAACAGGGATTATCTGAAATAGGATGGTTAGTAGACAAAGTCTAAAAGATCACGGAGCAGAAATTGTTATGCAGAACCGGTAATATTCTCATTAATTGCCTTGAATGTTGTGGTCTAAATAATTGCTTCTTTTAACTTATAAGATTCACTGAACCTAAAAAGAGATAAGCATTCTTTTACTTGAGAAACAATTAGTTAGACTCTTGATTTGCTAACTTGAATATTCATATTAGAAGGAGTTGAGACTTGTCCAACTGTTCTTGCTGAGTCCTGATGAACTTCTAAGGAGTGTGGTGTTTCTTTTCAGTTTGTTGTGCAAACTTATATTGGGAGGGGTGATTGTGAAAGAATTGTGTGTAATTATCTGTCCCTTGAAGCTGAAAATGGGTGTATACTGTGATGTCTTGGATATATTTGATTCTTTATAATTTAAATTTTTTTCCAGTGTACACGTCAGATCATCTCTGAAAAACTGGGTCGTGGCTCAAGAACAGTAGATCTGGAATTGGAAGCTCAAATAGATATACTGAGAGATAACAAAAAAAAGTATGAAAATATCTTGAGACTGGCACAGACTCTGTCTACACAGCTCTTCCAGATGGTACATACCCAAAGGCAACTTGGAGATGCTTTTGCTGACCTGAGTTTGAAATCATTGGAACTTCATGTAAGACGTTTATGGTGTTTTAAAAAAAAAAAAAAATGTAATGAAATGGCAGAGATGAAGATAAGCCTAATTGACTTGTGCAGGTTGTATGGTAGTTAGCAGCCAGTCCTATAAACATTTGTTAACAACATTAGGTATTCTTTTTGTTAAAAGCATCTGTAATTCATTTAAAACTGTAGGATATCACTGGAGTTACTGTAGTTCTTAAGTGTTTCTAAATGTTTGCCTTTAGCTGATGATTGGACTTGGCAACTGACAACCTTGCTTCGTATAGAAAATGCATTTTACTATTCCTTTTTTCTTCTAATGAGATGTCAAAGTGTTCTGGAGCATTACTTCATGTCAATTACAGGATGTCTTTTGGGAAATGTGCCTGGCAGTGGGTAGAGTAGGGCACATTACTTCACTTCTGCATGTTTAGTGTGAGTAAATGATTCTTCTGTAGTAGTCAAGCACTGAGATTTCATTTTGTAGTCTTTTTTTAATCATAATAATGCTGCTAATAGGACTGATTTTTCCTTTTATGTTTGGAGTTGCTTTTTTTTATGTTTGAGCAAGGGAGGCAATCTTCAGATATCTGCATTTGGGTTGTTCTTAAAAGTTTACAAATTTATGTAGTACTGTCACTTTATTACTGATCACAAAACTCTTGTAAAGAAAGAGAAGGTAATGTTACATTCCCCCCAAAAAAGTTGGTTTGCCTCTATGTAAATCCTTCTGTACTTCCAGTGTTAAATCAATTTCATACTCTTCCTGATCTCTTGGTAAATCAGTATCAAGGGGCTTAATGATACCCTGAAACATGGCTGATGAAAAAGCCCGAATTTAGTTTGTTGTTATTAAATGTAATACTTAAGGTTGTTTTTTTTTTCCCTTTGCATGATTGCCTATTCTCATTGAGTTTTAGGGAAAAAGGTGGAGTTAATGTTTGTGTAGAAGAACTTTAACCAATAGCTAGTTTAAAAAATAAATAAATCAGACTTGCACTGGAGTACAGAAATGTTTAATATTATAAGTTAACAGATGAAAATCTCAAAATATGCCACTTCTAGCGGGTAAAAAATGAAATCTCCTAAGAGGAGTAGTTTTGAGTTATCAGTTGATTCTTGACTCAAGTATGGGTATGTGGTTTGTGGCAGAAGTTAGTGATTATTGTGAAGTGCTTGCTGAACCTGGATGTTTCTTCCGAAACCTGGATTAATCTGGAATCATGCTCTTATTTATTGAATTTTTTTCATGAATAGCTTGTATTTCTAGTGGGAATACAGTTCCTTCAGGTTCTTTCAGGATCTTTTACTGGTCTTGGAATTTGTCTTGGTCATTCATCTCTTATGTAGATTATTGAATGGGGCTGTTCGTGAAAATCAAATAAAGGTTTCTGCTGCTGTAATAAAAGTTATCTAACCTTTGCCTCTTGGAGACTTGCCTGATGTTTGTCTGCTTCCTCTTTGTGTTTTCCCTTTGTTTAATCTGTACTGTATTGCCATCTGTAGCCTGGCCTGTTCTTGAATGCTTGGATAACATTGCCTCTGAAACTTGTGCAGGACTAAAAGTGAAATTTCCGAACAGTTCAGTGTTCAATTTGATAAACAGAAAAAAAAAAGAAACCTAACTTGTTATAGGTTATATTTTTTTATACATGTTAACAAAATAAGATCATAGTATGGTATCTACAGAGGCATTACTTCAATATGTTTTGCTGTTTCTGTTTTGGATACAAAGATAACTCCTGCTTCCAGGCTCATATGCCTCTAATTATATAGAGTGGCGAATTCCAGTTGTAATTGACCTGTGCATAGAGCATGAACTGAGTATAAACTTCCATACAGAAAGGATTTCCTGTCTTTCATAAGAGGTATCTGCAGAGGTCATGGACAAAACTCGAGTTTTATAGGAAACTATGAACCAGTAAGAAGGCAGCTTTGGTGACTAGCATGTATGTTTTAATATAGTAGACCACTGCAATCCCATTCTTACCCTCCTGCTTTGAACTGGTAGTTTTGCTCATTTGTGTCTGCAGTAATCTGGGTCACAGGACCAGCTGGAAGGCTAATTGTGGTCTTGCCCGTAGGAGGGAAAGATAGCACTAAATACTGCCAGAAGGGCAGTCCTATTTCTGCTTTTCTTTGCCTATATTCTCTTATTCTCTGTGCTTGTGCTTATGTTGCTATCTAGTCAGCAATGTGAGAGCAAAACCAGCTGAAAATATTTTTCTTGATTTCAACAGGATCAACTGTAGTGATTTGGCTGCCTAAGCAGTGTCTAAAAGAAAGGAGATTGAAATATTCTAGCAGCATTTTTAGGCCCTTAGCTCATGAAAAATTGCCTTAAGTTCTTTGTATTTTCTCCATTAAACTGCTTGTTTCCACTTCATCTCATTTTCTACTTTTTCTAGAGACTTCTTCCCTTACCCTTGTCCATTAGCCTTTCTGTCATGAAGTCATTCATGTTTACATGAAATACCATTTGGCTTCAGCGTCTCATCTAGACGGATGAAAAGAAAATGGGAGAGTACAGCACTTCTGACTCAGCTATTGGCAGGGTGCAAGGCTAAGAAGACCATTTTCCAAATATGTTCCTAGTGTTTTATAATCCTTACAATCAGAAATTGTACTGTTTTATGAGAACTCCCATCTGCAGAATATGAAGATGCCATATGGATGACATAAATAATTGGACTTATTTGGCATCCATGCATTAGGAAAGTTTTTGCAGCCTTGGTCAGCGCTTATACTCCTGTCAAAAAGAAGGGGAAAAAAAAAGGCATTGAGAATCATATATCCAAATATGACCAAAATGCCTTGGAAATAATTTGTCCCCGATCACTTTGAAGTTTGTGGCTAATGTACATTTTTACTTGCTAACTCTTATAATGCTCAGCTTTTTTGGTCGTTTACAGCCCATTAAATCATGGTGAGACTTTTTTAAATGCAGTGCTCTTTTCCAGAATGTATAAAGAGTAAAAATTACCAGCTAATTAATGCTGTGTGCCCTTGTGAGCTATTTTACTGTATTTAATGTAGTGGTATTCCTGTTGGCATTAAAGAATTAACAAGGCA
Source organism: Perdix hodgsoniae (assembly GCA_035772895.1). Classification (NCBI taxonomy): domain Eukaryota; kingdom Metazoa; phylum Chordata; class Aves; order Galliformes; family Phasianidae; genus Perdix; species Perdix hodgsoniae. The sequence goes on from JAPSGF010000002.1 coordinate 41,204,024, forward strand.
ATCACATGAGAGATGCTGGATTAAAATAGTGCTGAATGACAATGTAAAAGTTACATCAGCATTTTTAACTAGCATTTAAGACTTCAGAGTTGAAGGGAAAAATCATTCTGAAATAGCATTTAACATAGTATGATATCAAAAACACTGAAGTGTTTTTGTTTTTAGTGTAACCACTACTTGAGAGATGTTAGAGATTTCATAAAAACCATAAACTGAATATTGTATTGAAATCTTGCACGTTGAATTGTAACTGTATCCTAACAGAAGTGGCAGAATTTGTATGTCTGTGTTTTTGTCTTTTATACAGTTGCTGATGAATGTTATGATTTGAAATGATGTGCAGTTTTGTTTTTTCTGCTCTGTTTATAGGAGGAGTTTGGATACAATGCAGATACGCAGAAACTTCTAGCTAAAAATGGAGAGACTCTTCTCGGGGCTATTAACTTTTTTATTGCCAGTGTGAATACATTGGTGAATAAAACAATTGAGGATACATTATTGACTGTGAAACAATATGAAAGTGCCAGGTAGTTATTCTATGTCTAGCTATTTTCATTAAAAATTAATGTTCAGGGAAAAAAAACCTACTATCAGTTTAGTTCTTGTATTTGAGCAACTGACGTGTTAGCTGTAAACCTTGTCAGAATAACACAATTTTTGTATAACTGGGTTTTAACATTAGCCACCTCATTACACATATCTTGTAGTGTTTTGTAAATGTTCTGTTGTAGGCGTAATTTTATGTGGTAGCTTTATTTCTCTGACAAGTTAGTAGCTATTGATTCCCTGTCTGCTAGTTTAAGGTGATTTTCTACACCAAGTTAGAGATTAACCATTATATATCTAGCTATATTGCAATTAGTGAAATCGTCTTTGAATGAAAGACGATTTATACTGAGCTTCTTTTGATGCCCAATGCATGTAATTCCCACTTCAGTTTTCATGTAGAAGTTGCAAGTTTGGTCTAGAAAGGGGAAAACAAAGAGGCATTTCTTACCGTGCAAATAATCTCTAGCCATCAATAATGGGTTTTGCGTCCTGGAGTTGAGTTTACTCTGGATGCGGTGTAGAACTTTAAGCCAGGCTTCCTTTTTCTGTGTGGCTGGAGTTGTGATCTTTATTGATGCTTTGTTCTTTTCTGACTTTATTAGTGTCTTTCTTCTAATTTGCTGAAAGATGTAGTTAATGCATACTTATTTTTGCTATTTTTAAGTAAAAAATTGCTGGTTTCATGAGTCCTGATGTTTTTTTCCAGCCTTTTTTCATTGCTGTTCCAATGCTTAAGCATTTTATAAGCAAAGTAGCAAGTTACTGCTTTGATATTCAGACTAACTTTCAAAAGGCCTGAAAAGTATAATTAACCTCAGTGTAAAGAACTAAACTAAAATAAAAATCAGTCCATACATTTCTGAGGCTTTCTCTTGAAATGCTATATGAAATAAAACTATAATTGGTCTTGTCAGTTATTCTGAATGTATGGTTCTTCCCTCCTAAAATGCCTTCATGATTTTTTTCTTTTCATTCGTTAAAGAAAGTGTTTTGTTGCTTTGATAAAGCAAATATATATTTATATATAACCAGTCTTTGCAGTGAGAGAATAGTTCACGTTTATTTCTGTGCCTCATCTTTCCTCTCTCCATTTGGACTTCAGTACTCATCAGTTTCCCACTCTTCTGTCAGTTCTTTATTCATCCGTTTCCTTTTTGGAACTAAGTCATAAATTCTTTAAATAAAGCCTGAATTTCAGTGGCAATGAGAATTGGGAAGAGCCCTGTGAATTCCGTAATTACTGTTATCTCAGAAAATATGTACTCTTGGAGTGCTTGTGCCGCCAGCCCAGAAGTCATTTGTATTAACAGTTTTTATTCTGTTAGTTCCAGTTTCAGAAATATCTATGAGAGAGAGTGTATTTACAAAGCCAGAAATAGGTTGATTTGTTCCTTGAAAATTGGCATCCATCACATGTTGATACAATACATGCCATTATTTTAAAACTAAAAGAAAACTATGGGAGGAAGAGCCCTGCTTTGGGCAGGGCTGTCCATGACCCTGACTGATTTCTGGCTATTGTCAGTTGCTATACCTGGTCAAGTGCTACATGGCACTGAAGGCACCGAACAAAGGAGCAGTACTGTGCAGCTGGAGAAGGGGAACAAAAAAAGAGAGAGGTTGTTACTGTGTTTCTGTCTCGTCTGTCTGTACTAATGGTTTTAAACATAAAAATGGTTTATCTGCCGAGGAGCCATTGTTCGTTAGGCTTTTATGTAACAATGGAAAGCAGAAGAGAAATTCAGTGTTATCCTTAACACGAGTAATATTCCGCAGATGATTTTCCCACCTAAAAATGCTTTATACTGATGAATAGAAAACTTAATATGAAATCATTTTGTTAATGAAAATTTACTCAGTGTTTCTAAAGACAGTGCTCAATAGAACAAAATAAAACTTGAAAGTATTCTAAGTACAGGACTATTTTGATATATTTTCTTTCCATTAAAACAGGAGAGAAGGTATGACTGTGTATGTCTTTATGTGATAAAAGGTGCCATCTAACATGGAAGGATATCAAGGAGGCTTAGTTTTTGTTTTTGTTTTTTTTTTTTTAGATAGTGATATATGAAGACTAGATGGGTCAATTGAAATGTTATCAAGGAAGCACCTATGCATAACATGAGTTCTATTTTTACTAGCAGTTCCCAAGACAGAATTTCGTATTTTGTGCTTTTTATTGTTGACGTGTGTTTACTTTTTAATTAGTGCTGACTTTGGTAGATAAATTAGAAAATACATTTGACCTAGTCTTATTCACAAGCTGGATATAAGCATTCATTGCAAAATTAGCTCAAGTGTTTACTTGAGTAACTCAAGTGTTTATTGTTAAGACTCAGCTCCCTCAGTGGCTGTGTTGGTCCTGTGTATCTGATTTCCTATGTAAATTAGATGGACCATCAAGAGGGTATAAATAACATCTTTTCTTTCCGCCTTTCTATTCTCAGGGCAGGCAACTTCCAAAACAGTTCTGGGGTAGTGACTGTAATTGGAATGTTTTAAAATCTTTGTGACACGGTAAGTGAGCCACTGCTCACTTATAGGAGATGTCCAGCTCTTAGTGCTTCTCTTGCTCTTGCTGCAAACTCTTAGTGAGCTGACTTAGCAACAGATCTATGATAAAAGACTAGTTCTAACTAGATAACTGAGTTAATAAGCCGAGATGTTCCAGGAAAGAACATGACCACTGAGGCCAGCACAAAGCAGGAACAGGCTGCCCAAGGAGGGCAGCTGTCCCTGGAGCTGTTTAGGACCAGGTTGTATGGGGCCCTGGGCAACCTGATCTAGTGCTTGATCTGGTGGCTGGCAACTCTTCCTGCAGCAGGGGAATTGGAAGTTGATAAGCCTTGAGGTCTCAAACCATTATATGACTCTATGAAAACAAAAGGTTGGAAGCATGTGGGTGAGACAGGGATGGAAGGGCAAGGGTATTTGTTGAAGCTTTTTTTAAATGATGTGCACAGGGGTGTGCTTTATCTTCCTCCTATTTATCATGAAAGTTGACAAGTTTCATCACTTTGTTTTCTATACTTGACTGCTTTGTTAATTTGCTATTGTAATTGGCCCTAAATGTGAAGTCTGTTTTGAGGCACTTAGCCTTCAGATTTTTTCCTACCCCTCTTTCTTCTCAGGATTGAATATGATGCTTATCGAACAGACCTGGAAGAACTTAATCTCGGCCCTCGTGATGCGAGCACTCTACCAAAGATTGAGCAATCACAACAGATGTTTCAAGTGCATAAAGAGAAATATGACAAAATGCGTAATGATGTATCTATCAAACTGAAATTTCTGGAAGAAAATAAGGTAAGCTACAACTTCTAGTGTTGCACTTACATTTTGTCCTGGAAGTCTCTGTTTTGCTAAAAATGCTGCAGCTATTTCATTTTAAAATAAATCTTAATCTAGAAGTAGAGCAAACAAAGAAAATACCCTAATTCTGAAAATGTAGGTTATCGCTGGATAATACAGTTCTAGAGGAAACCACTTTAAAAGGCCTTAAGTTAGTGCAATTACAGATGACAAACCTTATTGCAGCAAGTTTTTTGTTGATACAGGAGGCTTAATGTGTATTGACATAGGAGGAAAAATGTAATATCATTAATAAAGGCATATAGCCCCTGATTTAAGATGACCGTAATATTTACATCTAACAGTGCTGTCCTGGGGGATATGCATCAAGAAATTTAAAAGAGCTGTGAAGGGGTTTCTTCATAATGGACCTTCCTGTAATAATTAAAAAAAAAAACAAAAAACCTGAATTGAAAATTGCAGCTTTCTATAGTTAATGCCCTTACAGTTTCCTAATTGTAAACTTTTGAACTGTAGGCTTGAAGTTTTTGTCCCCAGAGGTGTTCATTCAAGCTGCGCCATTTCATCTCTGTCCTCCTAATGACAGGACTCTTACCCCCTCTTATTCTGCCTGCCAGACAAAAATACAATTGTCATACAGGACATGCTGGTAAAGTGTGTTTTCTTTGGTAACAATGTCCTTCTAAATTGTTGCTAATTAAATTTTTTAAAAGATGGTCTTTCAAGATATGAATTTTGTTCATTAATGAGATTGTTTAGGGAACACCAGTGAAGCTAGCTTCTTACTGACAGTCTTGAATTAGATCAAGCATCCTGTTAACAGTTGCAGCCTACAAATTTTGTTTCTGAAGGATGTTTTTTCCTTTCTGCTGCTTTTCCTCCCGCCCCTGCCCTCCTAATAAATACAGAAGGCACTGTTACATGCTTAAACCTTTTTATCACTGGTTAACTCTTCTTTGTTTTTATATTGGAGATGTCAAAATATTTTCTAATGGGAGCATGTAGCCTTGTTCCCAAATAAGACATAGGAAAGACTTTACCTACTTTCAAATATTGGCTTATGTATTTCTTTACTAAGAGCTTTACTGAAGTAAATTCCCTTTTGCTGTTTTCTACTCATTTTGTAGAATCCTATATGAGTTTTATAGGTTTAACCTTAACTCTAAATGTGTGAGGTGTTCTTTTTCTAGCTTGCATCCATCTCTGGGTTTTTGTTCTTCTGCTGCCCCAAATGTTTCATGGGATTCAGTGGGAGGCAGTGGTTACCAAAGTGATATGTTTCTTCCCAATCTGACATTTTTATTCCTTTGTCCTGTGTCATCCATCTTTTGTCAATATCAGTGTTGTGAAGCTCCTGTTAGACTTCATATTGATTCTGCAGCTAGTATTAGTAAATAGAAATGCACAACTGATTGACCAGATAAACATTATACGCTTTATAGACACTACTTGTAATTTTTAGGCATAATGAAGTATATGTAACTTCTTAAGGTGATTACATTTTACGTTGTAAGGATTATTAAATAGAATCATCGAATCACTCAGGTTGGAAAAGACCTCAAAGATCATTGAGTCCAACCGCGACCTAATCATTAACTTGTATAATCACTAAGTATTAAATCTAACAGAAATTAACATGTAATTATTACAATCAGATGTTCTACTTCTTCCGAAGGTATGTAATGGCAATTGCTATAAAGCTTCATAATTTAAACACCTATAAATACAACATATACCAATAAATACATAAAAATACATGGAAGGAGGAGGAAGAAGAGCCTGATAGGTATAGTCGCATATGTATTTGTAATACAGCTGCTTTAGCTGGTGGTGTGGTGAACTCACTTTTTAGGAGATGGCTTAAACTGAAGACCATATAGGATGCAGAACTCCCAAAGGGGAGAGTTTCAATAGGAAAAGAAAAGAAAACTTCAATATTGCTGAGCTCTTACAGTGGTCCCAGGGAGGGAATTAGTGGTTATTCTGATACTACATCCCTAGTAACATGGATTTCCCAATTATTTTGTGTGACCATCCATGGGGCCAAATTTCATTACTGCCCATTTAATAGAACGAGAGGTCAAAATAAAGGAAGATCTGACAGACAAAATACTGTTTTATTTGGGCTTTCTCAAAAGACTTCATTTGTAGGCTCTCTTGGAAAACCCACCTCATTGCAGATTTATTAAACCAACTCAAATATAGTTACAAATATAGCTACATCAAACAAGGCATGGCCTTACCAAACTTATGTTACAATGTACTAGAATGTGCAAATCTCTAGTCATTATTATTAATACATTTTGTAAAGGTTCTGAATCAAGAGGCAAGTTGATATTTGTTCAGTGTCTAATTAGACAGGTTTTTTAGGTAAGAATGGTGTGATAGCCATATAAGTTTTCTGTTGCTGATTTTAAAGCCTTTGGAGTCTTCTGTATGCTGATACAGGATGTAGGACGGTGTAGTCTCAAGCTTAGCAGCCAATATTTTTTCTTTTTATCTATTGTGCTACAGAAAATAAGGTGTTGACAGGGAAGCATGTGGGGTGAAGACAATATTTTGAAAACTTTAAATGTTTAGAACATCTGGAGTGAAAACTCAGTCCCAACCTACATTATCCTGCATACAAAATGTGAAAGTTGCATCTTTTTGGACAACATCTATTTTTGTTTATCCACAAAGTTCAGTTTTACTTTGAGACTTAAGTTTGCCAGGTGTATTGTGGAGGGCTTACTCAGCTTTTAATTAGGAATAAATATGCATATAGTTAGTTAAGAGGGAACAATAATTCAGATGAATGTTTGACTGCAAAGGCACGATGGCTTTTTGACAGTCATGTTAAGCACACCTGTATTCTAGCAACTGGAATTGTTCCCTGGAATGAATGCTACAACTTAGTGCTTAACATTTGGCCCTTTAGTGCTGCAGTCTAGCAGTGACTTGTAGACCTAGAAGCGGTCTATTCCTCCTGTCTATGCCTCTTCCCTGACTGTGCTTTCTCTGTGCTTACAAAATTGTTTTTGCAGCTGTGCATAAATCCAGGTTAAAGCAAATACATTGTTGTCTGGTTTGTTTTAATCTAGATGTTGCAAATCTAGATGTGCTCCCTAATCCAACTGACTGCACGACTGCCTGAGTATTTTGCCAGTGCAGGGCTAAGGAGAAAAATGGTGTGAAAGCAGGAATTGGTGGGTGATTATGGGAATGGGGAAGGCTGAAATTTTTTCAGGGAAATCTGGTCAGACTTGAACTTGAATTCTCGTATTCTAGTTCTTAGCTATAATTTCAGATTTCGTTTCAGAGGACATCGGGTGATCTGAGATAGTACAGCTTCCTCTCTTGTCTCAGCTGGCTGCTGCTTCATTGTAGAGCTTAAAGGAAGGGAGTTGGATATATACTACTTAGTAGTGTGGCAGGTTTTGCTTACGTCAACTGGTAGGCATAGACTAAACCAGACCCAGGGACAGTTCTGCATCCCATCATGATAGGAGTAGACTGCCCATCTTGGACTGTGCTGATATCATCATCCCTTTGGCTCAGTCAGCCGCTCCATTTTTTTGTTCTCTTCCACGTTGGTAAACTGGGCTCAAGGTCCTGTAGGTTGGAAATGGGCACAGGGTCACCATCTTAAGCAGTGGGGTTCTTTGATGCAAGAGTAGGACTATGCTGGGCTGAGAATACATGGTACAAAAAAAAAGAACAAGTTTTGGCTGCAGGGAAAAGCTGGAAAGATGCCTTTTCATCATACTAGTCATTATTCATGTCTTGGGATTTACTGATGTGCTATACTGAAAATGTTCACATTTGTTTGACTTAGACTTGATCAGCTAGCTTGATGTTGTAGACTAGATAAGAAGAGTAATATGATGTCCTCCAGCTGCTCTTGTGCTCTTCTGCCTGTGCTGTTATTGCTGTGAGGAGCTTTGTGTTTCACAACTACTTTACACATGTTATAATGAAAGTATTGACCAAGTGCTGTAAATCCTGCATTACCAGAGGTGGGCAAGAAGAAATATTGTTGGGAAAGAGCATCAGTTGCTTTCTACTTAGGTATACAAGAGCTAGAAAATGCACTTCTTTGTAAGAGGGGCAAATAAATGAACTGTATACTTAAATGCATTTATCATGTGCTGTGCTTGGCTTGCAGGTAAGTATATTGAGCAGAAGTGTGGCATCTACTTTCAAAGGAGCAAGTATTTGTAATCGAGTATTTGATAGTAGATAGCATTATCTGTATTATCTGTTTAGTGAATTGCTTTCGGTCCATGTGTGGAGGCTGCTCTGAAAGCAGTGCCTACTAATTTATTCTACTCAGGATGTCAGAGGCTGATGTTGGTGGTATGGCAGTTGAAGTTGAACCTTCCTGCCAGTATCCCATTACATTCTGTTGCTGTGTGACAGATGGCAGCAGAGGGGCACTCTGACAAAATGGTATCTGACACGGAAATGCATATGGTACAAAGATGTGGCATTGAATTCCTGCATGTAGAAAAAATGACACCCATTGAAATTCATTGACGCTTGCTGAATGTTCATGGGAATCAGACCGTGGATGCGAGCGCAGGGAGGCGGTGGGTGGTGTGTTTTAGCGGTGGTGACAGCAACATGGAAGTCAAGCTGTGTTCTGGACAGCCATGCAGATTTTTGAGTGCAGCATGCAGACTCCTGTTCATTGCTGTTGAAAATGATGGTGACCACGTTGAAAAAAATTTTTGTAGCTGAGAATTTGCTCTATCAAACAGTGTTTTTGTGCTTTTTGTATCTGTTGTAGTTTCCATGGCAATAAATAAGGAGGCATTACCCTTAGAGCCATGTATTTGCATTTTGCCTATCTTTTTAAACTCACACTAAATAACTTATAAGAAGTCTGAACATCTTAAATAAGCCTATTTTGTTGTAATGGACATATGACATACGGTATCTGAATGTTCATCTTAACGATTGTCTGCCTTTGTCTGCAGGTGAAGGTCTTGCACAATCAGCTTGTCCTGTTCCACAATGCTATTGCAGCGTACTTCGCTGGGAATCAAAAGCAGCTTGAACAGACACTTAAACAGTTTCACATCAAATTGAAAACTCCTGGAGCAGACGCTCCATCCTGGCTTGAAGAACAGTAATCAAAGAAGAGGACCCAATGTTAACCTAAAATCTTTAATAAGAATTAAGGGTTGGGGTTGGAAGACTGTTATAGTGATTCTTGCACAGAGAGCTTTAATTTTTTTTCCCTTTTATGACATTGTAAAACTGAATTTGTTGGGAAAATGGGTGACTTTAAGGTAACTAAACAGAATTTCTATCATTTCAAATGCAGAGCACTCCTTTTGTATGTGAAGGCTGGTGGTTACTTCTGTAGCTGGGATGGGGGGCAAGGGAGGGAGGGAAAAAATAACTATATGGATTTGCACTGACAAACTGTTTCTGATTTCTGGTCATTTTGGTGGCTAGTCAGAATATTTCCAAATGGAGATCTACGTGATTTGTACCAACATCTGGTATTTTATAGACATATATAGAAAACATCTTTAATAATTTTCATACGACTTTTAAAAAGGAGAGAGTTATAAGAATATTTTGCAAATTAATAATATAAGGCTTATATGCAGTACATGCGTATAAGGCAGCAGTAGCAGTTGGCTCTGACTAGTGGAATTGCAGCAGATGCCTTTTTAAGAGATGTACCTTTCCATTGTAGAGATAAAAAGCAAAAAAAACACTAAAGCAAGAATCACTGTCAGTCTGAGGCTTCTAAGCACACATCTTTGCTTTGCACCAAGTGGTTTGCTGAGTGAAGCCAACCATACGATGTACTAATATCATTTAAAGTTTCACTTTATGGGAAAAGAAAAAACAACCATACTAGCCTTAAATCACAGGTATGTGCCTTTTTATAAGATAATATTTTCAACCAGTGTACATAATGCGAAAACCCTTTCATGTAACGGTTTGTCAACTCCCAACACGGGAAAGGAGACTGTATAAGTGCTGTTTGTTTGTACACTTAGAGCAAGTAAAAGCTTTAGTTGACCTTTGTGGACAGGTACAGTTTTGAGTGAGGAAATTGGGCCAGTATGATTTTTCTGTTCAATTGAAAAGCATACTTCAGTAATGAGAGCAGTGTGGAGGATGCTTCTTTTTAATTTCTCCGTCTGTAGCGTAGTCCTTCCTCAAATGTAAAATTCTGTAAGTTTTATCATATTATCCATTTCAAATTCAGTTTCTTGGAGTCCTCATTTGCACATGTTACATTGCTTTGTGTTCTATGAAGTAAAATTGAAATACTTCAGATATGTTATTTACAACTGTGTGGATTGTATCATTTATGTACTGTATGTTCAAATGCCTTTCAGCTGACATTCTTAAAGTTTTCAGTGCTTAACAGAATTGTAACGTAACTGTAAATCAAACTTTTTAATCATTCCTCATTAAATTCTTGGCCTGACAGTCTTCTTTATGTTTTGATTCTGTCAGAATCTCTTGTAATAGTTAATTTACATTCCCCAGAATGTATATCCTATGTGAATTTTGTATTCATATTAAAGATGTTTGCAGCCAAACTTCTTTGACTTGTGATGGTTAAGAGCACAACCCAGCTTCTCCAGCGAGAGCTCTATACTTGAGTTACCTGAAATTATTGGGTAGGGATGTAAGTCAGTAGTAAGTTATAACAGCAGTATTGTTCCTGTATTTTAGAATGGTTTAATAGCATGCAAGTTGAAGTTGAATGCAAACTCAAGGAAACAAATCCTTCAGTATTCTTGATTTTTAAACTTAGAAAGATAACTTCATCGTATTTTACAGCTTAAATGAAGCTGCTGGTTTTCAGTTTTCTCTGAATCTCAGCATGTGTATGGTATGATGGTACAAACAAGAAGTTAACTGCATGATTGTGCAGCTCAGATGGAAAGTGCAGATAGTAGCATTGGTGATGAATGCAAACCTATTGATTACAATTGAAATATCAGCCCTCAGAACACTGTAGGAAAGACACATAGGGGGGTATACAGGGATCCTGTGCTTTTGGTTTCTTTGAAAGATTAATAGTGACTTAAAACTGATGAAGTCTCTTCACCTGGAAGAAAAGCTTGGAGAAGAGAAACGACTCACTGAAATCACTTGAGTGTTTAATACTGGAGATAACAAAGAATAATTTCCACTTAGCTCACAAAAGCATTTTTAATTGATGGCCTCGGAGAGTAGAATCTTGTATTCAGCTGGTGGATAAGGTACTAGCAACTTCCTTTTGTAATACGTGAATGGAGGTGAAGAAAGTTCAAATATGTGGTTATTTTGTATGAATTCTACAAACTATTTTTCTACTCCAAGGTGCAAGCAAAATGCTCTTTAGCATACTTCATGCTTTATCAAGCCCTTAAAAAGACCTCTGATGGCAAAGTGTTTCTACAGTTATGTTTAAAGAGAAGTCTATGCAAGCAGAGCTCAGTAACACTACTGTCATTAAAGTAACAGCTTGATTCCAATCTTTTTAACAGATTCTCCCAACAACTTTATCTCTGTTCTGTCTGCTTCAAAAAATGATCAAAGTAATATAAAAACAAGGCTAAACATCCTCCTCACATTTTCTGTTTTGAACTGAACTCGAGGCATGTTCAGTACGTCTTCTCTGCTTATCTGCCCTAGCTCCTTATTGTGGCATTAGAACGATAAAGTATCATTATTCAGCATTCCATATCTGCAATTATCTTCAGATTTTCGTCTGGTTATCTTTTTCATGCTGCATACTCGATAAGGAGGTTGTTCTAGTCACTGTTTTCTTCATTAGTTGATCTTTTCATGTTTTGTGATCACCCTTACCCTAAATTTATCCTGCTACTGGGGGGAAAGTTTTGTGAAATTGATTTCTTTTTTTTCTTCTGTGATATGCACAGAGGTGACTTCACTGTTTTACTTTTCTCTGTTCATCTTGTTCCTTGTCTTGTCCAGATCACAGCTGCCATTGTGGCTGTGATAACATATCTGAAGGGCAGGGATCTGACAGAGAATGGAATAAATCTGAAACAACCATTCTGTTGGGGTTTCTTACTGTTCATGGCATTGGCTCAGTTGGGAACAGTTCTGCTATCAGCAGTGTGCTCCTAGTTAATGGTACTCAGCAAATGGTATGTCCTACTGTGCTAATTAAAATAATAATTACACACCTTACTGCCTTTTAAAGAATATTGAAGGTTGTAAATTCAAGTACTTGGGAATTAAATAGGACTAAAAACTAAGCATTGCCTGTTCAGTCTTGATTTGCCTTTCTTACCTACATGTATGCATCATGCTGGTTTTATGTGATAGTGGTAATTGCAGGGCTTTGTTTCAAGAGGTTAACTTATCACGGTCATTAATTTTGAAACCAAATAGAATATGGTTTCAATGCATCTGTGGCAATTAGCTTTCCCTCCTGCTTTTGTCCAGGCACAGTAGAATTGAGAGCTTGTAGTGAAGGTAACAACCTCATTTGTTCAGTGGTATGAATTCTGTTCTTACAGCTAGATCAGTTTAATCACAAAATTCATCTTCAGCCTGTAGCATTAGAAGCTCTTGATGCTCTGAAGGAGCACAGGGCTTACACAAGACTACTTCTCCTCTAATAAAAAAGCGATGCATTGAAGTGCCTAAGACATCTTGAGAACTGTCTTGGCTATTCTGTTTAACAGGTAATTTAAAATACTGAGACTGGAACTTGTGTTTGGAGTGTGCCAGCCCATCTCAATGCTATCTGTTCTAGGGAGGTGCGTTCGGTGCTTATTATAGGTGGGGCTTTCTGCTCTACCTGTTATTAAAGTTGCCCAATTCTTCCTACTGCGAAGACCTGTTCTCGGCTCCTTGCGACTCCGCATATGGGCAGAACTTCTGCAGGCTCTGTGTTTACATTTTTCTTGGGGGGGGATTTTAAACTTAATTTGCTAACGTCGTGTTTTAGAAAAGCCGGGGGAAAACATCCCCCAGGATGAAGGAAAGTTAAGGATTTAACTGCCTATATCTGGCAAAGCTGCTCATGCCCTGCTGGCGAGGCCTCGAGCTCTCGAGGAAGGTCAGTGCTGGCTCCGAGCGGGGCAGCAGCTCACCCTGCCACGGGGAGGGGGGGGCTGAGCTTCATGTCTGGAAGCTGCGAGGGGCCCGCAGGGACGAAGGCAGCTCTCACGTGCCGCCTCCTGCCGCCATCGGCGGCAGCAGCGCACAAGAAGGCCGGTACAGCTGCACTGGAGGTGCTTTTGTCCTCCCGCCGCTCCCTGCCGGGCTTCCTGCCCGCGTGCGGATGGCAGCGC
>JAPSGF010000002.1:41217556-41430720 GCA_035772895.1 Perdix hodgsoniae
GAGCGGGGCGGGGTGCCGGGTGCCGGCGGGCGGCGCTGCGCGGCCGCGGGGGCGAAGGCGGCGCCGGGCCCGGCCGTTGGGGCAGGGCGAGAGGGAGCGGCGGGCGCGGGGCGCCTCGGGGTGCCGCAGCCGTCCTACGTCCTTCCGTCCGAGCGGCTCTCCGCGCCGCCGCTCCGCGCTCCGGCACCTCGGCAGCGGGTAAGGGCGTCCTCGGGCAGCGCGGTTCCGCGCGCGGTCTCGGCCTCCTCCCGGGAATAGGGTGAGCGAAGCGGCTGGGAGCGGGAATTCATCCTTTTGATCACCAATAAAGAGGAGCCGGAGCCGCGCCCCCTGACGGAGCCCTAACCGCGCTCGGGCTGCGCCGTGCCGGCGGGGCGTCCTGCGGTGTCCCGCGGTGCCGGGCGCCCCTCATCAGCCCTACCTGCGCTCCGCCGGCTTCTTAAGAAGCGAATTGCTTCGCTCTTCTGATCCGGGGAGAAAGTTGTTCCCGCTGTGCGTTTTCCAAGTTAGAGGAGGTCGCCTGAAACAGCGAAACGAAATGCTGCTTTTATGCCGAATTCGGGCTGTGTACGTGCTCTGGCTCCTCGGGCTGCTTTGGAGAACAAGCGCGGGGTAGGGAGGCGTAATTGAGATCTCTCAAGCGTTGGGTCTCGGGTGCCTTTCTTCCCTTCCATCTGAAGGACGCGAAGGGGACCCTCGGGAGGCAGCTTTGCAGAGCTCCTGGCACCTGCAGACCGCGGTCCGGCCACCGGCGTCCCTGCCTGAAGGCACGGCGGGGTGCCGCTCTCCGCGCCGTGCCTCCGTTGCCGCCTTCCCTCTGCCGCGTCCCGTTCCCCGCTCCGGGCTGGCGGCTGCCTCAGCTAAAGCGGAGCGAGGCTCGGCGGCTTGAAAACAGCTTTTCTGCTCTATCAGCCTTCGCATCTAGGTCGGGATGTTTTCCTGTCTGATGTACTCCGCTCCTTGCGCTAGGAGCGTCCCTCGTTAACTCCGCAGCGCTCGGGCTGAGATCGGTCCCTTTCCACGGGGCTGCCTCTGCATGGGCGCCGGGGTGGTGATTCAGCCCTCCGGCCTGACTTCCCCGGGGTTTGAGCCCTCTCTCCTCAAAAATTTGGTGGAAATTTCCAAATCAGGCTCCCACACGTTGCCCGGGGGCATGGCAGGTCTGCCTGTCTCTCTCTCTTTTTTTTTTCCTCTTAAATACGTGGGAACTGGAGTTAGGAATTAATGGCTGTTGAATGCAGCTTTGTGTCAGTGGAAGACAGTGGGTACCTGTTCCGTCCCGAGCTGAACGAAGAAAAGTTTTTTTCCAAGTTGAGTATTTCTTTAAATTAATGCGACGGTTAATTGCTCCGAGTGGTTAATTTCTCTCCAGCACCTTGCACCTGCGTTTTCATGCCTCTGTACCTCTGTGATGATGAAGCTGGGAGGAGAGGAATGAGCACAGAGCTCTGTAATAGCAGCTGGATATTAGTGCTAATTTGAATTTGAAACCCTCTATCCTGCTCTGCTTTCTTTGTGGCTCTTCCCCTTTTTACCCTGCCATTAAAATGCTTTCCATCATTCCTATGGTTTAAACGTCACACGGCTTCCATACGAGGTGAAAAAAGATGAGAAAATCCGAGGCGAGAAAGTGGAGTCCATTGCGTTTTTGAGGAGAAAAAGTGAAGTGAATCGTTTTGTGTCAATTTCCATTGGCTTCAGAGAAGCTGTGCGTAGCCGAGGCCTTTGCAGATCAAGAGAGAATTTGCCCCGAGGGCTGTTTCTGTACCGGGCTCTGTTTGCTCACGAGCACCCTAATGATGGATCTTTGGCAGAAATAGCAAAGGTTTTCGTCACCATTATCGGATGTCAAATTGATCGGGGCTGCCATTAGCTCCTCGTGAGCACCGCTGAGTCGACATGTAGCCAAACCGCTGCCAGACCTCTGTGCTGGTGCCAGGGCATGACTTCAGCTCTTCATGGCGAGTTTTCTGTGATTGCATTGTGCTCAGCGACTTTCCTCGTTCAGGTCTATCTCGGTTTCCATTGTGAGGCATCTTCTTGTTTTGGTTTGTTTCGTTTTTTAGTAAATCCTCAGGTGTTTTTGAGATAACTTGAATGTTTTCATAAGACATTCCTCGTTAGTCCGCGTACAAAATCTTGTCATTTTTCTCTGAAAGGTGTAAGGGAAGTGAAGCTGACAGGTGCCGCTTGTCAGGATTGTGCCTTTTACAGAAGTTGGGTTCTTACTTGAGGGTTTACTGCCATCGGCAGTACCTTTGTTTGGTAGGTGGCAGTGTGAGAAAACCACTCAGAACGGTTGTTATTCCTGTTCTGCTGCTTCGAGAGGGAACCTAGACATGTCAAACCCTTGCCAGCTGTGGAAAGCTCTGGTGCTGGGCAGTTCTGTCTCTGCTTACCGCACTCGCTCTGGTAACCCGGGTGCTGAAATCGGCAATGAGGGGCAGCTTCGTCAAGCTGATGGCTACCGTGCCTGGGCTGCGCCGTGTTTTCGGTGCGGTGGGCAGCGTGCAGTCAGTCACTGACCCAAGTTCCCTGTCCGTTGCTGCAGGCTGTGAAGATGCTCCGCCAGCAGAGTAGCGCATGAGGCAGCGTGACCCATGCTTCAGGCAGCCCCGCGGAAGTAGCGCTCTCTCCTCCCGGAGAGGCCTAACATGCATGTTATGAATTGTCTCTCCCTGGCCAATGACAAGGAGAATGGAGCTCTCTCGGTGGCGGCAGGATTGATGAGCGAGGACCCGCCAGCCGCCTCCCCGCCACCCCCGCCGCCATGCCCCCCAGCAGAGGCGCCCCCCGCTCCGCCGCTGCCCCCGCCGCCCCCCCCCGCTGCCGGGGCCCGGCCTGCCGCTGCACCCGCAGCTGACCAACGGGCACGACAGCCACAGCAGGAAGAAACGGATGCGGAGTTTCTTCTGGAAAACCATCCCCGAGGAACAGGTCCGGGGCAAAACCAATATCTGGACGATTGCTGCGAGGCCGCAGTACCAGATCGACACCAAGACAATCGAGGAGCTCTTTGGGCAGCAGGAGGAAACCAAGCCGCCGGACCCAAGGAGCCGGTCATTAAAAGCTTCATTTAAAGAGACTAAAGAGGAGGTAAGAACCAAAGAAAAATCTGTTTTGCACGGTGATGTATGTAACCCCGTATCTGGTGTGAATCGCGTCTGGCCTTTCTGCTGTAGTTCGTTCTTACTGCAAATGTTTTGTGGTTTGAAGGGAAGGGGAACAACAGGGGAGGATCAACTCTGTTCTTGGTTGCACAGATCTGTTTTTCAGAGTGCTAACTGCTTTCTTTTTATTGTAACTGGGTAGGTGCTGCCGTCTGGTCTCCTGTTTAAGTATATGAAAGGAGCTGAAGGCACTTTATTTAATTTTTTCAGAGAGCTCTTGAGCTCATGGTGTGAAATGTGTGTGTTGCAGTCTTTCTCTTCAGCTCTTCATAGAATCATTAAGGCTGGAAAAGACCTCTTAGATCGTTTAGTCCAATCCTCAACCCATCACCATCATGCCCATTAACCACGTCCCTCAGTGCCACAGATGGCACTTCCACAATGGCTGGTGCACGGTCAGATGCAAAAGTATGAGGCAGGAGGGAGGAGAGTCCAATGGCAAGGGTTAATGTTGTGTGTACTGTATATGTCAAGAGGGGAAGTACTGAAATGACAACGAGGAAATAAAATGTAATGCAGTGGTTAAGGGAATTTGCTATCTAATTGGGATAATTGCAAAGTTTCAACTTTCATAAATGTAGCCTTCCTGCTAGTGAATGCCATATTGCATCTACTGTGCTGTTTTAGGACTCAGAAGTAACCTTGACTTGGCAGTATGACCAGGAGACTGCTTTCTGGTCTGGTAGGGAGGGCTGTATTCCCAATGCTTGCCATTCGAACGCTCCACAGTGTGCTGAGAAGTGACTTTTCTAGCTCCCAAATCCTGACTCAAGGGCAGCCTCTTTGTGAAGGCTGAGCCAGATTGTCTCCAGCGATCTTTCTGCAAAGTAATTGGGGGATAGAAATGTAGATTTAATCACAGATGTGTGTCTCTATGCATGTTTACTCATAAATAGAGAGCAGAGAGCACGGGGTTAATAGGCTAGGCTGTTTTTAGTGAAAAAATAGGGCCTGCAAGCAGATGGTGTGTTGCAGAATTTGGAAGATGGCAAAATAATCAGTAAGGGTTAGGTGAGAACTTGGTGTGCTGATGGTGTTCCTGTTCTACACGATGATAACAGGAGATTTAAGCAGGCATGTGTACTGCAGCCTCTGCAACCCTGACATCAGGAAGAGGTAATTGTGGCCATCACCAGAGGTAGTCATTAGCCTGTGTGCGGTGCTCGAGATGTGTGCGTCTTGGAGTCAGACTGCGGTGAGTGGACTTCCTGCACTGCATGTGGATGCACATCCATCCACGGGTGCTGGCTGTGGAGCACCTGCCCCCACCCAAGGCTGACATGTGCTGAACATCTACATGAGAAATTATAATAAATTTCATTAACTGAACATGGCCTCTGGTGTACATTAGGTAGAGGCAGAGAAAACCCCAGTGTGTTCCAGAACTGGTGTACAGCTTGAGGCTGGGGGTTCCTTGGGGGGAGTTAGAGAAAAAAATTACAGGTCTGCAAAATATGTGCTTTCCAAGGTAGGGCCCCAAGGAGACAGACCCCTGCCTTGTTACAAGTTAATGCCTTTCTGCACGCATCTGGAGCTGACGCAGTGGACCCAGACACGCGTGTGGCTTGATGGCCTGCCTGGCCCATCGCAGGGCTGCTGCTGGCAGATGGCAGGCAGAGAGGCGGCGGATTTGCCTCTCGGCACTGATTGCGCTGCTGAAGTGACAAAGTGCTCAGCTCCCTTGTCGAGCGTGCCACAACAGCGTGTCTGACAGCGATGAGCAATGCCTCGAGTGTTAATGGGCTTTGCAGTGCTAGCAGCTTAGTAAGGAGGGAAGGAGATAATCCCGAAGAGCCATGTGTCACAGCAAGTGTGGAAGCACAGCTATGCAACAGCTTGTGTGTTGCTGTGGCCATCATTCAGCACCACTGTGGAGATTGGAGCAGACACCTGTGATTTATGTCATTGGCAGTGCTACGGTGGTGACCCTGGGCTCACTGGGGAGAAGCTGAGGTGTGTGTGGCATCAGTGTGATCTTGTGGGCAGAGCATTAAAGTAGGTGGTGGTTCTGCTCTGGGTCGTGTCACTGGCCTGACAAGGGAAGGTGAGGAAGGTGTTTTGTGTCTCAGCTCCTCTCGTCATTCGGTGTAAAACACAGTTGGTTTTAGAGAGTGCTGTATGGTCTAGCAACGAAAAATGTTCTTCAGAGATCAGGAAGGGATGTCTTTAAACTAAAAGAGGGGAGGTTTAGATTCAATGTTAGGAGAAAGTTCAGAGGATGGTAAGGCCCTGTCACAGCTGCCCAGAGAAGCTGTGGTGCCCCATAGCTGGAGGCGCTCAAGGCCAGGCTGGATGGAGCCTGAGCTGGTGGGGGGCAGTCCTGCCCATGGCCACGGGTGGGCTTTGAGGTCCCTTCCAACCCGAGCCATTCTGTGATTAGTCTAGTTGCCACAGTATGTCAACAGCAAATTTTCACACGCCTAAATTGAAGAATTCTCAGTTCCAAACCTGAAGAAAATCTGTCCAGCGTGATGCACCTGTGCATGGGCAGAGCCTTTGCTCCCCTGGCTCCTTGCTCTCTGTACAGCAGAGTTTCTTCAGTGGGAGCAGTGAAGATGGACTCTGCAGCTAGTGCTGAGGGTTCCCCTGGAGACAGAGAGGAAATGGGTTTCGTGCCTCCTGCAGAGAAGTCATGCAACTGTGGGCAGCTCTGAAGGAAGCCTTCTCTTGTAGGACCTTACAGAACTGCATGTCCTTTTAGTTCCTGACTTCCCAGTGCTTTACGTGGGCAGATGAGGTACCTACTTCAGGTTTTGGAGTTCTGGAGGCTCAGTACTAAACATCATCATTATAACAGAAGCCTCTTTGAGATTTGAGGCTAACTCCTACAACACACGCTTTCCTTTCCATAAACAAGCCTTCCCCAAACCCTTAGGAGATTAATTAACATGTTTCCCTAAGTAAGAGCTTAATTTGCCCCTACGGTTTCACGTAATTTGAGTCTGAAAAACAGGGGATGTAGAATTATGTTTACACACCAACTGCAAATTGCTTTCCCTACGGTTGGGAGCAGTGCAGCACCTGCTTTCCCAGGCTGTGGCCAGCCTGGCAGCAGGGAGCAGGAGGGCTGGTGGCCACCCAGTGAGCTGCACTGCCCTGCACCAGCCCTCAGCTCCTGTTCCTCATCTGTGTGCTGCCTTCGGTCATCATCAGGCCCTCTGTGAGCTGCTCTGCTGCTCGGTGCCACGCTGTTGGGGATTTTTGTTTGTTTTCCACTGGAACTTTTTTCTGCTGTTTTAGTGTGATTTGGTGGCTTGCAGAAGGGTCCAGTGAGCTGCAGAGCCCGGGTGCTGGCGCCGGCACTGAAGGTGTGTATGAGAAGGAGATAGGAGTAGACTTTCTCAGAAGTTGAGGTCATGTTTGAAGGGTAAAAAGGACTTGGGAGGAAACAATGTGCAGGCAGCTTTCTGCAAGGACAAATGGAAATGGAAGTTCGGCAGGGAAGCTTCTAAACCCGGCAGACAGCATGGTGCTATGGAACGTGGGGTGGAAAGTACTGTGCTTTTGTGCACAGACAGGAGCATGTATTTATGGTGTACCTGCTGAGCCCCCCCTCACATCGTCCTCTCATTCCCATCTGGAAACTTCTGGAAGACAGCGAAGTAATGTCAGCCTTTTCAAACACTTTTGATAATCTTAAAGTGGACACCAAGTAACGAATGACTAAAAACTGAGCCGTACACTTATTGATTGGGTGCTTGAACTAGAAAGTATGAAAACCTGGAGTGCGTAACCAGAGCAAAAAGGCTGACAGGTTCTTGTACTTACGGTAAAGACAGTTCTGACACGTTGTGCTGATAAGTCAAATTCAGCTGAATATGTGGTAATCTGTTCTTTATCTTCAAGGGAAGACATGAAAAAATTCTCTAGTTTGATTTGAGGTTGTCCCATACAGCTGAGCAGGAGTTTTCCCAGTTAGTGGGGTGGTTAGTGACTGCAACTATGCACAGAAGATGAATTATGAATATGCTCAAAGAGCAAAAAAACCAAGCCCAAAGCTAGAATGACAGTGGCAGAACTCGCAGCCTTAAACTAGTACCGGGAAATCAGAGCATTTGCAGTGAGCAGAGCAATTAGAGGCTGGGGCTGCAGAGGTCACCGAGAGGTCCCTGCATTTGAAAAAAAGATTAGAATACTGTGAGGGAAGAGATAGCTGAACCTGCCCTATGTAAGGGGCTTTCCTTAACGATCTGGGGGCCTCTCAGTTCCCGAGATAAGAAGAGAGTAAACCACAATCTGTCCTCTTATCTTTGCAAATGCTAAAATTGAAGGGTTTCAGGCTGGCAGTTAGCTAATTGAAACTGTTCTAGTAGGAATTATCTAATGGAATACTCTCATGTTTCTCGTGTTCTCCAGTCTTTACCAGTTTCAAAAGAGAGGGAATTCCAACATTTTGGAAAACTTTTGAATTAAGTTCACTTCTTGCAGCAGCTAAGGAGGCTGTCTCCTGGAGTTATGCTGTAGTACGTTGGGGATAGCGCGTGAGCCATACCTACATTTTCACTGACACCAGCTGACTGCAGGCTGGTTCAGTTCCATGACGTTGCCAGCTTTTCATTTACAGATGTATTTCTAAGCCTTACCCTGTCACAGAGGTCAAAGCACCTTTCTGCTCGTCAAAGCCTCAAACATCATGTGAGCCCACCAACAGGCTTGAACATCTTTGTGTACTGAGTTGATTTATGGTAGCAGTGGGTGATACTGTCAACATGAAACAGTGCTCTTGTCTTCCCAAACCTCATGACTTTTGTGGCTGTTGCTACAAAATAGCTCTGACCATGTTAACCATAAGGACATGATTCTTTAAAAGTGCCTTACATCTCGGCTTTTACATGCAGGCTGTTAGAGTAAGAAAAAGTCTTTTTCTCTGGTGAATCATGAGTGTGGAGAGAGGCTACTATTTTACTGTGGGCTTCTGGTTTCATTTTGGATAAAGCACACAGGTTTGAATGTCATCCGTCTGAGGTTTTGATTCAGGATTGAATGATTTATTTTCCTGTTTGCTCAACGTGACTGTTGATGTGAATTAAATCAGGGGTGTGTAGAGAAAGTCCATCCTCATATTTGTTGCATAATTCCTGAAATGCAAGGATTTGGGTGTGTGATGCCAGCTGGCTGCATGGCCTTCAAATTCAGTACAATGTATTACCTGATGAGAAATGTTTCCTAGGTACAACATTATGAAATAAGCAGGAATGGGTTTTGCTTTGTAATGAAATAGGATTTGATTCCTTCCTTCTGGAAGTGTTGCTGTTTTTACATTTTGCTTGAGAAAAGGCACTGTGGGTGGGCAGTGTAGTTCCCAGGTAAAAAAACTGGTTCTGTAATACGTGGCCTTTGTTGCTTAGAAATCACTCTGTAGTCGTTGTGCTTATGATTTGATGATAACCATGTGCAATTCTCTGTTGCATTTTAAGGAATGACACCTGCATTGTATGCTCTTCTCTTAGGTATTGGTTGATGAATCTCTTTTTCTCTCTCTCAGGTTTCCATTTTGGATGCAAAACGAAGTATGAACATTGGGATATTTCTCAAACAATTCAAAAAGTAAGATTTGGTTTTTTTTTTTCCCTTGGTGCTAGTGCAAACTAACGTGGAATTCTCTGTAGTTGTCATCAAATGTAGAGTATATTGTGCTCTGTTCTTTCAGAGTTAGCAGCTCTATAAGAGTTCTCATAAGTGACTATATCTTGTAATTTGTGAGCTAATGTGTTTAGCTTCAAGTGCCCATTCATTTAGCCCAAACATCCAGATTTTGCTGTTGTTAACCAGTTCAAGTGAGTTTTCAGGTGCAGTTAAATGAATCCCACATATGTACACGTATGTGGGACATATATATACACATATTACACACATGTAATACTGCATGAAAGCTTCTTTTCATTGCCTTTATTTCATTATAAGGAGTTAATAAAAAATGGGTTTGTCCTGGTTTCAACTGGGACAGGGTTAAAAGAGAGGTGAGGATTTTTTTTCTTAAGAGTAAGCTGTTTCAATGCTATCTTTATTCACTGTTGTTACCCTCTTGTAAAGGCATCACTGAAAGCAGTGTTAGAATAATACTACTGTGAACACCATTACTGATAACCTCATTATAATCTCTTTGAGTAGCACAGGCGTGGGTTGTTTGTTTTTTTTTTTTTCAATTTATGTGACTATTTGCCCTACAAGAGCTAGCAATGTGAATGCTCCGTTGTTTTTTCCAGGTCTGCTGAATCCATCATTGAAGATATTTATCATGGAAGAAGTGAGCCCTATGCTTCTGAATTGCTGAATGAATTCCTTAAATTATTACCAGAAGCAGAGGAGGTAAATGATAATTTTACATGGATCTTATTTTCTTTGCAGAATTCTATTGCCTGGCATTCCAACATGAAGTGTTTTATTTTGACGTGAAGTCGTCTTGAGATCAGTTGTAGCAAACAACTGAGCGCTGAGATTTAAACTTCATTTTACACTTGGTATGGAAGTTGCAGCATCGTTGTTCCCTTCACGTCTAGTAACTTCTACTTTTGAGGCACTGCTAAAAGAAAGTCCTGCTGGGGTATTTTTGTTTCTCTGATGTCCCTTGTGAGCTTGTGTCCCTTAAATATTTTACCAAGAATTGGAATGCTCCTGGGTGCACATTAGGAAACTCAGAATCAAAGTATATCCTAATGCAAACAAATTAAGCTTTATTTCTTTGGCATCTGCCTTACGGTTCCCTGTTGCATACGAGCTGAGTATTAGCAGCCCTCTGCTGTTCTCTCTTCTGGTTTGCTGCTTGTTTGGTGCATATGGGATCTCTTGGCTCCCTGGCCTGGATCATTGGGTTCTAACAAGAGCTGAAAGGCTTCTCCTCTGTGCAGCAGCCATAGAACTTGCAAACGTTGCTTAGTGCTCCAAAGGAGACCTGGTAGCAGACATAGAATCGCCAGCAGCACCTTCTGCTCTGTCCCTAGGCCATGATACCGCGCAGATACAAGTCCTGCTTTCTCCCCTCCCGGTCCCACCCTTCAAGCCCATTCAGATGACTAAGGAGGTGAAGCCCTGCTTAATGATGCAGAGTTCCTTGTCTGTTCATGTATTTACACTGACCCATTAGTACGTACTCGAGAGAAATGTATACCACAGATTTGAGAAAATTAACATTAGAATTGCTTGTTTGCTTCACATCAAAGCAGTGACTGAAACCCGGGAAATTGCTAGTTAACATCCACTCATAGATCAACCTCAGTGCCCGCACACTTTACCACTTCAAGGTCATACAGTCCAAGCGGTGTTTCCCCTGAGCGGCAGCAAATCTCAGATCCAGTCTGACGCACAGAAACTGCCTGGTGTATTGCCCTAAATTGAGCTGGTTTTGCAAGGAATCTCATAAGAAAGAAAAATAAGTCTTAATGGTTTTTTTTTTTGTTTTTCTTAAAGTTGGAGGGTGTCAGCAGTATAAATGTAATCTGAAAAAAAAAGAACGGAAGTGATTTTGGGAATTCAGACTGTTCGCCCTTTACCCTTTGTTTGAATTTCGGTGCATATTCCTATATTTAAACAGTTTACTTTCTTCCTCTTAAAGAGGCAGGCAGAGGAAAACAGTGGAGCTTAAGAGAAAGTGACTCCTAGTTAACTGTATTTTGAGCAAAATAGACTGAAAGGAAGGTCTATTTTATTCTTTTCCTCTTTCTGATTTAGAGTTGCTTATTATTTTAACACAAGTAGAAAACGTTTTAAAGAGGATGCTTCAATGTGATATAAGTGTTGTATTTCCTATCAGGCGATTTGACAACAAGCCTACCCATCAAGGTAGTGGGTCCAGAGCACTTAAGAAGTACTTTTATGAAGACATCTGATGAATGAATAGAAGAGATTTTGTGGTGTAGGGGAGTATGCGAAATCACGGGGCATTAAGTATTAGATTTATTGCTGTTCTCAAGGGAAGGCTCAGAAGAAGTTTGTTCCCTGTGTGCAAATATTTGTATTGTATTTCATTAGTTCCATGCTTCAGAGATCTCTTTGCTCACTGTCAGGGAAAGGAAAGACCCCCTTCCCCAATGTTATTGTCCCTGTAACTGTTTCACTGGGAGCTTTCACTGCTTTGTGGAAAGCTCTGTGAAGCACCACAGCTAGAGCTGGGGCAGGGCAGGGAGATGTCATGTGATGGAGTATTGCTGCTGTTGTAATGGAAAGGTGTTTCAATGCCTTCATGTCCTCGTAATGCAGTTGCTTGAAGAGTGAGTGGGCCCTGTAACTCATTTGCTACTTGTGGCTCTTGGAATTTTAGTGTAGTCAGTTAAAAAAACCCTTCTCTTTAGATGCCTTAGAGCTATTGTTGTTTGTCTTGCTGTTTTGTGTTTTTTCTTCTAAATTTGTTTTCATTGTTCTCCTTGCACGCTTCCTTCTTTTTTGTGAGTTTATTATCTGCTTCCTAATCTGAATCCTGGAGTACTTATCTCCTGAAATACTTTTTCATGAATTTTTAAGGGGAAGGCATCAGAATGGTACATACAAGGAAATAACCCCAAATCTCTCAAGATATTAGATGAAAGGGTGCTATTTGTCTGGTGTTCCCTATCTGGTTTAACAGTTCCCCAATTCTTTTTAATCTAGCGGTCCACATGACGTAGCTTTGGCACAGCATTGTCATTGTTGTCCTACTGCTGGCGTGTCCTGCAGAGCATTGCACCTGTTCTCAGCCAGGTGTCTCTGGGATTACCTCTGAATACTTCCCATTCTTTTAAAGACCTGCTCTATTGTTGTAGGAGTTGAGTATTACTATGAGCAGAGCCTAGGCAGACAGATAGCTTTTATTCATTTACCAGTTCTAAACCTGTAACCATGGGTGTCCTTCTGCAGTTCCCCTTTGCATACTCATTTCAGCAGCTCAGCTATTTACAGTCACGTTTCCCAGCAGCACAGTTGTCTTGCAGGTTGGCATGAGGTCCAAGTACCCTCTGCCAGGCATACGCTCCACCCTGATAGCAGTGCGTCTGGAGTTGTCTTCTTTCTTTTATATCTTACTATAAACCTTTGGTCTGACAAAGTGAAAGCAGAGAGGGAGGAGCACCATTCCTGGTCATAGCTGGAGGCAGGGCAACTCTGGACGTCTCATTCCTTCATTTTGACCAACAACCTTTGCAGTTTATCTAATGTGGATAAACACAGCTTTATACTCTTATCTTATCTGGAAGTGTTATGCTATGAAGTCACATTACCTCAATGTTATCCCAGCCACTGGTTTGGCGCACGTGACCCATTTTACACCGTTTCAGTCCATATTATCTCACCTGGCACAGGCATTCCAGTGTCTTAGAGATGAAACAGCCTTTTGAAAATGGGAGCTAAATACTCAAGCAAACAAATAGCCTTACCATCTGTTGTCTTCAAGATTATTCTTTTTGCAGTCTTGTACTGTGGCAATTCTTTACATGTAGAAATGGGTGTCAGTACTGGGAATTTTCTGTTCTTTTCTTAGCTATGAAAACTGTTGGGATGGTTGTGTGTAAGTGGCAAGTAGAGGCTCTTTGCTGGATGTCTTTGTCCGTTTTTCAAATATTGGCGGTGCTGTGAAGCCCTTCTGTCGCACTGGAAACGCTGAGTTATTTTCAAATGTTTAATTTGAAAAACTCGACAAGTTCTTGAAGCTGGCAAACCCAGATCTTGCTACAGGGTTTCATTCCATGTTCTGTCTGGGGCTGTGAGTGGCACCAGAGCAGCCATAGTAGAGTGGTTAAAAAAAAATAGACCAAGGAGAGGTATAAACATTTGAGATGCTTGCTGTTATTGTGAGCCTTGTAAGAAATCCTGCTGTTTGTGCCTTGCCATGATTAGCAGTTTTGTAAGAGGAGGAGATATCTATTTGGAATGTCCTCTGCTTAACGTTTTTTCCAGCACCTACTGTTTTCCAAGGAGCCTATGTCATAGCTGAAGCAACAGCCTTCTCTGATGTGTTACTTCTGAATAGATTCCTAGATATGACTTTTAATTGCCTCCTGTCAGAACAGCTGACAGCTGTCACTTATTGGCACCCTTTCCAAAGCAGAGAAGCTTTTAGCTGCTTTTAGCTGCTTTTATTTGCACATCATTGCACTGTTCAGCAGGCCCAGACTGGAAAAAGTTGAGGGAGTCCAGTGTTTAATAAGCTAGAATAGCCAGAATTTGTATTTGTATTAAAAATCCAGCATGTTATACTGCTAATCAGCTCACCCACAGTGCATGCCCAGCTTATCAACTCTTCCTTCACAGTGTTTCAAGTCTGTCCTTTGCTCTTATATTCCGTTTTAAAACCTGAGACATCTGTCGCCTGCTTTACTGGGCTGGTTTCTGTCTATCAGCTCTACACTTTTTGTGCCGTGGTTGTATAATAACTGTCTCCTCCTTCTTTATTCAGCCAGTGATGTATATGGCTAGCCATCCTTCAGATTTTTCATTCCTGCTTCCTTTTTTCACCCTTTGTTAGCTACAGGTGTTTTTTAGTTTGTGTTTACCATTAGCTGATAGAGGTCTGCCACTACCTGGGCATAAGCCTTGTGGTATCTCACCACCTAATACATTAGCTGCTTTCCCACGTGCTCTTGTATTTTAATTTCTCAGTGATTCATTCTTGAGTTTTGGTGTTTTTCACTTATATTTTTCTCTAGTGCCCATGAATATTTGCAGTCATATGGAAGTAATACAAAACAAAGTCACCACACTCAAAGCCAACAACAGGAAATGTGTTTACTCCTCGGGACCATTGCACTTGCCTTTATTTATTTTTAATATAGGAATCATTCTCTTACTCGGTTGGCATGTGGGGAGATACTTATTTATGGGCAGATGTGGGGATGAGTTTTCTGCTAGCTTACACACTTCTTCAGAGATAGTGGGTCTCTGGTTGGGGGTGCAACATACCTGTTTTGTGCCTTAAAGTTAAATCCTTCTGCTCGTGAGTACTGCTGGTAACTGAAAAATATCTGAGAACTTGAGAGGCAGGAGTGCAGTAACTTTTCTGTCTGTGAGGGATGATGAGACATTTGCAATGGACATATTTACTCCAATTACAAATCAGTTAAAAGGTCAGGCTTTCAGTATTTCATAACTGCTTTTAGAATGAGGCAAGTTCCGTACGTGAGAAACCTCCTGTATCTAAAATCTGACTTAATGTGCACGGGCATGCATGGACAGTGCGCATGCTTATTCCATATACGAATATAATGAAAAAAGAAATTAGTAGCTCTGTGCCCAATTTGAGTAATACAGAGCTGAACGTACAATATAATTAGGCTTCCCTGCATGTATGATTATGCTGTTGTATCTTGTTACGTGGTTGCTACTGTTGTGGAAAAGATTTTGTTATGCTTGGTGAGAGGAGGTCAAGGCTAGAAAAGTATGAGTTATTCATTGTAATTTTAAAATAAGCCACATTTTTTTTTTTAAGCTCTTTTGTGTTCTTGCGCTAATTATAGAACTGTTTTATCTTGTAACGTGATTAATGACAACATTGTTGTCAATACCCATGGATTCCTACCACTTCCTAGTCATGGTTGGTATCCCACTCGTAGGAGCC
The DNA here is from genome assembly GCA_035772895.1 of Perdix hodgsoniae. Classification (NCBI taxonomy): domain Eukaryota; kingdom Metazoa; phylum Chordata; class Aves; order Galliformes; family Phasianidae; genus Perdix; species Perdix hodgsoniae. The sequence continues at coordinate 41,232,248 of JAPSGF010000002.1, forward strand.
ATTGGGTTCTCTTGGTTCACTTTAGGAAGACCTGGACACCATGTGTGCAGAAAGAAGAGGCAGGTCCCATGGGCTTTTTGCAGCCTCCCTTGGAAGGTGAAGGGCAGCTATCCAAAGTGCATTTGAGTCATTTTTAGCTTTGGGGTTCAAGAAGTTGTTTGTTTAGTTTTATAGGTAGTGTCAGTTAAGTCAAGTAACTGTTTATTTTCTGATGGAAGAGGTGGGAGAACTGATCTTTTTCAATTGTGACGTCTGTAGTAGGGAGGAAATACACGCAAACGATAGGATGAGAAGGAATGGCCTTAAGTTGTGTACTGGGGAGGTTCAGGTTGGACGTTAGAGAACATTTCTTCTCAGAGCAGTGAGACGTTGGCACAGGCTGCCTGGACAGGTGGGGGAGTCACCTTCCCCAGAGGTGTTCAAAACACGTGGATGTGGCGCTGAAGGACATGGTTAGTAGGTATGGTGGGGATGGGCTGGTGACTGCACTAGCTGATCTTAGTGGTCTCTTCCAACCTTAATGATTCTGAAAAAGTTTATCTACCTGGCCTTAGCCATTCACCTAAGTATTTACAGTTTTAAGATGGAGTTAACATAGGTTTCAGTCTCACATCCAGACAATTTAAATGCAAGAAAGACCTTATAAATCACCTAACTCATCTGCCTTTATTATTATTATTAATAATAATTTCATTTTATTTTTATTCTGATCAGAAGACAGCTGAGTTAATGCCTTTCGTTTTGCTTGTATCAGCAAATTCCTCTAGGTGGATTCCAGGGATTAGACTCCTTCATATCTCTCCAGGCAGTTTTCCTACTATGGATTGGTAGAAAGTGAATTTCATCCAGTGTCCATAAAATGCTTCCATGTTCAAATCTCGGGAAACAAAGTTCACACCGCACCATTAACATTTCACGTAGATAACGCTGGTAGCTATTTACTGTCAAAAGTAAGTACTGTCAAAAAGTAAACGTGTTACAGGCAGCATGAGTAAGTTGATATTTATGTGAATATCACAGAACTTTTTTTTTTTTTTTACTTCTTGTGCATTTAAATCTTAAAATTAGATTTTTCTATAAATGACTGTGGTTACCTGATCACGATCTTGCTGATTTGCAGGTGGTGGTGTGCTTCTTTTCTCTTTTCCCCTTAAAACCTAAATGCTTGTGTCATCTTAAGGCCAGCTTTTGTATTTGCAACGTTTTCAATTAAAGTTAGATAATTTGCAGGTTTCGTTGATTAGGAGGTAGACCACTGTTTTTTGGGAAGGTTAAAGAACCACATGCAAAGCTCAAGATATCTACTATTTCTCATCCATCACTTCGTAATGGAGGGAAAAAGTGTTTGTCCTGTTTCTTGCGTGTTTTAACACCTTAGAAATATCAAGGATGTCAGGTCTGGTCTTTCCTGTTTTTTGTTGGCAGGCTTCTTGAGTGTCTGTGTTAATTAGGACTTTTCTCAGGCCTCAAATAAATGGCATGCAGTTTATCTGTAGAAGGAGCTTTTGTCTGAGTATCTTGAGTTAAATGGCGGGTAAGGAAATCAAGTTAGATAGCCAGAATAAAAATAGCTCTTGATTAGAATTCTCTTTTTCTGTCACTAGTGGTTTTTTTTGTTTTTTTTTTTTATTAATTTGTTTTAAAGTATGAAAAAGAAGGTTTATTATTCCAGATCCAGTTTCTAATTTTTGTATTCTCTTTACTAATACGCTCTCAAAAATTGTATTATTTGTATGGTATGGAAAAAGAATGTAAGTGAAGCAGGACAAAGTGATTTTAAAATCCTTTCATTCTGCTATTCGAGAATTCATCTTAAATTTGTGACTTAGTATAGCATGTTGTCTTCCATTATAATTTTTTTTTTTTTTTTTTAAATTTTAGCACCGTGAAAATAGAAAAATAAATGATTAATTTGGAACCTGATGTTTAAAAGAACTCACGGGTATCTTGCTAAATCTGAGCAACTTAAAAACTATTGATGTCCTGATGTAGTGTTCCCGAATCTGCTGTGCCTGAATATGCTTTCTCAAAATGAAGCCCATCTGGATGGGCCTTAGGTGTAACACTGTGAAGGGGAAGGATGGTGAGCTAGTGTGTAGATCAATGGAAAGGTATAACTCATAGTAGATGTGAAGTTGGTTAGATGAAGAAATAGCATAACTGTGAGTGAGCTCTGCTTTTGGATGTGATTGCTGTGTTGGGAAATGTGGAAGAAATCCCTGTTATACTTAAATATATGTGCATATATTCCATTTCTTCGGTATAAACAAATACTGAATACGTGGGCAGATGAGTGGCTTGCAGATTATGCAAATATATGGATTTTGGTGGAGCTGGGAGGGAAGATTGACAAAATGAACGCACTGATATTTCCTTAACATGTAAATGTTAGTCTCAAAGCACTGACCACAAAGAACTTCAAAATGCAGCCTTGCATTTGTTGTTAAAATATTTTGCGGGAATGGAAAAAAAAAAAACCTCAAGAGCATGAAGTTTTACCGTTTAAGGAGTTTTAGAGGAGATGGTTGAATCAGGTGTCTGGGGGACAGCTGCACGATGCCAAAGAGACTTAGGCTGTCCTTTGCTGACAACGCTGAACATGGTTTACTTTAAAATACACCCAGTACTTTAGGTTATACCCAAGTGTGTATCATAGTGGTTGGAGAGTTGAGAATCATTTTTCAGATCATCACTTAAGCAGCTGTTTTCTGACAGAACAAAAATTCAGCTAGAGAATGCCAAATGGACCAGTGAGAAAGAAAAGAGCCAACTTTCTTGGGGACACTGGCAAATGGAGTGTCCTAAACATAGCCAAGAGGCCAGTCATTCTTTTTTACACTGAGTGAATGTGAGTATGAAGGAATAGCTGGGGACGTGGATAAGTGACAGAGTGATGGCACCAGGTTTATTCCATCAGATTATTTGGCTAGGTTTTTAGGAGGAGAGTGATGCTACTAGTTTTTTGTTTTTTTTTTTCTGATTACCATGTGTGCAAATTACAGGATTTGGGGCAGTGAAATAATTGAGCACGCTCTCCCAACTCTTGCTAAATTTACTATTTTTCTGGGTGTTTCCTTACAGAATCAAGTTAATCTTGATCTTCCATAAGACTTTTTGCTAGTGTGTTGTTTTTTTTTTTTTTCTTTTCTAGGTGAAGAAATTAAAAGCCTTTGATGGAGATGTATCAAAACTGTCTCAAGCCGATTCCTTCATGTATTTACTAATCCAGGTGCCAAAGTAAGGAGATAGTAGGTTTATTCTGTTCATTATCTATTCTCTTTCGGCTGTCAGTTCTAAACCTATTTGTTTGTGTGCTCCAGCTATGCTCTTAGGATTGAAGCCATGGTGTTAGAGAGAGAGTTCTCACCCTCCTGTGCTTCTCTACAGGATGACATGAAAATTATAAGACAGGCAACAAAAGGTAATTAAGCATGTTGGGACACGTATAATACTCTTGTTTTTGTTAGCATGTTAATTAGTCTGCATTATGAAGACGAGAGCTTGAATTTCAGGTACCTTGGCTATTAAAAAGAAGCTAACTCCCCTCTGACAAACGCTGTCAGGGTGTGCCTGGTGAATCTTTGCTTCCAAAATAAAAAATCCAGAGACCTTGGACTCACTAGTTCGTGACCAAAGACTACTAACAGTGTATCTCATACCAACAGAGCATAAGGTGTCCATGACTAAAGTAGGACAAGCCATTGTCTTTTGACTGCAGTTTGCACATTTGTGCATCACTGACACTGTGGCTGACTCCAGTCATTACACTTCTTTGCTCACATTCAGAGATGTACAAAGGAGATCGCTGTATAGTTTTGAAATTTCTCTATATGCAGTTGCCTTTTGAGATTGCAGTATTGATGAGCATCTCTATTGCAGAGATTAAATCCTATTGCTGTTCCCTTGCTTTCTGTTTTTGTTGAATTCATATTCTCTGCATTTCACAAGCTTTGGAATGCTCCAATCGGTCTTTCCTAAGGTAATCTGGTGTCTTCTACTCTGCATGATAATTATTCATTTCCTAATTTCATTTATTATTAATACTAACCTTTTCAGACACCTCGAGTTACCTATTTGTCCTTCTCCTCAGTATGAATGTCCTACTTCCTGCTGGTAAATTCAGTGATATTATCTAAACTACTTCTAGTATTTCTAGAAAGGCACAGTAGTAAAAATAATTCAACTATGAGCACTAGTGCTTAGGGTAGTCATTTCTAGTGATGGAAAAGGGGAAGAACACAACAGATTTTTCCCCAACAGTGATGATTGGCCTGGTCCTTTCTGTGTCAGGAAAGCATCCCTTCCTTACCTTAAGCTGTGGTTTGAGTTTGGCCTTTTATTGGGAGCTCATTGAAACTGTTGTACTTTGTTTTGAGCAACAGACACATGTGATGGAATATGTTATGTATTAAAGCAGCCGCACCCTATTGTCCTTCATGTCCTTCACTCAGGACATTTGGGAACTGATGAATTCATTCCCTCCAGACGAGACACTTTGGTCTCCAACTCCTTCATCAGGCCAGTCATGCAAATCAGACTGAGCTTCCCTGTTTTGAGTCCACTCGAACTCATGTGTGCTTCTCCATTTGGTCTTTGCACTTCAGGGTTTGTTGATAGCCTGAAGTTGTTTAGGAATTCTGTCTACTTTTCTATTCCTATCTACCAGGTTTCTTTCCTTGTAATTAAGCTGAGAGAACATTTACTTAAATTCTAACGCTGATAATCACTCAGGGTTAGGAAGGTCTAAATAGCTTGGTGGATTCTCATCTAGCCTGCAAATGGATGCATCCCATAATGACACTGAGCAGGTTCTCACTATGCAGTCTTTAGATATTGCTTTCTCTTATTTGCCTTATGAAATTTGGTGTTCCCTTTTGTATTCTCTCCTCTTTCTTCTCCCTTGCTCTCTCACCTATATGTTGTTAGATCAAAGACTGTGTAATTAGTTACATGTTTTTAGCCTGGTAATACTGAAATCCAAAGATACAAGGGCTGTCTGCCTCCAAAATGTTAGATTAGTGTACTATGTTAAGCAGTTAAATGTGGGGTAAAGGAGTTGTAGAATGTGGACTTTGTGGTAAAATACTTCTTTAACATGTTTAAACTGCAATCAAGAGGATTCTACGTTCTATTATGTTAATTGGTGTAAAACATATTTATTACATTAAAAACAGCTCAAGTTATTTTTCTTGCCGTACAGCGACTTACAAATTTGCAGGTACTTAGTTTACTGTACCATTTATGTAATGCTTATTTATTAACTCTTAACAGTTTTGGATTTCTGTATCTTATTTCTAAGGTGCTGCCCTCAGCAGGTGTGGTGTTTTCTGTTCCTATGTGCAGATGAAAAAGTGTATGAATTCAGATAGAGTGCTACTGTGCGTTTTGCAAAAAGGGCATGTTTGCAAAGCAGGCTTCTGATGGAGAACCTTTAAGTGCCAGTTTTATTCCATTTGACTCTGCTTCATGCTGATTGGAACTTTGTGCTGAATCATCTTTGATGCCAGTAAAGTGAAATAAATGTCACAAATAAATGCCACAGTGGCAATGGAGTACATCTTGAAAACTTAAACGTTGCCTGGCATCTTTTGAGACCTGATGACTGAGTCTCCTGAAAGGAATAATGGTTCCTAACCCAATCCTGACAGATGGCAAATAGATCCTACGAGGTGCAGAGCGTTTGCCTTGCGCTAAGTTTAGTAGGAGGTAAGGATACTTGCATAAGATACTTTCTGCATTGCAGGATTAGACCCTGAATGTTTTGTGAGCCGCCATGGGTTGCCTTGGAAATACTACACTTGCACAGCTGAAGTCTGAACATGTACATGAGGTTTGCCAAGTGTGATTGAGACTCTGAATTATAGAGTACATTTTTTTTCCCCAATTTTCAGTTCACCGTAGTTTCCTGGTAAAATAAAAATTCTCATCTTTGAAAGCTTGAGGAATTTGGCAACTCTGCATGTATTTCTAAACAAACAGTTGTTAGACAGCAATTTTCTATTCCTTACAGAGTTAATGACTTGTGAGGAGCTGCATTCCATACTGCACTTGGTCCTTCAGGCTGGGAATATTATGAATGCGGTAAGTGACATCCAGAATGGAGACGGCTGATTGACCGGACTTCCTTGTTAGTATTGCAGTCCATTTATTTCACACACTGCAACTGTTTGCTCATTTCTTTTTAGGGAGGGTATGCTGGCAATGCTGTTGGATTTAAGCTGTCATCACTGCTCAAGCTGGCGGATACAAAAGCTAACAAACCTGGGATGAGTCTGCTGCATTTTGTTGCGCTGGTACATAAAAACTATTTTGTTGGTATAAGTAATTGATACAAATCCAGAGCCACAGATAATCAGGAACAGAAGGAACCATGAGTCTCCATAAAGTGGCTTAAGACTTTGATTTTAATCTTTACTTTTCAGCTCCTGCCACAAAATTCACTATTTTCCCTATGTCTGGTCATCCTATCCATGGGAAGCCCATAGCAAACTTGAGTTGTTAATCTCATGTAGAGTCTTACCTTTGTCCAACTTCATCACTGTAGTAGTTCTCTTACTGTCTTGAATTTTTACACTATATATGTGTCTTCTTTTGACAAATGCTCTTATTCTTCTTGCTGAATCTTTTCAGCAGCACATTTCCTTGTTGTTTGTTGTTTTTTTCCACCCCTGGTGGACAACAAATACTTTTAAAGCTGCTGCGGCCTTTTTTGAGATTTGTTTTCAGCTATTTTTTCTTCTTTTCTAACTTCTTCATTTTAAAATTTAAATGTTTCCATATGTGACTTCGCTTAACTGTATGCTAACTGATTTAAGAGACTACTAGTTAGGTAACAATGGAGCATTAATTGATGTTTGCATCTGCTCGAACAGTGGGCATCAGTAAATTGTCCTTTCTCTAGCATTCCCTATCAATATACATGTCTTTTGTCTTCAGTGGTAGGAGCAGCTATTGCTGTGCATTGCAAAATGGAATTGTTGTTTGTTTCTAGTTCTGATCCCTGCTTTTCTTTAAAGAAGTATTTTCTGCTGAATTGTGTTAGGACTGAACTGGAAAAGAGCATGAGAGAGAAACCTTTAAGTACGCTCCCAGAGGCTTTAGAACTGCTGGACTCTTAGGTGTTTCTGTGTGGCAGTGGAATGTTAATAGCTTGTGTGTGTTTTGGCTTTGTTCTGTTTGTTTCAGGAAGCCCAGAAGAAAGATGCTGCTCTTCTCAACTTCTCAGAGAAAATTAGGGATGTTCATGAGGCCGCCAGGTAAGTCAAAAGAAACCTGAAAACTTATGGTTTAACTGTGACTTGGAACTCTCTGATTTGTGAAGCAATGAGGTTTATTCAAAAAAGTCTTGGCACAAAACCTGAGATCTTTACAAATGTTTACTGTAGCTTTGAGGGCTTCATTTCCATTTGCTAGCAGAAGTATGCCTGCAATGTGCCTTCAGGTATAAGGTTTTTTTTTCTGACATGATCTCTGTAGGTGTTTTGCAGTTTTGTCTCTGTCAAATAATGTGTGCATATATGCTGCTTTTAAGAGATCAGAATGACTTTTTTTTTTTTTCTTAAACTGATTTTCATCTGTCTCTGAGCAGTCTACAGCATTCTTGCAAATCTGGTTTCTGATACAGGTGCTGGCCTTGGCTTCTTCTAGATGTTTTACATTTGGTTTGCTTCTCCATTTTGGTCTTGGGTGGAAAATCTGAAGGATTTGGGGCTCTGTATTTTCTCATTTTTCATTGTCTCTAGCTGCATAGTGTTAACCTAATTCATACCTACATAACTGTACTTGCTTTTGTGAGATGTTTTGATCTAAAGCACAAAACTGGAAGCTAGTGATCCTGGACTTCTGTTCCCACTTCACTACTTCCTTACTCCTTGACCTTTGGGCAGTCTATTTACATTGTTGTCTGAACTGTTAAATTGCTCCAATCTTCCAATCTCTTACATCTGGTGAAAAATTAAGTCACGTCTGCAAAGAACTCTGAAATCTTCTGAGGAAAGGAGTGGCCATGCAGTTAATCAGAAAATTTTTGATGGACCACCTGTGTGGCTCTCTGCCATCCAACCCACACACCTTCTTGGCAGTCTGCCCTGTTGCCTGCTGAGGAATGTAGCTTCCCTCAGTATCCAAGCCCCCTGGCAAACTGCAGGGGAACAGACAGAATCTGAAAGCTGGTGGTACTTTTCTAGCCATTTTCTTCTTTGATCCCATTTGTTAATGTTGAAAAATGTTCTGTTGTAACTCATGATGAAATCTGTTCAGGGGATGCATTCTACAGGAAAATTAAACAAAACAAAATGCGTGTCTTACAATTGAGTGTGAGGAAGATCTTTATTAGAGAGACAACTGTCGTGTATAAGTTGCTTGTAAATCCTTCCAATCAGGCCGTGTTAAAACAACTAACAATTATGTACATTTTTTTATCTTGCCTTCCTACCCTTATCCTCCTTCTAAATCAGAATCGTCTGTGCCTTTTCTCATTTACAAAAACACAAGATTTTCCCAGCACAGGGAGCTTACCTGAAGTAAGCAGAAAAAAAACACCAGCATTCTATTTATTTCTGCATGCTCTCACCATGTGTGCTTCAGTTGGTCGGCTGTGAGTTTTCAGCTTTGCTGTTCTGAAGTGCTGTTGATTGAGTTAGGAACACATGTGCAGTTGTTATTTATTTATTTATTTATTTATTTATTTACCATTCTGCAAACAGTAATGCATCAGCTCCTAGACAAAGCTCAATTCTCTTGTGAAAGAAATGCCATAGGTTTAGAAGTGTTGATCCTCAAAATGACTGAGGGATTTGGGTGGGAGTTCTCATCATACGGAAAATAAGTCTCCCAGGATACTGCTCAGATGACATCAGATGAGAGCTCTCTCCTGTGGGCTTAGATTTGTTGAGTTACCTGTGCCCAAAAACAGGAGCAGCTCCACTGCTGGTATGTGGCAGAAAAATGAAATGTTACAACTACTGGGCCGAGACCACGGGCTGCATTGCCCACGTCTTCTAAGTCTGTCTTCTAAGTGACAACTTAGAAGAAAGTAATGTGCAATTTCATGATGCCAAATGCTGTTGCCAAAATGGGCAGTCCCGGTTGGCAGTGTGACTCTTTGTTGCGCTAGCTTTGGCACTGGAATGGTCGTATAGTCAGATGGACTAAGGAAATGACCCATCTGGAAGGAAATGTATTTATCCTTTTATCGGATTAATCTTCTGTGCTCAGATATGACTGCCATCTAGAAAATGAGCGAATGCCCAGGGAGAGAAAAAAGAACACTTGGCAGGGTGGCATTGCACTTTCAGGCAGTACAGCTGGATAGGACTGGCTGGAATTAATTGTGAAACCACACCCCGTGGGAATCTTTTTAAGTTGCAAATAAGAAGAAATGTGCTTATCTCTCTCCTAACTTACGATTTATACTTTAGCAAGATATTCTAAACAGGTAGGTCTTGTTTGATAGGCAGGTTGCACTTCATGTTGAGCATCAATTTTGAAGCATATTGTGGCTAACCTAAGGGAACTCCTTCTCCTCAATAAGCATTCTCTGTATATGCATTTTTAGGTTATCCATTGATAATGTAGAAGCAGAGCTCCACTCACTCTCTTTCAAGACAAGATCTGTTAAAGACAGCATTCGACGAGACCCAAAACTCTTTTACCAGATGGAAAACTTTTTGCAGGTTTGTAGGTTACCTGTGTTGATTACTGTCACCTGAATACGGGAGCATTCCTCAGCTCAAAGTAATTTGTGTGGACATGTCAATAAACAGAAGCATTGCTTTAATATGTCTACCGTATCAGCGGTACAAAGGTGTTCCAGCTACATGGTGTTTGTCAAGTCAGAGCGTTGGAAGGATTGTGTTTTTGCTGGGAGGGGTATAGAGTGTACGTTGCCCAAGGCTTGTTGGGCAAGTGTGTTAAATGCCTGACAAAGATCAGTAGTTAAAATATAAGACAATTTGGGTTGGTCTCTACTTTTGTTCTTAACTTGCAGGTAACTATATTTTGGGCAGCTGTGATGTTATACTGGACCACGTGAGTTTTTACTGAGAATATTTAACTGAAGAGGAATTCTTAGAAGCTTGAATGCTAAGAGCTTGTTTTCTATACTGATTTACCCATTGTACAGAGTATATTATTCTAAGCCGTACCATCACTGCTTGGTAGACTATGCTTTTCTTTTTCAGTATCTCAATGACTTCATAGACACGAATGTATATGGCACTTAACTTTGAAGCAAATCTGTAGGTATTTTCCAAATATGTGGTGATACCTGGAGAACTATGCTTTACACTTCAATTAAATGATTTTTGTTTCACTCTATAGAAAATTATTAAAAGTTAAAAAAAAAATAAAAAAGCAGCAGATATTGATCGGGAACTTAACCCACCCTGATTCTCAACTTGGAAGTATAGTTTATAGTCAGTGTAGTTTTTCAGATGTGAAGGTGATGAAGAAAGGGGCGGGTTAAGATTGAAATAGGTGTCCTCATTCACTCTGAATCATTGGCTTTAATCCATTGCACCCAGACTCTTTAATGTTATGTTCTGACAAGTTTGGCTTTTTTTTTTCATTTTTAATTTAATAGCTGGTTTTATGTAACACTACAACCTTGTTTAGGCCACATTCCAAAAAATGTTGTGAAAAAAAAAATCATTTTATTAATGCATACCTTACATAAAGACTTCCGGTTTTTGTTTTTAAATTATAAGTCATAACCAAGCTGATTAAAAATCAGCTTTCATTATCTCATCCTCATGAATAAATTACTGAAATATGTGGGAGGAACTTATTTTCTATGTATGCTCTTGTCAGTTGTCCAGTTTATTTTCAATCCTTTTTTTTTTTTTTCCCCTAAATGCTGACCAGTCAGATTTGTTCCTACTCAACCAGCATAATTTGCCAAGTAACTTCCTGGCAGCAAGTTGTCTTAAATGATCACTCGTGCCTCAAGCTGCCTAGTCACAATCCAGTGCTGCAGCATGAAAAATCTTTATGGGGTCGTGAATTAGTATCAAAAAACTGATTTGTCTGGAAATTAACTTTCTCCACCGGGTTATTTTGCGTCAAATCTGTTCTCAGATGTGGCATTGTGCAAGGATGGCAGTGAATGGCTGGTGATGCAGACTGGGGAGACAAAAAATTCAGTGGTTGTTCCTTTAAGCAGTTCTGCTGCTCAAAGTTCTGAACTCTAGTCTACAAACTGAAGTTTGTATCCTATTTGGTAGAATCTGCATGTTGATTGATGCATTTTCCTTGATCTTCTTTCCTCATTTTGCTGAAATGGCAAGAAGTTTCCTTTGATTAGTAGAAGTTCTTTCTCAAAGTCTTAATTTTCAGGCATCTGTAACAACTTCTAGGATGGGACACGAGCTCCTAATATACACATAAGCTCCTAATTTACATCTCTACTGTTGTTACTTACATTTTTTGTCTGCCGTTGTATGTTTTTTGCTACAGTTTGCTGTGAGACATCTAAAGGAGTTAGAACACCAGAAGCGAGAATTAGAAAAGGAAGGAAATGCTCTCATTGACTTTTTCTGTGAGGACAAAGAAACTATGAAGTTGGATGAATGTTTCCAGATATTTAGGGACTTCTGCTTAAGATTCAACAAGGCTGTTAAGGTAAGCGCTGTTAAGCTTGCCATAAGGCTGTTGGGCCCAGAATGAGATTCTCACTCTTTTGAAATAAATACTGGTTCACATGCATTAATAGTTTTCTGTGTAAGGGATGCTTTGTATCTTGTGGTATTTGATCTATTTGTCAAAATGGTGACTGCAGTGGCTACTTTGATCTTTTAAATGCTTTTTGTGAGTGAAAACTCACAGAAGTGTCAGCACTGGTTACTATTTTTGTTCAGAAAAGTCTGCCTATCGTTAGAAATAATTTTTAGGACGTTATAAATAGCATGAATTAGGTGGATCCACGGATTTGATTTTCTGCCTTATGTAATCTGCAGTTGACAGCAGTTTTCATAAAATCTTTCGTTTAGAAAGAGAGAAAAACACTCCTTATTAGTAAGTAGCAAGCTAACTGAAAGTTCAGCTAACATGCATATTGTACCTTTAGCTTACCCTCTACCACCCAATGTGTGGTTATACATGTGAATAATATACAAATATATTAAACGAAATGGTAGTAACTTTTGCAGACTTCTTAGGGAAAGGTGACTTCATGCATGTTCAGTCATTTGGAATTGAGGATTTAATTCATAATCACACATTGCATACAAGTGGTCGATGGATAGTTGTTACTTCAAGGCCCGATGGGGATTGCTTTTCTTATCTATGTCGAAACTAGTCAGAAATGATAAATTATTCTCTTATTTGCAAATACTGAAAAGATTTTCTTGCTAAGTATTTTGTGAGGATTAACCTAAAACATTAATGGAACGATTCAGAATAAGGACTACAGTTCTGAGAAATAAATGTAACATGTAAACAGCAGAGCCAACGGTCAAAAAAGATGGTTTATACACACTACAGCCAACTGTGTGTATCTCACGTGTTAAAAAGACTTTTTGTTTTTGCAATTTTAGAACATGCTTGCGAGTGCTTAAAATAGGTTTATCATTTGAATAAAACCTCCATAAACATATTCTGGGTGAGGCTAAAATGTTCTGTGTCTAATGTAGAACATGAACATAGTATCTGCAACCATTTTTAAATATTTTGCTTTACAATAGGATATTTGAAGTTAAGCTTTAGCGTTAGTCAAGAGTTAATCCTGTAATCCCATACCTGTGAAAGAAGGTATTCCCTGCCACATTTTTCCTGAAACGCAAGTTTTTTCTTTATCCTTTCTTAGCTGTTGAGTTTCTGAGGTCTCTAACACATCTTATCTTTCACAGCCCTGTGTCATCTCAAATTCCCGTTAAGAGGTATAGATTAACTCGTTCATCAAAAAGAGCTTCAGCATTAGACTTTTGTTTACTGGAAGCTTTCAGGCAACTATTTATAGTTGTTCAGTTCTTCTGTTGTCACAACAATGGGAAAATCAAACTAAGCAGTGCTTCAGATCAATATAGGTGTGTGGGTTCTTTCTAAACAGCCACGTAGGCTTTCTAAGAACAAAATTAACATGCTGGAAAACTGTAATTTTTGTATCCTTTATGAAGGCTAGGCCTCCCTCTTTTTTTGTGCCAACTGTACTGGCTGAAGAAAACCAGGTTCTTCATTTCTATTGAACTTTTCAGGTTATTTTCTTAAGTTTGATTAAATCCGAAGCCTAGAGGTGTCAGTTGAAATGTTGTTGTTCATAGTAAACCACTGCTAATGGTTATAGCAGAAAGGTGTTACTATGTTGTCTTTCAAACACAAACGGCCTCTTTCTATGTCTTGCTAAGCCTCAGCCCCTCAGCCTAGCTACCAAAATCTCTAGCCTGACTGGGGCAACTTCTGTGCTGTATTTGTCAATTTTTGAAGCCAACAGTGAACAAGAGATCCAAAACCAGGATGAGGTGTTTATTAAATGGCATCAGTTGATGTCTAAGTAATGATCATGAGACATTGTGCAAGCTTTCTCATTTGCTTTTGTGTGCAAGTCGTGTCTTTTCATAAAGTTTCTAATTTGTTATGTTCAAGCTGAGGGTAAAAAGCAACCCTTGGAAACTCCACTTGTTGTTTCAATAACAGTTATTGTAGTATGGGAGGATGGAAAGAACGCGGTGACTACATGCTTGTCAGACAAGTTTGTTTTAAAATAAGAATATAATGCTCAGCTGCAAGTTTACTCAACAGATAAAATGGCTCTCTCTAAACCTACTGAGCATCGACTTGAACATCTCCGTATACAGCAACAATTCTTTGCTAGAACATAAAAGCTAGTTGGGTTTGATAGATCACATTTTCAGGCTCTGTGGGGACTTGTGAATTTTTTTCTTATGTTAATTGGACTGATATGCCTCCAGCATTAGTTATGCAGGGAACTGCAGTCCATATGGTTAATGATTGCAGACTGGTTGCCATGGCGAATTTTTGTGTGTATGTATTGGGGGTGGAGAGAGAGTGATAGCAGTAGGAACTAACTTGGATAGGAGGAAGTAAAGGGAAAGATAAAGCCGTGTAACTTGTTCTCATGCATAGAATGCAGTCCTCTGTAACATAGATTTATGCATTTCCTTGTCAGGAAAACAGGGAACGAGAGATCCAGGAACTTCATCATCTGCAAAGGCGAAAGGAGCTGGAAGAGAAACGTCGATCCTGGGCTGCTGGAGAGCTTGGAAGCTTTGGACGGAGCAGCAGTGAAAATGATGTGGAAATGTTGGCCAAAAAAGGACTCGAAGAGTTTCTTCCCTTCTTGCAGCAGAGACCTCAAAGCCCTTCATACAGAAACCCCAATTCCAAGCGCTCTCGACTTTCTCTGGGGATTACTGCAGACAGAGAGCTGCAGAGTTTCCTGGAAATTTCAAAAGAAGAGGATCCCAATAAATTTAACAGCCTTCCCCGTGCAAACACCCGACAAGTAAGACCCAACGTAGCCTGGACTGAGTCCAAAGAAACTAGAGATCCCAATTTAAATACCTTGCACTTACACCAGCAGTCTGAAACCAAAGGGAAAAGTAGTGATCTGCTGCAGTTGCATCCAGCACAGTCCAATCACTTTGGTGGCTCAACCACCAATGCCCATTATCCACAGCGAAGCACCAACTGCAATATGCATGCTTCCAATGCCTCTTGTGAGGAGTCTGCTGATATAAATGCACTGGCCCTTGCAATTGAGGAGCATGAACTTGTTAAAGGATTAAGGAAGTTTGATATTCAAGGAGCAAAGCCAGCAGAGGATGCGCCTCTAATATATTTAGAGGATGTCGGTGGAACAGATGTGGAGACTCTAGATGATCTAAGCTTGCATTCTCTTAGCACTGCTGATGACGATCTGCTTCCAGCTTACAGAAGCTCCAGAGAGGCCCACAACCATAAAGGCAAGGCAGTGGGCTGCAAGAGTGAAACTTCAGAGCCTGGCAGCAGCAGCCCTGTGTCAATGGACACAAGTGTTTCGGGAAGTAGGGAAGATGGGCCAATGTTCTATGTGTCAGATACTACCACTGACTGTTCTTTGACATTGGACTCTGAAGAGGGGAATGATTTTAAATCAGCAGGCAATGAAGTAAGAAGTGAGGCTGGCAAAGCACGCTCTTCTGTGAATGGTGCTCAGTACAGGTCTAGAACACTCTTCCCAAACCTAAATTCAGCTTCTGCCAAGGATCTGTCTCTTCATGCTTCCACAAATGATAAGGATGATGCCAACAGCAAATACATGCTTTCTAAAGAAAAATCTGTAAAAAACAAAGACCCTGTAGGACCAAAGAGAAACTCTCTGAAAGACAGATCTCCAAGTTCCTCAAAATCCAGTGGCACTCGCCCTAGCCACACAGCTTCTTCCAGACCTGTTAGAACTTTGAATGCCTCTGAGAATGAAAGTATGAGGAAAGTGGTGCCTATTTCTCGGTCAAACAAAGCACCAAGCAGTGTGAAAAAGCCAGAAGCCAAGCCAGCGCTTCGTGAGACTAGTACAGTGGAAAGCCGCCTGTCTCGTCGCAGCTCTGTCCGAGGCACTACAGACACACTGCCAAGAAGTCCTTACAGGCACAGCATGTCAGTAGAAGAGCCAAGGTTGCAGAGGGGGACTGTCACCTCAAGCAGTGCTCATTTTGAGAGAGATAGGGCTGCTCTC
This sequence comes from Perdix hodgsoniae, assembly GCA_035772895.1. Taxonomy (NCBI): domain Eukaryota; kingdom Metazoa; phylum Chordata; class Aves; order Galliformes; family Phasianidae; genus Perdix; species Perdix hodgsoniae. Next base: position 41,247,918 of record JAPSGF010000002.1, read on the forward strand.
AAGAAGCCAGGCTCTAAACCTGTTAGGAGTACTGCAAAGTCAAAGACGGATGAGACAAAGATGTGTCGCTCCAGCGTAAAACCCCAGACCCCTGTAGATGACACCAAAGTTAGCCCTGTCAGTGCTCCCAAAACGCCATCCAGTGTCCCCAGCTTTGCAAGGAATACAGTGGCTTCTTCTTCAAAGCGTGCAAAAGTGGATCTCTCCACCTCATCCAAACCTCCGAGCATCACCAGATCTGTGTCCCAGAGGCTGCCTAAAGTGAAGCCAGCAGCAACTTCTGATGATCTGAGTCCAAAGGAGAATGGAGGGAGTACTTTAAAGAGAGCAAATAGTGCCAGAGTATTTGGAAAAAGCACCCTCCAGGGAGACAGTGTCAGCACAAAAGCAGAGACTTCACCAAAGGAGCAGGGGGCAGTGGAAAAGTCCTCTCTTAAACAGAAAGATGCAAACCGGACCACAATAGGTAAAATACTTAAGCCGTTACTGAAGTAAGGAGAGGTTTTTTGAATCTTGGAATGTCTCTTGCACTGGATGTCTCTGTTGAGGAATTCCTTAAAGCAGTAACAGTGCTGATAAGTGGCATTGCGTGCTCTTCAATGTACCGCACAACACTGGAAAAGGGCAACTGGTTGTGTTATGGTCTAAATCCTCCGTTAAGAATTTGAATGTGTTTGATGATACTGTGATGGAGTAAGAGTGTAGCAGCAAGTCTTTGAGCATTTGTGATATGGAAGGTCACCAAAAGCCAAGAAGTTTAAAGAAGTTAAGCTATGGGATGAAATGCTTTGTGACAGAAAACGTGGATAAAGGCCAGTTTTTGTGTACATGAAATTCTTCCCGGGGCTCAAGTATTTGTGTTGGTTGGTTTCTTATTCACCGTCAGAGAGAATCCTGTGGAACAGTACTGAAAATGAATGTAGGTGATTGTGCTTTACATCATTTCTACTGCCTTGGATTCAGGAACTCTTTTTTGCCTGTTGCTAAGTCCATTGCTGGCAATTGGACAGGCTGGGAACTGCTGGCCAAAAAATAGTAAAATGGGATATTTGCTGTTTGTGGCTGTCTTTAACCAAACTGAAGCATTTTTAGCATGTTTTATGAATGTGTACGTGTGTCTGGAGAAAACTTTCTGCTGGCTGGGAAGCTTATTCTCCAGGAATGTGGCAGCGTTGTCTTGCATGCACAAGTAGATAGGGCTGGTGCTTCACGGCTGGAGGCCGTGCCCATTGGAAGGGCCACCAGTAACCACTGGGATGATGACTACTCCTCATCTGACTTGTTCCAGTCACAAGCAAACTTGCCAGCATTTGGTCATACAGAAGTGCCATATATTTATGATACATATCAAGGATGTTTGCAGTTCAGCTCCTGAAGGCTGCATTGTAGTGCTGAGCACTTTCTTACGATTCCATGTTTCCACTGGTTTATGTACTTCCAAATCACTTGAATGTTGCAATGGCTCTGATTGTGCCATCGGTTTCCCTGCCCCCTCCTCTCCTTGTCAACATGAATATTTAGCATGAAACACAGATCTTACGCATGACAATGTTTTTGTAGACTTCCTTCGTTGCTTCAAATGTGGTTTTTAATGTTTAAATACTCCAAAGGATGACTTAAACTAGTATTTGATAAGCTTTTTACAAATAAAAACACCTCGTTTTTCCTGCGGATACAAATTTTCATGTCTTGCTAGTCTAAGGTACGGAGAATGAGGGAGAACTTGTTCAGCGTGCTATGCATATTCCTAATGGAAATGTTTGTAGGTGGGGAAGCTGATCACTGTTCTCCTGAGCATCCTATTTAAAGAGTTGCCTTTCCACTCACTCAAATGAAGACTCATTTAATAATAAAAACAAGAATAAAATAAAAAGGAAATCTTTTCAGACAAGTGGCATTGACTTAGGGTAGATCTGCTTCTCCACTCTATTCCTCAGTGCTGGAAGTGTATAGCTCAGTGAGAATGAGCTGTTTAATTGCTCATGTGCATCTCAAGGGCTAGTATCAGGGACAGCTACCTTTGTCTTGTGAAGTTGGCAAGGGGCCCTTAGTGTTTCATGATGTCTTACTGCAGACATTGTACCCAAACACAGAGTATTACATAGGACCTCTTGAGTCTGTCCCACAGGGAGAATTTATATAGCCCACTTTTTGGCAAGGGTGAATTTTTGCTCAAAACCCTGCATAAGCTTTTTGAATGCTGCCTCCCTTGTGGGTTACATGAAAGAAAAGCATCTCCCTTCTCCTTATTTGTATCTGTGTGTATGTATGCACATCTGCGAGAGCAGATGACTGACTCTTCTCCTTTATTATTAAGAAAAAAAGAAAAAAGCAACCAAACTTTTATTGGTAGCAAGCTTGAAAAATAATTTAAATGTGTTTTGGTATATGTAAATTTCTATAAATCTGTGTAAAAGAAAACTGAATGTATTTAATGGAACATTTATACATTTCGGAGTAACTCAGTAGTTTAATAAAGTTCCCATTTACTGGGTATGGGCTTCATCCTTCTCTTTATTGTTGTACTTTTGGCTTTGGTCCTGGAGATCCCCAGCGACTGGAGACCGGTTGTAGGTATCTGTGGGAAAATCCCCAGAGAAAGGGCTTTGCGGCAGAAATTCTGGCATTTGAAATAGGAGGCTTGTTTTTGTACTCAGATGTGCAATTCATCTTTAGTTTCTGAATGTTCCCGAGGCAGGGCTTTCTGCACAGGCCTGGGTAGAACATGAAAGGTATTAGGTGGTGGATGCAGCGCCTCGTGTATGTGTTGTGTGCTGTGGCCAAAACGAATGTTCATGGCAGTAACAAGTCTGGATCTGTCACTATCTTCATGCCTTTTAGCTTAGCGCACTTTATTGGGAAATCCCAGTTTACAGCTCCCAGGGCTTTGCAAATAAAGAACAGCCTGTTTTGCAGGAGCAGGTGGTGATTTCTGCGCTGTAATTCTGAAGTTTTACCTTCCATCCATTCTCCTGCGATTTTTTTCCCTGCTTTATTGCAGAAGAAAAAAAAGGAAAGAAAAGAAAGGCAGTCGGCCTCCTTGTCCTCAGGGAGTACTTCCTCCCCTCTGCTATGGGAATGGTTTTTGGACTGGAATTGCTGCTATTTGCAAACTCGTTCAGCCCCTGACTTTTCTCGTTGGGTGAGTGCGGCTCTCCCGCACGGAGCAGCACGCACCTGCTGTCTGCCAGCACTGAGTGACGGCTGCTGATGGAATCTACGTGGGAAAGCCCTTCGCCATCAAAAGGTGTGTCTCAAAAGTTGGTTTTTCCCTTTTTAAACTTCATTTTGATTTCAAAAGGGTTTATGATTACCAATTCATTATTTAAACTAACAGCTGTCAGAGGCAGCGGTGCCCTGTAGGTTTAATTTCCTATGTCCCGAGATTTTCCCAAACGCTAACAGGCTGTGGGGCTGCAGGCAGCTTTGAAGAAAGACAAGAGCTTTTTTTTGGGCTTTGTTGGGCCAAGCAGCGGGTGCTTGTCGTCATCATCAGAGCCGAGTCTGTCTCCTTTGATGGCTCTCAGGGTGATGGTGAAGTCGGGGAGCCCGGGGGGACGTGAGGGCATCTGGGGCTGTGGAGCTGCTGCAGATTGCGAGATAGGGGAGCGAGCTGTGGGAGGAGAGATGCTGATTCATACTTGGAGGAATTTAATATTCACATCTCATGTGGGAACTGCATACAAATCAGGGGCTCACTGGATCCCTCGTCACAACAGCTCATTAAATTATCAGGAGAGACAGAGTTCCCATCACGCCTCCCACAGTGTACAAGTCCGGACTATGTCATTCAAAATAACCCACTGGTATCTCTCATCTTGTGTGGATGGATGCTGAGTACTGCCCGTTGGCTCTGACCTAGCCAGGCACAAGTGAGCTCTGGGTTGGGAGTGAATCATAGCACGTGCTGGCTGGCCACTGACCCCAAGTTGTCCTGTCCTGGCTGGAACTGCATCCCCACGTGCCAGGGAGAGCTGTCCTCCAGAAGGCGTCTTTGCTGTTGCTGTGAGAATGGAATCCCGGTGAGAGTGGCCCAGCTAAATGCAGCTCCTTTCAAATTTGGCCACTCAGTGTTTTCCATTAGCTTGATACATGCTGTTTACATCCTACTACTGCCGCTGCCAGAGATAACTGCCTTGGGAACAGCTCCCTGTAGGTATTGTTAGCAGCTGCTGGAAACAAAGGCGTTTGTTTTAGCCACGTCACTATCTAAACAGCCAGAAATAGATTGCTTTTTTTATTGCTGGTAAGCCAATAAAAATCGGTCTGGTTCTCCTGGCCGAAAGATGCCTTCTGGAAATCTTGCGTGCTGAGAGGGCTGGCATCTGCGCAAACAGCCCAGCAACAGCAAAGAGCATGATGCTGAGGCAAAGAATGCATGAAGGACTCTTGTGGCAACCAAGCATTTCTCCTCCACGTGTCATCACCACCAGCATCCGCTGCTTGCACTTGGACAGAATTGCTTCCAGCCAACACCATGTGGTTCCTTGCCGCATAGTTGGCTTCTGTCTCTTTCTAGGCTGGAAGCTGAGACTGCAGAACACTCACAGTCTCAGCTAGAAACTTAACTCTGATTTTAAAAACAAATAAAAAAATCCGTCCATCTGCCGATGCCCTTCCTTTCTGCACTGAGTCACGGGGACCGTGGAGGCCATGCTATTATACTGAGTACAAAGATGTGATCAGGTTTGTAGCAGCTGAGCAAGTGCTTGGTTGGTGGCCTAGTCTGGAGGGAGGAAAGAGATTGGGGCACTGCAGAGAACATTTGCCCTATCTGAAGCAGGCATGCTGGACAGGCTGCCTTTGAACAGTGATGCGTCTCCTGCTTTTGATCATGTCTGAACAATAGCCCCTTCTTTTCCCTGTTCCATCCTTATTTCTTTGGGAGAATGAAGGGTTATAGGCTTTGATGCCTCCTCTTGGGCCAAGCAGAGGAGAGTGATGAACTCTACCTCTGTTTTTTTTTATTATTATTATTTTTATTTTTAACAATAGGACTTTGACCAGCGAGCAGAGCTGGTAGCTTCAAATAGCTCTCAGCTGTGCAGGGGCTGTAGAGCACCAGGGAAAAAATGAATGGATTGCCTGTGTGCACTTTGAGTAGTTTCTTCCAAAAAAGTAAACGTTTCCATCCTTTTGGTGGTCTAGAACAAGTTCAGGAAGGAATTGAATATGTTTCTAAAATGGACACGTGCATGAGTAGTAGTTCTGAATTACTATCTGCTAACTGGCGTACCGCCTGTGGAAATGAGGGAAACGTGTAAGAGGGAAAACATGATGATTACAAATGAGCAGGCAGAGCTGCAACAAGTTCTCAAGAAGAATGTGGAGCTTTTCTCTGTATCATTACCATCCTTACGCTTCCCTGGGTGTCGGCTGTTCCTGGCTGACCCGGCTACAAGCAAGGCCCCCTGGAGAAGACAGGGGTCCCCAGCATCTGGCCTTGCTCCATCACTGCAGAGAACACTCCAGTAAGCACTGCTGGAGCCACTTCAGCTCTTGTGCTGAGCAAGGACATGCTGCGAGCTCCACGTTTTTGTTCCCAGCCTTTCTCATGCAACGTTTAAACTGATTCAAACGTATTCCCTGTGCGGATCTTCAATTTCCCATTTCAGGATGAAGGATGATTGTAAATGTGGTTTTGATTTTTTTTCCCCCCCCCACCCTTTTACAGCTGTATTTGTCCTTTTACATCCCATGACTGTTTCCTCCCACTCCTATTTCCTCTGTTACAGTTTTCCATCCTGCTCTATTAAATTTTCCGGCTTCTACTAATAACTCATCTCCCCTCTTTATCTCCCTTTCACACTCTGGTGTTTCCATACTCTTCAGCTCACTCCATTCCACTCTCTCTGTGTCTCTGCAGTCTTTGGTGGCTGTTCTGCTCCTTTGATTTTTTTTCCTCCCTTTCTGCCATGCATCGCATTTATCTAAACAACTGTCTGCAAAGCCTGCAAGCTGACACTTTTCCCTGCTGCTTCCAGTAAGAGGTGGGAATAGGGCAACAGAAAGTGACTCTTTTTCACATTTACAAGTCTGTATTTTGTAGCTCTGTTTTGAGAGCAAATTGCTAGGAGCTGCTGTCCCCAAGCAGAGAGATCACCTCAAATCATCTTATAGAAACATAAAGGTTGGAAAAGACCACCAAGATCACGCCGTCCAATCAACTCACCCCCACTATGCTCACTAACCACGCCTCTCAGTGCCACATTCACATGGTTCTGGAACACCTCCAGTGATGCAGCCCATGCCAGTGCTCGCTACTCCGTGAAGAAGTTTTTCCTAATATCCAATTTAATTCCTAACACCCAGTGTCTCATCTTTTCAGTGCTAATGCTGCACCCCACCATACTGAGCAGCCTATGTGGGCATGGGGAAATTTTGCAGTGATGGCTGAGGAAATTCTGCCCAACTAAAGGTGTGGGTGATTTAGCTCTGTGGTTCCAGTCTGTAAAGCCCTAATTGAAAGGATACCAGCAGCTCAGCTCAGGGATGCCTCACCCACCTGTGATCTTGGTGCCACAAACAAAAGGTTGGTGCAGCCAGTTGGGTGCTGTTTCCCTGTGCATCCAAGCAAAATAATTGCATCATATCTCAGCCTAGCACGTAGGTGTTCATGGTACAGGCTGAGGCTGCAGCAGCTTTGTTTTTCTCTTATATAGTGAGAACCAAGACCTCTTTATAAGAGCAGATTGCTCTCAGAAACCCAGAGATGGCTCTTTGAGAATATGTGTTCAGTTTTCCTTCTGGTGTAAGTGACTAATCGCTGCACTAAACAGAGAGCACTGAGTGCATGCACAGTGTAGTTGGAGAGCACAGGCACTGCTGTTTGCTCTGAGCTCTTTTTACTCCTATATGCTGTGTGCCTGTGTATGCTGTGTGGCTTTGAGGGCAGTGCCCCCAACGATCCAGAGAGAACTGGGGAAGGAAACAGCTGTGCCCCTGCCCAAGGGAAGCATTCGCTACAGCTGAATGTTTCTGGCAGGTGTTTGCTTACCCTGCTCTTACAGGGCTCACCAATAACAGTAAGTTACGGTCAGTGTTCCCAATGACTTTCTTGTGTACTTCAGGATGGGATGTCTGTTTATAAGGATAAGGCAAAGCAGCTCATCTCCTGACAAATGCAATATTTCAGTTGCATATCTTTCCTTGCAACATGGCTTTGATAATGAACTCAGTGTATTCACCCTTAGAACCACCACGTTTATCCTAAATAATTCAAATGTTTAAGCATAAGCGCATAAAGCAGCAGTTAACTGGTAACCCTAGAAATCTATCTAATATCTTTTCATTGCACAAAAAACTGTCTGTGCTCCTCAGAAGGACTTGAAGCAATCTGTTGCCAGAGATTTGTCACTTGGTGGATGGAGTGTGGGATGGAACATAGCAGTTCCTGCTGGTGCCTTTGTCACTGCTCCAAGGTGTGAGACCACTCATGCAGCAAGGGGAGGGAGCAGGACCAGAGCTCAGGATAGTCCTTGGGTGAAACAAGGCAGCATGGAGATGGCCACAGTGAGAAGATCAGTGCTCAAACAGGGCCACCGGGTTCATGCCTGCACCCAGAGACCAGGGTGTCCCCAGCCCACATGCAGTGATATCCAAAAGAGCATGGGATGTGGCAGAAGTAGCCCATCAGAGACTGGCACGCGGGAGTGCAGCAAGAGATGTTTTGTAATCATAAAAGCAACCAATGGTATTGTAAAGGCTGCAAAGCAGAGACTGGTGAGAATGTATAGCTCCAATATTTAGCATGAATTAGCAAAGCGGGCATGTGTGAGTAATCATAGAGGGCCATTGTGCGACTGAGTCCAAACTCTTGTTTGATGAAATTACTTCTCTGAATAAATCTCACTTAACCTACAGTAAATATCTCTGAATAAAATGTCCAGCCTTAATATACAACATTTTAAATGACAGAGAAATTATCCCAACCTTTGGCAAATAGTTCAAACAGATTATCAAGCTTTCTGTTTAGAACTGTCTCAGTGTTTCTAGCACAAATTAATCGGGGTGGAGTGTCTAATTGCTGGTAACTGGATCTGTTATGGCTCTGTGTGCCAACCTGGCAGCTCCTGTTACCAGATTCCTGCTTCTTAAAGGCAGCCCTTGCAGGGAGAGAGCCGTGATTCTGCAGTGGCGCTAGTGTTAGAACTGGGGAGGCAGCCCCAGACCTCTGCCTGCGCTGGCTTTGCTCTCAGTTTGATGTGGTGGCTCTGGGCTGTGGAGGAGGTCTGGATGCTAACTGAAGGGCTGCTACTGTCCTCATGGCCAGGGATGACCCAAATCTGCTCCTACAGCCTGCTGGACAGGAGCTTGCTGGGGCATAGGGAAGCTCAATGAGGTTGGTCTGGATTTTATTGCTGTGGTTTCCCAGGCCACTCTTAGGGACCAACATTTTCTGTCAGAATGAAAGCGTGCCTGACAGAGGGAGTTGTTTCAGAGCTAAACAATGTCTGTGTTTAAACTTTTTTTTTTTAACTTTTTTTAATTTTTAATTAGGCATTAGCTCTATGGCCAATTATGAAGCCTGAAATCACTGGGCATCACCAGAGCCATCCTTTGTCAAAGCCACCATACCTGCTGCTCCTCACTCTCTGGCAGGAGGTGTTCACACAGACAGGCCCCATCTGCTCTTCATTGCAACCCCTTTCAGTCATCCTGCAGCTCTCCTCCCTTCTCCTGCCGACCCTTAAGCTATTTTCAGTAAACCTCTTTCTTTTCCCAGTGTCGGCATTCTGTAATTAAAGAGGCAGTGATAACATCTAGTGATTATTTACTGATGTCTTTTAAAAAGGCAGCTCTGAGCCTGTCCCCTCCTCTCCCCTCCTTGCCTTAAGCAGAGTTTAGTGTGGAACCTGGAGCTACGCTGATGTGTGTGCTGATTAGATACCTCTTCTCAGTTCAACTTGTTTGTCCATATTGACCATTTCCTAAGCGTTAAGGCCTCTTAGAAAGAGGACACTTTCCGGTCCAGCCTTCTCCCATTTTTGAGCACGTCCCCACTAGCTGCATTGGGTGCCCCAGAAAGGAGAGACAACTCAGTCAAGCGCTATGCCTTTGCTGTGGTGCCTGCGGGGAGCTGTCACACAGATGGCTTCATCCCAAGTCTCCTTTATTGATGTTGTTACACAGCCCTGTGCTATGGCAACTGGAGCAGGAGGGAGGAAGGCCCCAAGATGGCTGCCTAGGCTGGGGGTGTTGATCCAGCGTGAGTGAGTCACAGGGCTGTGCTTCACCTGAGCCACCTCCGGCAGCTCAGCCGTGAGTCACCCCAGCCTGAGAAGACTTGCAGCACTTCCTGTGCCACGGGGAGGAGGGCATTGGGTGACACCACCACCTGCCACAGAGATGGAGTCATGTAGAGCTCTGCTTTGGGAGCAGGAGCTCCCAGGAAAGGCTCTCGGGTGGCCTAGCTGGGCACATATTTTGGTGTTATGGGACCTACAGGACAAAGATGCTTCCCACAGGGGAGAAAGGAAGGGTAGCAAGGTGCATGTGCATCACCCTGTTGCAGCAAAACCTGCAAGATGAGGAGGGGGGATGCAGCAGAAGGTTCATGGAGGAGTTGGTTTTAAGAATTTCTTTCGGTGTCTCTTCTCCTCCTTCTTTGCTTTCGTGATTGTCCCAACAGTATTATCTCCCCTGTCTGATCACAGATAGAAAGTCTCATGGTGTCATCTTTGTGCACTGTGTCCTGCTGCCAGTGGATCCCAGTTCCCACAGTGCTGGCACAAGCCAGCGGGCTGAACCCAACTGAAGGAGCCACTCAACTCCAGCTGCAATCAAGTTCTTTTGCCTCTTCCATCAAATCAGCCTTTACGTGGGATCTGCCATTGTTTCAAAGAATTTACCTGTTTCTGAGAAGGTGTCAAGAGGCCTTTTCCAAATTCAAATGTAAAAAATAGAAACCCTGTTTTCCTCCTTCAATGACAAAGTGTAGAACTCATGAAAATTGCTATTACATATTTAAGACAGGTTGCCTTTTAAAATTAAAACAAATGCAGAGAAGTGGTAAAGTTTTTTAATAGTGTCTTGAAATGGACATGATCAAAAATCATCTTATGTTGTGGTAGGAGAGGCTGTTGGGGTGGATTTTGCTAAAGCTGGAGGTATGTGTGATAACAGAGTGGCTCCAAGCAGCTCTTATGTCCCTGTCACACAGAGATGGGCAGCTGGAGCTCAGGTTCCAGAAGAAAGAGGAGTAAGCTTCACCACAAGGACCCCCGGGTTTGGGGATGCCTTTTCTTGGCTTGGCATATTTTCTTCCTTCCTGATCTGGTTTTAATGTTTGTCCATTCTGGGGCAGCCCCATTTTTCAACTGAGAAGTATGATGGGCTGGTATGAAGGGGCAAAGTATCACTCTGCACATGCAGGTTGCTCTATCTGTAAGCTCTGGAGCAATCTTCAGGTCAGGTAGAAAACATCACAGGAGCTGTCCCTTGCCTTTTCCAGAGGAGTCATTTTCTGGTTGATACATGAATGCATCAGAACACCAGGCAGATGCGGCATGGTCTGGGCACGTTCTGCATGACCACTGTGTCCCTGTTGTGTCTCAGATTATAAAGATGTGCGCTGTAGCTGCAATGTCATGAGGCAGCCAACACTAGTACAGGCGGGGTGAGCTCTGGATGCTCTCCACAGGTGCATCTGGAGCTGTTTGCAGAATGTGACACAAAGCTTGCTCCAAGAGATGCCCTAAAAGCTTCCTGTGCACATTGGGCCATCCCAGAGGTGCAGGTGTTTTTCTGCTGCACTGCCTGAGTGTGAATGTGTGGGAGCCATGGGCTTCAGTCTGTGAATCCTGGCTGTAAGTGATAGAGTTCTTTGGAGCAGCTCTCCAGGGAAGTGGCTGAAAAACAAAAGCGTTTGGAAATGCTCTGAGTGTGGAGGACACCTGCTGGTTTTTGCTCCAGAATAGGCAGGGCAGCTCAGGTTGTCGTTTTCTGGAGGTCAGGAATGTGCTGGGTGTCTCGACAGCCCCTGGGGTACTTGGCTCATGTGCCCCCAGATAGGCGTTTGGCCCTGTGTGCCAAGCACCGCAGCATTTTGTTTTCATGAATGGAAAAGCTCAGCGTGCCCCATTCTTTCCGCCTGTCTTTTATCAGTTTTACTCTTCATAAAAGGATTATGCTAATGCGTGCCTTGGCCTCATCCCAGTGGTGCCTCATATCAGCTGGGAGCACCCAGCAGCAGAAGCCAGGCCTTCCTGTCTTAGGATAGATATTTGGGGCTGTATAAGTTGCACACCCTAAAGTTAACTGTTTGGTTACAGGAAGCAATGCTATTGATTTGGTGTCCTAATGACCATGATTTCAGTGAAACGACTGAGGTTGGAAGGACCCTTTGGGTCAACCAGGACCAACCCCAGCTCCAGCAGGGCGACCCAGAGCCCTGCTGTCCAAATGGCTTTGGGATATCTCCAAGGAGGAGACTCCATAGCCTTTTTCGGGCAGCACCTATCATTTCATCTCTTTTGGGCTCTAGGGCTGCTTAGAAATTGAACAGTGATCATTTATAGTGAGGAATTTGGCTCTCCTGCCTGGCACTGGGAATTAATCTCCTTATTCATTTAATTTGTCAAAGAAAGAAAGGAAAATGGGTCCAAGCAGAACATAGTGGGGCAAGAGATTGATGAGAGGAGCAGAGGCACAGGCATTGCAATACAGTGACCAAGTGTCAGGAACAGGTGTTCACTGCTGCCTTGCAGGAAGAGCTTCTCCAGGAGCAGCCGACCTGGGACATGCAGCGTGTAAGGGTTGAGCCGTGTGTCATTACTCAGAGAAGCAAGACAAATGAGAAATCAATTGAACATCAAACCATGGATGCTGATTGTCTATGTTGAAAATAAATGATTCATCGAGTGCTTTAATTGATTCATATATGCGGCAGGGAGTTCCAGTCTTGATTTATGGACCTTTCCACCAGTCAGGCAGGAAAGACTTGCTCCCACTCTCTTTATTTGTGCAACAAACATCCTTTTCTCTTGGCATGGGTTAAGTCAACCCACTTGCAAGCTTTTTTCTCACTGGCTGTTTACTTTGCTTTGAAGCAATTGGTCACTTGGCTCGCTCAAGCAGTGCTACTGCTATCAGAACCAGCTAGCTGATTTGGATTTTATATTAAAGGTGTCCAGAAGACATCAGCATAGCCCTAAGCAAAATGCAGGCAGCTCAGAGAACTGCAGCCTACAGTGCACTATATCCACAGATCTATGTGACTGCTTGAATGAGACTGTACTTTCTCCCTGCTGCTCTCCCACCCAAAGAGGAGATGGGGGAGATCTGCCTTTACCTTCTCACAGCTGTCCCACAGCTTGCCAGAACAGCAGGGCAGCCAGAGGATGTTGGCTGTGGGTGAAGAGGTGGATGATGGCTTGCCTAATATGTGGCTGGCACTGCAGTGGAGCAGGGAGAGAAGGGCTTAATCAGCACTGGCACTGGGGGAACAACACAAGGAGGGATAAGGGCCTTGGGAAGTTGTCTCAGGGTTTGTCAGGAAGCTAAAGGCAGACTCCTATTAGCCACACGTGCCACCAGTTGTGCAAAGGGGAGCAGCCAGTCAGCCAGCCCCTTCACCATCTAAGCTGTGTGGCGGAGGTGTTTGCTACTGGGCTTGGTATTTTCTCCTAGGTTTATTTGCCTGTCCTGTAGGCTGGGGGCAAAGAAACAGAGCAAGTTGTCTGAAGGGAGCTATAATAAGATACTGCAATGTCCAGGCGGGCTGTGAAGATGGTGAACGGTCTGGAGGGCAAGAAGTACGAGAAGAGGCCTTGGTTTGCTCAGCCCAGAGCAGAGGAGCTGAGGGGAGGCTTCATGGCAGCTGCAACTCTTCACAGGGAGTGGAGGGGCAGCACAGAGCTCTGGTCTCTGTGACAGAAAGGGCCAGAGGGAATCGCATGGAGCTGTCAGGGGGACAGGTTGGGTGTTAGGAAAAGATTCCTCTACAGAGGGTGGTGGGCATGGTTCCAAGCTGCCAGAGCTCAAGGAGCATTTGGACAATGCTCTCAGACACAGGGTTTCAATTTTGGATGGACTCACAGGTCTTCGTGGGTCGCTTTCAACTCAGAATGTTCCATGATTCTATGATGCTCCAGTCAAATGGAACCAAACTCCATCTGCCACAAACCACAGGAGATACTGCAACTGATAGATAGGTTGAAATGTGTGAGAAACAAAATGAACCCCACAGCTACAATCTCTTGCAATGGTTTGCCTTCAAGTTGTAACCCAGTAACCCAGGGGATGATTAAGGATGGAGTCTGAGCGGCCTTTGGCTTGGTACAGCCCACAGCTGCTGCACTGCTATAGGATAAACTGGACTGGAGAATCTGTCTGGCTAAGAAATACACTTTTCACCAGACTGTTTCTCAGATGGATCTTTTTCTTTTTTCACCTACTTCTTTATACTAATGTCGGGGCTGGTGCAGTGGGAGCAGATGAGCTTCTATTTTTCTGTGTCAGTTCTGCTGAATTCCACATCATAGCTACTGAGCCTTGCACTGGCAGTAGGTACACTAGCCTAGTGAAAAGCATGCCCAGCCTCTGTAAACACAGGGTGTCTTCATGGTTTGATCAACTTGCATTTTTGCCTCTGTTTGGCAGTGAGACAGTGAACAGAGCTGCCACGTATGTTTGTCTTTCTTGGGTGATATATTTGTTGTATATTGTGTCAGAAAGAGTTTGTGCCTTGTGTCAGTCTGCTTGACTCTTGTTTAGGAGAGAGTCCCCACAAATGAGAAAAATAAACTTGGAAACCTCCCTGGGTCTGCACCAGAGCTGACTCAAGCCTGAGCTTCCTGCAGCCCAGCAATATAGCATGAGCAAGTTATCTGAATTGCTTTTTCCCTACCAAATCCCTGGGTTTTGCAACAAAGGGTTTCCAAAGCCTGCCAGGGATGGTTCCCAGGGCTTTGTTTCCTGGCCAGAGGAGCAGTGTCGGGATGCACTAGTGGAAATTGTCTGTGCACATACTGTTTCTTCAATGACAAGAGATGCACTGAAGCTGTGTCTGGTCGTTCTTTCCCTTAGTGTGCAGCTCACCTGGCTCTGCAGCATTTTGCTGGAGCATGGACTGGGTAAGGCCAGAGGAAGCGGGACTAAAGGTTAGGAGTTTTGACTGAAGTTCTGAATAAGCTGTCTAAGAAAACAGATAAACTGTGAAAAGTAAGAAGAAAAGAGATATGCTGATGGTTCTGGGCAGTTGCACATGTGGTTGTTACAGATAAGGACCAGATCATCCTCACAGAGAAGAATGCTGGGTGTGCTTCTTCTGTTCTTTACTGGTTCAAAGTCAGCAATGTAAACCTGGGGAGGGTTCCTTGTTCCCCATATGAAGGACATAGGTGAGTCGAGCAGTGCTCTGTAAGCGTTGCTTCAGCGCTGGTTCTGCAAAGAGGCTGAAGGAACTCATTATTCATGATTTTATCTTACTACCTGAAATACATAAATAGCCTAAAGGTTCCTCTGATGGACTTTTTCCAGCTCTTTGATGTGCCAAAGATAATTTCTAACATACTCCCTCAACCTGTCCCCCCTCCCTAACTTGGGTTTAATGTTTCTACTTGTTATGTTTACCTGTCTGTACTAGGCTGCAAACTCCGCAAGGCAGGGGCTTTGCCATCTTTCATGTTGAAGGAGTTGTAATATCAACAACTATAAAACAGGATACAAATTATCAAAGCAACAAAAAATGAGGCAGCTCAGCTCTTCGGCATCTTCTGCACTGAGAAGCTTGCACTGAGCCTCATTGCACTCTGGATTTTGAGTCTGCGGGACTGCGGAAGAGAGAGTGGATGGGTGGATGGGTGCATCCCCAGACCTGTCCCTGGTCTGCACTAGACTATATGCAAGAGATGTGTAAAGCTGAGTCACGTGCGCTGCCACTCCAAGCCCTTGCAGATGGGACATGTGCCCGAGTGTCCCTCTGATCCAGCAGCACGCCTGGGAACCTCCAGTACACTGGCAGCCAGGTCCTGCTCACCTTCCCATTCTGAGAGCCTCTTGCAGCCTAGGATGTGTCACTGTTGCTGCGACAACCTCCTGTTGTGCTGGAGGTGGTGCCTCTGTGGTGTCAGCTGATGAGACTTTGAACCCGTGCATCCATGCTTCCTTTGGGATCCCAGCCTCTGTCTCCCTTGCCTAGGGCTGTGGAAGGCCCTCGCAACCTGTTCACATTCAGAGCAACACCCTTGGGTGCTCACACGCATGCTGGCCTTTTGCTAGGATCCAGAAGTGCTCTCATCTCTGGCTCCTTTGCCCATCTGCCTCCACAGACTCTTCTATGCTTCTTTCAAACAAAGCTATTATTCTGCTGACCCAGGCCTGCTGTGATGAATTGGATGCTGTTCACTGCAGCTCAAAATACTCTTTGCTGCTCTTAATGCTTTCCATTCATTTTCTATGGCGATCAGATTCATGGCAGCAGCTACGCAGCTTTCATTGATACTCGATGCAGCAGCTATACCCTCAGCAAAGGCTTTTTTGTGCATCAGGCTCCAAACCTTTCAAGCAGGCTATGGTGAAAAGCCATAATGTCCCTTTTCTGCCATGCCCCAAGCCACCTGCAGCCTGTGAAAGAGCACATTGTTTCTGCAATTAACGAAACAACACGGGCAGTGTCTCTGCTGCCTGTGGGAGAGGGCTCTGTGTAATCCCTCCTTGCTCTGCCCCCAGCCATCATCCCACCCCCCACGCTGTCTGAGGCCCAATTTCAGCCCCACTACTGCTTCATTCCAAATGAGGGTGAGCTTTGCAAGATAGGATTTTGGTCCAGCAGTTAAATGAACCTCATGATACTGTGTTATCCAGGGGGCTTTCTGTGCCATAGGCAGCTCCTAGGTGTGAGAGTTTTCAATGAATAGCCACAATTCTCTTCTTCCTCTCCCTGGAAGACTGTGCCTTTAAGTGACCAGCATGGAGAGGGAGGTGTTGGATTGTTGTGTTTTTCCTTCTTTTTCCTTTTCTTTTTTCTCTTCCCCCCCAAAAAAAAGCACTGTGTAGGGGGAAGATGCTGCACTACCTTTTGCTCAGATAAAAGGAGCCTGAAAGCTTAGCATTGCTCAGAGACAGGAAAATTGCTTTGTCTGGTGAATATTCTAAAGACATGAAATAACAAGACATGATCAAAATCCTCTGTTCAACAGAAGAGCTGCCTAACTCTTGCAGAGCCAACAATTCCTTTGTTTCACTCAGCTTTTGTAGAACAATGTGAGAGAAGGAGCAGCAGAGATTTGTGACTGCTTTCTGCTAATGAAACAGGAGGTTTGGGCTGCAGTTTGTTCTGGCAGCCTCAGGAAATGTCCCTGCCCCAGCAGGGAAGTTGGGGTTTACCACGGGCAGGTCCTTGCTGGCACTAACCTGGTTCACCTGCTGGAGAAAGGAGCTGTCAGCGACAGCTTGGCGCTGTCGGGAGCCACCCAGCTGCAGCACGGGCACGTTGGCGTGGTGCAGTGCCAGCCCTGCGCTTACGCCGCTTCTTTTCCATACATGGATCAGCGTCATGCAGGGAGCAGTAATGCTGCCTAAGGGAAACCAACTGTGCTGAACCAAGGGTGGATAACACGCTGAGCTAGCAAAAGGCCAGAGGTAGCATGGCTCAGCCAGGACTGCAGCTGCAGAGCCCACTGTTTGGTAGGGCCATCCCTCAGACATGGCTTGCAGCGAAGCCAGGCACAGGGACTGAGCCGCCTGTTTGCCTTGTGGGAGAAGTCCCAGGCTGCAGTTAGCTTTGCATATTTGATCCTGTCTGAGGTCATTTCTTCTCCTATCTGCAATATTTCTATTGCGAATGCCCTCAAGCATTTAATTGATGTAACACCTCTAATTGCCCAATGAACATATTGCCTCCATTGTCCCTGTGATCCCAGCCACAAACGCTGGGGCAGGAACCTATCATTTGCTGGCTTACAGATGGAGATGCTGGTAAACAACAGCATTCTGTGGGTGTCACTGGGAGGTGATCAGGTGATCCCATCTGGAGGCAGCACGGGGCTGCCTGTGTGGGAAGCAGGCCAGCATGCCTGCTGGGCTAGCCATAGTCTGCTTCATTGCTCAACAACATTTTTACGTTATTTTTACAGGGTGCCCAATGGCTGGGCTTGTCACTGAGCAGACATGGGATGGTGGCTGCATTGCACTCCTGGTGATCCCACTGTTTGTTGGGGGAAATGCAGGGAGGAGGCAGGAATGTCTGTAGGTGCATGATGATGCCTCTATGATAGGAGAACCCATCCATCAATGTCAACCTCGAAAAGAGAGGGCTGGGGGCTATGGCAGGAGCCTAGGGCATGATGAATAGCAGGAAGAAGGGGAGCTGTTGCTCATGAGATGTAAGGGATGTTAAATGAAGTCACGGACCTGATATTTTTAGGGCATGAGGAGGAAGTCTTTTTCACGTGGACGTAATTAATTGGCAGAACTCATTGCCATGGGATGCTTCAGGTGCCGAAACTATACATTGCTTCAAAAGCAATTAGGCAAATTAATGGGACAGCAACCAGCAGAGGCCTACTACTACGTCTGATACTGCAGATGCTGCCTGTGGCTTAGGAAGCTGCTCTCCCTGCATGACCAAAGCTGCAGCCCAGACACAGTGTGTCCTCTCTTCCCAGGGTTCTCCATGCAGAATTTGTAATACCCCAACCATAGGTAGTTTTCCCCAGTGTAGAAAGAAATCTCCAGGTCCCCAACAATGCCATGTACTTTGCAAGGAGTTGAGGCAGGGGCATCAGTACACATGCCTCCACTTCGCTCTCTATTCTGCTGGATGAGCCATCCCCAAGGCACTTTCCCTGTGATTTGCACAGCTCTAGCTAACTGTGGGATGTACAGGTGCAGGTGCAGTGCCCAGAAATTGCAAGGAAATAGCCCCCATGTATATGCAGGAGGAAAGAGAGAGGGGGCAGTCTACTGGCTGATTAAAGCTCAGTGCATTTACATTTTAAATGCTCCAGTGCTCTGTCAGTTTAGATAGCTTAATCTTTGAGAATTAGATAGCTTAATCAGACTGAAATAGAAACGGCACAAAGAAGGTTCTGTAAAACCCCAGGGCTCTGGGTAGAGGTGCTCCAAGTTTGACTTCATTTTTGTTTAATACAGCAGTCTGCTAGGCGCTTTTTAGACAAAGTGCCGGAAAGAGATTTCATGTGAGGTGATATGTAAAGCAAGAACTGTGATTTGTTTATTACATTAAAGAACACAGGCAGAGCTTTAGGATAAAAGAGTATAAAATAAAATGACATGGGAAGCCAAACGGCAGCACTTTTTGCCTGGCAGAGTGGTAGGACGTGGACTGAGCCAGGTTGCCTTCTCTGCACCGCCCTGGGCTTGAAGGGATGCTTACCTCGAGTTGGGCTTGCAAGGACACTGGCTGCCACATAAGGAAACAGTCAATGGATGAGATTTACAAAGAAAAATAGACAAGGATATAAATGACATTCAGTTTTGCTTGTTGAGGTTCACCAGCCCTCATATTTTCTTCCCAAGCAGATGTTTTGTTTTGTTTGGTTTTCCTGGCTGAGTATATTTTCAGAGCTACTCCAAGGCTGTTTATTGTAAAGCAAAAAATCACCTTTGGAAACCAGTTGTGGAAAATAACACAGGTGACAGCAGTGCATACCTGCGACACAGCATTCCTGGGCCTCTGTGGAAATTCAACAGCCCTGCTGTATAATCAAGTCTCCTACTCCCGGTTAGCCTATCTTGATCACTTGGAAAATCTGTATTCACCCATGAAAAATGCACTCACCCCAAGGTGTGCAGGTGTGGGATTATTTACCCATGGTTGGTAAGGGCAGCGAGTGCCTGGCAAAGCCAATCTGTGTGAGGTGAGCAGTGTAGCTTTTGTTGAAACTCTCCATCCAATTAGCATTCCTACACTGCATTCTTCCTCCATTTATTCTCTGTCCCTCTCTTTTTTTTTTTCTTCCCTGTAATGGTACTTGAGGAACACTGTAGAAGCACTCATTTTTGAGCAGCTTGTCCCCCCCTTGTTGTTTCCTTGTTTGTCTCTGCAAATCCTCAGAGCTCCTCAGGTGCATCATCAGCCCCCGGCTCTGTGCATGAAGCTGATGTTGTGTTTCATGGTTAAAACGAAGTGAAAACCTCTGTAGTTACAGTCCCCAGTAAGTTTGCTCAAGGTAGCAAGGAGGGAGAGGGTAATCTGTTCAGGTCATTAAGATGTGGGCAAAATTCAGCCTGTCCTAATTAACCCCGTTTGAAATTTGGCATGTATATATTTCGTTTTACACACCAGTCCTGACTGAAACTGGTATTACAGTTCTGCCTCTAAGCATCTGCTTCTGCATTTGGTATTTGGAGGCAGTTTACATAAAAGGGTGGCTTTAATCTGTGCTCCCACCCCAGCTGTCTCACAGCAGTGTGGGGCTGTGTTTCCCCTGCCCGCTTTCTGTCAGGGACAGGCTCAGAGGAGGCACCAGGACTACCAGCATCATGGCACATGCTCTGAAATGGGCACTGATCCTTCAAAAGCCTCAGGGGCCCCTGTGCCAGCCTGGGCGTGACACAAGTAGCTGCCTCAAGGAGCTGCCGGAGAACCAGCTCTGTCTGTGCAAGAGTTTGTTTGGTTTTCTTACGAGCGATGTGGAATGACTGAGTTGTTCCCAGAACATGCTGCCTAAGCTGACCTTATCCCTTCAGCCACAAGCGCACCTGCGGCTTGCTGTTTGTTCCCTAGCTCCTTATGAATGCTGGTGGGAATGGTTTGTGGCTTCTGGCAGCAGTATATCTTGCTGCAGCACCTACCACCCCCTGCCTCTCATCTTGTTTTGGGGTCTTTGGACACGGTAAGGGCAGGCACCCCAGAAGATTCCCGTCCAGGAAAGAGAATTAGCACCTCCTGGGCACATCTGCACTGAGAGGCTCCAGCCTCTCACCCATGAAGCACATGGCAGAAGAATACAAACAAATGAGGCTGGTGGTAACAGAGCACATTTTCCAAAACTTTGAGCAACTGCATTGATCTCAGCTCAAAGCTGAAGTTTTGACTGTAAACAATGAACGATAGAGGCCAGGCTTTTAAACAGCCTCTCTGATGTCCTGGGAGGACAGAAGGCTGCTTTGTAAGTGCAGGAGCCTGTCCCGGTAGTGACGAGGCAGAGAGGAAGGGAAAAACACGGTTCAGTTGTGTTCAATGCTGAAATGATGCTGAATGGTATCAAAGGCTGGTGTGCAAGGGCTGTGGGAGGCAGACGAGTCCCAGCAGGCCTGGGGCACTGCCTGGGGCGTGGGCAGCAGTGCAAGGTGAGTCCAGGGCTGAGAGCCTCCATGTGCTTGGGAGAACAGCCCTGAGGGTGTTCATAGTGCCAAGCTATTTCCGTACATTACAGTGGCAAGACCCTGGAAACTAACCACTCTGCGTCTCCTCATAATTGTTCACCAGAGAAGGGCACAGAGGGCCCAGCTCTTCTTAAGTGATGACCCTCGAGCTTCAAGTGAGTCCAGCTGTGCTCCTTCATGCTCCTTGAAAGTCCCAAGATGGTCACCTCAACCCCCAGTGCCTGCAGGTAGCAAGGCTCACCAATACTTCTGCTTGCAAACGCGGCTACCAAACATCATCTGTCCCAGGGAGCTAAGCAGTGCGACAATAATGACTCACAGGAGACACACCTTGACCATCAACACTTTTGTGAGCCTACCACACCCTTTCCTGCAGGCTTCGACTTGCTTGGGCTTAAAAGCATCTTGGAGTTTTTCATTTGACAGAAAGTGGCCCTTTGAGAGTTTACATATGAGGGACAAAACTGTGACTGTACCACTGGCTTTGCATGATGTACCATTAATGCGTGCTAATGGTGCTTTGCCTGAAGACATTTGCACTTAGAGAACTGGGATGCAGAAATAATTCATTTTGTAATAAGTGAAAATGGAGGTTGTAACAATATGAGGCACACGTGGAATTGTATAGTATCTCTAGAGGTACATCTCTTTGACAAGGTAAATACAAAACAAGGCTGCTTTTTGGGTAGTACTTCTAGGCTTGGACAGAAAAAAAATTATCTGCAGATCTACCTAATGATTTAAGAGATGTCTTTTTTTTTCTCACATGAACACGTAATTTGTGTAAGTACATTACAAAGTTTAAGATCTGACTGTTTTCACACTAGTTTCTCTGAAGTTTGTATTCAATCTGTGTGTACAGCTCTCACTGTAATGCAGATTTAGTTAATCCCTATTCCCATTTCAACAACTAACTTAAATAGTGTTAAAAGTTACAAGCTGTGGCTGTATTCATTCTCCTCCCTGCTCACCACAGTCCATAATATTTACTAGTTGATGTCATTCAATTTTAGCCTGACAATCTGCATCCTAACGATTTTTTGGTGTTGCAATTAATTGATTTGCTAATGCCTTTCTTTTACCTTCCCTCCCCCCCCCTTCATTTGCACATTTCTTTGTCTTGCCACTTACAGTGTCTTTAAGAAGTTATAAACAGATTTTCTCCCACCATATTTGTTTAGATATGGACATGGTTATATGTAAACTAGTTTACAAAATAAACTGAATGGTTTGAACAACCTTTATGGTGGGATAATCCTTTTTGTTGTGGGCAGCTGAGTACACCAAGCTCTGCTTGGTGATGGAGACAAATTACTGCAAGAGGTCTGGGTGAACAAGAGCTGGCACTGTTTCCTCTTGCAGGCGGGGAGTCCCAGGGCTGTGCTTTTCCATAGCTTTGGTTTTCAGCCTGTTGTCACCACACCCACATAAGAGTACAGTGACAGCCATTTTGCTACCACAGGTGCCCACAATTAAATAATTTCCCTGTACTTTCTACTGTGTGGCCTGCAGGACTGGGTTCTTGCTTTACTCGCTGTATTTCTCTCCATTGTTGTACCCCTCACCAAGGAAGATAAGACAGCTGCGTGTCCGGTGTGCTGTGTCACTGGACCATCTGGAAGCCAGGACTGTCCTCTCTGGGCAACCACAATGGCTGGAGGGGCAGCCATGGGAAGCAAGTAGCTCCTTCCTTGCTCATCTGCCAGCTCCTGGGAGGCTGTAAACGAACACAGTGTTTCACTGAAGGCTCAAATGCTGCCAGGTTTCCAGTTCCCTACATAACCAGAAGTAGCTATTACAGATGAGGCCCTTCCAGCCTAAAACAAGCACGGCATGTAGAAATCCCTCCTTTCATTTCCCAAACACATTTCTGGCTGCCAAATCTACCCGGGCTGACATCATCCTCTGCTAAGGCTGAATCAGTGTGGATGGGGAGTAGGATTTTGCAACCTCTTAATGACAATTCGCCACAGCTTGTCCCTGTATCAACTGGCCGGTGAAACAACATTAGTGCCCGGTAAGCAAGAAACGTGTTTAAACCTGTGGTTTAGGCAATGCAGCTGATGCTGCAGCTGTGCACATGACCAGAGAGTAATTGTAATGCCACCTAGTGGCATCGTCTTTGGAAAGACAGCCGTGGTCGTGGTGGGTGTCCATCAGGCTTATTTAATTACTGTTTTCTCCTTTTGGGTGTATGGATGTGTAAGTAGGCATACTGGTGCAGATTGCTATGTATTACAAGTACAGAAAATGGTGCTGAAGTATTGAAGTAAGGCAGAATTCGGGGACAAAACTCCTCCGTGCAGCCCCCCTTTTCTCTTATAACTGCTGTTCCTTCTTTCAGGGGCTGTTTTGCTCAGGTGCTGCATCGCAGTCCTGGGCCACTGCTAGGTGTCCTTCGTGAGGCAGGTCCATAAGCCTAACATAGGCTGCTTGGTGCTCTTAAAACCCTTTAAATGGTAGTGAGACACAGTGAACTTGAGCAACCATGACCCTAAGTAGCAGTTTAGGTCTGCAGTTGCTCTGGGGAACGCGTGGGTTGGCTTTCAGCCTCAGACCTGTGAAAGGACCAAGCCAAGAAGCTTGGAAGTAGTCACAAAATGCTCTTTATTCCTGGCTGGGAATTTGTTTGTCTTCAGTGAGCCTTGGAGTCAGTTTAACTCCGGGATCCAGAATGGATAAGATTCATGTCAACCTGTTGGCAGACTGTAACTCCTCTTCTGTGAATTTTTGTATTTCTCATGGCAATTTATGTAGGAGAACCAGAAAGCAAGTGACTCAAAGCATTGGAGGAGAGATAATGCCAAAATCAGCAGGATTGTGAAAAGCCTATTTGCATTTTTTCTCCAGGGATGCTCGTTTTTAATATAGAGAGGTGTGAAAAGTGAGGATGTTTGCTTATAGTGAAGTGAGCTTTATTAATGACATCCTCAAGTAAGAATTTCTTGGACATACTTCTCAATCTGGAGATCAGCACGTATAGCAGTGATTTGCGTTCTGTGCCTTGCTGAGGAGAGGCATAATTTGAGTGGCTTCTTGAGTCCCCAGGATCAACAAATCCATAGGAAAGTACTTTCACATGCAGCAGTACCTTTCAACTTCAAAGTGCTTTGCACACATTAACTCATCTGAGATGCGTTCTGTCATGAAACTGTTATGCTTTTGTTTTTTTGTACCATGCTGTTATTATACATATTAACCCAGTGCCTAGAGGCCCAACTGAGATCAGGGCTCTGTTGCTCACAGACAGAATTAAAAAGCCAGCTTGTATCCAGATGAGTTCACAATCTACAAAAGAAGCAATGGGTGGGAAAGGAAAGAGAGGCACAGGGAAGTATGCCTTGTGTCAATCAGCTGAAGCTTGTGGAGCACAGGTTTTCTGAGTCTGAGGCAGGCGTGCGATCCTTTGGCTTCACTGTCTCTTGTTAATGTCTAAGTTGGTAAGAAAGCCTGCCAGCCATTTTGTCTCCAGTTCAAAACAGGCTTAACAGACAAAATTGTCTGTATTATTCTTTCACTAACATTCTGCTTGGGTTGTTTTCTTCTGGTTCCTTAGTCCAAACTAAGGGTTATTCTCATTGAAATCACATCATCTGTGAAAAAAACAACCACAGCTATAGTGACCATAATCTGTGATTTCATCCCCACAACTCACACACCTAATTTATAGGCTTGTGTATATATACACGTACGTTGAAGTGGAGATGATGTCAAGTCTGACATTTCTCTGCTGTAGCTTACCATAGCACTTACACTGCAGTAACTTGAGAACTTGGGCACAGAGCAAATGGGTAGTTTTGTTAAACGTGGAATGCTGCTAGAAAAAAACTTTCCAAGAAGCTTTGATGGTTATTTTGTTCAGTGGTTGGATGATGCAAAAGAAGAGAAGTTGTTATTTTTACTAGCACTACTTATTATAAATAATATGCCTATGCTAGTGAGAAGCAGTGCCACATATCCACAGTGGATTCAGAAATGTGTAAGTTAAGTGCTGGATGGCTGTGCAACTTAAGTCATCTTTGGAAAACAAAACAAAAACAAAAATGGAAAAAGAGACCAATGGAAGCTGCAAATCTAAATGAGTTAGTTGCAAACAGTGTGTTGCAAATAATTTCTCAATAGACAGTGGGTACTAGAACATCTATCTGAATTTCTAGTTTTCAGCTCTGTGCCAGATTTGGAACCTTGCTACCAGGACCCTGAGAGCAGCAGGGTTACCATTAGCTTCCTGCATTTTTATTCTATGGAAAATCATCTGCTGGGATCAGGTAGGGTCCTATAAGACATTCTTGGGTGATGCAGTGCCAAGTCTGTTTCTCTAGGAGACCTCTGGAGGATGGCTTTGAGGCAATGTGGAAAGGCTGGCATTTCCTGTACTGAAGTAGACACCTTCCCTTTAGAATAATTCCCAGTGTGTTTCATAGAGTAACGTCTTAATTTCAATTCCACAGCTAGTTGATTTGGTTTCTATTTTATCCTCCTCTCTTCAGCCTTGTACAGGAAGAGTATAAGCCTTTTTGGGATGGAAATTTGTTCTGTTTTTATATGCCTAACATAAAAATGCACCCATGTCAAAGGGCTCTAGACACCGTCCTACTGAACAAGCTGAATAAATCGTATCATCGTCTCCTTTAACAGTGTGGGAGAAATAATGCTAACAGATCTTTTTCTCCTTCCACTGGTTTTTAGAAGTTTGCTTTGGATGTTCATGACAAATTCAGGCATGTGCCACAGAACATGCCCATGCAATCTGTCCCAATGAAAATACCCACTCCCACAGAAATGGTTGATACCATTTCTCAAAAGTCATATTCTAGTTTGATACTTCATTCCTTCTGTGGGCTACGTGTCCCTCTGACCAGATTGGCACTGGTTTGTCCATAGCAGTCAGGAACAGACAAACAGCAAATCCACAACTTCTCTAAATTCTGGAGAAGCAAATAAATCCTTGTAAAGGTACTGCTTCATTTGCACTGTATGTAATTTATCATCTTTCAACGTCTTGTCTGTGCTTTTTAATTACTGCAATCCTTCCATCACTTTTTTTTTTAATTTAAAAAAAGCCAATTATATGACAACCTTGATTGCCTAATAGTTGTAGTAAAATGTGCACATGCGAGTCAGGATGATTGTTCTTTCTTGTTTGTTTTTGTTCTATTCATCTTTCAGATTTCTAAGTTATATAATTGTTCCCTTTGGCTTGTGATCAAGGTTTGAGATTAACTATGGCTCTGCTGTTGTGCGCTCTGAGGAGCTGACATATGGCTAATCTACTTGACAGGCTCTGGCTCCTCATTCTTTAAAAGCGTGGGGATGGAGGATTTTGGTGTCAAAACGGGACTGTCAGCCATGTATTAAGCAAAATCAACGTCCTGATCTCCATCTCTAATACACAGTCTAGAAGAATGCTCAGCACTGGAGTACAGTGCTACCCTTCTCCATGTGGATGGGCTTGCAGAAGTGTAGGAATCTCAGCTCTCTCTGGCTGTTGTGGGGATTAGGCATTACACAGGCTTGAAAATTCTGAAAATCAGACTCAAACCCACCTGTGTTTTCCTCAAATTGAACACATAAAAAAGATCTTTGGGGCACTTCTCCTATGTATGTAGAATATATGCTATTTTGCATCCTATCTCCAGAGAAAACCTTACAGTGAGATTTCCATGCGACAATGCACTTCTTGTTAGTACCTGTTTGTATTGGCAGAGTATCTGGCACTTCTGGTAGCCTGTGACACCGAAGTGGCAAGCACTGAACAAGCAGATGACAAGGTGGTCCGTGTGCTTTAAAGAGTGTAAAACTGAGATAATATTCATCTTCAATTTTAAACATTTATCTGAAGTGTTATCTTAAGACAACACTTAATGTAACTTGGTTGTGCCCACAGGTATTTGCAGGAATGCGGGCCGAGGACCATACACACCGCCCACCTAGAAAAGTTTTGTGTGGGCACAAACTATGTTTGCCCATTGACAGCCATTTCCAAGGGAAAGAGTGGATAAACAGCTCCTTTGCTAGCAGTCTCTGGCAATGATCACTGATGCAGTTAAGTAATAGAAAAATAGCTTATTAAAAAGCGTACCACAGGTGGTGGAGAAGGGCAGAGTGTTCTGGAACATGTATTAATGTTCTTCTCCATAGAGGGAAGAGGCTTACAAAGCTCAAAAGACAAATACTTAAGAGCAGTGCTAAGAAAGATACTACTTTCAGCATGCGGAAAGAGAATTATAAAAAGGAAAAGTCTTAGAGAAGGTCAGAGGAAACCAAGAATACAATTAGGCCACCAGATCACTTCGCAGGTAACCAAAAAGACCATCCCTGTCATCGTAAAAATTACAGGCTATAGAAACCAGAACAACTGGGAAACACTGCACTGCTGTCTTCCCTGTGGATAATGATCTGTTCATTCGTTATCAAAACAAAACCTAAACAAAGCTGTGCCAGAGAGAGTGTGTAACTTGGGAGGACAGGAGTGTACAGCAGTGGGAAGAGCCATGGAGATGAAGGAAGGGTTTGAACTGCTGGTGCCACAGGTGGGAAAGCAGCACAAGGACTGAGGAAGAAATGATGGAAGGTGTGTGCTTCTTGGGTGGAAAGGCAGAAAACCGGAGTCAGCCCAGACTCAGTTTCAAGTATGCACTTCAGGCACAATTAGATTTTATGGTTTAGCTCCTACATGTGTTGAGATTCAAGATAAGGGATTTGAACATTATGTCAAAAAAAAAAAAAGTGTTAAACTATTACAAGCAGCGCCTCTGTGATATTAAAAAAAAAGAAAAAAAAGAAAAATAAAGAAAAAAAGAAAGCTTTCAATTAGCTGTTTATATCAGTTAAGAGGTTGGAGGAGGTGGTAAGTCCAAAGGCATCTAAAGAGATCACTGTGTCTCTTTGTTGCGCCCACCCTGGTGTGATCCTACCACTAAGCTTTGGCAAGAACTCTTGGAATAAAATTGCATTTTTTAAAATCATGTAGCAAATTTGCAGGCCTAGATCTCATGGCTGGGGGCACAGTCTTTGTTTGTTTGTTTGTTTGTTTGTTTGTTTGTTTGGTTGGTTGGTTGGTTGGTTGGTTGGTTGGTTGGTTGGTTGGTCAAAGTTGTGTAGGGAGCTAGATCTAAAAACATTGGTGCTAAGTGAATTTTCTCTCTGACAGAAGGGGAGCGCCTGTGGGGATTCGGTTTAGCAGCTGGCAAACGGGTGGTAGATGGCATTAGCTGAGCTCATCAAAAAGCACCTGTGTGCTGCTGCTGCTGTTTGTTTAAGGGAGGGACAGGTTTTGCCGGGGGGCTGTTGCTGGGCTGCAATCCCCCTGGGGCTGACCGGACTCCCTCGGCGGCAGTGGCCTGAGGTGGCCGCTGGGTGGCGCCAAAGGTCTCCATCGGTGACCGTGGAGGCAGCTGCCGTTTCCCCTGTGCGTGGCTGCGGCCCGGCGCCTTGCTGTGGGATGCTGGTTGTCTTTCCGCTGTGCCGCTGCGTGATGGACACCGAGCTGACAGCTGAGAGCGGCAATCTAACCCTGCATCTGTTTCACGCAAGCAGAAAATGGAAGGGAGTGAAGGAGGGGAGTGTATTTCTGCAAGGAGCTGAGGGAGTCTGTTGTTTACTCTGTGTAAAGATGCACTTTCTGTTTTGCAGGGGGAAAAAAAAAAAAAGCAAATAACAAAGCAGTTTGTGGATAAAGAATGTGCAGGGTGTGTTCCTGTAGGTTTTCTCAGCCACTCGGGCAGAGGTCTCTGAAGTCAACAGCTGGCTTGTCAGCACGGCTGGAGCTGTTGATTTTGGCAGTTTTAGTTTTGTTTTTCTTCTTAACCCAGGCTAACACTTCTGTTCTTCATGATGAAAAGTCTTCCCCCAAGTACTTTGCTACTCAGGCTAATCACTTTGCAGATTAAAATTTTGTCTGGATTTTCTTGGCTTGAACAATTGGGGTTTCATGTGTTTCTCTGCTTTATTACAGAGCTCTCAAAATAATAATAATAATAATAAATCACCATTTTCTCCTTGCAAAGGGCTTATGTGATGTTATCACATCATCTCTTTGCCTTCCTTCCGGTAGCCTGAACAGCTGAAGTTCCACGCGCCTCTTCTGCCAAGCATTTTCTTGTACTCTTCTTCACATCTGTTTCTGTTTCTTCCCCTGTTCTTAATCAAATATTTGAGAAATGAGCTCCTCTTCCATTGTTCCCTTTCTCTGTTCTGCAGCACAGTAGAATTACAGAGTTTTATTCACTTGTGTTGCTTTCAACAGAAATGTCTGTAAATCTGTTAATTTTGCCTAACCCCAAAATCTTTGCGTAGCTTTTAAGGGCTGTACACCCAGAATGAAACCCTGCAGAGCTCTGCTAGAAACTCTTCCACTTGATCGTGTTTCTCTGCTACATTTGTAAGCTCTGCTAGTTAGTGAGTTTTTAATCCATTTGTTGTACTTTAAGCCATGTATTTTAAATAGAGAATCATGCAACATTATGTCAAGTACTCTACTAAAGGTGTTACATTTTCACAATTACCATTAGCAATCCGTACTATAGTCTCAGGGATTGCAATCAGGTTTATGAGTCAGGTCTGCTTTTAGTCTAATTGGGTAGACTACATATCTTATGCTCCCTCCCTTTCTTTCTTTACTGATTGCATTGTATAGTTCACTTGTCTTCTACTGAAGATAATTGCTGAAGTCAACAGATTTTCCTTTTCAGTGAGTATTGGTGTGAAGCTTCAGTCTTTTGGCATGTTCCCAGTTTTTCTAAAGGCAAATATCTTCTCAGCATGTTTAGAAGAGGTAAGATATTAGATATACTGCAGTTCCTAAGTCTCATGAGCCACTTGATGCCAAAGGTCTCGTTAAACAAAAAGTAGTCATAATACTGATACTGCTCTGTCAAATATCCTAGTTATTCTCATGACTGACTCATGCCTCTAAACTTCCATTTCACCATCATATTTATGTGAACTTCATGCCTTTTAAAAATGTACTCTTGAGGGGCATATACTGTTATGCTCTAGCAGTGTGTTTTGCGCAGCCCTTAACATGTATTGAAACAGTTTTTATTTATAGGACTGTGTTTTAATCTCTTTACAGGACTGTGAAGAGTGACTGAGCACTTTCTGTATCATTGTACCAAGTTGTAATCTTTAACTGGGATTTAACCAATTAATCTGACTAGGAGCAGACACAATTATCAGTGCAAACAGCCATCTGTTCATATCCTCCCATCTAGCCACTGTACAGATTAATCTGAAAGATGCAGAACACGAAGGACAATAAGTGGGTACACTGGCCTCTGAAGTACCTTATCTGCCTTTCTAGAGAAAAAGGAATATAAACTGAATCCACAAATCACATCTGTAGAGAGGAGATTTGTAATTAATTTATTTCTGCTTTGCCTTATTCTATTCAGATGAAGCTGAAATACAGTGCATTTCTGCTAACTGGGGAATCTGTATTTTGGGGAGTATGTTCCATTTCCAATTCCCAAACCTGATGAATAGGTGTAGACAGCCATCTTAGATTGCAAAATATGGTTAAGCCTCATCTATGAATATTTGTTTAAAAAAACCCAACCAAACAAAACACTTTGAGATCTTTTTGAAGACTGATAACTTTTACATACAAAAGTGTTTTGCTTTTGTTTTAAGAGATGTTATGGCTTTGTTTATTGGATCAGTTCTGTTGCTAAGCATAGAACTATCTCAAGTCGTCTTTGGTGCTGTGTATGAGGGATGCCTCACCCTCTGTGCTTTTAGTGGCAAATGATCTTGTATATGTACCTCAGAGCCTAGAATGGTAGCTAAAATCTTGCTGACCATGGGCAGCAATTTCATTATTGACTGGACTAGGAAGCCGTTGGTCTTTATAATGTGCTCAGTGAACAGGAGTAGAGGAATAACATTTCCATCACATAGATCTTTTATCTTTTCTAAGCATGGATGAACAGTGAACTTTTACCGAGACTCTGGCAGAAAAAGAATCTACCTTCTGTGGAAAAAGGGGCGGGCAACTTGGGGAGAGTACAAAGAAGTTGTAGGCCCAGGATCTCAAAATCTGAAGTGAAGTTGGCATAGTGTGGAAAACGTGTTTGGACTAGGTGACCTCCAGACGCTGCTTTCAGCCAAAATCTTCTCATCAAGTAATTCCTCTGCAGTCATTCTTACCTGTTCCTTATCTCAAATTCATTCTGGCTGCATACGACAGGACTCAGGTTTTTCTTACTGCAAGCTGATTCAGAAATGTCTTTAGGTTTCATATCTGCAATGTATCTATTTTTCCCCAGACTTTTCATCCTTGTGTCTCCATCTCGTAAATCACTCACATTCATGGAGTAGCTGGATTCTTGTCTGCTTTCCTGAATCTGAGGTTAGGCCCTGCTCTGGAATACGAGCTGTGGAGCACAAGAAAGTAACAATTATCAGAAGAAACAATTTCAACACAGAGGCCAGTTCTTCACTAATATAAATCTGTCATTTATTTCAATGTACAACAGTACTGCGAATACTTGAGACCAAAACAGCAAATGTTTCCCTAAGGTAGTGAAGCAACAGCTGTACTTCAGGCTTTTTTACTGGGAGTTAGTGGCTTAGGTAATTGGGTTCATTGCTATTTGGACCATAATCAGCACGCATTCGTTCTCTGTACAGCCAGCATATAAAATTTGGAAGAGCTGCACACAGTGCATACTCAATCAGTGTAAATCACTTAGCAGCCCTCAAAATGAATGCCTGGCTACTGGACTAAAAAATGGTCTTGGTAATACAGGCAGATGAGTCATGAAGAAGCTTTCCATTTATGTATGAATGATTATATCCACAAGAGACTGAAAGTGGAACAGACCAGCTTTCCAGCCAGAGGGTGGAAGATGAAGTACCGTTGCAATATTTTCTTGTATTTTGAATACCTTCCTTCAGTGCCAAGGTGGCATTTTGCAGCAGTTAGTAATTATTATGGACATGGCCCAGTTCTAATCACCCAGAGGACTGGAAAATTCTATTCTTTTGGCTGAGGGCTTACGCTGGCAGTGAAAATGTGTAAAATAAATAAATAATCTTATACTGAAAGTAAGTTTGGAATTTGTGCAGAGTTTAATGGTCTTCCCCACCTGAACTGGAAACTAGGAAATCTTCAGTTTGCTTGAGGAGCAGTATGTAGTTGTGGAAGCTGGAGCCTCAGCTAATAATTCAGCATAGATTTCCTGGGATTAAACTGTCAGTTTGGGTATGTTCCTCATTTAGACCACTGACATCAGAGTAGGGGTGTGTTGGCTGAGTATCAGCAGATGTAAGGAATGCAGATGATGAGTTTTCTTCTTGCCGATGAATCCCTTAACATTTTCACTGAGTATGTATTTGCCAGTCAGCGAATGTTCTGAGCAGTTAAGCATAGATTTGAGCTCAGTTTCTTTCCTTCCTTGAATAATGCATGCATAGTGACATAGGATTGTCCATTTTCATTGCATATCTTTCTGTTTGTATTTTGATCTCTCAATATTACAAATTAGTTTTATTATTTCTAGTTTGAAATGAGAACTAGCCCTTCTTAAGAGAAGAACTCTTCCTACTGTTAATTATCTTAGCTGGATTCTGCCTAGATCCTCACAAAATCATCTTCTCTTGTTTGCATTCTTCCATTCCCTCTCTCATTTGTCTCGTTTGTGCACCCATGTCACAGGTTAAACAGACACATATTTGTGAGCACAAACTGTTTGGTTGCAGCCAGGTCTTCGTGAGCATAGCTGGCTTGTTGCAGAGGAAAGAATGCTATGGGACTAACATTGATTTGTAGTGTTTGTCTGGGTTGTCTCATTAAGCAGCATTTGGGTCCACAGGCCCTAAATAAATGAATAATTTTTGTAATGAGTTTTTTTAGGAGGTTTCTTTGGCAGATGTTTTTGTGTTCTTACTTTTTGGGTGTAATAGAAATGCTAAGTCATGGCCTGAACCAATGATTGAGCACCTGGTGGGAAGGCAGGGCCAAACCAGGGGAGCTCAGGTGCATGCAGTGTGAGCAGAAGGGGTGGAGCCAGGATGCACCCCTTGCTAGACCTCATTTAAGGGTTGTCAGTGGAGGCAAGGGCTTCTTTCTGCAGATCCTTGTGTACCTGAGGCCTTCTGAAGGTAAGCAGCTTCTTTCTTTTGTATGTGTGCTTATGGCTAGTGAGGGGTCTGGAGAACAAGTCTTACCAGAAGCTGGCTGAGGGAGCTGGGGTTGTTTACTCTAAGAGGCGGCGGCTTGGAGGAGACCTCATCATGCTCTGCAACTACCTGAAGGGAAGTTGTGATGAGGTAGCAAATAGGACCCAAGGAGAAGGCTGCAAGTTGTGCTAGGGGAGATTCAGATTAGATATAAGGAAAAACTTTCTCACTCAAAGAGTGGATGGGCACTGGAATGGCTTGCCTAGGGAGCTGGTAGAGTCACCATCCCTGGTAGTGTTAAAGAGGTGTCTGGATGAGAAGCTGCAAGAGATGGTTTAGTAGCTTAGTTAGATAGTAATGATGGATAGGTGGATGGTTGGACCAGATGACCTTATAGGTCCTTTCCAAACTTATGTTTTTAAGATTTGAGCAAATCTGCCTTTGCTGCAGCCTTGCTGTTCTGCTGTCACTGCTGTGCTTTGCACTGTGTTACCCTGGGACGCTGTGGTAACTTTAAAACAAAAGGTATTCTAATCAGTGGTTTTGAGTGGAGATCCTGAAAAACTATAAATGTGGTTCAGTTTCATTGAAATGAGAGCATAGGTTCTTTTGTATTTTAAAATGAGTACAATGGTACTTGCTCTTGTTTTCAGTAGATGATCTGCAAGTGCTCTATAATGATAAGAGTTAGTGGGCAAATGCCTTCTGCTTGGGGAAAATAATCCTGCTCCCACAGAGAAATGTAGTCATGGAAAGCTGCCACTGTAACACTGCCACATGCAGGTGAAGCACTTTACAATGATTTGATCTCTCTACATTCAGGGCTCTAGCTCTGAGTGAGACAAAGGATAACAATTCCTCATAGATGCAAAAGGAGAAGGAGGATTAAAAGGGCATAGATAATGGATCAAGGCTGTGGGGTCTTGTAAATGAGAGTGTGAGAATCACCTCTAGGCCATGGCTTCTTTTCTTGTAATTTATCTTTCCATCCTGACTTACAGATGGGCCTTTCAACACACACTTCTATTGATTTCTTTGTTATACGCATCAAAGCCCTTATCTCAGGTCAGGGTGGTGAGAAGCTACCTGCTGTAGAGGGGAAAAAAAATAACCTTGCTTGAAAGGGCTGACTGGTGACTCTTGTGAATCACAGCCTCTAGTTGAACTGTTCTTCACTGCCACTGGAAATAATGTCTCACTTAAATGGGTAGAATTGAGGCAATGAGTAGACTGAACTTCGCCTTTTGAAAACATGTAAGGTTTGTCCCTGTGATGTGACTGTGATGTGTGTATCTGGCTGCTCAGAAAAGTTATTATAGGGTATTTCTGTGTACTGGCCTGGGCTGGTTGTGAAAACAGTTTGTACTGAGGTGACTGCCCTCTCTTGCTTTGTGCAACAGCTTCAAAGTGTTGAATGACAACAAACCTGAAAGTCATCTTTAGAGACCTAAAGATGTGTGTTTTTTTTTTTAAAAAAGAAAAACTGAAAATGGAGAAGAATACCTCTAGTTAGGCAGTTGATTATGCTTACAAACAGGCTGTGTTTCTTCATTCTGTTCCTAGGTGTGTAACAACAACAGAAAGACTTCATTCCAGAAAAGTCATTTTGTAGTGAAGCCAACAGGTTTGCTCAGGAATTTCTCCTTAAACTTCAATGATGACAGAAAATGTGGAAGGGTAATTGATGAACCATCATGCAAATGTTTACAGAGCTGTTGAGATTTATGACTGAAGAATCTTCAACCCTGGAGCTGCAGTGCTTTTGTGAGGAAGAAGGTGAAAGGTCAGTGGGAAATAACCTCAATTTCCTGTCAGTGTAAGCTGTTTTCAGACCTGATTTTAAAACAACAACAACATATTACCTTTCTGTGGTTCTTGGGTAGTACAGTATTTGGTAAAATAAAAATGGGCCTTTTTTTTTTAACCCTGTGTCTCCTTTGTTAAGAATAGCATGACCAAATACCAGTGGATAGGTAGAGGAACAAAAACATCATTAGGGTGTGGCCAACTCTTTGTTTCAGACTAAATCTGACTGCTTGGGTTGTTTGAACAGCAGAGTTGCTGCCACGTTCATAACGTGGTCAGTTAAGTTTGAAGGTGAGATTTAGCAAATGAAAATATGGCAGGAGGTTCCTATCCTACAAACGCTGTTGTAGGATTTGTGCAGCATTCATTGCTGTCTGCATGGATCACGCTGCATGCCTAAATGACTTTTAGCCTTTTAGTAGGCAGTGTTACCCTCTTTATCCTTTCTGTTTCAGTCTCCTATATTTATTTTTCCACCTGCTAACAATTCTCACTTGTTTCAAACAATTTGCGTGCTTTAACAAGAGTGTCTTGACTTGTTTTTGAGGTATCTAGCATGTGAAGTAATTGACAAACTGACATGTCAAATGCACAAATCACACTGCTGTAAATATGATTTGCAAATTTTAATAGCTGTTACTTGAAAAGCAGTGTTGTCTTGGGCCCCAATAGTGATTAGATCTCATTTGGAAGTAGTGCTAGTAGTAGTACTTAGGCTTGGGAAGAGTTCTGAAAGTGAGACTTACTACTTCTACTTAAAAAGCTCAGTATTATGCCTGAGAAAGGACTTCAGTAGTTGATTAATAATTGCATGCCTGACTATTTAGGGTGGAGACTAAAGTTACTGAATGGTTGAGGTTGTAAGGGACCTCTGAGAGGTCATCTTGTCCAACCCTTGTGTCCAAGCACAACTACAGAGGGCAGGTTGCTAAGGACCACATCAAGATAAATTTTGACTATCTGCAAGTAGGAAGACTTGTCAGTGTCTCTGCGTAAATTTTGCCTATCATCCTTATAGTGGAGGGAAAAACAATGAAATGATTCGTAATGTTCAGAGGGGATTTCCTGAGGGTGTTTTGCTTCATGCCTCTAAACACAGTTGAGTTGGTGTCGCTGGATACCAAGGAAAAGAGCCTGGCTCTGTTTCATTTGCAGCCTCCTTTCGGGTAATATACACTTTGAGATCCCCTGTGAGCCTTCTCTTCTCCAGACAGAAAGGTGCCAATTCTGTCAGCCTTTCTGAGACCCTCCAGTCCCTTAATCATTTTCAGAGCCTGTTGCTGCACTCTGTCTACTATGTCCATGTCTCTTTTTTTACTGGGAAGTTCAGACCTGAAGCTTGTAGGCGCAGCCTCATGAGTGCTGAGTAGGGAGGAATAATCCCTCCTTTGACCTGCTGGCAGCACTCATCCTACTGCAGCCCAGGATAATGTTGGCCTCCTTTGCTGCAAGAGAACAGTGCTGTTTACTGTTTAGCATCTACAACAGAAGAAGAACAATACCAACTTAAATAAGGTGTGCTTCAGGTTAGGAATTACCAAGCAAATGTGGGAGAGTATCAGAGTCTTCCTTTAATGCCCCTTTGGCTGTTTATTGTTACTCTGGCAGATGTAGTTTGGAGGATTCTAAGCTGCTGGAGACTGCAGAATGTATGGTACACTATTTTTCAGTTCAAAATCAAGGTATTTCGACTGACTGTGCAAAGGGAATTTAAGTAAAATTGCATGCTCTGCCTCAGGTTGCCGAGCCTAGGATATGGTCACAGGAATACCATCAACAAAGCTTTGCAGCTTAGGACCTCTTAATCTGTTAGGCTGGGTATGAAACATAGGGAATGATTTTTGCCTGAGCCTGCTAATGCAGATATTTCAGCGTGGTGTATGGTTGGATTGTAAGTTTTGTGAGGCGGAGTATATTTTATTTTGTAGGAGGCTGAACAGT
The DNA here is from genome assembly GCA_035772895.1 of Perdix hodgsoniae. Taxonomy (NCBI): domain Eukaryota; kingdom Metazoa; phylum Chordata; class Aves; order Galliformes; family Phasianidae; genus Perdix; species Perdix hodgsoniae. Next base: position 41,284,083 of record JAPSGF010000002.1, read on the forward strand.
TCTTCAAAGCATTGTAATCCTGTGGAAGAATATCCTACAACATGCCATTTGGCTGCTTTTGTGGGAGTGCCATGCATGGGATTAGGGTTTGATGGTGATGGTAGGTTCTTAAGTCCTTTTTCTCTTGTAAATAGGACAGGTGAGCTAATCTACCTCTTGTTGGCTGGCAGCTTCATGTCATCTGTAAAGCTGATTGCTCCTCTTGATCTGAAAGTAGGGAAACAGTTCTGTGGTCAGATCATAAATTAAGAGAATTGCTGCTCTGTGAGCTCTCCTTGTCTGCAGTTTCAAAGGAGAGATGTTTTAAGTTGGATGTTGGGCACATAAAATATGGAAACATGTTTAATGTTCACTGTTGAAATGGCAGCAAGAACTTCTTTATCTCTTAACTACTTGGTGCTTATTTTCATTTATGTGTGGAGAACACAAACACACAAAATAAGATGATATATAAGTAACCTTGTCCTTCTATTAGTGAGCAGATCTTAAAAATAACAGTAAGTTAGAAACATACAAGATATATACTGATATTTTGGATGGTAATTTGTCCTCTTAAAGATTAATTATTTGTGACTACATGGAGGATTTACATTAATGTGTCTTTTTTTTTATGGAAAACCTTAGAGTTTGGTTTTTTTTTGCCGATTTGTTGTCATAACTAAGATGGTGTGGAGGTTTTAGGAGGTTTTAAAATATTTTTTGTAAGGAAAGATAACAGGGTGTAGCATGAAAGGTGTAAAGTATGTTTAAGCTTACAACCAATGTTAGATGAATAAATGAGCTAGCATTAAGATCTTGGCTCTCTGTTCCTGGATCAAATGAAGGCATTAGACTTTGCTACAGAACTTATTTATTTCAATTACAGAATGAAGTCTTCCCCTACATCAGAGTTTTTTTTTTTAATCAAGCAAGTAACTGAAAAGTAGGGGAAGAAATGGGTTGGGTTGAATGGAAACCAAGCTGTATAGGGAGAACTCCTCAAATGTGGTCACTAAAATTTTGCTAACTTCATAAGATACTTTGAGGAAAAAGTAGTATAGTACAAGTATAACTGCATAGCAGCTACTTGGGGAATTGCTTCAGCTAAAACAAGATTAAGAAAATGGAAAGCTCTCCAAACTGTACTTTGATTTCAATTCACTCACTAAAGCTACAAAACTGTAGTGTTCAGGAGATTTTTTAAAATTTATTTTTATTTTATCACTACAAAAGCCTAAAAATTATTAGATTATTGTAATTTGTTTTCTGTTTTAAAATAAACAGGTAGGCTACAACTACCCTGCAGTGGTCTTTTTAAAAGGAAAAGTAGGCATGTTATGTGAACACTTGTATCTTTTCATTTGGCGTGCAAAGCTAATGTGATGTGAGGAAAAGCTGTTCAGAGGAACAGTAGATTATAAGTACTGAGGCTCCTAGGAAAATCTGAATGTAGTCCTTGATTTGCCATGGGGTTTTTCTCGTTTTGTCACCTTGGGAATGATATCTTAGATCCTAGGCTTCTGCTCTGCACAGGGATGTCTCAATGAAAATCGCATGCGGTGCTTCAATGGTGCTGTAATGGAAAGTATGTGAATACCTACAGTGGTTGCTCCCCTTTCCCTGCAGCAGGCGCCACCTGTTGCAGAGAAGGCAGTTTCCTATCTGAATAGATGAGTTGTATTTCATCATCGTGGGTTAATGCCTGTGCTAATTGTGGGCAAACGGGAGAGCAGGTATTCACAATAAAACAAAAAATGCTAAGCCATATTGCCAAGGTGGAGGAAGATGTAGTGCTTCCATATTGTGGTGTGCAGTATGTACTCATTACTCGTCTTTGTCATCCTCAACACAGTCTCAGAACACCAGATTTCTAAGCCACGACAGTTTTCAGTGGTGCTACAGTAATTCAGGGGCTGCTGCTGTCACTAACTACATGGAGTTTATTTTAATATCAGCCTTATCTGCAAAAGTACAAGCTCAAGTTAATTGCAAAAAGCTGGGGTATGTGGAATTACTGCAATAGTTAAACAGCACAGCATGTTTAACATGTTAAACAGGACAGCAGTGTTAGCCCAAGGGGGGGAGGGGGAAAGGGCTTTGAATGCACCTGTGCAAGAGAACGTTAAGTGGCTCATTAGGACCCAATGTTAAGATCACAACCGGCTCCAGAACTGGCTTTTTAAACCTGATTCTCATAATGGCTATTGTAAGAAGAACTGCACTGCCAGTGCTTGATCACATATCTCCTTTTCCTCCCCTGCACTGTCTTGCAAAGCCAGAAGTTTAAAAACCTCCTTGCATGCTTTTGAGAGAATGTCTTGTCTAATGTGTGCTTGCACACTGATTTGTTTGGATAAATGTAGAGAAAAATGTATGTATGCCTGTCAAATAATATACAAACATACATGTGTTTCAGTGATGTTTACTTGCTCTATCTGCAAACTTTGATTTTCCATTTTTTCAACTCTTATGAATGCTGATCTGACAGCTTTGTTCTGCCTAGCAAGAGAGAGACACAAACTTTACACCTGCTGTTTCCTTGCCTGATAATAGACTAGTCTTGACATGCCTGCCATCACAGTGCTTTACGCCATAGCTTCACTGAGCTGAGGTTACAATTTCGAAGCAAATACGAATTGTCATAACCTAAGCTGAACTGATCAGAATTAAATGTGTTCTACAGACCACAGAATGTTTGATATTGATGAAATGCTGTAATCCCCAGTTTCAGTCCCGAATTTCAGAATTCCCAAAAGTTGATTGCATCTACAGGGGCATTTCCTTGTCTCAAACAGCTGTGAGACAACAATTCTTGGGTTTTAATGCGAGTCAGAACTCACTAGGGGAGTGACATCAACATCCCTTGTTCTGTATGGATGCGAACTTCAAAGAAATAAATGCCTCTCAGATGTCCACAGAAACAATTTAGCAGTTTGATAGTGGTAAGAGCATAGAAGGGTGATACAAGGCTGAAGAGAAAACGTACTGGGGAAAAAAAGAGAGGAATTGACTGGACAACTGCATATAGATTAGAAAGGGTGACTGAGGGAGAGATGTAAGCAACATAGACATATTCCTTACAAAATGAGACAGATATTTAGGAAAGTAATAGCAAGGAAGTGTGAAACATTGCTGTATATAGGAGCATAGAAGTGAGGGCCTGCGAGGAAGAGGAAAAAAGAGGAAAAATATATATATGAAGTGTATATGATGGAAAAAGGTCTCACTGAGCTGAGAAAAGAAAGAAGAGAAATGCAAAACCGCAAAGAATTGAGGATTGTGAAAAACCTTAGGCAAAGCACAAACCCTGGCAGCAAGGGAAAGGAAGTTGTTCGGAAGAAGAAAAAAGTAAGTTTTCAAATGGAATGCAAAATATGTATGTTTAGAGTTTGATTCTCATCCTTTTGTACATCTGTTGATTGGGGGCTATACTAAAATTCTTACATTTTATTTTCCTGGGCAGAAAAAAATCACTGAAGTTTAAAATAGTATATTTTTTAGTGGTCTTTTCTGCCAAAGGTGTCAGTTTTTTGTGACTGCCACTGGGCAGTACGGGGAACCACCCAGAGAGCCTAACACTCTAAGACTTGAATTTTTGGCAGGTCTAGCTCCCTCAATATAGGTATGCCTGCAGTATGTCAGAGAGGAAAGATGCTCCAGGTGACTTGAGCTAGGCCTAAGGTAGGTCATGTTGCACTGTGGCTGACTTAACACAGGGCTCAGTGTGTTCATTATTTTTATTGCCTCTTGCGATGTTTGTCCCTGTTCTTGAAAACTGTAACCCACTGTACTGTAAGCTTGTTTTTTAATGTTTATTTTGAAGCACTTAGGAAGAAAAGAGGATCAGAAAGCAAAACCAAAGATTTAAGATGACTTAAAAATAGACTCAGAGTAAAAACAAAAAAATGAAGAACAATACAGATGAAATAAAATCCATCAGTCAAACTGGTAAATTTTCTAGTCCTGAAACATTTCTGAAAAGTTAGGGAAGAAGGAGTGCAACAAAAGCAACTTTTATTTGTTCTAGTTCTTTGGGGAATTTTATTACTAGCTCTGAGGGTCAGTGCTGCAAGTTCAGATAAGAGATTTGTTCCTATTTCTGAGAAACCATATTGGTGAATTTAGAGCATTGCCCTCACAATGATCCCCCAGTATTATTATTGTTGTATTTCTGCACTGTAGCTCTTCACTGTATAGTCATGTCAACATATGCCTTTTTATTTAGAAGTTTTCCACATAAAAATTATTGTTGCTACTTCTGTTGTATGAAGAGGCCACATGGGGCAGCTTGGCCTGCATTTACACTAGCTGTGAAGGAAAAACATCTTTGAATGGTGTTTGACTCTACTGACAGTTTTCTGTGGAACTGTGGTCTTGGTCACATAGAACTGTATATTTATAATTATGCTTTGGATCTGGAAGCCTAGCTTGTATTAGTCATCTTAAGACTCTGATAACATTTTCAGAAATGCTAAGTGCCTGTTGTGGTAGGATTTTTCGAGGAGAGACCTCTAATATTCAGTCTTGTCAGCAGTTTCTTTCAGGAGCAAGGGGATCAAGACATAAGGCACTTGAAGGTGTTTTGGACAAAAAACAAACAACCCTATGGGGTAATTTCTCATTTATCTTCAGCAGTGAAGCACAGCTAATTCTTACCTACCACCCTTTTAAAGCCTTTCAAAGTAAGTGAATGAAAGACTCTGAATAGGCGCTTTGTCTCGAGCTTGATCAGTAATAAATGCTCATATTGTGAGACTTTTACCACTAAAATCAACTGTAGCAGCACACTCTTGATGGGACTTGGAATCTGTAACCTTACCCAAAGCTCTGCACTCATCCTGTTGTGAATGGCATAGGTGTTGTAAGTGAGGTGATTATTCATAGCTCTTTAATTTGTCCTTGTTTCATCTGGAAGGAATGGGAGCACAACCCTCAAGCACTCATGGTGAAGTAACTGGAGCAAACTCTCTTATATGTTGATGTAAATTAGGATTTGTAAACCTGTCCATCCTGTCATTTGTCTCTAGTTCTGATAAATGATGTTCACTCTCATTGCTGTAGATGCCTACAGATCCTTAGTGTTTACAGCTAAATGTTTGCTCGTCTGTACTGGATATCTGATGCTCTCTAGATTTGAGACATATCCTTGCCTCCTTTTTTTGGGAGCATGTTGGCCATCACCATGCTTGGATCTTTTGGCTTGTTCTGGTCTGCATCTGGAGTTTCCATTGACATTCTGCGAGGTTTGTTTTGTAGGCTACATTTGTTGTTACGGAAATACTTTGTGGTATGGGTGGATTTGGGTCATAAGCATCTTCCTATGTGTATTCAAACTAATATGAATCCCTCCTAATGTTATGTTCTACGATACAAGTGTATCAGCTAAAAATATTCATCCCTGATCACGAGGTAGTGAGGCTTGATAAGCTTCTGACAGTTTCAGTATCCTCAAAGCCTGTATTTATGACAGTGGAATGTGGTGGGGAGGGAAATTTGGACATTTAAGGTAAGCCAAATTTTACTTTCTTTGTATGACTGTGCTTAGAAATGGTAACATTAGTGTTTATTTTTCACACTTTGGAGTTACTAACTTGCTTTTGCTTAGGTTTTATTTTTACCTTTTTAAAGACACTTGGAAATTCACATATTGAAATGCAAGTTTCAAAACTTCACACAACTGATATCAGGAGAGGTATTAGGGACTTTCAGTTGACAGATTCTTTATGTTGCATTAGAGTTCATGATATTACCTGTGAGGTTTAGTTATCTGCAGAGAGGGCTCTCTATGAAGAACCTTGGCTGGTTTTTTGAACACACAGACTGTTATTCCAGGGTAGTGTTATCTCTCAGTAGCTTCCATTGGCTCATTCGTCTTCATTTAGCAGAGGTTACCTTGCTTTCACATGTGCTGATGTGACTGGCTTCAAAACTAGATCTGGGAAATGGTTCATTTGAACTAAAATAAAATATGTTTACATTTTAGCGGGACCAATCCATTTTGCAGCACTGTTTTTTGAGTGCAGTCATGCAAGTAGGTGAGTTATGCAGGATGTTATTTTCTGCCATAGGGCTGTGTCTGAGAAGCAGAGCTAGGAACCTACTTTACTAGATATCCTTTCGTCGATGACAAGGGATGACAGTCTGAAAATGTTATCTCTTGATAATTAAAAGAGCAGTATTGTCACTTCTGCAGGCTGATCCTTAAGTATTTTCTACCATTACAGTGAAGGAGCTAGTCTCTGTCTTAGGTAGTTCTAAATTCCAGTGTTTGCTAGGAGTGTGTTTTTGTGCGTATGCTTCCATATACTACGTCACGAACCATTTGAACAAGATATACCTGAACTTTGGATTTTAAGTTTTTCACGGTGGAAGTAAGGATACAAAAATGGACTGATCTTATTCTTTTAGCATCTGTTCCAAAGACCTTTTAAAAGTTGTAGGAAGTAGCAATTGATTTCTGTGAATGTTGAATTAAGCTCTAAACCAGGAATTCATGTTCATTGATGCAGTCTTTTAAATAGTCAAGTGGATAGAAACCTCTGCAGAGGGTTCCAACCACCATGTGCCTTATCCTGGTTCCTTATTCTCTGCAGGTCCCTCAGCAGCACAACTGCTTTCATCTTTTGCTTAGCTTTGCAGTAGCCTGAAGCAGCAGGAAGTCCCTTACCCCTTTGCGCTTTGTGTATTTTTTTGACAATTAGTGCTGAAGCCTATCTGAATATGAATGTTCTGTTGCTTTTTGTTGCTGTTGTTCTTGTTTTGTGTAGGAGGATATGTTTTGTTGATTTAAGACATTTCTGCAATTTTAGAGACCTTTTAGTGGTGTATTTGGTGTTCAAAAGCAGCTGGACTCTTTTATGTCTGAAGTTTTCAAATCAGGTTTATTCCACCAACCCTTTGGTATTTTCCTAATTTCCAGTCCTGATTTTTTTTTTCTTAATCTCTTTAGATATTTACTTGTGCTGTCATCTTGTTTTCCAGGTATTTTTGGTATAGAATAAAAGCTTGAAAACATATGCATAAAGCAGGTGGGTTTAATGCACTTCAAAAAGAAGCATATGTTTTTGAAGAAAAATGGGGTAAGAGACAGAAGGCATATCAAAACATAGACCTTCGGGGCATCTAGGATTAAATGTGGATTATTAGTTTCATGCTATAGCATGCAGAGGAATCTCAGAATTCACTGTAGCCTGTGACTGAATACATAGAAATAATTCCAGTGAAAATGAAAAATCATGAAATATTGTGTTACCTATGTAGTGGACAATGTTATTTCATGGATCAGTTTTTTTATGCAAGTAGTCCTTAATTTGATTGGACTGGTCTTTTCAGTTGAGGTCTAATTCCAATTTTCACATGAAATAGAAAGAATCCTTATTCTGAACATTGGGAATGTCAATACAAATATTTCAGTTGAGTATTGTAACTTGAAAGTCCTAAACTGCTAAAGAAATCTCTTCCATTCAAACATGATACAGAATGCATAAATGAGTATAACTCATGAATCCAGAAATAAATAATCTTTCAGATCTTTGCTTTTTTGTTTGTCTGGCTGTTTGTGTTATTTATAATTTTAGGAAAGAATATAGTAAGGAAGCTTACAATTCCCCTTAATGAGGGCACCTACTGCTTACACTGCAATTTTATCATGTAGTGGATGAATTTCATGAATACACTTTCAGAGTTTGAAGTATCTTTTGTCTATGCCTTATTGCTGGGTAAGCAGCAGGAGCTTTCAATACCATCTTTATGATTTGGGAATGCATGTCTGTGTACCTGAGTCCCACGTGGTGCTGCCTAGCCACAGTAGAGTAATATTATATGAATCATTGACCAAGTCTGAGTGATGAGCAAGCTCGTTGGATTCTTCCCATTGTTACTGTTCATGCTGGAATGTCTCCAGCTGAAGTAAGTCAGTGGGGATGTCTTTTCATCCACAGCGACCCCTATGCTGCCAGTTTCCCAGCCAGGCAAAGCAGCTTAGAAGGAGGAGTCTGTCCTTACCTTTTCTTGATTCTGTATGACCTTGGCACTCTGAGAAGTGATCCAATCCCCATGTCTTAATGATCGCCCACTACCACCAGAGAGTGGAATGTTTTAATTATTGTCAGCTAAACCTAAAATCCCCCAGAAGATAAAAGTGGAAGAATAATTTACTTAAACCAAACATAAACAACAAAGTTAGTAGATACAGAGACTAGCCAAAATAAACAAACATCTCTTTATATCTGCTTATGTTTTAGCTCAGCTTTTGCTAGCAGAAGAGCCAGAATACTTTGGTGCTTTATGGCTGGCATCCAGTTCTCAGACAGAAACCACTGCTCTGGGTTAAAGTACCACTAATGAAAACTCTCTATGGGCTACCTCTATCTGACAGATGCCCAGGCTTTTCTTAGAATTCTGTTTGGATTCAGACACTCTCTTCATGTTTTCTTTTAATGAAATAGTTTCTTAGAAGTCAGTTATATTTACCATACAGGACTGTATGATACATTCCATGCCATATAGTGTCATATGGTACAGTAGTATTGTGGGTAGTTGGCTGGAGGGCTGCCACTGGTTGGGGACTGGTTAGGCATCAGTCAGCAGCCAGTGAGCAATCACAATTTGCATCACTTGTTTTGTGTATGCATGATCTATTATTATTATTTTCCCTTTTCTGTTCCTCTAAAACATCTATATCTCAGCCCACAAGTTTTTTTTCTAATTCTCTCCCCCATTCCTCTCCGTAGGGTAGAGAGAACAGCTATGTGATGCTTAGCTGCCTACATAAGATTATAAACAAATGCTTCTAATATTGACTGCAGACCAGATGTTTAATGTATTACCACTTCTGGAGGCTCAACCTGCCAATAACCAATGTATTCAATGAGGAAGTAGATTTGAGATCAGGGATCCTCAGGCCTTGGGAAATGCTCTGTTAAGTTATTTTCTGAACCCAAAGATAGAAATGGAGAGGGCTGACTTCTTAGATGCTGCACCTAAACAGAAAAACATCGTTACTAATGCCAGAAAAAGTTTTGCTCTGTTTAAATTTACCCAGGATAAAAGTAGGTTCTGTGTAGTTGAGAGAATTGAAACATTGATTTCAGTGCTGCTGAGGAGTGGGGACTGTAGAAAGTCTTATTTTCTTGATTCCGTGTCAATTTGTTGAATTATTCAGCCAGCTGGTGTAGAAGTTTAACACACACTGGTTGCACAGTGTGAAGGGGTTAGCCACTGCTGCACTATGGTAGGTGAAGGTCTAATGGAAAGGATGTGAATTAGAGGTCAAATTGAAACATACTTGATCATTCCTCTGTAATAGAATTGCTCCCTTTACTTAACATTACAGCTGAGAACAACAAAAAAATTATTTGAGCTCTGTTCTTTATCGTCATACATGATTTCAGTTATACCAGAGGATCTGCAAGTTAGTGGAACTATGCTAATGAGAGAAGCAAATGAAAGATAACACCTGCTTTGACTTCAGTCTGGTTGTACATACATAGTTTCCATTTTCTTTGCATCTCTGCATATTTAAAAACATTTGAGAGTTCTTCAAAACTGCATGCTGTTTTTAAATACAGGTTTCTCCTTTGTTCTTCTCCAGACCATAGATCCAGTTCTTAGATACTGTGGATGAAAGCCCAGCTCCACTGCAGCCTGTAGCAAATACACCATTAACTTCAAGGAAGCCAAGATTTTTGCCCTGAATTTATAAATTGGTGAAGCATTACAAAACCACATATGCTATAATGCACACTGTAAATGCTAACGATTTCTTTCCAGAGGGCTAAGACTTCAAGGACAATTCATTGTGTGTGACACCTCCCTAGGAACTGAAATAATTAGGTATAGATTTCTATGCATCTCAGAAACTCCCACTGTCCTTCATTTCTAAATAGGTCTAGGTAAAAACTGTTCACTGAAAATAGAGTGTAATCAACACCAGCTCTGATCTGTGCTGATCTGTCTGAGAACTGAACACCGTTGTAGTTATGCAGACTGGAAATGCCAGAGAAAATATGGAGCTGTAATAGTGAAGCTGATTCCAAGCAGTTGGGTAAAATATGTGAAGTCCCACTTAAGTCTTGTGTGTTTTTCTTGAGAATAAAGTGATCGTCCAATATTACAGACCTTCTTGTGGGTACATTCAAACCAGATTGCTTTTGGTAAAGGACTTAGCTCGTTGACTATGCTGGACATCTTTTGTTTCCATACTGAAATGTATTTGTTTCATTCACTGGTTTGAAGGAGGTTACTTAATGCAGCGACTTAACAGAGGAGGGAGGTGCTCTAAAGTTGTAGTTCTCCTTAGAGTCAGAAGATGGCAGTAAAATTTCTATTCTTAGCAGCCCAGCATCACGGCAATCACCATGCATCGTCGTTTGCTTTTATGCAAGGGATAAAGGGAATCCATAAAACTATGGCTTTTGACAAAAGGAGGGTGAAAATCTATACTTGGGATCACAACAACCAGCTACTTATCTAGCAGTGGTTATGACCTCAATCTTCTGTTAGTCAGTAGCTTTGAATGTGGTCCTGATGGCCAGGTTTAATTGGCTCAGCACAGTTATGGAGCCAACTGGTACCAGAATGGGTGTGTGTAGTGAAGGCTTTAAGGTTTGGGAGAATATGAAAGTGTCCTTATCACCCTCCCTGGTGCTTTCAATAAAATCTGAAAGAAGCAACTGATATTCTTAAAGCAGCAAGATTAATTAAGTTTAAATATTTACTAGATAATACTAATTCGAAATTATTTTATGGTGAGATGCAAGTTGTTCATAGTAAGAAAATGATGCTTTTGTGGAAATCTGTGCTAGAGCTTCTTTAATTAAAAAAGGAGTGAAGTCACTGTGTACTGACTGCCCAAACAGAAATTGGAGATGGATACTTAGCTGAGAACCGTGGGCTCTTCCCAACTAATTTTGGGCTTTTCTTTGAGAGGAGGGGGAGGGAATATAACGCAAGTGAGATCCTAATGCTAAGGGAAAACTATTTACCTGCTTCACACGAGTCAACAGTGAGATTTTAATTCCCTTTTGCTTATGATAAATTCTGTTAAATTAATTGCTTGCTTCAGGAGACAGAGTTCCTGAGACTGAGTCAAACCTGAAAAGCTTGGAACGGCTAAGAAAGCACTCTCCAGCACCCACTGCCAGGCAGTAGGAGAAGGAAAGATCAGATCCCATGAATTCTGTAATGTACAGGGATAGGTAAATGGAATTAGAGCATTAACACTTCAATTCCAGTACACTACATGATGTTTTGATGTGGAATACTGAAAGTCAAAAAACATAAAACCATGATAGGTATACTGCTGGTTGTAGCAGTACCTGGAAAACTTGCTTAGCACAAGAGAAAGGTAATGTTTGAATTCTTCGGGATCTGGTATCCCTAACACAGAGATGCTTAAATGCATGTGATACTGTATCTGAGCTGTCAAAGCAGGAACTTGACTATACTCAGTGAGTGCAGGAATTAGGGAGAAACTCTTATATGCTTGAATTGTATGGAGTACCTCTGTACATCCTGAGGTGCTACTGTGAATTTGTTTAGAAATAAGGCTAACAACTCAGTCTTTTAACATGGATGCAGTTCTTTTAGATGTGGAATATCTACTTGAAGAATTCTAGTTCTGCACTGCAGTACCTGTGAAGATTGTATTCACACCCAGAAGTTTAAGCTCGGGAACCAGAATTATCTACCCTTAAGAGCTCAATGAGAAACCTTCACGCTCAGCATAGAAACAGCCAATAGAAAACAGTGAGCACAGGACTTTATCCAAATTTTATTGTTTTCAGGAGTTCCAGGCACTGGGATTATCTGAGATCTAAATCCATCTCTATGCTATATACAGAAAATGATAGCAGGAATAGGCTCACACCTTCGATTCCTTCTCACTAAGCCAGAGCACTCTTGCTTACAGAAATCAAAGAACAATCTGTGCATGGAAAAAGACTTCTGCAAAGTCTAAGGGAGAGAAATGATATTGCAAACATATATCACTGTAGCTCTTTCTTCCCATTATCAATCTTCATTTTAAACCTCAGTGACTTCTGCAGCATTCTAGTTGTCTTTAGGAGTTCATTTTTGCAGTCACAACACAGTGTGTGACTTGTAAATTATAAGGAATTCCCTCAAAGAGCTGAATTGGACTGACATGCTGGAAAAGATTACTAACAAGTGTTTTGAATGAGTGCTCTTATCATTTTGATTGCACTTGGAACCATCACATGCCCAGAAAGTGACTTAATTCATTCTGAATTTGAGGTAAAGCAATAAAGATGTATAAGTAGCTGAATGTGTTTGTCACATTGGAATATAATTTTCCTAGAGAATAATGTTGGTTTTCATTTTAACTTGTTTCCTTGTATTTGGGGAAAAACAAAAAAACAACAAACAAACAAAAAAACATAAGGGAAGGCATTTCAAGTTAAGAAGGTGGTGTTTGTGGAAGGTCCTCTCTGAACATCCAGGGGGTCTGGAGACATTCAATTCAGTTCAGAGCTGAAAAGTTCGGAACTGAAAATGTCCCTGTCATGAGCGCAGATCTGTAGATAACACAGTGACAAACTCCTAGGGCACAAATGGGCATAGCAAGCAAAAAGTGACCATGCTGACTCATTGAAGCAAGAGCTAAGGGTAATTATTTCTTATTGTTTTCCTAGATCCTTCTCTGAGAGGGATAAACTGTGAAAGGTTGTGGGTATTGGTTACAGTGAAGGCACTGAGTAATTACCATCTTTTGCAGGCAGACCTGCTAAAATGCAGGGAGAATAAGGAAAGTAGACAAGACAAGTGACACTGGTCACTCATACTTTCTAAATAAAACTGTTGCATTTGCTTTTTACAGATATAGCTTACCATGTGTATACTAATAACTCAGTTCTATCTGCTGTCCTTTAGTAATGGTAAACAAACCAAAAACCTATTTAATAATAAAGGCTGGGTAGACCCCTGAAAATGGGATGCTGTATGTACTGTGTTTGAGAGTCCTTTGCTAGATATAATCTCATTAAAACATTTTCAGATATGTTTCAGACCATGAATGGATGTTAAAGGTAGAACCTGCAAGAGTTCAAGAACCTTTCAAGAGTCTTGGATGAGGCCAAAACAGTGAGACAGCTAATTACCTCTGCCTTTTAAATGTGGACTGTCTGGGTGTGACACAACTTCAACAGTTGTTTTTTTGTCTTCTGAACTTCTGCTGGTAGGTACAATCCAGATCATGTCAGAGAAAGAAGGAAACTTGAACAGCTTTGAGACTGAATTAGGAATCCTCTCTTCTATGGAATCTTGCAGAATTGTTTCCCACTTTTCAAGTATAATGTTGATGGTTAAGTATCTGTTTTTCCTGCCTCTCTAGATAAATTGGTGAGGCATGGATGAACACTAGAACTCTACAATTACAGATGGTGAATGGCAAGTTTCACTCTTATGTTTGTTCTTACTTTAATGTAGCCTCCTATGATTTAGCTGTGTGGACTCAGTGCAGCTTCTTTCTGCTATATCTGTTGTGTGCCTACAAATCAGATCAAGATAACCAGCTAACATAACTCTTTTGATGTTGTGTGACTTGAAAAAAAATTCCTTTGTAATACATTTGATTCCATATGCATTTGATTTGGATAGAATGGGTACAGAAAAATCAAGTAAAACAGAGTGTGAAGTGACAGTATTTGGGATTGGAACCTTTTATCTGGTCTAGTGATATAAGTAGTTTGGATTGAAAAGGGAAATATTATCCTGCAGTCTTTGATTAGAAGAGCTGGATCTGTCATCCTGTAGAGCAAGGAAAACCATCAGGTTGCAAGTAGGTAGTAGAACTAGGAGGCTGTTTTAGGTCCAAGGCAAGACAATCTTGCACCAATAAATAAATAAATAAAAAATCAGAGAACCCTGATTACTGACATTCTGATGTAATACTACTTGGCCCAGTAAAGGGGTGACTGTTTTCAAGTATTTCTTGGGGAAAAAAAATTTCAAATTATGAGGATATGGACTTAATGTTGAAGAAGAAAAAAAAGCAAGACATCCTGAGTTCAGGGCTCAGATGTTGAGTTCCCACTTAAACTTTATGCAGGTGGCTTGATTTAACTGCATCATTCAGCTCTCTCAGGAATGGACAGACTTGTATTTAAGTAATGGCAGGGCTTTTTGTAGTGAAGAGCTTTGTTTAGAGATAGCACTTGCAGTGTTATATTGTCACAACATGTAATTTCACGTAGCAGTTCACGTTCCACAACCTGGGCAGTTGAAAGTCATCTCTGCATCTCACCCCAGGGATTGAATGGTTCATTGGCCATATCATGCAATCATATCACAAAAACCTTGGGGATTAAACACCAAAAATCTGCCTTAATGAAGCCTGCCAGATCAGCTTACAGTATTTGTCACTGTTTTCTGGTGTGGCTGCCAGGGACTTGGCAATGATTTCTGTTTTTAAAACAAGGAAAAAATAGCCCTGCAGCTGGGAGTTTTGATTGAAATTGAAGTCCGTGAGGAACTCAGATAGAAATTTGGTCTGTGCCCTGTCTGTTCCAGGCTTGATGAAATCAGATTAGTTTTAATCCCCGTAATGACTATTTCCTTGGCTGAACTCAGGCAAGATCCATGCAGGGACTGAGATCAGATGTAGGACCTATCTACTCTCTGGGGTAGGCTGGTATTCAGGAACCCTTGGTCTGGAAATGTTTCTCAGTAGAATGTAACTTCATGCACAGTGCAGCAGCTTTTCAATGACCGTGCACAGAGTGAGAGTACCTCTTTCTGCACTGACTTCCCCAGAACTGCGGGTCTACTACTGTCTGTAGATCCCACAGAAACCACTCCTTGCTGAGACAGGTGCTTCAGGGAAAGTGAGGGAAAGATAAAAGAGAGAGAGAGGCACACAGACGTTGTGCGATCTCTGCAGCATCCCTGCACTGGTGTAAATTCCATAAATTATAAAAGCCATACATTTCTGGGTTTATTTTCAGTTCATAGATTTGGACTGTATGACTGGCACCTTCTCTTGGCATGTAAACCCTGCCCACCCCTCCCTTCCACTGAACTGGTTGTGCAGATGCTCTGCATTGACACGGAAGCGACTGCATCTGGTAAGAAAGTCCAGATCTCTAGGAACTGCTGTGCAGGAAAAGATCTAAGCAGTACATGAGAATTTCCCCCTTTTACTGACTCTGCTTTTCTGAGAGATGTCAGCAAAGACAGGTGTGTAAATAATTCCTAATGGAGAAGAATAATCCTCAGCTATTTTGTCGGTGAATGATTTTGTTCTGTTGAGGTATGAGCACATGCTGCTTGGCAACGTGTATCTGTAAAGATCAGGACGTCTTGAGAAGGAATCAACTCCAGTCCTAGCATTTGTTAACTGACAAAGAAATAAAAAGAGCCATTTCCTTAATGTTACTTTAAAGTCACTGAAGGCAAGCATGGATTCACATTTCTTAAATGTTTTTGCATGTTGGTTGTTGGTTTTTTGGGTTTTTTTTTTTTTTTCCCAATCATATCCCAATCCCAATAATGTTGATTGGTTTTATTTTTTTTTCACGAGCAATAAACTCATGATACTCATTCAAGGCTTAAAGTGGCCATAGCTACAGATGAACACACTGGTTACTTCATCCTGTCATCTCTGCTGCTTAATGCACAAAGCAGGCTGACGTGGTTATTAAATCTGGCAGCTGTGTTGTATTGCACACGGGCAGCAAGTAGCACACAGCATATAGAAAATGAGTAGCTTTCAGATAACAGCCCTCCTTTTGCTGCCACAGGGCTTGAAAGGCAGACTCAAATCTTTTTCTCCTTTTTGTAATCATGAGTCGCCAGAACAGTGTGCAAATATTACAAACACGGTGGCAAATGTAAGTATTCTTTGCCTGTGCAGCGCTTTCAGATTGCTAATTAGGATTTCTGCCTTGGTGTTCTGATTGAAAAAACAGAGGGATGAAAGCTGAAACCATCCCGAGAGCGAATGCTTCTCTGCAATACCGTTCCAGCTTCCAGTGGGGGAGCTGCTGAGGGAAAGGGATGTATGAAAGCTTTCCGGAACAGTTTGCAGCTGTTTGTTAATTTTTGGGGATATCTGCTCACTACTTTGTGAGGGGAGGAGCCAAGCAAATGCAGGAGGTGCTTCTAGATAGATGGTTTTCTGCTTACGTTAAATAATACAAGACACGGAGTGAGAAAGAAACTTCAGTATTAACAGGCTGCTTGTGAACGTGCAGGAGAGAACTCTGTGATGGTATTTTTCACCATGAACCTTCAGAAATTCATACATGAAGAACTGGACTTCTTACTAAGAATCTCAGCAGGTAGTTATCATAAGGGGCACCAATGTGACCTGCTGAGAACAACGGACATAGCACAGTGACCAATGCATGCTTTTTTAACCATTTTGTTCTATTTGTGCATTAAGAGAATATTTATCTGAGGTGTGGCATGGAAGCAGGATAGTAAGGTGGTTGAGAAGTAAGAGAAGAAGAACTGGTATTTGTTAGTAGTTTTTTTTTTGATCTCGTGGTAAGAAAGAAACAGCATCATGTTTTTTAGTCTCCTTTCTAATTCCAAGCTTCTGTAGTGTCGCTGTCCCGTGCAGTTTACAAGTAGTGAATTCTCATGCTGTGAATTGAATCTGCAACCAGTACCAAGTTTACATGTCAGATAACTGCATGAGAAACACAGGATTTTGCTGGTTTGCTTGAGTTGCCATGTCATGTTTTTTGCTTTGTTTACATCATTTGTTATTTCTGAGGGATACGGTAGGATTTTGTGAGCCCTGTGGAAAAAGTTGTGATAACAGTTAAGAAGTGACTGCCATAAGTGACTGGAGAGAGAGAGAATAGTTTGCTGTTAGGAAAGGACTAAATGTATTCATAGTACTACTGCTGTGTCTCTCGTGCTTATAATGTGATTATACAACCTAATTAAATCCAGACATGGAGGAAGTTTGGTCATGATTGCATGACAGCTTTAGCCTTGTTACTTGGATCAGGGACTTTTATGTTTTAATTGAATTCTCCTGCATGGCAGTGGTCCTGGGTAAAAAGTATAGGCGCTGTGAATAATATGCTTGTGTCACAGATATACTTATGGTTACAAGGTTATGGAGCCTGTAAAGTTGAATATGATCTTCTAGACTTGCTCTTCACAATGTCAGTTGAATTCTCAAAACTGATGGGTCACTTGGGAAAGAGCAGCTACCTAGATTAATACAAGTTTTAGGTTGTAATTCATGACACTGAACATTCAAATTCTTCATGAAAATGGGAGGCTTTAAGGGTGCTTTTCCTCTGAGGGATTCAGCTTATTAACAGCTGCTCTATTGATGCATCCTATATGCTTGATATCTATCAGTTAAGGTAAAGATAAGAGAGAGTCATCTGCTGTTTGAGTCTGACCAGAAAATTGAAATGTCGCATAAAAGAAAACATATCTAAGTGCTTAAAAGAAGCAGTGACAGCCTTCTGCCAGGTATGGGTAGATTTCCTTGTAAAGTCCCTCACCATCTGTACTTGGGTATCTCTATCCACTGGGGTAGAAGCAGAGGTTTGCAAACAATCCCTCCTCAGTTTCCATGGATAGGTTGTCCTCTCTTAAATCTGAATTCTCTATCTAATATACTCCATGCTAATATGGTGGATATTAGCAGCCCTGAGGAAAAGTATTTGGGAGTGTCGACTGACGAAAGATTCAGTATGAGCCAGAAATGTGTGCTTGCAGCCCAGAAGGCCAATGCTATTCTGGGTTGCATCAAGAAAAGAGTGACCAGCAGGTCAAGGGAAGTGATTCTGCCCCTCTACTCTCCCCTCATGAGACCCCACCTGGAGTACTGCATCCAGTTCTGGGGCCCCAGCACAAGAAGGACATGGAGTCGTTGGAGGGGGTCCAGAGGAGGGCCACAGTGATGATCAGAGGGCTGGAGAATGGGCTGCGAGAGACTCTTCAGCCTAGAGAAGGCTCTGGGCGCAGCTTGTAGCAGCTTTCCAGTACCTGAAAGGGGCCTACAGGAAAGCTGGGGAGGGACTTTTTAGAAGGGTGGAATATATCCGGAGATATTCAAGACTCACCTGGATGCCTACTTGTGTGACCTGGTGTAGGGAACCTGCTTTAGCGGGGGGGGTGAACTAGATGATCTCCCCTCCAACCCCTACAATTCTGTGATAGGATCTCTGAAGATCATCCAGTCCAAGCTGTTTGCTGGCAAAACAGTGAAAAAGATAAACGGATATAAGAACCCAAGATGGTGATGTGGGAGGCATGACGAGGATTTGAAGCAATACATTAAGTAATTGGTTGACTTAAAACATCCAGTAAAAAGGTGAAGGCAAATACTGGACTATCAGTTCTGACAAGGTAACATGTAAATCAAGTGAAAACTAGTTAAGCTTTTATGCCAACACTTTTTCTCTCTGATACGCTGGACCAATTTCAGGTGCGCTGCGAGACATCACAGATAGCTTTGGAAACCACCTCGAGTATCATTAACACCCCCTGCAACTCGAGCAGCGAGCCGCAGAAGTGGGTGCTTCTGTAGGGAAAACGATCAGCACGTAAAGAGAGACAGGTACCTCGGCGTCTTAACATCATTCTCAAGGCAGAAAATGAAGAAGCCGGTCTAAAAGCGCCGCTCGGCCGACACGGCGGAGGAGGCGAGAGCTCCCCGTGAGCAGCAGCCCGCGGGGGGAGCCGTGACGGCACGCGTTGGGCTGCGCGCGGCGACCACGCGGAGCAAAGGAGCCGTTCGCACCCGCAGGAGGAGCCCTTTCACCCGTCCTCAACGCCGCAGCTACAAGGAGGGCCGGGCGCCGTCGGCACCAGCAGGGCACGCGCTTCCTCAGCCGTACCCACGACCCCAGACCAGCAGCTCCCTCGGAGGACTCAACAACGACAGCCGCCCGCCCGACGAAGCCGGCCGCGGCCGCCGCCCGGGAGCCTTAAAGCCAGCGCGGCTCCGCCTCCTCCCGCCGCGTGACCGGCGCCGGGCGCTGCGCTCGGCCGCCCGTTAGGGGAGGAGCCGGTGCCGACCGTTTCCCGGCTGCGTGGCGGTGCGGCGGGGAAGGAGGGCCGCGGTTGCCGCCCCGCCGTGCCCGTCGCTTTCATTTGGGGGAAGGAGGGGCCGGCGAGAGGAGCGGCCGCTCCCCGCCCGGGGTGTCTTGGTCGGAGCGGGAGGGCGGAGGAGCTTCGGCGTGACGGCATGGCTGATGAGCTCGGCTGCGGGGGAGAGCCGGGTGAGGGCTGGGCGGGCGGGGCGGACAGCTTTAACCGGAGCTTAAACCGAGCGCGAAGAAAACCTTTCCTTACAGCGCGCGTAATAAGCGGGGAGTTGATGTGTTGCCGGAGAATCGCGGAACGGCGTGGGTTGGATGGGAGCTGAAAGCCCACCCAGCCCCTACATCGTGCTGTAGGCAGGGCTGCCCCGCTCAGCTGCTCAGGGCTCCATCCCGCCTGGCCTGGAGCAGCAAAGCTTCTGCGGGCAGCTGTGCCTCCGAGCGAGGGCAGTGTAGTTACTTATTGTATTGTTACGTTTCTCTTGTAGATAGTTGCGCATTTCATAATCACGTGACTCTGAATGGCGCTCAGAACAAACCTTTCTGACTGCCAGCCAGCTTCATCGAGTTCACGGTTCATGATCCTCTAACTTGTGTTATAGAATTATATAATCGCACTTTTCAGATCAGAAGCTGGACGTTGCATTTGAGCAGGATGAAGCAGACCAGATTTTGAGTAGCGCTGCTGAGGTATGTAAACTGAGGAATGAAACTGGGTAAAACTAAATATAGTATAGTATAGTAAATATATGCATCTTCAGATACGTAGAGCAGTCTGTGTCAGTGTGCTCTTGCCTGGCTTTGAGCCCATCACTGAACTGTAGTTACTTACAGTTTTTCCAAGCAGCGGCAGAATAAGACTGTTTAAAAAGCAAATTCTGCTTGCTTGTTTTGTTTGGAGTGTTTTAAAAAATTGGTTGTATGGAGAATGCTTGGTTTCTCCCAAGGTTTTTAACTTCTATGGATTTTTTTCCTTTGATCTCATGGGGAGGTAAGGTTTTGAGGTGAATAGCATAAACCTGTCTGAAGATTGTGCAAAAGATGGGGTATCAGCACCAACGTGGGGCTCATGTGCACAGAAGTGAATGTGGCTCTTGCACAGACTTAAAATGGTTGTTTTAAGAAAGAGCCGATTGCTCATTTGATGCAGTTATGCTTTATATCAAAGCATCTCCAGGAAAAAAAGCAATGAAAATTTTTTCAAGTCTGGCCAATGTTCAAGGACTGTAATATCAACCTGAAAATGATTGCTGGGGAGCCTGTGTATTCTTTTCAATATAGACAGAATAAATTGCTTTGTTTTGCATACATTAGAATAAAAAAAAGAAACAACACAATAGCCCACATGCAGTCATGTACAAGTACTATAACATAAAATAATCAATTACAGAAAAGCGTTGCCGGAGGTGATGGCATATCCCGATCCAGGATGATGGAGCGAAGGTAACCGATTCCAGATGAGTGGGAATGCTACTTAAGAAGGACTTGAAAAACAAATAAGTGCATGAGTAGAACTGTGTTTATTTATTTAATTTTTTACATCCTCATGTAGGTGACTGTACTGTTGTACTGAAAGCAGTAAGAAAGCCTGGTTTCTAATCTTTCTGGTTTTTGATCTGTGCATGAAACACAAATGTATTAAAGCTCATCTAGAAAGCATGTTCTGCTTCTGTTACACAGAAAGTCCATGGTTAATGATCATGCTTCACAGGTAGTAATGAAAGTTGTTCACTTGATGGTGGTGGGTGTTGGGCTTGGAAATGCAGAGAAGCGACAGTTTTGTTCTGTTGTCCAAATGGTGAATTCTCTAAAGCTGGTTAATTATCAGAACGTGTCAGCATTTACAGATGGATTCTAAGCATATTTTTCCATGTTTCAGCTTGGTAACAAAAAGCATAGAGTATGAAAAATGCTTGGAAGAAATGAGGGAGCAGCTGCAGATTTATCAGGTATGTTTCTGGGATATGTGACTCTTCTTGCAAAATGGAGCCTTAGTTTCATCTGTGGTATCGTGCTGAATTAACACTGCCAATATTTTCAGTATTATTTATTGAAAAAATAAATTGCCACAGTTTGCCACCTAGATGTTTGTTTTATTAGGTGCAGATGAGTGAGATGAGACAGAAGTTTGAACAAGTCACCACAGAAAACAGAAGGTAACTAAGTGCACTTGACTTACTGCTGCTATTTTCTTGTGTGTTCTTTCTTTTTTTTTTTTTTTTCCTGTCTTTTAAATCTTAAACTCTTTTTCCTAAGACTTGGAAATATTTGAATCCGCTTAATAGTTGAGGATTTCATACCCATGTGCTTAATGTTACTCTAAGTATTTAATATAGATTACAGCACCAAATTTAGGAGGCTTAGCCATATCTCTGCAAAAGAACTCGGTATTAATTTATAACCCTTGTTATAGAACGTATCTTGCTCAATAGATTCAAATGTGAGCCAGGTGTACATGGTACGTACAAATCAAAGGTACAGTACTTCAGTTTATTTAAAAACATTGTATTCAATAAATACTGTGCTGAACTTAGTCCTTTGAATTTCAGGCTGCATTCAGAATTGAAAGAGGCTCTTGAGATGCAGCTGGATGCTCTTCCTTTTATGCCTCTGGGAACTGCTATTCCTGCAGATGAAGAAATAGTGAGAAACCTTCAGGAACAACTACAACTGACTAATCAAGTGTGTGAGATGAAACAATTGTACTCTTCTGTTTCTTCTGTGCCTTGGCAGACTAGGGGAAGGATAGTTTATTTCTTGTTTTTTATTTTTTTTTATTTTTAGGAAAAGGAGCAAGCAATAGAGCTCTGGCAGACTGTATCACAGCAGCTTGATCAACTCCAGCAGCGGTATCAGGAACACATGACTCAAACACAGATTCACATGGCTGAAAGACTAAAACAACAAGTAACTTTCATTTACATTTTTGTTAATTTTGGAATGCCTTCATATACTGTAGAGATTTTGCATCTGTATGTGGCCAAACTGAAGTGCAGTGGTTCTACCAGTATCATAGAATCATCATAAAATCATAGGGTGGATTGGGTTGGAATGTTCCTCATAGATCATTATGTTCCAACCCTCTGCCACAGGCAGGGTTGCCAACCACTAGATCAACTACTAGGCCAGGCTGCCTAGGGCTCATCCAACCTGGCCTTGAACTCCTCCAGGGATGGGGCATCCACAACCTCTCTGGGCATCCTGTTCCAGCACCTCACCACTCTTTCAGTGGAAAAATATCCCCTGATGTTCTCATCTAAATCTTCCCTCCTTGAGTTTAAATGCATTTCCCCTTTTCTTCCACTTATTTACCCATGTAAAAAGTTGATTTCCCTCATGTTTATAAGCTCGCTTTAAATACAGGAAAGGCCATAATGATGTCTGCCCCAGTCTGGCAAGCCCAGCTCCTTCAGCCCATCTTCATAGGAGAGGTTCTGCAGCCCTCTGATCATCTTCGTGGCCCTCCTCTGGTCCCGTTGTTGATTGTTTTCTGTAATAGTTGTTATCAAAAGTTGAGTGGTCAGATATAGTCAGTGATTCAACAGTTAAATGCACAGTTGGGGATGGATAGTTTATTTCAAATATGTGGGCAGTAGCTTAGGGAATGTACTGTGTGAGTTTTGGTGCATGTAGAGAAATATATGAGATAAACGATCATCCTACTGTTGTTCAACTTTTATCATTCAATAGAGAAGCTGAATAAACAGCTGAAAAATGAAGGTTGATAATACTCCAATGTTGGTGTTTAGCGTTCTGTTTCTTCAGCTGCTGCTTGGGAAGCCTTTAAGCTATTTGTTAGTGTCTTAGCTTGCTAAGTGAACTGGTTGTGTTTCAGGAAGTTTTCTTTCAGAAAGATAAATCAGGCTGTAAGAAACTGTTTTGCTCTGAGCTGTAAAGAGTGCTCAGTATTCAAAGAACTCATAAACTTCACGTGTACGTGTAGCTCACTGCAGTTATATTCAAACATGTATGAAATTTGCATTCCATTTTCAAGCACGTCAGACTTGTGGGTGCTATTATTGCTCACCTATGTAGCAGGAATTTGTTACTGATTTTTTTTAGTCCATCTAAGCAATACGTTCCTTTCTACAGCCTCTGTGTTCTCTCAAGCTTTATGGTTGTTTCAAACAACAGTTAGGAGGACTTAGTGGTGAGGAGTTTCTTTGTTGTTCCAACTTCTTGTTTCTGTTTCTATTATTGGATTTTTTCATTGTTGGTCACCGGTAAGTCGTAGCTGTTGAAGATTCAAGGGGTTGTAAGAGTCCACTTCTGATGACTAAATTCTTAGTGGATTTTATTGCCATTTTCTCAAGAATGAGACTGAGCAGCCTTTTATTCTTAAAAGCACTTCATGTCTGCCGTAGACTTTTCAGCTGAATCAGCTGTGTTTTACATTTTGCTTTTAACAGAGGAGCAAGAAATAGCTATCAGAGATAGACTAAAATCACACTCTAAGAGAAAGCAAAGATGAGCTATGAGATCCTTATGTATGCTGTCCAACCTCTACAGTGAAGTTGGTTGCTGGAATAGGTTGCTTGCAAACATTTGACCATGAAACACAATTAGGATATATTCCAGCTGAGGGACTTAACTCCTGGCTATGTTTTGAAGATACTTAGTATGCTGCTGATGACTATTTTGTGTTATTCAAGTTTCCCTAGAAAGGCAGGGCTAGAGTTTAAGTACAGTTTTCTGTATGGACAGCAGGTGCTCTACAAGGCCAAGAGCAAATACAGCCTCTCCATGCAGGCAGACACATTTTTAATTCTTAGCGGATGCATTTCTGCTACCATAGCAAAAAATACTTGCAGTACCCCCATAATCTGTGTGGCTCCAAGGTACTGCTTTTGTATTTTGGTATTGATTGTACTGGTTTGAGAAATTTGTAACTGAATGAAATTCAGATACATTTTGCATTGGTAAATCTGATTTACCGGCTACCAGACCAAAAGACAGAAGTCATCTAATTAAAACTTAAGAAAGCTTGTTGGATTTCCTGCATCATACATTAATTCTTTGAAAGTGTTTCCAGTTGGCTATGTCTGTGATAATTAGATGTTCTTTGTTGATAATGATTCTAAGAAGCCGAATTCTACTTTTTAGGATCAACTGGCTAACTTTCACCAGCTTACTTCACACCTGCATGCAGCCAATGAGAAAACAGAATTGGTAAGTAATACCTAAGCAATGACATAGTGATTTTTTTTTTTAATCCTACTGGATCCTTAAGGTACAAACCAAAAGAAAAATATCCTTCCAGCTTATCTAGTTGGAAAAGAACTTGCGTCACTCAGATTTGTAAAGTTGTCTAGCGACCAGTCAAAAATCAAGAAGCAATGGCTCCCTTCCTGAAGACAAAACACTTAAGTCTTGGTGGTTCAGAGGTTAGCTCTTGATATTATAAGAACTCCTGTTTTTTTGTTGTTGGTTTTTTTTTTTTTTTTTATATAAGAAGCCACTTAGGCTCAGAATTCCAGCATGGGGTATTTCAGTCAAACCATCTTCAGTAGGGAAGAAGTTAAATAACATCTTACGAAGGCTAGCTCTGCCACGTGTTAGCAAGACCTAGTTTCCTAGTAGACACCAGCGTTTTCACAGCTGATCCTTTGAGAGATTTTTGCCTTCTACGAATCTTTAATTGTATACACTGAAATTGAGCCTAGCCCAGGACATCCAGGAGTGACACAGTTTTGGTATTGTGGAAAAATAGGAGGCAAAAGAGTTGAAGTTGCTAGCTGAGCAGATTCCTCTCTGTAAGACATGCTGCCTGTGTGATTATTTTTTTTAATCCACGTTTGTCCTGGATGCTGTCAGTGTGTAGAGTAAGGAGGAAAAAAAAACAAAAAAACCCAACCCACTGTATCTTGCAAGCAATTCTGTTTACAAGCTATTTCATTAGTTCTATTATTAGCAAAGTAATGCAATTAGAGAGGGATTTTTATCACTTGTAGTCAGTAACCTTCATCAACTGTTCTTTCAGCATAACTACAATTAGGGCTGAGGGATTTCTGCTGTCAGAAAGCAATCTCAGGAAAATACCATGAGCTTTCAAGACAGTTGTTTTGATTTAGAAGTTGCGTGCTAATCTGCTAAGTATAAACAAAGCGAGAGGTATCAAGAAACCGAATGACTGGATGCTTAAAATCATGATACGGGAAAGAAATTGTGGGCAGCAATGTGAAATAGCTGCATTCCTTGAAGGAGACAGCGTTGAGATAAAGGCTGTCCATTTGTCTGCATTCCCCAAGGTGTTTGGCAAGGTCTCCTGCCAAAGATGTAAAGATGTCATGGAATAAAGGCGTCCTTTCTTGAACTAAAAAACTGAAAAGTGAGAGGAGGAGAGCAAGATTAAGTAGTCAGGCTTTTTATCAGGGCTAAAACACCTGTGTTCCCTGGCTGTGGTCAGGTTTAAAGTTTTCAGCATACTTAGAAATGTTCTGGAAATGAAATCTAGTAAAGAGGTGACAGTGCTCACCTCAAGTTAAAGTATTTAAGGT
The DNA here is from genome assembly GCA_035772895.1 of Perdix hodgsoniae. Taxonomy (NCBI): domain Eukaryota; kingdom Metazoa; phylum Chordata; class Aves; order Galliformes; family Phasianidae; genus Perdix; species Perdix hodgsoniae. Next base: position 41,309,593 of record JAPSGF010000002.1, read on the forward strand.
AACGAAAACTGAAACAAGCTGTGAAAATCTACAGAAAAATCTCATGACTTTCAGTGTGTGAGTGAAGTTTTGATATTTTGTTAGTAAAATGAAAGCAGAAAAAAACTCTACAAATCTCTTCTTGTTTTACAGAGCAATCGGTTTCTGAAGACTGTAGCAGAACAGAATGTGGAACTAGAGCAGCTACAGAAACAACTGAGGTATAAACCAGGCAATTTAAAAATGATGAAAATCTTCTCTATAGGCTTTCCTAACTTAAGTTTCTATCATAAGCCTTTTTTGTCTTGCTAACTGTCTTGACAGTGATAGTTGAAATGGTGTCACTTAAAGGCTTCTTAATGGCTTGCTGTAAATGTGCATCGGTGGTAAAGTACAATATCTCTGGTTATTTCTAGTCCCTGAAATAGGTAGATATTTCATATAATACACTAGATATTTGATTTAAAGGGAACAAAGCGTTCAATACCTCAGCAAAACAGAAGGTTTTTTTGTTGGAATACAATTTGTATAAAATCCCATTATGAATACTCTTTACAGTTTTGAAATGTGAGCGTTCAAAGCAGTTGAAATTTCAACACTTAAAATGTAGGCTGTGTGGAAGTTGTAAAGAGAAGCTTTCTGTCTCAATGTTTATTTTTGTTTCTTCTGTACAGCACATCTAGGACAAGGATCTGTTTGTAAGTGCAGAGTTGGCTTGGTCTGAACTGAAGATTTTTCCCCTGTCATAATTAAAGTGTAATTCACAGTCTGTTTTCTTTACATAGGCAAGCTAAAATAGATAGGTGGACAGCAAGTGCTAAGGTTGATGAAATGATCAGATTGACAAAGACGCTTCAAGGCCAATTGGAGAGAAAGGTATTCTAGAGAAGGGGGTAATTTTTGTTGCAACTGAATGACTAGACAGTTATCTAATTGCTGATGTTAAATTCATCTTGAGTTGCTCTCTAATTTAGTTTATATAAAATAAACTACATTTAATAAAATATACCTTTTATTTTATAAGTGAAACTCAGCTGTTGCCTGGAAAACACGTATGTTCTTTCTAGGAAGAAGATGTGGTATCTGCCCAGCAAAGAGAAGCAGCATCTGACAAACTCTTGCAACAAATGCAGTCCAGTATAAAACAATTAGAAACAAGGTAAAGACGTTGTTGGATGTTTCTAATGGGATAGGTACAAAAAAAAGCCAGACGGGAACACAGTTCTGGCAACTTACGTTCTGTGAGCTGAGTTTGAAAGGAGTATCGTTCTTTAATTAAGCTTTGTGTTGTTAACTGAGTGAAATTACTCATTTGTTTTAGATTACATGTGACTGTCCAAGATGCTGAACAAATGAGAACAGAAAGAACAGCCCTGGAGAAACAAGTCAGAATGCTTCAGACAAAGTGCGCTGATTTAGAAAGGGAGAAGTATGAAGCAGTTGCAAAAGTCCAAGATTGCGTACAGCTGCTAGAAGAAGCTAACCTTCAAAAAAGTCAGGTAAGTCACGAGTGAGGGCATTTCTTAGATGGTAGAAGACTTTCACCACCTGCAGTTATGAAGTGCCCGTTTAAGTATGTGCAGAGGTATACACACATACACACCAAGCTTCTGTCTGTTGTACTAAAATGAGTAACGCAGAAGAGAGCAGACGTATGATATGACCACACACAGTTTTGTCATACAGAATAAGTCTTCCTGGATGTTTAAAAACAAATTGGGCTGTCAGAATGAAAACGGAGGCCCTGTTATGAATTTGTGACTTACCAGTGGTTAGGAAAGGAAAGCTGAAACTAGAGAGACTTCTTTTTTAAATGGTAAGACAGGTCCAAGAGAGTGAGCTTTGTGTTCAACTTGTCGTTGTGCTAAAGAATTCTGAAAAAGTGATTGTGTTGTAAGTCAGCAAAATCTACAGTCGGGGAAAAAAAAACCCTCCAGAGGATTTGGGTGTGTGCTAGATGGCAGATGAAGTTCAAATATGCTGTACGGGCTGCTGAACTTACTGTTTTACAGTAATAACACAGTCACACGGTCCTATGAATACATTATGCAATTCACAGTGCTATTTAATAAAATTAATAGTGTTTAATTAATAAAATTAATAGGGATATTTAAAAAAACCACTACCTTCAAACACAGTGTACCTTAACATACAGTTTTGATTGGCACGTTTCATGGGAGACAGGAGAGCTAGGAAAGTGCAGGAGTCAACAAGGCACACAGGAGAAACTGTAATAAAAGGTTTCAAACAATATTTGATTAAACTGTTAGGGGATAATGCTTATGCCAAAAGTGTAGATACAAAAACAATCAAATAAAAATGCAAGAATCCACCAAAACTTGCTAAAGGCAGGGTGTAATGCAGCAGGTTTGAAAGGTATCAATTCACATACATGTGTAAAAAAGTCTCCCTTTTTTCCAGTTCTTCATTTTTCTAAAGTATCTACTCTTTGCTCCTATAGGAGACAGCGTGCCTGGACTGGTAGACTTGTGCCTAATATGGGCACTTTTGTGTTTTCATGTTAAGCTTCAGCTGTAATCAGGCTTCCAACCATGTAATGAATCCTGTTTGCTGGAAAGACAGAGCTTCAATGTGCCTAACAGACTTTAGCCAACAGTGAATTGAGTGTAGATTATTTAATGCCTGTGGGAACAAATAAGGAGTCTTAGAATTTATTCTGCTCAGGCTAGCATGTTGAGCAGTTAAGGAGATAAACATGCTCGTTTAACCTGAAGTTGAAATTTCAAACACGAGGAACAGCCTTATAATCTAAACTAACGTCATCCCTTTGCAATACAAGAGTTAGCATTGTCTTTTCTGTTCATGCTGATTTCATTTCTGTGACAAAGAAGGAAGACGCTGTCTGGAAGGAGGGTCTGAAACTTTAAAGAGTTCCTGCTACCTTCTGATCTGTTTCCAGAAGGGATCAAAATGTTGACAAAACTCTGAGGTTCTGGTAGCTAACGCAGTGCCATGTGATTTGTGTGATTCTTCTTGTTACACAAAAGAGGATTATTGTCTGTTCCAGACATTCTTCTTACACATTTATAGTATTTATGATACTTTCTGGCATGCTCCTTCCTTTCCATATTTGTTCATAGTCTTCTGCAGCTCATTTGCTTTATGCTCTTATTTCCATGCTCCTTTATGCTATTTTATGCTCTTATTTCTCCCTTCACTTATTAGGCTGTGCTCAAAATGGGAATTAGAAATTATGTTTACTGTCCTCCAGCTCTCGCTGGCTACCTTTGAGCTTGTTAGGTCCTTTTTCCTAGTAAGATATTTTTACCTTTACAAGCATTTCCCCAAAGCCTGTGTATGAAGAACACAAGGTAAAATATATATATATATATATTTTTTTTTTCCTGGAGTTAAAAAACGAGAAAAACTTTCACTTGCAAAGTATTGGTAAAATGTATAAATCTCATTTTCAGTTAGCTATGTGTTAAAACATCAGAACAGTGCTCTTCATACCATTTTTGGCAGAAAGAAGTGGCCAGATAAAAATTATGGTGTAAACAATGTGTCTGAGGTGGTTAGCGAACATTTAAGATAAATAAGATAAATAAGAGTCTTGTAACAAACAACAATTTAGTGTGATGCTCTAAGAGGAAAATCCTGAATTTGCGGACACTTGCTAGTTTATTGCTCTGGCTAAAACATCCTTTATTTTGCTAAGTGGGCATTTAATGAATTAATAAAAAAAACACAGCCTAACATATGCTATTAGTTAACTAAATTGTGGCCTCTCTGATCTGTCAGAGATTATATGATGGACTAACAGGTTGTCACAATAATGCTTCTTTTCTCATGTTAACATTGTAAAGCTACTAAACCTAAACTAAGCTTAAAAAATGAGATCAGAAGAATCCCAAGAATACTTTGAGAAACACAACACAAACTGAATGGGAGCAGTTGAAGAGAATGTGACGCATGTAGTGTTGTGTCATGACTGGAGAAGGTTCTACAGGCTGAAATCATATCTACTAGTGTAATTTTTCCATGTATTTCTTCTTTTATCCATCTACATAACATCTGTTCTCAGGTGTTGAATCAGAGTTGAGGGCATGATTGAGCAGTTTCCATACGAATTCCCACCATCTTTTCATGCTGAAGAGCTGTTTGGTTCACTGTTATTCACCATGAAAGAGTTTACATGTGCATTCCTTAGCTGCTTATGAATTTTAACCTTTAGTTTTCTGGGAGGTAAATGATTTGGTCCATTGATGACCAAAAAAAAAAAAACAAAAAACAAACAAAAAAAAAAACACAAAAAACCAAAAAAAAAAAAACCCAAAAACTCAGCTCTATGTAGGAAAGTGTGCTCTTACACGTGTACTCTTATTCTTAACAGAGATTTTTCTGTGTCATTTCTGTTCTTGCTTTCCTGTTGGGTCTTGGTGTCAGCTGCTCTAAAGCATGAGGCAGAAAGTTTTTTTGAACACCTATTACGTGTGATTTTTTTCCTCACTCCTAGATGCAATGTCACAACAGAAGTATTATCAGTAATATTTCTGTTCTTTTAGGCACTCTTTAAGAAGAAACAGAAGGAAGAGGAAATCAAAAAGATGAAAGATGAAATATTCCAGTTCACAGAAGATACTGCTGCAAGAATTAGAAAGGCAGTAAGTGTTCATGTTTAGAAAGAACCAAGTATGAACTTTTTGACTTATGAGTTAAAAATTAAATCGTTATCTATTATTCGTGGTCACATCAGCAATTTTCTTGTGTTTTGATAACGTAAGTAGCAAGGACAGTATACTGACAGTATTGTGCTCTTTAGCCTTATCATCTAGGTAGGTACTCTTCCAACCCAATTGGTATTCTTACAACTCTCATGAAACACAAGTACTGCTGTCTGTGCAGATACTGCTGTAGAAAAGGTGAAGATGTGGCACTTATTTCAGAAATCCTGTTCAGTAGCATGTGGTCTCATCTTGGAACTTACTGATACTGTTTGTATAAATTCAGGTGGTAAGAATTGTTGAGTTATAAGATCAGATTTTTTGGCATCTCAGTGCTTCAAAATATACCTCTGTTTAGACAAATAAGACTCTTCCGTGAAATACAGCTAGTTATAAAAAGCTCAGTATCATGGCACACTTAAAAAAAAAAAAATTGGTAGAGAAAACTACAAAATTTTATAGTTATTTGTTTTTGTAATGTTTGTTCTTCTCACAAGTGGCTGAAAATTAGGAGCTCTTTGATAACAAGCTATTCACAAATGAATCTGCTCTCTGTTAATGTCCCATCTGCAGTTAAAATAAAGCTAATCATATCTTCCTGGAGATTCTTAACAATTATCCACGTGTCAAATACACTTGCTTTGGTTTGGAGGAGGCACGTGAGACAAAAAGCAAATAACCCCTGTCTATTTGTGACAGTGCTGCACTAATCAGAATTTAGAAATTCATTGTCTCCTATTTATTATTTTGTTGCATCCCAGTAAAAGAGAATATATCAAAAGCATATAAAGTAAAATTGTAAGCACTGTCATGTTCCTCTAAGAGTAACAAATATTTCCTTTTTTACACGATCAGTTACACAGGCTTCAGATATCTTGCTCCTAGTGGACAGCAGCTTTCTGGTAGTCTTACTGTTCTTTTTGTAAGACCCTGTTGCAATGTCTTTCTGCTTTTTTCCTAAATACTCTCCATTAAAGTAATATGGATCGATAACATTCATGTAGTACCACTTGTCAGCTATTACCATCTCCTGTTTCTGTATACAAGCACCACATATTTGTACAAAGCATATTGGAGGTAACAGCCTCAGGTTGTGTTGCTGAGGTTTAGATTGTATGTCAGGAAGAAGCTCTTTGTGGAGGTAGTAGTTAGGCATTGGAACGTGGAGGAGGCAGTCACCATCCCTGGAGGTATTTAAGAGATGTGTGGAGTGGTGCTTAAGGACACTGCTTAGTGTTGGACTTGCAGTGTTAGGTGATGGTTGTAACTTAGGTGATGATCTTAAAGGTCTTTTCCAATTTAAATGATTCTGTGATTCTGTATGTAAAAATGGGATGCAGAAATAGTTTGCAGCATTAATTATTCAGTTTTGCTTTGCTTTTGATCACAGGTAGATGCTGCGAAGAAACAATACAACGTGCAGATCTCTCAATTAACAGAAGAACTTTTAGCTCTTCATATGGTATGGTATGGTATGATTGACTTTTGAGAATGTCTGCGCTAGCAAAACATTTGAGACTGTTGTGTATCAAGTTAAATGTTTAATTAAGTATAAAATAAGTAAAATTCTACATAATATTATTAGCAGTTTGGCAAAGAGGGGGTTCTTAGTTTTAGGCAAAGAGATCAATCCTTTTGATGTACTTTCTTTAGACTTCTGTTTCTCATAATTATTAGATAGAAATTACTAGTGATTAGTTGCAAATAAGCAATCACAATGTTTTTCTTTTATAATTTTAAAATGTTTTTATGTGCATACGTGGGTCAATAATGGTAGGCTTGGGATACTTTTATCTTGGCCCATCCGAGAGGTTTTACTAGAATTGCTTTGTTCACAGTGTTTTCTGGAAGGAATTGTGTCTAGATTTGTATTAAGGCCATTAGAAATATTTTTAAGTGCACAAGAAACTTTTATTTCAGCCCCAGCAACCTAACAATTTGTGTGCATACATGGTGTGCTAATAGGCATCAATACTGTGTGGCCCTGGTGTTTCAGTCACACTTAAAAGATACAAGGATGTGAATAGCAACTTTCCTACAGCACGCAATTCTGATGGCTTTTTGTCTACCCGTCTGGATTTGCCATTAAGGGAAAGGCAAAGAAATGAGGGCAAATAAGCAGGTATATGGAATAGAACTGATGCTGTTTTTAGTCCTCCGCAAATATGTAAGCAGTGAGCTAGATCCTATCCTGGGTCTCTCGTGCTGTCAGGGGAAGGGGAGTGAGCTAGACTTAAACGTACGTGTGTAGATCCTGCAGGATCTCCTATAGGGCCTCAGATAGCTCCGATAGATCCTACTATAGCTCTGGGTCTGTACCGGGTCTCCACAAGTGCCTGTCTGCAGACAGCTTAGTGCTGCTGTGTAACAATTTCCTCACTACCAGTATAGAGCGTCTTCACATCTCTTTTGTACAGCTTGGTTTGCGTAAGGGACAATAGGCAGCAAAAGTAGATGGCAACATAGCGTGTGGGATTTTTATCATGAGTTATTCATATATACAACATATGAATGAGAGGTTTATTTAAATGACTTTTTGAAACAGGAATGTGGTGAAAAGCAGGGTCAAATAGAACGAGCCATTAGAGAAAAGCGAGCAGTGGAAGAAGAACTTGAAAAGGTAAGGCGACTGTGTGCCTTCTGCATCATGTTTAAGGTCTGTCCTCAGTATGAAAACGTCTTCATTTTATTTTTTTCTCGCCTCCCATGTTTTCCCTAACACTAGAATGAAGGATTATGCTATGATCTTCAATTTCCTTATTTGTTGAGTTGATTTTCAGAACATTGAACGTGCCTGTCAGTATTTGAAGTTTTAATCCGGGAAATGAAAGTTTTAGTACTAAACTGAAAGAGCGTTTTTTGAGAAGCGTGAAAAGTAAAAGGAGATGTTTGACACGATCTAAAAGCACGCTGGTACGTGTTCCAAATTAAATTTAAGCATAGCATGCTGAAAACTAAATGAATGCAAGATCTTGGGATACCTTTTTAGAAGCAACACCGAATTCAGTTGTAGTCAGTTTTGTCTTAAATCCCTGGCACTAGGATACAGTAAGGAGTAGCCTTTTTAATCATTGCCACTGTGTCAGTAACCAGTGAAAGGTAAAGATGACCTGGCATGAAACTGTATTCTTCAGATTTGCAGGGAATATGGAGGGCATGAATCTGACAGTAGAAAACTAGAGCAACTGCATCAGAAATATCTACTTGCAGAGACTACAAAGTGTGACCTTCAGCTGAGTCTGCAGACAACACAGCATAAACTGAAACTGCTGGAAATGAGGTAAGTAGTGGAGTATAACTCACTATGGAAGTATTAAAGGGGGACGGCAGCCCGCGGAATGGAAGTTTTCTTCACAAAATAAGAACTGCAAGCAGTTATTCAGATTTTCATTGTTTTATGAATTACATTGTTTGAAATCTTGCCATATGTCTAAATACTGTTTGTAGGGAAGGTTACTCTCTGAAATACTCAGGCAGAAGTTATTACCTGTAGAGTCATCTACAGTGTGGTATCTCCCAGTATACACGTGACGCTGCATGTTTACATAGCACAGAATTTCAGTTCTGTGTTCAGAGGTAATAGATGTTATTGCAGTTTCAGTAATATAATGGTAAAAGGTATAATGTGATACACATTATAGCATACACAGGTACAGACTTCTGCAGGCATGGCATGCAGGCTCTGGTTCATTGCCGGCAGGAACGCACAGCTAAGGGTGGTGCCTACGCTAAAAAAATAGAGCATATTCTTACCTACAGAACACCATCAAACAGTGTTCTTGTTCTCTTTGTATCTTTGTAGTATCCATGGAAATAAATGGGAGGCATTATTTTCAGGGTAACCTACATGTATAACTTCTCCAGTACTGTCCAAAAAAAACGTAATCAATGGAAAAACTGAATGCTAGAGCAAGCTGAAGGCAATACATCATTGGCATGTTTGCGCTGCTTAAAAACGTACAATGCTACATTTGGATGTTTTGTAAATTATTGCTCTTACTGTTATGTGGATTACTTAAGTCTCAGTAAAATCTTCTCCTCTAAAATTATGTGTGGCAGTGACTTCCATACCTGAAATACAACCATTTGAAAAACTTGCTTTTTCTGTTTTCATTTGCCTCTAATTGCCACTAAAGGAAGCAATCAGTCACAAGGCCATGTCATACTAGACTAACTGATCTATTAAGATTTTGTTGCTGTCTCCATATACAGTCTCCCCTATCTCCAAACCATCGCAGCTTCAGCAAAACGACAGTAGGAAAATGTAAAACTGACTTAATTCATGACTTTACAGAAGAGTTCTCTTTCAGCTTTGAGGAAGAGAAATCTAATTACCAGAAGAATATCTGTAACTTGCAAAGCATTCTGGATTCAGAAAGAGAAAAGAGCGGCTCCATCGGTGAACAAAGGTTAAAGCTTCAGCAAGAGAATGAACAACTGCAAAGAGAAATTGAGAGCTTGAAAAAACTGGCCTCAGAGGCACAACAAAAAGCCAAAATTAAGGTATGGTTTTGTAACACTCTAATGCAATGGAAGGTACAGTAGTAATAGCAGGGTAGCAAAGTCCTGCTGCTACAGGAATGCAGCAGCTGTAGACACAGAAACGAAAGAAAAAATGTACTTTCCCTTGGAAGGCATGAGGCGGGCAGGGATATCCAGCAAGATACCCTTGCCTCCACTGCCAGCCCTTAAATGAGGCCTGGGAAGGGGTGGATTCTGGTTCCACCCCTCCCAGTCACACAGGTACATTGCATGCACCTGAGCTGCCCTGGGTTGGCCCTGCCTTCCCACCAGGTGCTCTATCACTGGTTCAATCTGTGTCTGAACATTTCTGCTACAGGTTTATATGCTGTTTTTTGTTTGTTTGTTTTTGTTTGTTTTTAGGGCTAATGTTTGCTTAATAAGACAGCATTTCTAGGAAAAAAATATTTCAAAGTTTAAATAGAGGGTGAAAGTTTCAAGGATGCTTGTTTTTTTTCCTTTAAAAATATATTTTTTTTGCACTGTATGTCTTCAAGATTTATTTAGTAGCTTAGTCTCTGCTAACTCTGTTTGATAAGAAGATCCCAAATGGTCTATCTTATTTCATAGGATGATTATCTCCATTAATCTAGTGTCTGTATTAGGAATCTCTGTACAACTTTCAGTACGGTGTTCCTCTACTTACATGTCTGCTGCATTATCAGAGCACTGCGTAGCTAACAAGTAATACAGCACTGTGGTTGTCAAACACTGCTGCTGTGCATTCCGGGAAAGAATGTTTTTCAGCACGAATAGTTGCAAACAAAGACATCTGGCTGGAAGATGGATCTTCTTTTTGAAGGGTTCCATTAAATGCACCTGAACAGACTGCATTATGGGATAATGTAATCATAGCTAACTTCACCAGATTCACGCACCTTTGCTTTCTGAAAGGAATAACAGCTTTGATCCTTGATGTGCTTTCTGAATATCTACAGCAATGGAAATTTCGGAAACAGTATTGCTAATTACAAATGAGAAGCACCTCACCCAGTTAGCTCTTTATACATCAAGATAAAAGAAGTCATGTTAAACAGGAAGTCCCATTCCAACTGTAGAACCCTTCATTCAAACTTAACAAATAGGTAGCAGTTAAAAAGCACGTACCAGAATTTTGCATGTCCTTATTCAGACAGGATACTATTACTCACAGATAAGATTTGTGGCTTGCCTCCATTTTCCTCTGATGTACAAAGGATTTAAGATGCAATTAAGAAAGTCCTAATGGATTTGACTAGATGAAAAAGAAAATGTGTGGGGAAAAAAACACAAGTGATAAAGATTATCCCCTCTTGTCAGTTGCACAATTTGCTTAAAATGTCTTTGGGAATATGTGTCTAGTTGAGCATATAATTACAAGTTTATTGCACATTACATGCTTTCAACAAATGTTTATAAATGTTGTTGAAGTGTATAAAAAGAAGACTTGATTGTATCCTATTTTTATTTTTTATGTAGATAAGCACCATGGAGCATGAGCATGCTGTGAAAGAACACGGGTACGAAGTTCGTCTTAAAGAAATGGAGGACATCAGTCAAAAGTCTACTGCTGAACTTAGACATCTGCTGACAGCTCAGCAGAAAGCAACAAATAGATGGAAAGAGGAAACAAAAGTGCTTACTGAAACTACAGAAGCTAGGCTCAGTAAGTTAAAGTAAGTGCAATTTTGTAGCTGCTCTTCTGGCTGCTGTTACTGTTTGGAACCAGGGTATGCCCATGGTAGAAAGGAAAGGAGAGCAGCCATGGAACAGATGATGTACTTCTAGCAAACAGAAGAAACAATGTTCTCCTTAGAACCCTCTGACATGACTCCTAATGAAGCTAGCAGCTAGTAACTGACATCAAAATTTTGCATCTTGTTAACATGTGTGAATTTTGTTATAACAAAAAGTAAATTTGAATATCTCCTTTCCATTTTTTTCTTTCAGAAAACATTCTCAGTTTAGAAAAGCATAGCTTTGTATTATGAAGACTCCTGTCTTTATAATAATTCAGAGCAGTCTTTATCAAAGTAAGCATGAAATAAATCTCTAGCTTTATAAGTTGGAAAAAAATGTTTGTAGAGGCACATCTTATGTTGTTCTTGAGCATTTGCTCCAAAATTTATGAGGATACAAATGAGTGATGTGATTGCCTTGAGCACTAATATGATATAAACTTTTATCTTAATTCATGCTGGTTGCCAGGTAACTGGCTCATATTCCTAACACTGCCTTTGTATCTCCATTGTTACAGCAGCTAGTCAAAAGACGTTCAAGTGTTGGTTTTTTGTTTGTTTGTTTTAGTGGTATCTAATTTATGGATTGGTTAAAGAGAGCAAGGGAATGGAAACTAGCAATGAGATATACTGCAGCCTTACAGTAACAAGCATTTCAAATTCCATCTCGCAGTTTTCAGACAAACGTTAAAAGGTTAAAAGGTTTTGGTTTTTGTTTAGACTAAGTGTTTTCTTTTCTGTTCTCTTCTGATTAATAGAAGTGATCTGAATCAACAAAAACTTCGTAATCAGGAACTTACTGCTCAGCTGGAAATGGCAAACAATAAAGTAATTGAGGTAAGAATGATAGCACAATTGTTTTCAGTTACAACCTGATGCAAATAGACTGGGATGTTAACAGAAGCCCATTAAATATGTTTCTGATTTAAAAAACAAAACAAACTTCATGAAAGCTATTTGACAGAGCAGAAGACATAGCAGGACAACTGCTTTTGATGACTGTCATTCAAATAGCAAAAAGACATTAACTTTGCTGACAAAGTAATAGAGAAGGCAAAGGAGAGATCATCTTACATGGTTACTAATGTGGCAGTTTTAGGCAGTTTATGGAATGTTTGCCAAAGCGTGCCTTCGTACGCATGCGTGCCGCTAAGGAGGAGGAGGTGCTGTGTTATGGATAATGTGGCATACCTAGAGATCGGTTTTTCAGCGTACACAGTAGAGTTTGCACTGCCTGTGCACATATAAATATATAGATTAAAGCAATATTGAAGATTAAGAACATTGTTGTTTTGGAATATGCATTGTTCAATAATGTACGGTCACTTCAGAAAACAACTGTCCGTCCAGCCTGCCTCATGAATCTGGGATGATAACTGATCCTGTACAGGAGAAATCCTTGCCTTGTTTTTTGTAGTGCTGTGTTAATTGCAGGAGAAAAACTGGGATGATGTGAGAACAGGTTTCTGAAAACAATGCTAAAGAATAGCGAAGGCATCATACATAGCATTTGGTGAAGAGAAGCTATCTGTAACAAGATTTTCTCATTTCTATCTGGTATACTCTTCTCCCCTTTGAATATAGCTAAAATATATGTGTTGTGAAGCTGTGTAAATTAAATTACCTGCTTTAAAATATCATCTTTGATGCATCTTACTTCAGGAAGGTGAAACTTGCGCTGAAGATGACTGTGACTGGGGAAGTCATATGATTCATATTTGAGTTGGAAGTTCTTTATAATGTGTCAGCACTGTGTTTTCAGTCTTACTGTAGGTGCTAACCAGCTCTGCTTCTAGAGGTCCTCTTGCTTTAAGCTTTTCTCTACACTACGGATGGATCCAGAAAAGAGAACTTCATATTTGTAACAAGACACTTCATTTACATAGGATGAAAAATTAATGACGGAATATCAAAAACATATCAACAGGCTTCAAATGCGACTAAGCCAGGCAGAACAGAGGGCAGCTACAGCATCACAAAAGGTACAAAACCTTAAGAAAGAGCGCTATCAAAGTGCATACAAAAATCCCACTGGATATGAGAGAAGTACTCACTTTGTGCCATTCCCGAGGCAGAGGTGATCATGTTTGCATGCAGTATTAGTAATGTGATTTAATATTATGTAATCTGTCTTGTGTTTTGAATGTCATCACCAAACTGATATGTTTGATTAATTGCCGCTTTCTGAAAGTACGATGACCTGACAGCGCAGATTTGTTTATGAAAACAAAGTGGACGTGAGTTACACTTGTGGTTCAAAGTGTGGCAATGAAGGTGGATCAGAATTTCTATATTCAGAATATTTTTAAAAAGAAGTAATTTCTGTTCCTGTTTACGAGCTTTATTAGCTTGGTGTAGCCTACTGCACTGATGACAAAGAGCAAATGTGCTGATTCCTACCCTGCCTCTTGGAGAGTCCATCAATGCGTGTCTGATTCCAGTCAGTGCTACTTCGGTTCGCTATCTTGATGTATGTCACGGTGTGGTCCCACTAAATGCCGACTCAGCATTTCTGAAGAGCAAACAGCTAGAAGCAAGGCAGGGGAGGACTCCTTAAAGGTGGCAGGGAGAACAAAACTGAGGCTAACGTAGGGTTCTCAGATTGACAAAGATGACTTATTCAGTGTTGCATTATTGTACAAGGTAGCTTGGGCAGTATATTTATAAGAAAGACATTATGAAAGTAGTAAACTACTAAAATTACCAGTCCTTAGCTGAAAGACTGTATATCTTTGCTTATTAATAATAGAAATTCAACAACAACAAAAAAAATTACAAATACAGAATAATGTTTGCAGTTATAAAATGCGTGTACTCTCTGTAAGTATCTACGGAGTACTCCTGCTATCTACTCTGTTATCATCTGGAAGTCCTTGGCATCTGAAATAAGATGCAAGAATTAATTACCTACACAATGCATTGTATATTCTGCTATTTACCCGAAATTTCCACTGATCTCAGCTTTTCCCTCACCCTCCTGACATTTTCTGTATTGAAGCTGTACTGTTGTTTTGATCTTAGAAAAGAAAATGAAGAAAATATCTGCTTCTTTTAAACTGCAGCTCAGCACGTTAACTACAGGGAAGAAAAAGGCTACTTCTCTGAAGGAACTAGGAAATATTTACAATGAAACATAAATAATGTTCACACCCTATGGGAGGTAAGAAGGTAGCTGGAGAAATTTGGAATTGTACCATTAAAATCAAATGCATTGCAAGGATTATAAACTTCATCTACATATTTTATGTTTCACTCAGGTAACAAAGAAGGCTGGCTGGAGATGCATACTGTCTCTGTTTGCATGGTGGAGGTCAGAAGAATGCAAACTGATGTAATTCAAGTCCTTTAATGCAGCAGACGAAAAGTCTGATACAGTGCTGTAGCGTGTTATCAGTTTTAGTCAAAAAAACAACCAACCAACCAACTTGTTACATCCAACTGTGACATAATTGTTTACAGGGAGTAGAGTCCATTCTATTGAAATTCTGAAACAGCTTTGTTCATATACAATTGATAATTCTTTTCATTTTGTAGAGCAGTAACTTGGGAACATTTTCAAGATCTTACATGAATCGTATTAAGACAGTAATAAACATCATGAATGTCAAATAGTTCTTTATGGTAGGTGCTACAAGTGGTAAATGCCTCTATTGCCTTTCATGGTTAAGAATCCAGTTCAGATTGCTATGTCTCTGGGAAACAGTGTTGCTACAGCTATTCTTACAGCTAGTTTTTAAAGACCCTCACCTTCCTTCAGTGCTGCTTTCCCATCGCCTTCCCCCATTACTGTTTTACAATTGTTCTTCGCTTTTCCACTTGGAACTTCAGTTCTCAATTCAGTTTGCACAAAGCTGGTCATCCAGCTCTTATGAGAGTGTTGGAGTTCTACAGAGTACGTGGGAATCCTTGATAGATGAGAAACTTTATATGTATTTCTCTAAAATTATAGCTTAATTCTGTTTTCTATTTCACCATATATAATAAACATTTCATATGTGTGACTAATTTTGACCAATTTTGGACTAAAGTTTACTTCTTGTCATTTCTCGTAAATATGAAGAGCATAATTTTGTTGTAAGACTTGTAATTCAGCTGATAGATAATGCTTACCTTGCTTAGCCAGTGCTTGTTGAGAAGTGTTGTCATGGGCAAACAAAGTTCAGGAGCTTGTCAGACTGTCTTCATTGCATTTGCATTTTAGAGGACAAAGACAAGTTGATCACCAGATAGAAGTAGATTTGTGGCACCTCCTGAAAAGCTGGTTTGTCTATTAAAGGAGAGCCTGCAAGATGGAGGCAGCCTGAAGGAAAATTTCTGCTTGCCTCAGAGGAGTTCACTGTTTCTACAATTGCACGTGCGGTGGCACATTGCTCCCAAACTGGCTGCTTGCTGAAACAATCAAGACTTGAGATTTGCTGGTTAGATGAGTTCTACACTTCCCCTTGTGATACCAGATCACTTAGTGGAACTGAGTAATGGCCTTTTTGAACATGTATTCCTTGCCCCACTGCCTTTGAAAGGCCTTTTCTATTGCCTTCTTTTCCCTCCCTACTACTACTTTTTGAGTGTATGAAAAATTCCTGTGAGAAGCACGTCATCCATGTGCTGACAACATGCTTCTCACTAAGCAATAAGTACTGAAGAAACTAACACTGTCCAGAAGCATTGCTTCAGTACAGGCCAGTACATTCACAGGTGTGAATGTATAGTGTCTGCCACTCTTGAGAAGTCACAGGTGAGAAGCCTCAATTGCTCTTCACTGAAACATCAATGGAGATTTTAGACTTTGGAAGGACACTGTATATTAAAGAATTGAAAACTTTGGATATAAGCAACTGGCACATTCCACCCATGAGAGAAAGAGTTACCAAACTTGCAAATCCTCCCATTAGATTAAGGTGAAATGACATTCAAGATCCATAAATGCAAGGAAAATCTATCATCTTCAGTAGTTGATAAAACAGTTATCCTATACATGTTGGCTCTCTCATAATAATATACACCTAAGCTGTGCTGTTTCATGGGGAATTCAAGCAAGCCTTGCATTATTTGACAGCTTTCAGAGAAAGATGAAAAATAAAAAAGAAACAAGCAAAAGAGAGATCACTAATCCTGGGTCTAGGGTCAGACTTGCTGATAGAAGCATTCTGCATGCAACAGAATGAAGAAAGGAAGCAGCAGAAAATGCTAAGGTATAATTCCTACTAAACCTTATAGATCCAGGATTGGTTGGGACACCAAACAACAGCCAAGCCAAAGAAAGTGAGGCTGCGCCTCATTCCATGACTTGACCCTTTCTCAGGCATTATGCTGGACCTTCCCAGAAGTGGTTGAGACACGAGCCAAAATATGGGAAGGGACATCCTACCCCTTCCTGTAGCTTAATTGTCTCTCAAGGTATTGTCCAGGCTCACACTAACAGTCGCTTGGGACTCATGCCTCTCAAGAGGGGAGGTGAAAGACCACAGACAAATAGTGGTGATCGATGGTTCTATGTCCAGGCAGAGGCCGACAGTGAGCAGTGCCCCCCAGTGGACTGTCTTGGGACACGTGCTCTTTAACATCTTTATCAATGGCATCCGTAATGGAATTAAGTGCACCCTCAGCAAGTCTGCTGATGACACCAAGCTGAGCAGTGTGGTTGACACGATGGAAGAAAGGGATGCCATTCAGAGGGGCCTCAGCAGACTCAAAAGGTGGGTCTGGGTGAATCTAATAAGGTTCAACACAGCATAGCGCAGGGTTTTGCACTTGGGCTGGAAGAAACCCAGGCATCTATAGAGACTGGAAGGAGCAGTCCTTGAGAGCAGCCCTGCAGAGAAGGACCCAAGGGTCCTGGTGGATAAAAACTTGATATGAGCCAGCAGTGTGCTCTTGCAGCTAGGAAAGTAAATGGTATCCCAGGCTCCATCAGAAGAGGGGTGGCCAGCAGGGACAAGGGAGGAGATTGTCCCTCTCTACTCTGCCCTTGGGAGGCCCCATCTGGAGTACTGTGTCCAGATCTGGGCCCCCCACTACAAGAAAGACAGGGAGCAGTGGGAGAGGATCCAAAGGAGAGCCACAAAGACGAGCAGGGGGCTGGACCACCTCCCCTACCAAGACAGCCTGAGGGATCTGGGCTTGTTCAACCTGGAGAAAAGAAGGCTGCAGGATGATCTCATTGTAGCCTTTCAGTACCTAAAGGGAGCCAACAAACAGGAAGGGAATCAACTCTTTGAAAGGGTTGATAACCACAGGACAAGGGGAAACAGGTTTGAAGTTGAGGGAGAGAAGACTCAGGTTGGACATCAGTGAAGTTCTTTACCTAAGTGAGAAACGAAGGATCATTTTCTCACTCACTTTCATTGACATCACTCCAGTGATCTCCATCCCAAACGTCAGGGGATACCATCAGTTTCTTAATCTGTATGATGTCAAGGAGGCAGGGAGCTTCACAAGAATCATCTCAACCCTTTCTTCCAATTTTTGTCTACTCAGACAGCTGAGAAACCAAGGCAAGTTTTGCTTGTTAAGAGCCAAGCAAAAATCTTCTGGGTCATGCTGTTCAGAGTCCTGAACCAAAGAGACACAGAGCAGCACAAATTATTTTATTGCTTTGTTACCTGCTGTGAGGCCAGACTTGTGTTATGAAGATCAATAGCAGCAAGGGAGGGGACCCGGGACTCTGAAACTGTTTTATTTTCCTTTTTGAGATATCTGGGATGCCATCCTGCAAAATGTAACCAATGCACACAAGGTTAAAGAAGGAAGATGTGACTGCTGCAGTGTGCACTGTTTCCTGCCACTTATCATCCAGGTTTAATTTAGAGGACATTGAAGTTCATACCTTCCACTCCTTTCAGTTCAGGGAGATGATTTAGTCCTGGCAAATGCACATCTGTCTTAGAGAATTCCCATTTTTTCTTATTTGCCTGAAGGATGTTCTTTTCATTAGAGACCTTGTGTAGACAGAGAAAAAAAAAAAAAAGAAAGCTTTTTTCAAGACTGAATCATAGAGTTAAAGGAATCCATTCTGCTTAAGTAATTCAAACATTAAAAATAACTGAACAACCACAGCAGAACAAACAAACAAAAAAGTAACTACAAGTAAAAAAGCAACACCGAACATCTAAATGAAATTGCTTTCACAGAGAGAAAATACAACAGGAGAACAACTTAGTTCTCTCTAAAAAGTCAAATATTCCTCTGACCTGGAAAAATTAGTATCTAGGTACTGCATGCAGTGGAGAACTTCGTATTTCGCTTGTTTCCATTATCAACTTCACATGCATTTATGATGTAACTAAAGGAGACCCTGACAATATCAAATCAAGATCCTGCTTTCTGCTTCAACAGTGAAGCACAAATGGTCCATTTCCTGGACAGGCAATATGGTGGATACACTCCATGTCTCACAAGTATCCCTGCTGATTGCTCCCTTCATGCAAAAGCTTTGGCCTTTAAAAAAATAATAAATTGTTTCATATTGGATAACAGTAACAAAGGAAAAGGGATAACAGTAGGAAAAAAAAAAGGCTGAAGAACATTATTTCTAGTTGGAGTTATTGTTAAGACTGTAACAAAGATTACTGACAATAAAGCACATATATAAGAATTTATTTTTGCTCAGCCAAGGGGGAAGGACATAAAACTTACCGAAGTCAAGCTTACACTATAATGGCCTGCTGGAGAATGCTTCATTTGCTTGAAAAATGGTTTCAAGTAATTCTTACTCCTTTCATCAACTCTGTAATTTCAAATGGCCCAAACCGTTTAATAACATGGTAAATATAAATACAAACAAGCATCAGACACCCTGAAACACTGTCCCCCCACAGGGGCCTTCTTCCTGGCTTCTATCAGAAATAGTGTTTCAAGAAGGAGCAGTGAAGCGATTGTCCCTCTGTACTCAGCACTGGTTAGGTTGTACACCAAGTCATGTGTTCAGTTTGGGCCTCTCACTACAAGACCTCGAGAACCCGGGGTACGTTCAGAGAAGGGCAATGAAGCTAGTGAGGGCTCTGGAGAAGTCTCACGAGGAGCAGGAGAGCAAATTTGAATTGTTTAGTCTGGATAAGATAAGGCTCAGGGGAGCTCTTATTGCTCTCTACAACTACCTGAAAGGAGGTTGTGGCGAGGTGGGGATCAGCCTCCTCTACTGTCTAACTAGCAATAGGGGAATGTCTTCAAGCTGCACCAGGGTAGACTGGGTTGGATGTCAGGAAATATTTCTACTCCGAAAAAGTTGTCAGGTGCTGGAATGGGCTGCCGAGGGAGGTGGTTGAGTCACCATCCCTAGAGGCGTTTAAGAAATGTTTAGATGTTGGACTACAAGACACAGTTTAGTGGGGAAATACTGAGGTAGGTGGATGGTTGGAATGGATAATTCTGAAGGTCTTTTGCAACCTTGGTGATTCTGCAGTAACACCGCAAGCCCAGCTAACACAGAATTTTTGTCCAAAGGATAAGCCGCTCGTTTAAAGAAAGGCCTGCATTGCAGCTGCTGGCAAATTGCTGTTGTCCCATAGAGCTTTGCCAAATGCAGAAACACAGAAGTTCTCCGCATGGACCCTTAGAGCTGCTTGAGGTGAAACCAAGCTTTCTAACCCATGTACATACCATCCTTCACCCAGAAGCTGCTCCTCACTACATCCTGCCCCAAACCCACATCACCACCCTGCAGCTCCCTCAGCACATTACTGTTCCTCAGCAATAAGATCAAAAGAAACAAGTTTTTCTAGCTCTGCTCTTGTACCTGTAGTTACAGTTCCCAGGCACAGGCATTGCTGCAGACACAGTGGGAGAAACATTCCGGTTAATGGGAGGAATAACGATGCCTGCATTCTTGATGTAGTCCAAGTTGCTACCGGAATCTTTCAGGTTGGTTTGAGAGCATATTTTGAATGGGTTGATCACACTGTCACAGAGGGAGCTCAGGTCCAAAGATCGCTCTGCTTTCTCTCCATCAGCTCTAGAACACTTCACTTTGAGTATCTTTGCATCTCTGCTCTTTGGGTCAGTGTTGAAATCCTGTTTGGGAAGATAAGTGTCATATTTCTTTTACAGTTACATTTAAAAAATAACTTAGGCTTTGAATTTTTTCCTTCATGTGCAGCTCTAAGTCTGCACAACTCTGCAAGGATCTGACGGAGATGGAGCTGGTTTAAGTAGTGTGATAGAAAACCTGTCTTCCATTAAAGTTGTAAGGTGGAAACTTGTAGGGGATCCAGCACCCTCTGTAAATAAGTCATCCTGGAATGAGTTGGAAGTGATGGAGGAAGAACAGCTATATCATGTGTCACTTCTAAAGAAATAAGAACCAAGCCCAGTGTCACCTCAGTGTAACTGTGAAAGCTAGAGGCTTCTCATCTGGTTGAAATCAAAACATGCAGTTTTGGAGACAGAACTTCAACACAGGTGAGCAGCTGCACGGATCCATGTTTTGTTCGGTCAGTGTAACTTACATTTCTTAACTGGTTTTCCTTACAGTTCTCTATTTGTAAGTAACTGCATTGTCATATGCTTTATTGACAAAGAAGGCTCAAATACCCACCTGCAGACTGCCCAGCCAGGCACCAGAACAACTTGTAGCAGCCAGCAAGAGTCAGGAAAAAAACAAATAAACAAACAAACAAACCACAACTAACCTGTACACCAAGCATCTTTCGTTCTCCTACATCATCATTTTTATCCCTTCTGCTGATTTTTGATTTTTTTTGTAATTGATGGTCCCTGGCTTCTTTGTGAATCCTTAATTTAAGCTCCTGAGCAAATCTACTTAACATATCATAGTGGGGAAAGAAAAAAGAAAAGGCCTCTGTTAGTCTCAGTATCAGTGCTCAGCCCAGGCTGCTATAACCTTCCAAATAATGAAACAAACCATGTATTTTTCTGTAATGAAAATCTAACAAAGTAAAATAAAATCTTACGTTTGCACACTTTTGTTTTCACAGCATAAAGGTGGTTGTATCCCAGACTGACATAGATGCACACACTGAATACAGTGCAAGATAATACTACTCAACATGCTGTGAAATGAGGCACACACTGAATTAATGTCAAGACAATGTAACGTGGTAAACATGCTACTGCAGTGTGTTCCCATTTAACCGTTCCCTCCATTTTTGGGAAGGCTCAAACCAAACAAAGCTAAGACACTCAGCAAACCCAGCATGCAATTTTTAAGCTCAAGTGCTTAACGTCCAGTTTTGAGTAAGAAATGTACCGTTCACCTTTCAGCAAATCCATCCTTGTTGAAGAAGTCGCTCTGCAAGAGTTCAGCACAGGATGGTCTTTCATCTGGGTCAATCTGCAAGCACTTCTGTTAAACCAACAAACAGTAGAAGGCAGAAACGAAACAAAGCGTTTAGAATTTCCAGATGATGTCAAGAAAAAATAGCTGCAAAGCTCCCACATCTATAGCCTGCTACACGGAGATGGTCCCAAGACCCTTTTTCCACAAAAAATATGTTTAATATTTCCTGGCTACATCCACTCAAATCACTAATGCTCACCAAGATAGATTGCCTACCTGCCACACAGATAATACACCTCCCAGTAAACCACTCGTTTTCAATTCTATTTGTTTGGCTAAGGCTAAGTTAGAAGCTGGTTTTATCACAGGGCATTTCAAATATATTCAGGTGTCTTATAGGTTATTTTAGTTACCCAGCATATCACTGTTTCAGACTGTTATTTGAAAGCAGAGAAATTCTTCAGAATCAGTTACAAAGTTGTATGCTTTTTAGCTCCCATACAAGTGCATGTCTGGATGTCGTCTCATCTGCTTGCAGTGCTTCCACCAGAAGGTGGAGAGAAGGTTATCAGAAAACACTGTATTACACAGCTGTGCTAGCAAGGAAACAATAAGGGACCGCGTATTACCTACAGCATGCTACAAGTCCTCCTCAGAGGAAGTACAGCAGCCCCTGTGGAGCTGGAGATGATGAGCTCAATCTTCCCCATTACCCAGGAGAGTAGCTGTTCTCACCAATCTACCAACCTAACCCAAGCAATTGATAATTGCATGGGTAGTTGTTAAATCAGCCTAACAACACTTTCTACAGGCTGCAATCCATTCCCCAGGGCAAGTGACAACTATCAGCCAAAGGCACTAAATTCTAAGCAGAGCCTCTCACCTCTCCTAGGAACTTCCAAACTGATCTCTTACTTACCTTGGCTAAATCTAGCACTGAAGCAGAGAGCTTAGGATATCGTTTGTCCAGAGATTCAGCCTCTTTCACTTCAGGCAGCCTCATGCCAGCAAAGAGGGGATTTTTACAGAATAAATCTTGGTGTCTTGGAATTAAATTACCTGGAATCACACAACCAAAGCAACCAAATGGAAGAAATGCCATCCTGAGAATGTTTGAGAGGATGAAATGCTGAGTTAACAGAACTATAAGGGCTATAATCTGGGTCATTCTTTCCATTCAAGAATCATGAATGGACTGCATGGTCACAAAACTCTTAGCTCTCCCCCTTTGTAAAAGGCACAAAGAAATCATGCTCTCAGAAACATTTCAGCAGGCATCTTCCTTTGCACACCTTTCTCCCCTCATCAAGACTTACTCAACCTCTTCATTAGCAAATAGGCACTGAGAGTCTGACAGGCTGTTCTCACCCAGGCACTTGGTGATATGGTAGAGCTGGTCAATGTCTGAATCTCCAGGGAACAGGGGCTCTCCTGTGAGCATTTCTGTTACCAGACAGCCAATAGCCCACACATCCACAGCCCTGGAAAAAAAACATCCCGGATTAGCACTGCTTTATTTTTCATTCTCAGCTGAAGGGTGAGCTGGGCCAACATCCAGCAAGTTACAAGGCCCGAGGGCAGCTCTGACCATGAAAACATCAAGACAGCTGTTTTCCAAGCTTGCATACGCTCTGCTAAATACCAAGGATTGAGCTCTGGAAGAAGGCAAAAGTTTGAACAATCTGAAATTCGGTCCTAAACTCCAATGCTTTCAAAATTGTAATACATTAGAAAAATCTTGCCCTTTGGAAAATGCAAAACTTGTCTTCCTGCAGGCACCTGCTCTTCTGAAGCATTTACTAAAAACAGACTTTACGTAACACAGGACATTTATAAGCACACAGGGGTGTACAAACCTGTGAATGGCAGTTACATTTCTAATGTGGTTTTGCAGCACTAGAGATCCCAGTAAGAAAAACTCATGCATCACACCTCCTCCTTCCTGAAATATTTTTCTCACCATGTCTGGAGTGATTTCTCTGCCTCCAAGCTAGGACCAGCTGTTCAGGGGGGAAATAGCCTCCTCCAGTACTAGCACTGGCAACCAAAAAGCTCCTGTAAACAACAGACTGGGGATGCTGATGGCTCAGTCTTTCTTTCTGCTCTTCTGAGCCAGAAAAGCCTAGCACTGGCAGTAGTTAGCTCCACAGAGACAGAGAGAAGAGGAAGGCTCAAACCCTCGCAAATAATTAACGAAGGAATGATGAACAGCATTGCTTTAACCAGTTTAACAAGCACAAGTTCCTCAAAAACAGAGTACCCGCACAAACCACAAACCCTTCTGCAGCCTGGTCGGTCTCCTACCTGCCATATTTCGTGTCTCCCACCAGCAGCTCTGGAGCTCTGTACCATCGAGTTGCCACATAGTCTGTGTAAGCTTCCCCAGAAGCTGCCAGTGTGCGAGCAAAACCAAAATCACAGAGTTTTACCACTCCTGACTGGGAGACCAGTATGTTCTCTGGCTTAATATCCCGATGTATTATCTACACAGAGAAAAAGCAAGTCAAGTCATTTCCCCGCAGGAAACTGACCAGCCCACCAGGAATAGTACCTTTCTCACATTCAGGTAAAAAAATTAAATTTTTGTAGGCATGAAAAATACATCAAGTCTACATAATACAGCTATGTGCACATAGGCAAGGACAAAGTGCCAACCCAAGGGCACAGAAACTTCAGTTCTTGACAGGGGCGTTAATTTTATGTATTTCACTGCATGTATTTAACACAGATATTTTACAAATAGTTTATTAAACTTAAAAACTGGCCCTGATCACAAACTTTAAAAGCTGTAAGTGTTGCAAGGGCAACAAGCACATCCTTCAATTAAATGTGAAGAGTATTTTAGGAATACTTGAAAGACAGTTTCCCCAGTACAAAAAGAAATATATTATGGATCGTTACATGGTCATGACTAAAAGGCAAGCCATGTATTTACACAGACACTATCAGAACCAAGCTTTTGAAAGAGAAACCATTTCCCTTCCAGAAGAGAGTCGGTGAGGTGATTTTATTCCTTGGACTTGTGCATCCTCCCTCAGCAGAGCTCTCACAGCAGACACAGACAGACCAATGCATGAACCGGTACCAGGCTCTGACGTTTTGTATCAACCTCGGTCAGGCCCTTCCCTTCTGCTCTACTTCCATCTTCCAGTCAAAGGTTTATTTCTCCAAGTTCTACCGAGTGTCACGAATGCACACCCCTGCATCTATCCATTCGAGGTTAACTGCAGAGCTGATTTCTCAGGCATACTTACATTATGGCTGTGACAAAATGCTATTCCTCTCAAGATCTGAAATAAGTATTTCCGAACTCTGCTGTAGTCTAGTCCATTTGGAAATGCCTCAAGATCATCAAGCACCGTGTGATCCACAAATTCAAACACCAGATACCACCGTTTCTTCTTTTTATACACTTCCAGCAGGCTCACAAGGTTCTCATGCCTGAGTTGCTGTTACAAAACAGGAAATATCTTGTGAGAGCATGTAAGCATTTAACGGGTAAACTAAGACCAAATGCCTTTAGCTGCAGTCTAGCCAGTGATGAACACTCTTCTCATCCTAACACCCACCCACCATCATTTGTACTTAAAATTAGTTTACTGATCTTTCCATAACTCTTCCCTTTTTTTTTTTTTTTTTAAGTAACTTGGAAGATTTCCACCACCTCATATATGCATATACCTTTTTTTGGCCCACAGAAATAAAGTACCAGATAAGACATTTCACTTGCAAAAAGCGATAAACACAGCTTGCTCCTTTTGCACTGGACTGTATCTGTGTCTCAGCTTTCTTTACAAGATGTTCTCCTGAAGGTAACCACATATAACCCTGTGCTACGCTGCCACTTCTCTCAGAGCAGAGCACAGTGCAACTCTAGCTGCCCCCTCTGGATACATTTCAAAGCATCCAAAGGATTGCAGAATACAGCGGTCAACATTTTATTTTATAAAAGTCTCTCAATAACTCAGCACAAATTCATCTTTATCCCATTATTCCAAGAAGTTTTGCTCTTCTCTTTTACTTTCTTATCTAGCTCCTTGTTTCTACAATCTCTTACATTCTCATTTCAGCGAAAAACAAAAGCAGCTGCCTGTTCATCACCACTCTAAACCTCTTTACCTTAATTTTTCTAAGAGAGCTATTCAAAGGCTTTTCTCTTCATTTCCCACAAAACCCACAGCATTTCTGTCGGCACTGTCAGCTTGTGC
Source organism: Perdix hodgsoniae (assembly GCA_035772895.1). Taxonomy (NCBI): domain Eukaryota; kingdom Metazoa; phylum Chordata; class Aves; order Galliformes; family Phasianidae; genus Perdix; species Perdix hodgsoniae. Next base: position 41,334,938 of record JAPSGF010000002.1, read on the forward strand.
ACATTACAGCAGCATGTGCCAGAATACAAGTACACTGAATGGATAAAAGAAAAGTTTAGCATTCCTCAAGCACTCAGTTAACAATTAAAGATCTATTAAACTGTGTCTAGGGGATTCTGAGTAAAAAACAAGCCAAGGATTCGAAGATTTTACTTTAAAAGAATTTTTAGGAATGCATGTATATTGTTATGCAGGAGGGAAAGATGGAAATGAGAAAAAGATTCTAAAAAGAAAATAAAGCAGCTCTGTTTTCCGGTTGTTTTGTTATCTCATTTTGACCAGGCCAAATTCCATCTCCAGTCTCTTACACAATTGTAACACCAAAACAGCTCCCACTACAATATGGAGTTATTTATCAGCTTGGAGCCTAGCAAGGAAATACCACTGCCACAGGAGGCTGCCTGAAGGCAGAAGTATACCTCAGGGAGTGTGTCCAAACAAGACACAATAAGACTGCAGAGCATGGGGACTGGTATGGTAAGTGTTCTGCCGGCAGAGACGTGAGCCAGACTGCAGCAGAGAGCTGGTGGGCAGAAGGCTCAGAGACTCCGATTTCTCAGGTTTGGAGAATGAAGATGATCAGCTAGAAATCTGAGAGAAAGACACAGTATTTTCTTAGCTTTTTGGACTGAACAACACCAGAATTTGCTCATTACAGTTCATACCTCACAGTGTGGTACCTCTACCCGAGTGAGCTTCCAGCTGCCCAAACACCAGAATGGAGAGGAAAAATGAAAAAAGAGGGTTCACAAAGAACACACAAGTAAAGTAGCTACAACAAGATTGAATCCGTAGGTAGCCATCCTTGCTGTGTGAGGCCATTTGTTGAGCTAAACGTGAAAACGTTCCCCTTGCTAGATTTCCATTTACCTCAGAGAACAAGTTAATTTCCAACCCACCTGGGAGGTGGTACGTGCTCTGACTCAGTAACTAAGCAAGGCTTGCCAGCAGATCATGTATAATCCAGGCACACGCAGACTGGCTTTAAATATACAGAATACAGTCTGACAGACTTGGTTAGAACTGCTTGTGGAAGCCAATTGCAGGGGAGGAGGCACACACTGCCACCCCACCAGCTGGGGAAAGGCCAGAAACACCCCAACTACGCTCTCCTTTGCTTCTTCAAGAGACAGATCAACACCTAAAGCTTTCACGTGTGCCCATGGACAGACACATGTGCACAGAGGCAGGTACACTCTGCACACAACACTTTAAGACACCAAGGAATCTAACAGCTCTGTATGGCAGCACTGTACGTATCACCACGGGAGCTCAAGGAAGAAGAAAAATGCTGCTGCTACTGCTAGAGATGACAGTGGAGAATACAAGGCTGAAAGGAGTCAAAAAAGCAAGTAGAAGTATGGATGTGTGTCTAGCACAGAATCCAAATCTGCACCATTATTTCATGAAGAAGCTCATTAAAAAAACAAGGCAAAAAAATCTTGCAGTGAAGCAACAGGAAGATGCAAAAGTCTCCTATAAAAAACAGAGCTGAGAGAGGGAGCAGGGAGACCACTTCACAAAGCACTGAAGAGAGCACACACAGAAGCCTCGTCTCTGCTTGAAGCTCCCAGATATTTTTCCAGAGCAGCTTCAGCCTGCAAAGAACCCTTAATGAACTAACCCACACAATAGACTGCACAACCTGCTGCCATGTAGTGCCACTGACAAGAAGCCAGCAGGCAGAAGCATGACTGGACATGTAGGTGAGCACAGAACACCCACAGCTGATGACAGACAAATCGCACACTCCCAGCAGGAGCCATAATGCCAGCTGGCTGCAGCCTAACCACTGACCCATAAGCTTCAGTGAGCGTGGAGTTCACCCTCCCCAGCCACTTGCAGGTAGTTCAAGCCTCCCGTGAAAGCGCCATAGAAAACCAGCATATCGCTATTAACAAATGGTGCTGAGATCCAGTCTGCTTAGGCCCCCTGTCAACCAGTCAGGTCACCACTTACCTGCAGGTTTTATAAACTCAACAGCAGCAAGGTGCTGCCTGTGGTGCACAAGGCAGAGACCCCACCAGGAGCCAATGGAGACCTTGTAGCTCATTACCTCGTGCCTTTACCCGCTGAATCTGGGGCACGTAAATGTACTTCTAACCAAGCTGGGCCAGCAGCACTTAGCCAGAGGGACAGCAGCTGTGCAAGGCTGAGCTATGGGCTAAGGGAACCTACCACAGCTTGGCTGCCTGTGGGAACACAGACGGGAACGGATCAAGCCTCCCTTGGTTTGGGCTTTGTTATTCGTGCCGACGTACAGCGTAACCCTTTTAAAACAGCTTTCAAAACCGACCCAGCGTTCACGCTCGCCCTGCACCTTCCCCTAAGCACCGCACTGTGACGGACACCGCAGCAGTCTCAGCAGGCAGCGCTCTCCCCAGAGCCTGCCGGTCGCTACGGGGAGGTTCGAAGCACCACCATCACACCGACACTCGGATCACAGACGCGCGGCCGGACGTTCTGCCAGGGGGAGACGTTTGCCTCCTCGATTCGGGATTCAGTCATTACAGCGAACGCTGACACAAAGCGGCCCCAGACGGATCCGCCCCACCCGACCGAAGCGCAGCCTCCCGTCGGCGGCCCGCTCACCTTCAGCAGCTTGATCTCCCGCACGGCGATCTTCCTCACCGCCGCGTTGTCCTCGCTCTCCAGGAACTTTTTGACAGCCACCACCTGCCCGCTCTCCTTATTCCTGCACCTGCTCACCACCCCGTAGCTGCCCTCCCCGATGAGACCCAGCACCTGGTACTTCTCCATCACCTGCGGGAGGAGCTCGACCGGAGGGCGACGAGCCCGGGCCGAAGGGCCACCGTCACCGGGGCAACGGCCGCCACCCGCCGCAACGCCCGCGGGCGGAGACGAGCGCCCGGCCGCGGGGTCGGGGCTGCTCCGGGTGCCCGCCCCGGGGCGGGGACTCCCGTGCCCGGCCCCGCCTCACCGCTCCGGCGGAGGCACCGTTGGCCGGCTGCGGAAAGCTGGTTTTGCTCCGGACACGCGGCTGGTGCACGCGTAGTGCCGACAACTGGGGAAAGGTTGTACGCAGAACGGCGTGGGACGGAAGGCACCTTCAAGCGCATCCAGCTGCAACCGCCTGCCACGGGCAGGGTTGCCGCCCGCTCGAGCGGGTTGCCCAGGATCCCGTCCAGCCTGGCTTTGAGTGCCTCCAGGAGTGGGGCACCACAGTCTCCGTAGGGGGCTTTGCCGCTGCCTCACTGCCCTCCGAGTTAAATAACCTCCTCCTAACGTCCATCCTAAATTCCCCCTCTCAGCTTGAAGCCATTCCCCCTTCCCTGGCTTTACCTCTTCTTGAGACAAAGGTAGGAAACAATGGTCTTGTTCTTCTCTGCTTTTCATCTGACTTTTTAATGTCCTCAAAGCCACGGTGAGAGCTCAGATACACACACATCTTCCAGTGTCAGATGGTGCTTTGGTGCTTCGAAAAAGCTAAGGCAACAACAACAACAACGACAAAAAAGCCCTTTTCACGCGTAAAACATTTCAACTATTTACCCTATCAAGTGAAGCGTTTCCTGATGTGCTTCGCAAGAGTATTTGACCTTGTCACGTCCTGCATTAGAAGTTAACCTTCAACTGGATAATGATTCTTGAGATTAGCATCTCTTTACCATCCCCAAAGAAGAGTGGGGGGAGGGACAGGAGATACCTAAGTGGCATTTGACATAAAGTAACAAAGACAAAACATAACAAGCAGTGACAACTTTTCCTGCAGTTTTTTTTCCCCCTCCCCTGGTGTCTGAATTTCTAGGGTCACTTTTAATTTAATGTTCCTGTCACGTTATCTGTAGAGATGCACATAGTATCTCTACTGCAGTTTGAAGAAGCTGCCTCCCAGAAAAGCAGGACCACTATTCAAGATGCCCAGTATTTCTTATTCCCTCCCATCTATTTATTGATATGAAGCATGTCAAATGCGTGCCTATGTATGATTTCCTGTTGCTTTTTTTTGAAGAACCTTTCCCTCTGCTGACAGCAGCAATAGTGAGGAGCAGGATGAGGTTTGTCACAAGGGGGCGTCCCATGAGCCTGTTGCATGGGGTGCGATCTGTAAGCTGGAACACAAATCAGCCTTTCCCTAAGTGCCTGCATATTTATGCATGTCCATTTACTTACATTTCCCCTATTAATGGTAGATGATTTACAGAGCACAGAGAAGAGATGGCTCCCAGCAGGCTGTTTATGAGCTGCGTGACCTTGGTTTTTTAAGGGTTGTATATGAGCAGCAAAGGTTTCCACTACTTGCAATGGCAGTTCAGCATGTGAATCAAGGTGAGATACAGTTGCAAGCAGGCTGCACAGGAGATAATTTCCAAGTTATCCTCAGGTAAACTTTGTAGCAGTAGAGGGGAAAAATACCTTCCGTTGACATGAGTGGTGCCAAACATCTGAACTCTTCAATCTGTCCAAGCCTCATAAGAAAAAAAAATGGTATCAGGACTGGCAATCACGAGTGAGGGGCTGTCTCACAAATGCTCTGCGGAGATAACCCAGTCAGGCAGGGAAGCAGGTTTGACACAGAACACGGTGAGCCTTGAAAGGGAGACTACCAGAATGAAGGTCACCTGAAGAACCAGGGAGCAGTACTGGGAGAGAGAGAAACTCCACAGCCTCTGCAGCTTTGCTGCCTGCAAACTTTAACTCTGCAATACAAGTTGTACTGACCCCAGCCAAATACCTCCCGTGCGGCCAAGTGGTGAGAAGGGCAAACACAAGTGACGTGAATTCAAGTTTCCTGTTGCTGCAAGGGCAGCCGCCAGCTGGGGAATCATCCAGTCAGTTCCAGTCACTCCTGCCAGCCACACACACAGCCCCCGCTCAGTCATAACAAGGACATCCTTACGGGATGATTTCTGGTCATCCTCTTCTCCAAGCACCAAGGTTTCACTGAACGGTTTCCACAGAAGAGTAATTCTGCTGACTCAGAGCCAGAAAACAGAGCTGCTGGGACACCTTAGCAGCTGGCTGACTTCCCTCCCCCAGGGTATGATACTAAATGCCCTCTATTTAGCAAACCATTCAGCATTTGGCCCACACAAACCGCAAATGATACCTTCTTACCTGAAGGCAATAAAAGCATTTTACCTCCCTTCATGCAACAAGACTGTTACATTAAAAGCCTCTTCAATTTTAAACATAGCGATTAACTTCTGTTGGCCCGATCAGCAAGCTCAGAGATACTGTCTGCTTCAGGTACTCTTTCCAATCCATGAAGGAACTAACAGTAGCCATTCCTCCAAACAAAAAAAAAAAGCACCTTGGACTTGCACAGAACAGTCATGTTATCTAAAATCAGAGCAACACCAAGTACCCTCTGAAGACAGAACTTTATCGAAACCCCAAACTTTGCACACCCCAAATTGTACTTCGCTGAAATGGCCTTTTACAAACCAACAAACCAAAACTGAATGCTTAAGGGTTCCACTTCTGACTAAGGGTACTTTTTCCCGCTGATCTGTTTGCAGAAAGCTTCTCTTCTGGATACCGCTAAGGAGCAGGAGGCAGCGAAGCTTCTACAGCAGTCCCTCAGTTCTGCAGTTTAACACTGTTCAGGTTTCCTGAGGGATCAGGGACTGCTCACCAATCCTCCCACTAAAAACTATTCCTTCTCTACAGCTGTCGTCTCTATCGCTCTTGGACAGCCCAAGTTCCTTTCTTTAGCTGCTGAACTGGAACAATTCCCACTGACTGGCTGCAAAAGCTTGCTTGATGCTGACATGGGGATAAGATGGGAACAGGTAGAACACTACTACACAAGAACAAATGCAGCAAATACTGTCCTTCCAGATCTACTTTATAAAAGCTATTGTTCTGCTGCCCCGTTTCAACTAATTAAATGCACTGCACTCATGCTCCTTTGGAAAACTTCAGTATTATGTTTCTGCGCCACCTCCTTCTCTATTCTTTTATTCCTTTAATTAAAAAAAAAAAAAATCAGATTGCAAGCAGTCATGCTCTGAAGCTGAAGGTACTCCCAGCACCTTTTCTTTTCTTGAGTCAGCCCAAAATAGGGATCTCGAGGGATCTAGTCCCCTTAATTCATTTGATTCCCAGACTTAATACATAGTACTGCTTCACCCTGGTATAAGTCATTCTGTTCTTGGTACCTCTCAATTACTGCCCCAATCACCTTCCTCCTACCTACTGTGCTACATCCTGTGTGCTTGGTCCTGAGACTCCCAGCATTTGTGTAGAATGTGAATAATCCTGCTACGTTTTTTTCCCCCTCCTCCTCCCACAGCAATACCAGAGTTGTGCAACAGTGTCACTGCACACAATGTCAACCAGCCTCCTGGTACCTCTGAGATCATCCAGATAAGATACAGAAAATAGTTAGTTTTAAGGTCTTTAGTCCACATTTTTATTTCTCCACTTCACAGCCAGTAGTGCACTTGTAAAACCTCTCACAATTTGTCAAGAAAAAAAATCTTCTCCCTGTCTGCTTCATCCTGTCAGATGGGGATGTGCTGTGTCAGGCTCAGCACATGGGAAAGGTGCCTCAGCAAGAAATGTCAGACAAGGAGCTGTCCCAAGCTCATGAGCTGCTGCATGCTAAGCCATTTGGCTTTGAAGTAACCAGCTGTGCTGCTTGCACTCCCTTGCCGTGCTGTAATGTTGCCTTTGAAGGATGGGAGCAACCCCAAAATACCAACCAGGCAAATCCTGCTCCTATCTGAAATGCAGTGCCTAAAGCCCTCCCAGTCTTTCCTCGGTAAAACGAGGCTGGCTAGACTTGTTAACATCACACCGCCCCATCTCAAAGCTTTCCTTTTCAAAGGAGGAGCCGTCTACTCACGGGTTCATTGATTCTCAGCCCAGCAGGAATGTTTGCTCAGGCACGGACAAGCCACACCTCTGATGACTGTAACAGGCAGAGCTCTCTCTGTTTTGATAGTCTATCAGCTGGGTTTATCAAGGTATATAAACAAAAACTCCCCTATACAGAACTTCCCCCACTTCTGGCCAGCTGTCCTGCAGAATATGCGGGGGCTGTGTCTGAGCTGAGCTCACCTGTTATTTCAAGAAATTTTAATAGCAGGTTTTAAGCTACTTATTTACTTTTTTAGTCCGTGCAGGAAGTCTGAGCTTAAAAAAAAAAAAAAAAAAAAAGAAGTATAATTACCCTGGCACGCCTGCATTCCTGCTCCAAGCTCAGGAGGGAAGGGAGTCTTTCTTGTCAGTGCAGGCACATTCAAGCCAGGAAGAGAACCGGATCCCTGGAGATCATTGCCACCAACGTGTGTAACTGAAACCCACAGCCATGCTGAAGCAGATATTATCGGAGATGTACATCGATCCTGACCTGCTAGCAGAACTCAGCGAGGAGCAGAAGCAGATCCTCTTCTACAAGATGAGGCAGGAGCAGATCAGACGGTGGAAAGAAAGAGAAGCTGCTGCAGACAAGGTTTCAACAAAGAAGCCACTGCCAAAAAAAGGTAAGAGCTTCCTGCTCTGAGCCAGATCCAACCAAGTCTGCTGCACCCTAGAAATGGGAAGTAATATGTCCCCAGAGCAATTTCTCCTCCCCAGGACACATCATAATTGCATTTCCAAACTGTAATTAAGCCCACCTCTGATGGGGTAGTTTTGGCACAATGGTTTTATTCTCTGGCTCTGATGTTCTTTCCTCAGTCAAGTTTCTAAAATCCCCTTCCTGAGAAGACACGGTTTACTTGCTCCCCAGAGCAAGAGACTCATCTCATCCCCCACTCATTGGGTGTCTCTGAATATCTATAAAATAACCTTGGACTTGAACACCTCTCCTAGGGTGTCAGCAATATACAGGAGTTTGGTGAATGCTTTTACACAGGCTGAGGCACCAGATTGGTACCTTTAGACCTGAAGTCCCCTCGTCTTTGTTAGGATTACATAGCATGCTCTCTTCTAGGACTGCAGCACTGTTCTCTCAGCTCTTTCCCACCTGCTCTGTTTGCTGATAGCTCACTCCTCACCAGCCTCTGTACCAGGGGGTTGGGGAGGGCAGTGGCAAGGAAGTGGATAAAGAAAAGAAATAGTGACATCCCTTGCCTCTAAAATCAGAAATGTCTCCTTCACTGACCTGGCTGCAGTGTCATGAAATGAAAAGGGAGGTGCATCCTGTGTCCCAACTGATCTTTTCCCATGTACTGCCTGCTTTTGGAAGGGTAGTACCAACGGCAGCAGCCAAGGGATACAGATCTTGCAGACAGCTGCTGAGCAAGCTCTTTTCAAAAAAGCCACTTCTTTTCCAGCCAGCACAAAGTCTGTACAATGGAAGCTAGGCGCTGACAACGATGTCTGGGTGTGGGTGATGGGTGAGCATCCTTCAGATAAATCGTATGCAGCCATCTGTGAAGAGATCCAGGCACAAAGGGCAAAGCGGTTAGCGAATGAGCAAGGCAAGGAGACCAGGTAAGCACCCTTCACTTGGAGGACTTGGGGGATGGACAAGGAGGAAAAGACATTACTAGAAAGTGGAGGCTGGGCTCTTCTCTGGGGACTCTCTCCTCTGCTCTGTACATTTTTCTCCTCACAAGGAAGCAAGCAGACAAGTCCAGCATTGCCACAGAGAGAAACACTAATCTCTTTGTGAAACCTCTTTTCTTTCCTTTGATATAAACCCTGGGGTTGGGTTGGGCGCGGTCGTCACTGTCGCACTCCCCTTGTAGATTAAGGGCACAGGCTTTCTGCACATAATACCAGCAGACACCAACTCCAGCTTGGGGCCTGCCCCAGCTCCTCGGTCTCCCAGGATATCCCTGCTGTGCAGTAACTTCAGCGTATCACAGGAAATGCTAACTGTTTCTGCAGCAGGCCACGTGTTTGGATTGCACTGATTCACCAACAGGTGCCTGCCTGCCTACAGCAGGCCAACAGTTACTCACAATGAGTAATTAATTTAATTATTCCATCTACCTGATTTGGAGATATGACAGCTGCATGCAGGCACACTGCTCCATCACAGCACTACTTTGCTCATGTGTAATTTCCTGTGAGATGTTTAGAGAGCAGAGAGTCACTCCATGGTATTCCTAAGAACTGTCCCTTGTGTTTCAGAGAGATAGACTGTGCTGTAACACAGTCTCTGCAACCACAGCCAGAAGTCCTGGGTGAGACAGAAGTACAGGGAAACAATAAAAATGCTGTAGAAGAACAGAAAGAAGAGGCGAGAAAAAACACTGCTGGTACAATTGGGAAAAACCAGGAGCTCAAAAAGGTAGTTTTCCCCTTTTTTCATACTAATCATAATCATTTGCTTTGAGATCTCGGAAGTGCAGCAAATCCTGGTTGCTATAAATAGAAATCTGAGAGAAAAGCCAGCTGACTATTAAGGTTTTTATTCTGTACTTTCAAGACAAGCCATACTGCTACATCCTTCCTTAGGACTTAGAAGGTCTAAACACTATTGTTAGCTGGGACAGATCTGCTCTCCACCACTAGTTACTCTCAATTCCTTTGCTTCCCTTCTCCCTAAAGTGAGAGTCACAGTAATTTCTTCCCTGCTCTGTGTCAGTTTGGACTGCTTTTCAGACAAGATCAGGGTGTCCATCCCAGGATGGCCCTCAGATAAATCATCTATTTTTACAGAAGATGAGATGAATGTAGTTCTACCAGTATTCTCTAACATACAAAGTTCCCTCTTTTGTTGTCTTTTTTTGTTTGTTTTGTAGAAAAGATTATAGTTTATAAACTTGACAGCATAGGACAATTCCAATACATTATCTACAGTGACAGCATCTCATTTTTACTGAGGTGTTTCATTACAGAAATATTTTTCTTCAGTAATAAATATATTTGTACTACTTAGCTATAAAAGCCATTTACAGAGAACTGAGATTAAAAACAAATTAAATCAGCTACCAACGCAATCAAAGTTGAACAGAAAAGTCCTGCCAATTCAATGGGAGAAGACCAATCTCATTCTGTGAGTTTTCATTCCACCTTTCACTACTTCTAAGAGCATATATTCCTCTGTTGCACAGCCATGCTATATTTCAGCATAAAAGCATTGTAACTGAAAGCTGGGTTTGGGCCAAATGCCTCTCCCACTGCTGTCAATATACTGAAGGGAATTTGGTGGCTGAGTGGCTGTCTCCTTTATCAGATGGTTCTGAATCATACAACATTTTTCTCAGCACTGTTTGCTGAAGTTGAGCAACTATGTGGGAGATCCTTTTTCCCCCTCCCTTTTTTAAAGAAAACTATTAGTCAAAATTAACAAAAAAAAACCAACCCAACACCAAATCAGCCAATTAAAATCCCACTACCAAAAATATAAAACCCTTTCAAACTTTTGCAAATGGAAAGAAAGGCTTTTTCCATATTTTACTTTCTGTTTTCTGTCCCTGTATTATAAGTAAGTAATTTTCCCAGATTTCTGATGTTTTTGCTAGTCAAAGTGAAGATACAGACTGCAGACCGAAGTGTTGCATTTTGTAAGTGTGGAGAGGAAGGGGAGCTTTCTCTCACCTGCCGTGTTACATTGCTTTTTCTGTACCTGAGGGCTCTGAGCATTGTGCTTTGCTGCAGGGGCTATGGGGGTTGATCTAAACTGCTTCACTCAAGTTTTAAGTTCTTAGTTCTTTGTTTAGGAAATGGAAATGAGAAACCCAGGTTGATACTAAATATTAGCCCAACAGGTGATGGAGAAAGCAAAACATGTCCTTGGTAAGCAGTGTAGTACAGCTAGCTTATTACTCATTGCACTGTGGGAGGCAGTCTGGGTCAAACAGGGAGGTGAGTGGGTGTTTGCTCAAAGACAAGCCTCATCTTTTCCTAAAAGACTGGTCTCAGCTGCTAGCATAGCCAGACTGGTTTTAGGAAAGAGAAAACACGAGACACAGCTAGTTGGATCAGTCTGACAAGCAGTGGTTTACAGTAGTCAGCCACAGCAGCAATTGAGCAAAGGCAGGTAAAGCTCTGGGTGGCAGGGTCTGCTAGGGCTTGATTTACAGAGAGAGAAAGAAGGGAAGATGTCTGCTCCCTGGGACCACTTGAGAGTGTCACTCAGCAAATATAGGCAGACTTGGGAGGATTCCTGACACCCCTGACTCTTTCTCCTGTGGCACATTAGATTTAACATGATGAGAACTACTTTTGTCTGAGAAGACTGGCAAAATTTGTTGACATAGAAGTCACATTACTCCTTCTGCACTGAACTCCCATAATCCAGCCTCTTGCACATGTGGGAGATTAGACTGAGCTGTACCTCGAGTCCTGGGCACAAACAAGATTCACTCTGGGAATGCTTTGCTGGTGCTTATCTCCAAGGGTAAAGCATTCCCAAGAGTCTTGTGCTCTACCTGTGGGGAAAATGAAAAGGAGAGAGTAGCTGCTGCTTGGCATCAGCTTTGGAAATGCAAAATGTTCCTGCCTGCCTTACTGGACTTGCCAGAGAAATCCGTGAGAAAAGAGCAGTCTGCAAAGCACTAAGCATGGCACTTACACACTAAGAGCATTCCAGGCTATGGCAGCCCAGCACTGCTACATGGTACCCACAATCTATACCCGCAATCATCCATGTTTTTGTCAAAGGCACATTCCAAAAAAGAGTAAAGGTCCAAATTCTGCCTTTATTTCTCACTGCTCTTTTCCTCTGCCCAGAGGGAAGCCCGGGATGTTCACCAGATGCTGGCAGACTGCCAGATGAGGAAGGGTGGCTTCTCGCAGGTAAGTTGCAACCTAGGATGTTTCTGACTTTGTGTCAGATCCAAACATTATCTTTAAGTCCCAGTCAGCCTGAGACTCATCTGAACCAAGGAAGCTCACCTCTTGGCCCAGTTCTGCCCAGTACTGCTGTGCTCTTCTAGTATGGTGTTAGAACAAAGCAGGCCAGCCTGGCAGACTGGGGAATAGCATGGGAAGACGTTACAGATTATTTCTGTTTTGCCCTTCTTTTCCTTTCATAACCTACAGTAAAGGAAGAAGCTCTGCATGTTGAAATCAAAGGGATTCACAACCGAGAATGGAGTGCCCAGTTTTTCAAAACTAGCTGAAAAGCAGGGCTAAAGCTAGCTTGGAACAAAGCACTGAACATACCATTTCTTTCACAGATGAAGGGAGGACACAGGAGAAATTCAGAAGAGACTACTGTCCCGCTGAAGGCAATACCACAAAGCCGCAAATGCTCAGAGAGTCAGAAGGTGTTGCAGAAACCTGATGAGAACGAGCCCGAATGGCAAGAATCCTGTAAGATCCTAGGATGACCTTTACCTATAGGGCTTGAGAAATCTTAGGGCTCTGCATGGTCACCTCAGTGACCCTTGCAAAACTGGAACTCAGTGTTTTTCAGATAGTAGGTGGAGAGTACTGCCAAAAAATACACAGCTGCATTATCAGAAATTTTTCTCAGTCTACATAGCATTGAAATTAGAGCTGGGCAGTGAAATGGCAAATTTATGCTACAGAAAATTCTCCCCTTGTAAATGTTTCCTGTTTTCAGTCTTTTCTATATTTTGATTAAAGAGCTCTTCTTTTTAATTGAACGCTGATAGATTTAAATAATAATCATCTGTGTCAAGCAGAATGAGTCCTGCTGGCATTTGACAGCCCTCAGATATCATATGAAAATAACACGTAGAACTTACACGAGTGTAGCCACGGAATTCATTTTTAACTAGAAGCAGACCTTTGGCAGAAATTTGCAGTAAGCACTGCTCATGTGGGCAAGAATAATAGGTAGTGAGGATGAACTAAAGAGAATAATTTAAAAAGCACTCAGTTCATAGCAGACTCCTTTTGCTGCATGAAAGGAAACTTTCCAAACTTCAGAAATCAGTGGGAAGGGCTTTTGCTACTCAGTAAAATTCAGTACTGTACAGAAGATGAGCACAAGGCCAGGGTAAGGCTCCTTGCACAACAGAAGTGTATTTTGGAGAGGTAAGCTGATTTGAGACGTTGGAAATAATACAAAACATGAAAGACATTGCATGAAACATGAAAGGCCACTCCAAATCTCCCTGCTTCCTACTCTCCCTTCCTTGAGGTTGGACTTGATCTTGAAGCTCTTTTCCAGGCTAAGCAATTCTATGATTCCCTGCAAGGCACAGTCCTCTCATCTGCTTCCCTTTCAACAACAACAACAAAAAAAATCTCACTGATCCAGAGCCCTGCTGCTCTTTCTAACATAAAGCATCCAAACAAGAGGATCAAAAATGACAAAACAGTAGGAGACTTACAATAACATCTACCACTGCTGCCAAGCATGTCCCAAACCCCCTACTTAAGTTACTACGATGACTACATTTCCTTCTAGGATCTCATAGTAACCATATAACTCAAATGTGATTTTTCAGCATTACCTGAGTAAACAAGATATTCAACTTCATCCTTTTGAGGGAATCTTGCTGTGCAGCTTTTTCAAAGACTGGAAAAAAAGGGTCTCAAGCTTAGTACGCAGAAAATATGGATAAATACCCTGACACTCTGCTTGCCTTTGTTTCCATCCAGGTTCAAGTTCTTCTCCTTACATCTTTCTTTCCTGGAGAGAAGAAAAATTGAAGGCAAACTTAATGCTTTTTTTTCCTAGTTTCTCCCCTACTGTTCAGTAGATGGCAATGCTGTACTACCATTTGTCTTCAGGCTAGGCTTTTGTTCTTCTAATTAAAAAAATGGATTTGATTACAAAAGCACAGGAAGTACTAGCCTAACTCAGGCTGAAGAGCTGGTTACTCAGCAAAAACAAACAAAATAAAACCCAGCCAAGTTCTCTACTCCACAGAAGTTACAGCAACACTCCCTTCCCTTTCTCAAATCCATCAAGGATTCATTTATGGTCATTTCAGCAGTTTTTCTGCCTCCCCAGTCTGCTGGAAATAGAAACAAAAGTTTTTGTTCATGTATTGCTGTGGCTTTTCCAACATTATTTCACCACGTGCACAATAAGATCTCTTTTACTCCTGATCCTTATCAAAATTAGAAGGATTGCGGCAAAATCCCTGTCTCAGGGCACAAATTAAATTGAAAGGCTGAAGGGCCACTTGCTTCTCCCCCCTTTTTTCTCCCACCCTCTCCAGCCTTTCAAGAAAGACATAATGGTACCATTTGAAATTAAGTGGGGATTTTAATTTGACAAAGTAGTTGTGTTTTTCTCCCCCCCCCCATTTCATTCATATATAGGTCAGCTGAAAACATTTTCTTGTCTTATTAACTGTTCCTTCTCGCTCGGGTCTCTGCTCACACAAAAAGTACAACAGAAATTTATGCCTGAACCAAGAGTTGCATGAAACAAAACCAAGTCACTTCTAAGCACAAAGATAGAATTCAGATTTTCATCTGTTGAAGGAAATAAGAACTGGGCTCTTTTAAATAGTAGATGCCCAAAGGTGGTGAGAGAGAGGTGACAAATGTTCTCAGAGGTAAGTGCATCTTTCATACAGTGGCCAGAGTAGCTGAGCCACTCAAGGCTTGCAAGGAAGATAAGCGACTTCCAATACGTGCAACCTAAGATGCCTGTTAGACAGTAGAGGAGAAGTACTTTAGTTCCACAGCTCCCTTCCTCCATAGTAACTCCATTTGTGCCTAGTGCTGGGACACAGAGAGGTCCTAAAAGCTCTGAAATGCGTTATTCCTCAGCTCCAGCAAGCAGAGAGATAGCTAAGCAGCAGCAAGCTTAAAACTTGCCTGCTTGTTTGCTCCTGTATGACTGCATTTCTGTTCCAGTGCGGAAATCCAAGGCAGCAGATGAGAAGAGACGCTCTCTTGCACGGCAGGCCAGAGACGACTACAGGAGGCTCTCACTGCAGGGAGCCCACAGAGGGAAGCAGGCAGACATAACCAAGAATGCCACAGCAGGAGATCGGCGACCGCTCCAATACCCTCCTCTCCCACCCAAGCCTAAACTTCCACCTCCTGTGATGGCGAATGGCAGAACAGCTAGGTGAGAAAAATGTGCACTGTTGAAGGGAGGGCAAAGGGGGTGAGATTCTTCTGTTCTGGCAAGGGCTGGTAGAGATGGGGAATGCCTGCTCTCCTCGTGTAGAGGAAACACTCCAAAGAGAAAAATAAGAAGGCTAAACTATATTCCAGCGTAGGGTATGAAGATTATGACAGAGCTGTTAATTAGTGATAAGGTATATTTGTTCACTCCTGGAGATCAACCATCAGACTGGGATTCTCACTGATATTACTGTTCACTAAAATAAACTCCCATACCAAAAATGACATTTCAATGACATCACTGCGGCAGTTCCTAACACACTGAACAAAAAGCAATTCTTGCCAGGATCCAAAACTGTCATTTCAATTTGATACACAAATCACTGTCTTCTGTAACAGGAAAGAGGCAATCCAGAGGACAATCTCCAATTCAGCTGAAGAAAGCATCATCAAGTGGTTCAAAGAGGAGCAGTTCCCCCTTCGAGCTGGTTATCAGAAAACCACAGACACAATAGCACCCTGGTTTCATGGTGAGTCCTGAGCACATTGGCCCCAACCCAACCTTTTCAGGAGTTGTTTCTACTAGCAGGGCTGCGATAACAGACTGATCCCAGGAACTTTTCTGAAGACAGCTAGTTACATTTTCAATTTTTAAATACGTACTATAGTTTGAATTTCTCTAATTATGACAAAGATCAAGCTAAACTCTTAAGAGTGAAAGGCAGATCTCCTCACTTCTCATAGCTAGCTGTAACAAGCCAAATATGCTGGATGTAGAACAGTTAGCACAGAGTACAGCTAGCATGACACCATGGTCTGCTACCAGCAATGGCAATACCTTCCTTGACCTGGCTGGAAGAAGACATGCAGGGGATAAAAATATTGTGAACTAGTTTTAGAATGGTAAAGAGGGTTTCTTGGGAGAATTACTCTATCTGCTCCTGAAAAAATGCTTTTCTCGCTTCAGTTCTGTGCTGTGGCTTTGAACAGGTATCCTAACCTCAAGGAAAGCAGAGGAGCTTCTGAGTAAAACAGTGCCGGGGAGTTTTTTGGTCCGTGTCAGTGAGAAAATCAAAGGCTACGTGCTCTCCTATCGGTCAGCAGAGGGATGTAAGCACTTCCTTATTGACGCCTCCAGTGATTCCTACAGCTTCCTTGGAGTGGACCAGCTACAACATTCAACACTGGCTGACCTTGTTGACTACCACAAGGTGAAGGTCTAGCAATACATAAAAATTAGTTAATGAGTGCATTTGCCTCAGGGCACTTCAAAATAAGAAGGATCAGATTCAGTTGTTATTATGTGGTTAACCAGTCCCATTTTAGCTTCTACTAGGTATTCTATGTGACGTTCCAGAAGGGTATGTGAGCCCAGTGGGGACAACCAAATACATCTCAGATGTCTTAGACTTGAATTGCTCCCCCTCAAGTGGGCAGAACACCTTGTACAGGGCTCAAGTTACTACATGTTATTTAGCAGAACTGCTGATAAGGCAATAGGTGACACCATTCAGACTTATGATTTTCTCTGTGGTTGTGGAGTCCCAGCAATTTCAATAAATAGAAAATAGTTCGCCTCCAGCTTTATAAAGACAGAGAACAAGGTATATTTATAATTTCAAAGCAGGCAAGGTATGATATGGAGCAAAGGTAGCAAATAACAGAAGGGAAGGAAGAAGGCTGGCAGGTCCCTATGACAATAACACCAAGTGTTTGCTAGCACTGACTGCAGTTGCATAGGCTCCAAGGTCCAGACTATGCATTTATTTACTGTAAGATCTGTCCAGAGATAGGAAAACCATTTTGCCAAAAGGTTCACATAAGGTTTATGCTTCTTTTAAGTAAGTGCCTAGCATAACGTAGATGCAATTGAACTAAACTGGTTGATGAAGAAAATATCTATGCTCATTTGCTATGCCAAACTATCTGGGCTACTTCAACCCGCTTCTTGTGTAGGTTTCACAGTTCAAGCTGAATCTGTTGAAAACAGGAGCTAGGCAACTTACGGCACCTCAGCTGAAAGATTAAAAGCCTGGCTGTGGATTAATCTGTATTAAAGATAGAGTCACACCCACAGTCTGCAAAGAACCCTATGGACTCTACTACACTACAGCAGATGTGTGTGGGAGCAGGGCAAACCTACCTGGCTCAAGTGCTCTGGTGGGTTCTGCTCATCACTCGCTGGGTGACCATGAAAGAAGGCAAGTTCCCACCATGCATCTACTACTGGAATTGAGAATAGAATTAAGAATAGGATGGGAAACAAACATGGTTTCCAGGGAATTCTCATTAGAAACAGGCCAACTCCCACTTGTGGGCACCCCACTTGCACTAGTGCAACTGCAGCAAGCTTGCAGTCCTGCTAACTTGCATGCCACACAATCCTCACTACAGAAATTCCTAGGCAGAACAGCATTTCACACTGTAGAAGCTGCTTATATTACAAGATAAGCATAGCTGTTTCCAAGACCTACCAGAATCATGTCATCGGATTACCACACCAAGCACAGATGTTTTCTTGAAGGCAGAAGCCAGCCATGTAAATCTGCTTCCTGAACTCCCAGGACTCTGAGACATATCACACAGTGAGATTAATAGGTCCACACAGTAATGAAGTGGCAATGTATTGTGATATTCCAGGTATACTGGCCTGTTTGAAAAAGTGTTTAATTGTATTCTCTGTCAACAGGATGAACCCATCACTTCTATGGGAAAGGAGCTGTTGCTTTACCCATGTGGTCAAGAGGACCGTGAACCAGATTACATCTCTCTCTTTGAGTGAAACTCCCAGTCTCATTACGTAGCCCCGTACCATTTTCACCAAGACTGGACTTCAAACTGGAAGTGGCTGATGCTTACCTGAAACTTGCCATAAGTGCAAATCCTTCACAACAAAGCAGTGGGAGAATAAGTGCTGTCACGGGCTTATTGTTTCAACAGAGTTAAAAGATACATCAGCCCAGCAAGCTACCAAACACCCAGATACATCATGCTTGTGGATTAGACAACGAAGTATCAGTTGAACAGAAACGGATTAGATGATGAAGTATCAGTTGAACAGAGATTTTTGCAGATCACCTCAGGGATATTTATGTTCAAGCTGCATTTTGCTCTTGAATGCAAGGTTGCCTGCTGTCTGGGAAACAGATTGGTACCTAAAATTGAATGAGATCATAGCTTCCTGAAGGCACCAAAGAACTTGGAGAAGTGAATCAGTCTTGATAGTAATTTGTTTAATGTGAAACAATCCTGAAAAATGCTGTGCCCTTGGAATCAAGGATGTTCAAGTAAAACATCCAAGCACACCCTTGGTGCCTTTCAGTGAAACGTGTTCTCTGAAGAGGGATTTTTATGAATAACATTTTAAAAAAATCCTTTAGCCTCTGAATATAGACTAAGAATATCGTTTTCTAACCTGGATCTAAATCCCACACTGGCCTTTCTGCCTAAAGGGGGGATTAACCTTTTGCAGTGTGCAGGATTTTTTTTTTTTTTTAGGAAGAACTGTATTCACAGAGCCTAAATAATGTAAGAAATAGGGCCTGTATCAGTATTAGTACAGTTTACAGAAGCGTTTGCCAGTAAATAATGCTGTTTTTCTGAACAGAGCTATTTATTACAAGTTGTGTCCAGATTACTAGGATGCAGTTTGCGTGAACCATATAACAGAACTTTTTCTTTCAACAAAATGTTCTCTTTGTATCTGTTACACTGCTCTTAAAACACACAATTCAGAATATTGAAGAAGCTGAACAGAATCACATCAATTAATCCTCACCTAGATTGCTTCAATTTGAATTGTTTCACATGAGAAAAAGCACAACTTGGGATTGTTGTGTAAGAGCACTAACACCAGCACTTGCTAGAGATGTGACTGTCAAAGAGTAAGCAAGCACTCACTTGTTTACCTGTTCCCTTCCTTCAACTAGATCAGGGATACCCTGCTTAACAGAAGCAGTCAAAAGCTGCAGTCTTATATTGACCAGCATTTTGCAGAACATAGATTAGAATAAATTCTTATAATCACCTGGTCTTAAAATTTACAATCATACTGATAGGTGGTTTCCACAGAGACATAGTCTGCACTCCTGCTGCAGCAGCTTAAATAACTAGAGATAGAAGCCTTAATGTTAAATGGAGATTCTGAAAGCCTAGACTCTAAAAGTAACAGCAGTAATGGGACAAAAGATTTAAGGAACTTCTTGAGCATTATATCACATATATGAAATAGATATTTTCAACATAATCAACATCGACCATGAGAAAGGACACTAAATAGTCTGTAGGGAGAAAAAGCTATCCTCCTTCCCTCTTCTGAACTGCTTCTTCTGAGAAATTTTAAGTCAGAGATTCACAGCACTAGAGAATACCTCCTCGTGTTCTCAGGTGAAGAGTACAGCGTAGCAGTTGTCCTGCTGGAGACAAATCATACAGTATTTTGTGTAAGTAAGGGCTAGTAAAAATCAGGCAGTCTCCATTCAAAAGGTAGAGCCTGAGAATTCTCAGAGAGAAAGCCTGAGAAACAGGCTGTTAACTTGCAGAATTAATGTGCAGGTTGATTTGCCGTTGAGAGCAGGACCTCACAAACATGACCAACTGTGTCTCTAAGATCCACAATGGGCCTCTTCGCAGTTTGGACTGCTGACTAGTGGATACCTTTGTATTATAACTACCTATTTGCAAGTTACCCTTAAAATGAGTAGAACAAGGAAGAATCAGACATGCTGGTTTTACTCACATTGTGCACTTCCTCTACAGTCTTTCTTCTTCAGTGCATGCTGTGCAAGTATTACCAGGGTAATAACATTTGTAAACCACTTGCTGAAACAATTATGACAGCTGAAAGGACATATCAATTTGTTTAGTCAAAGGCCTTCATTCCTTTAGCCAGAACACGTAAAAGTCCTCAAAAAGTAAACCCAGAAATCCCCATATGACCTCTCCAAATATGAATAGTGACCTGTATTCTCTCCCCAGCTAAGACCCTGATAAATCTGCCATTCTGAGAAAGATCACAAGCTTTTTCTAGCACAAGGAAGGTAGAGGGCTGCCTACCAAAAGCTACACTTCAGTTGGATGTTCATATAATTGGCATGAAAGACCTCCACTTGTCTATGGAAGCGTAGGCAATAACAGCTTCCCTTTCTTTTTATTTTCCCCACGTCAGTACAGCCTCCATGCTTAAGCAAGGTCTACCAGACTTCTGCTGCGATTAGATTTTCCTTTGAATCTCACTGGGGTGGCCAGTGACTGTGGGCTGGTGCTCTCACCACTGATTCAATCCCATCTTTTGCCAAATTAGCTTCTGCAGCCAGGAGACAGAGAGCACATAAACAATATTATTCCTGGCATCTCTATGGGAAAAGACATGCAAGAAAAATCAGAATAGATCTCAAAAAAAAAAACCAAACAACTTGTGCAACTTGGGCAGGGGCTTGATGATGTGCTATACCCAAAGCAGCAATGTATTGAACTTACAGATGCCCAAAGCTTAAAATTAGAAATTACCATAAGTTTCAATGGAATTCCAGAAATCATCCAGCCACGCTCAACAAGTAGGACGTGCCAACCTCAGAGAAACATTAAGCTGCTCAGGGCTGAGGTTATACCTAACAGAAGATGATGGAAAATATCACAGGAAATAGAAAAGGTCAAGTTTAAGGCAGGTTGCAATTATGAAATTTCTATTATATGCATCATCCATTTTCAAATCCAGGTTAAATGAGACCGTAGGAAAAGCTTTCACTTTGGAACAGCAGTGATCACAGCCCTCAGATGCATTCAGTGTGCCCGACTCCTCCCAGTACAATAACATTTGTCAGATTTCTCCATCAGAACAGATTAAATTTCAACAATTTATCATGCATGCTGGAAAGAAAAACATTCTTTGGAAGATCTACTTGAATTATTGCTGATGGCACTGTAAGTGATGCATTAAGGGTTCTAAGCACGGAGTTCTCTTCCCAGTGTATCCTTGTGTATTTTTGCACTGTTTTGGGACATGTTTGGTGTTCCACACGGAAAGTGCAATGAAGGTCACTTGCATCTAACAGAAGGCAAATAAGTAAATGTACAAAGGAAGACATACTAACAGTAGTAGCACATTCTCTGTAGGCACTGCTTGCAGTGCTTTCTAGAGAGGTGCACGAGCACTCTTCCTATCACTCAGCAAAAGGACAAACAGCATTTTATTCATTCATAGTTGCTATCTTTTATACTTGTTGCCCCCTAGCTTTTACAACCCAAAAACCACATTAAAATCTAGTTTCAGACTACCTTGAACTAATCTGAAGCTATAAAACAAAGAGGCCACTGGGAGAACCAGCATTTAGGTAAATAAATAGGATTGACAAACCCATGCATTTTTTGTTGGCTATTAAACATTGAAATGATAGCAGTCAGCATTAAACTGCTCTACAACAGCAATAGCTCACTTGAACAGTTTTAGATCATTGAAAAAAAATCTATTAAGATGGCTAATTTCATGGACAATTACTATAAGAGAATTTCCAAGGTCCAGTAATTCAATAAAAAAATTTATTTTGTTAATTACAAAATCTGCTATGCCCTGGGCAAGATTCTAGATTTGGTTCAGATGGAATACTTTGGTATAAAGTCAGAAAATGTTCATTATTTTTGTAACTGGCATTCAGAATTTGACATTTCCTGCTAAATCAGTACTCAAGTTGAAATACATTTCCTCTTCTCCAGCATAAAGCTTCTTCTTTCCAGCACTTAGATTCTACAGTAAAATCAATTCATTCATCTGAACAAAGTTCCCATCCAGGAAAAACAGATCTGCAGAGCATTTTCCAAGCACTGACAGGTTGTCCTGTTTCCTACTAAGGCTAGAATTTGAAAGCCACAAGTGTTGACAACATAATTCCCAGGCAAAACCAAATCCATAAAAAAAAAAGATGAGATACTTACAGTATTCTAAAGCAGAAATACATCATCTGATTCATGTGATAGACACAGCCAATTGCTTTTGTTCTACTGTCCAGAAAATAGAAACAAGACTAACCTCACACGTTCTGGAAAAATCAGAGTTGACTGGCAGAGTTTTCTCTTTGTGAATTTTAGAAAGCACTGAGATGCCTCTTGTCACTGAATCAACCAGTGAATAATCCTTTAAGTACACTGCAGCTGTCCCATCCCCCCCCACCTAAGTCCCAAAAAAGGAAAAAAGACTTTTGGTCACTCCAGCTTAACCACTGTTAATAATCCGATTTACTTTTCAGAGCAGGAACTCTGTATCTTTGAACGCAGCCCTTTTTAGATAGGTAGAAAACAGCTCATTATTATTGATCCACCAAAAGGTCAATCTTTTAAACAACAGCATGCATCTTACAAACATTCCAATGGAAGAGCATCTCCTTTGTTACTGTATCACACTGGTATTTATGAAATGTTCATTGGCTCCATGACCTTTAATCTCACCAAGTGTTCAAGTCTGCCCTGGAAGCAAGTGCTGGACAAGGTAACGGAGAATTGAAAAGCACTATTAAGAAAAATCAGAAGAAGTGAGGACAAGCACTTCCCCTCATCCGCTTTTGCTTCCAGCCTGTTGAAGTCTTCATTCTCTTTCAGTCTTAACCCATCTTTTGTTAGCAATTTTCTGGCTTCAGGTCTTCTTACTGCTCAGTTTCTGTCTGTGGAGGTGAGTTTCAATCTCTTGCCTGAATACAAGCATCCCTAGCTGGCCGTGAGAAGCCTCGTTCATGGCTTTGGATTGCATGCACATTTTGTACTGCTCTGGGGTCAGCTCGTCCAGACATTGTTTCTCATGCCAGAGATGGAAAAGACCCCTGACGGGTGTTCTGATCACGATGAGATTGCTGTGAAGGTATTTGCGGTACAGGTGTACATCTTCACCACCCCAGCCTTTAATGTCCAGATCAAAGCCACCTGACACAAAGAAAATCCAGAATAACTCTAGAAATATGCATCTCCCACTACCCAATTTGATGCTATTAATTGCACTACAGCTGTTCTCTAGCTCCAGTCAGCCCTTGAAAACAGCCATGCTTTCTGCCAAGAAAGCGTCCAAAACTCCTCAACTTCAAATCTTTCATCACCAGCCAAAATTGCTTTATTTGTACTAATCAGTGCTTGTATTCTGGTAACCTCTATGGCACTTGGGAATAGTCTGAACACCTAGCCAGACCACTGGTGCAAACAGAGGCGTAGACACACATTGGCCAGGGAAAGGAAAGTTGACTACAGTTTGCTAAGTTTCAGTAAAGCAGCCAATGTATTTGAGCGTATTATTCTTACCTATGTTGATAAAATCAGATCTGTACTGGCAAGTCATTCCAAAACCAAAGTCTCTCCAAAATCCAGTTTCTTTTTTAATAATCTGCATGAGGGAAAAGGAACATTTATATGGTAGTAGAAATGCTTACAGCATAAGCAGCAGAAAAACAAGTTCCCAAATGCAGTCAGAAACAGGAACAACTGCCTGTTTATTCTACACCATGTAAATCTGTATCAGCATTAGTAGATATTTATGGCATGCTTCTGCCGAGAAAAATAACCATGTCATTAGCTATCATGGATAAATCCCCTGACAGAGAAGGATCAGTTTTTGCTCCCTGCCTGCAGTTGTAGCCCAAATGCAGAAATATCCCCAGAAATATCTCCAGAAGAACACAATCTGGAGTTTGCTTCTTCAGAGGTACATCAACATCCAAAACCATTTTTTGTGGGACACAAATCACATGTAAGAAACATACTGGCAAGACAGAAAAGCCAGACTGCAATAGAGCTGATGGGTGGCATCTAGATTGTGGACAAGAGCTCTGGAAGAAAACGCGTTCTTATCTGATTGTACAAATGACAGCTTCTTGATTAACTTAGTTTTGACCAAAAATTAAAAAGTGGCAAGGATAATTTTCATCACATAACTATTTTAGCTACCAGCCAAAACTAGAGTCCAGAAATGTAAATATACATTCCATGAAAGTCTTTGTCATAGCAGATAAGCTGCCCACAATACTGAAATGGACTATGAAATTATAGATTTATTATTATAGATATTGTAGTGTATTATAGATAGTGTATTATAGATAGAAAATCAGAGCACTTCGAGACCATGGCTATCACTTTCAAAGCAAATATACAGAAACAGATCACCAAGGTCATTATTCACATGTATGAGTGATCTAAACTCTAGAAGTTTCAACAGACTGGGACAGGCATTTAAATCCTCTAAGGAAGTCAGCAGTACTTCACTCTCTTCAATGAGTGGTTACAAATGTATCTTTAAGCAACTATTTTTGAAAGTTTCAGCTTCCTTTGCAATGAAGTTGCAGGAGATGAGGCAGGATTTCCATTTCTGGATTTATCAATCCCAGCAGCATTTCCTTAACCAAAAATTCCCATTCCAAAATAGTCTCTCCTGGCTTCTCATTCATGCCTTTCCCCTTCTGTTCATAACCCTTGTCATTTTAGTGGCTTTTTTATTTTACTGCTCCTGTAGCCAATGAGATAAACCAATTAAAATAAGATTTTATCTTTCAGGTCTGCACTGTAACAAGAAATCTCCATAGTTACACCCTCAAAGCAAGCTACTCATATGCATTAGGATTATTATTTCCCATTAGCACAAATAGCTCCTGCACAAATCAATTTATTTCAAAGATTTCAGAAGTTTTTCCTTTCTCAGCAGCACAAGTACCGGGACAGAGCTAACTGTCTTGTATTAATGGCAGAGATCTGGCCTCATGCCCAGGAACTAATGTGGGCTGAAAATATAAAAATCTACATAAAAATGAGATTGGCAGTACTTTTTGAAATCAAGAACCTTTTCTGAAATAAGCATCACATTTTATGATTCAAGTATTAGCTATAAATATTTGCACAGTGCTGACAAAGCAGTTTGTGGAATTTATGAGAGTTTGTGAGCTGAACTTTATTTCCTTTCCAAACAGTGTTTACAAGCCTGAGGATCTCTAACACACCCTCAGAGAGAAAAGCTAAAGCAAATCCTATAATATTGTCACAGCAGGTTTCCTCTGAAACAAAAGCTGTAAAAAGGATGTTCTAGACTCTTCAGTAACATTTAAAATAAATTTCAAGCATGACAGCCTAAAGAAAAATAGATGGTCTTTTCATAGATGTTGTGAATGAGGAAATATTTTTTTTAATCCCTAACTGCTACACTGCCATGATCTTTCAACTACTTATTCCCTACACCAGTAGTCTAAAGCATGCTTTATTTTAGAAAGAAAAAAAAAGGGTTGTCTGGTTTTTTTTGTTTTTTTTTTCCAGTTGTGACTGTTACTGGGCTTCCAACACCAAACTCTTAACTACAGCAACAGTGCCCAGCCTAGGACAAGACAGTGCCTGGCAGATGCAGCACCTGCAACAAGAGGAGCAGCCAACTTCTCAAGGTGTAAGGAAAAGAAGCAGTGCAAAGAGGAGATGAGAGCAACATTGGGGACTTGTACCCCAAGACACCATGCCATGGGTGAGTTGTTAGCTAACTAAAAACATCCCTTCTGACAGAGCAGCAGATAAAATTGAAATTCTTGGTCTCCAGGTATAAAGCAACAAGCATGAGCTAAAATGAATAATATCAATATACTTTTTTGGCTGTAATAACTTCAGAATTCACAGTGAGATGATTGTTATACTTCATTTTGTCTTCTTAGTATTCTTTTGCACGTCGCTATGCAGAAGGAATAAGGAAATACTTCCTAAGAGCACGTGCACTGTTTCAAATTGAGAATTTTGAACATATAAAAGCAGGCATTCAGAAAAATATATACTTACCAGCTGCTGTTCTAAAGATGGGATGGAATCTTGATGGCCATAAATTATACTGGGATTATATTGGCTGAAGAGTACAGGATAGAAAACTTTCTTTCCTGGAAACGACAATGGATTATTTCTTTTTTAAGCTGTATAAAACATTTCTCACACCTACAAGATGCAATCCAGACTAGATCAAAACTTTATTGTCACATAAGTTTTCAACTCAGCCTATATTCTTTGCACGTGAACACAAATGTGAGGATATAATAAGCAAGAAGGTTCTTATAAACAAGAAGGTTCAGGTCCAAAAAGTTGAGGTGCTGAAGGCAAGGAATCCAATTACAGTAGGCGTGGGGGTGCTGTAAACTTTCAAAAGCCAACCAGCAACAGTATTTCCATACATCTTAATTAGTTCCGTAAGTTTTAAGAGTGATTTACAGCAGCTTCACCACCAATTCAAATACAAGAATGCTGTAGTGAAATGTTACACAGTGGCTGTAGATCCATTGAAAGAAGAGCAGCAGTACCTGGCTGGGTGTTCAGTCTACAGGAGTTCAGGAATTCTGCTGTGAAGTATATGTCCACATCACAAAAAAAGAGAACAACATTACTTCCTTTCCAAACTCGAGCACCAACATCTAATCCTTTGCCCCTGGAAAACTCTTCATTCAGTTGGATGAAAGTGAAGTTCTTGAAATTGGTTGATCTAGGGTAGGAAAATATTCATCAGCGTGTGCTCCCTTCCAGCTCTTAGTGCAAGTGGAGATGAGAATCTAGTATGTGACAACTAACATAGAAATTTATCATACCAGGGTTCTGAGAGCAGTTTAGGGGAACAGACCAACTCTTAAAGTCTTGAGGAGATTTGCACTATGTGTACTTTCAGAGCCTGACCTGCGTATGACTACACTAGCATTCCTGTCAGAGACATACCTTACAAAGACCCCAGTGAAGCTTAGCAGGACAAGCCTTTCTTCAGCAGGCAACTATAAAATACCCATGGCCACATTACCTATGGTATCTATATAAGTAAGGGTTTCCTTCCAGCATGGAGATTATAACAAAGTTGATCAAGACAAGACTTTTGACGAGGTGGTCAAAAGCATCTAGGTCCTGTATACCCTTCTGGATTGTCTGTACCTGTCTCTGAAAGTCAGTCTTAAGACTTAACAGTTAAAAAGTCAGCTTCAAAAATCTGGGACTGTCAGAATAACATCATTTATAACTGATACAAACAAAAAAATGTTTTTTCCTCCAATGAGTTAAGGACTGTTTTTTTTTTTTAATCTAGTCTCCAATTCATAACAATCACTGTGTGCACTGTTAGATACTCAGATACTTACTTGGAGGTATTTTCAAGTATAGATTTGACCTCATTCACTTGTTCTTTTCCAAAGTAAACAACCGTAAGGTGAATTCTCCCATCCTGCTGAATGCCCATTTCCCTAGAGAACAGAGACAGATTTATGACTTGTCCCAGAAGTTAGTGTGCTTCAGTTATCAGCACTTGCTGGGGAAGATGGTGTAGGCTGGACCTTGGAAGACATTCCTGAGGGCATAATTCACCAGCAGAGATCTCTACACTGACCAAGGGGCTCACTGCCTCTGCTAGAAGGCACTACAGACTAATTCACTTTTAGGTAGTTTGAAAAACAACTCTCTGAACAGTGTTTGCTATTTTAATAGAACATAGTTTAAAACCCTCATCCAGCTCCAAGAAAAATGATCCAGCAGGCATTAACCCTTAACCACTTAGAAGAACATGATAAGAGATTTTAAACAGGTTATCCAATCTCTACTTCTTACCCTTGATTATTATTATTTTTTTTTATATATAATGGATACTTCCAAGTTCCGATCTTCAGCATTTTACTAGGGAACTTTTCATAAAGTCAAGTATCACCTGGAGATCAAGTCAAAAGCCTAAAGGTACAATTAATTTGAGCTAACGCTACACATGCCATATTTGTACAAAGTTTAATCAGCAAGACTTCTTTAATCAGTAGAGATCAGCATGACCAGAGCGTGATTTCTCCCATTCTAAAACCAACATCACTCAGATGGTTAATTTAGACAAGGAGCTTATTTATAGATGGCTGTAATTAGCAAAACAAACCCAATTGCAGGAGTCAGTGTCTGTTGCTAAGACAGCCTTTTCAGGGCAACTGTTTAAAGCTACATTTCAGTTACATTTTCCCTCCAAAGACTACATCTACATTGAAAATGAAAAGGGCTTCAAAACTAACAACTCTTAACTATCCTGCAGTTCGAATATATTTCCTTTCTGACTCCTATTGCCTTAATATCTTCCCAAAAAAGTCAGGCAAAGGGTCTGGAAGCACTAACTCTATTTTCCCTAAAAACGTTCCTCTGCAACAGACAGCATGAAATTCTTAAACTGCTACACATAGCATAACTTTCACTGAGTGAAGTCTCAACAACTCCTGAAGTTGCATCTTACTTAGTTAGTAATATATAGGAGAAGCAGCACTGGGATGGAGACCTACCTGAAATTCTGCATAAACTGACGAAACTTGCTGGCTCTCTTGGCCAATGGCACAATGACATTAATAAGTGTGTCAGCCATATTGACATTTTCATTTTTCACTTTCATTACTGGACCAAACGGCCGAAATAGAACCACCTTCTTGAACTGATGTTTTGTGTCCCCTTTAAAAGTCAGCTCATACAACGTGCCTTTGTCTTTCTCTGTGCGGTAGATCCCTGTGTGAAGACAAGAGATAGAAGATTTAGGAATAAAACTCAGCTCTAGGACAGGGAAAAAGGATTAATGGGCTACATCTGAACTGAAAAAGCAGCAGAGGCATGAGATATTCACTATTAAACCATTATGTGAGTCAGTATCATTTGGAGGAGGCAGTCAGACAACGGATTGGGCTGTAGGAGTTACTTGGTATTCTAACAGATGCACACCTACACTTGGCTGAGTTACAGCCCCCTGAAGGTCACCATTTGCTCTCACACAGTATAATCCTGCAGACACACTGTCTTTTTTTTTTCCAGACTGATCCAATTGCACATCATGCCTTGTCCATCCCAGAACATAGCAGGTATGGTAATGCAGAGATAGTATAGAAAGCAACCTGCCTCTTGGTATTATGAGCAATTATGGCATCTTTCAGAAAAGCACTTCGTAACCAAGGCATTCTTTTCTTACTTTAGTAGAGGTGCTCTGAAAAGCCGCGTAATAAAACCAGATGCCATCAGCTTCACCTGTGGCTGATAAGGACAAAACTCTCCTGTTCCTTAAATCTCAAGAGACTTTTCTTTCCTTGAGGCAATGATGCCCACTCCCAGGCAATGGTCTGCAATGGTGATACTGTGGCATTTGCCACAGAGTAGAGGCACGACAAATCCTTCAGATTATGTTGGACAGCTTCAAAGGATATTTAATTCATACAAAGTAGCCAAGTACCTTGAATAGACTGCAATATGTCCATTCCTGCCACAGGCCTACCCCTCCACACCTGTGAGCTGCCCCAGAGCGGCTGTGTGAGAAAACACCACCACAAACATGGCTTAGACATTGTATTAAAGCAGGTGATCCTGAGTGAACACCGCTTACACTTTTCTAACAGGATTGGTATAGTTGGTAGGGAGCATTTTTGGATGTATTTATTTACTACACGGAAGGAACTTGTAACATCTTCCATGAGTGAAACTGGTCCCATGCTGAAGGCTGGCATGAAATGTAAAATCGCATCCTATTGAAGCACTCTTCTGACAGCTTAGATGCAATACAGATGGCCAAAAGGCCATAGATGCTATCCATTCAAATTGACACTTCTGGCTCTGCAGTGCATACTCAAAGCATTTTCTTAGCCCTATCCACTACATTTAAGAAGAGCTAGCATTTAATTTTCCCTAACTCCTTAAGCCCACTAAATATCCCAGCTACTTCATCAGCAGAGGAGTCTAATTCCACTGCGTTCCCTTTCAGAAATTCAAGGGTCAAGAAAAACATGGTGGTTTTTCTCAGGTTGACTTGTTTTGTTTTGTTTTCTTTCTTACCTGGTTATGAACAACAGTTTGACATTCGGTATTGAAAGACTCTTTGAATGGCCGAGTGACATAAGCTCTTCATTTTGTGCTGTAGGTCTAACACTGGTATGGCAAGAACATCTGTGGGCTTGTCTTACCTACTCTGGCATTGCCTAAGTGTTTTTTTCTTAAATGTGCACTTCAGCTACTCAATATTATAAGCAGAAATACTGACCTATTATATCCTTCATGTTCCATTCTTAATATCAGGTTACTGAACAAATGCTCCATTACTCCAGTTTCACCCAGGACTCCAATGACACAGAAAACATCTCCATATTTCTGTTAAACTTTTAGAACTGTGCTTTTGATTCTCCCTAGCTTTCTCTATTAGTCTGCCCAAACTACAAGCCATAAACTACCATTACTCAACCTGAACCTGCAATGGATAGCATCTGAATGGTGATCTAATTGTTCTTACATTTCCAGATGGTCAGAAAATGGAAATCTGGTTCTCTGAATTCTTACTCACTATTACATAAAGCTTGCTGATTATCTGATTGTATAGCTTAGCTTTGTGTACTCTTAACATAGGCCATCCCAAGGACGTTTGAAGAATTACACAGACTTCTGACATTAAGATAAACAAAACAAAACAAAAAAACTAAGTCTGATACACATTTTCTGTAGAGAGAAGTAGAAAGGAATGTTTCATTTTTTACTTAGTGAACCAACATTTTTCATAATTACAAAGACACAATTAACCAATTCAATAACACCTACCAGGTGACATTTATAACTTCTCTACATCCTCTCCTAGAGCAGCAAAGAAACACCGCACTCATAAATAACACTTCCCCAGAGATATATACTGTACTTGTAAATTGAGGAAGCTTTGTCAAATAAAGAAGACGCTCCTTAAAGGAGAGTGCACACGGTGTCCCAGAGGTCTCTATCCAATGCTATACACACATCAGAGGCTTCTTCTAGCACCACAGTTCAAGACTTTTAGTACAGCTGAAAACAAGCAGCTCAGGCAAAGGCAAAGTTCTCTTGTGCTAGGTAGTAATCCAGAAATTTATAATTTCAATATTTTATCTTCAAGGGAGCTACACGCAAGCTTAACACAGATAATTAAACATAGTTTAAATGTGCACTGAGTATAACCATCTGGGCTTCTTTGTTTGTTTCTTTTTTATTTTGTTTTAAAAAAAAAACTTTCTCAGTTTAGATGCTAATGTAATAATTTTAGAAAAAGGGAGCAATGCAATTTTCCCAAGGTCAGGAAGCAAGCCTGGGAAATGAGCCTGAATGTCTTGAGACATGATGGGCACTCAGACAGCAGAATATCCTGACTTTCACATGTTTTTGTATTTTTTTTTTCCCCCACCCCCCACCCCATTCCACATACAGAACATCACTACAACACTTTAGCCATTAGGACATGCTATTTGATTTAAAGATGCAAACACTCAATTTTAAGAGATGAGCTAAAGGATGGAGGAAAATAGTCTTAAAAAAAAAGAGGAAAAAAAAACAACAGAAAAACCTTTCCTGAAAAGGCTGTTCCTGAAAATATGGTACCCTGGAAAAGCTATATATTGACAATGGGTAAAGACAGGCCATTTAACTAACTATGGCTTCCATCACAGCAGATGTGTCTCAGAATTTGCACTGCTTCTCACAGAGGTAGGAAGGAAAGCCAAAGCCTTTGAAAACCCCATACAAATAGTAAAGTGAACAGCAGCTGTGGATCAGCAGAGAGACTAGCGCTAACATGAAGCAAAAAGAAAAAAACCTAGACTGAAGGATTGACTAAAGAGCAACAAACGTTCAGTATTTGGGACAGCAATTCCTATGGCACCCTGAAGAAATGAACTATCCGGTCGCTATTCTTTAGGGCAGGCAAACAAGCTTCACAGAGCTACATGAGTCCGTGAGAACTAGTCATGCAACTTGATCAAAATGCTGTTCAGTAAGTGTCAATTTTAGCCTCAGTTCCACTGAGATGATAGACTTCAGGTTTTCCACTGTTAACAGAAGTGCTCCCTGGATGCAACATTGGTGGTAGGTGGATGGGTGGCCTAGACTATTTCAGATTCCTAGACTATCTTCATGATTCCATGACTACACGCAAGCCTTCTGCTGATATTCTGCTGGATGATGAGGGAATCACTTACAGGATTTATCAGCATTCACCATTCCCTTTGCAACTCAGCATTACAGTGGCCTTCCTACTTCACAGAGTTAAAAAAATCTTAGAAAGGTACTATACTTTCTCCCAGTAAATTTCCAGGGTAAAAATGCATTGGATAGCCCATCACTGGTCCTTGACAATTTGAGGAAGTAGAGCCACTCCTTTTTACTTGTCTCACACCTTATTTAAAACTCCAGTTATTAGATAGCCACATACCTTAGGTAGAAAAAAAATATGGTACAACATATTTGACAGTACCATAACAGCATTTTTTGATTAAAAAAGATCTTTTGGAAGTGCTCCCATTGGTAACACTGCTCAAGCTTTTCAAAGTCTTCAAATTACCTCCATCTTTGAAAAAATGACGGACTTCCAAATCTGTTCAGCTGTACTGCAACCTACAGAAATTAATGATCAAATCTGCTATTCTGCCCACTGAACTGGCTTCCAGTTGGAAACATTTTTTTTTTGCCTGCTTGTCATACACAGATTTCTGATCTTTTCCATGTTGTTTCTTAGCAATTCCTTGAGGAGGAAATCCAGTGAACTTGGAATAGGGTGTGGGAGGAACAAAGGGCCAAGGGCAAGATTATGGCAGCTGAATGGTGCAAGTGTCTCTCCATAAACAGAGAAGAGCAGAGCAGTAGCCAGATGGACACATTTCAGGCTCCAGTGGAAGGTGTGCTTCTGTTAGTTCTGTGCAAGAAAAAAAAATGGAAAATTCCACCATGTGTCAGCTATTACTCTTGGAAAGAGAACTGTCTGAGAAGTGTATCCAAATTTCACGTTAACAGCAAATCTCCTTAGAAGGAATTTAGCTCAGATGTAAGGTAGTAGGGTCACAGTCTAATTCCTGTGCACAAGTGCTTCTGTCTATAAACTGCAGAGGATGCAACACTTGAAGATATCACAGTCACAGAGACGAAACACTTTCCATTAAGTGTAAGTACTTGAAGAAATACCTTCTTTCTGCACACCCTGCATAGGAGTACGCACATATTTAGCAGTAGACACATTGTCTACTGCTATACATTAGCAATGGCTTCGTACTGAAAAACTGATGGTGGGTAACAGATGCGAGCTACAGGGATAAAGAAATCCACACAAGACACCCAAATAAATCAGATTTACTTGCTTCACTTAATATGCTAGTCATGCCGAACCACAGGATTGGCAACACACCTGAGCGATCCGGACTCAAGCCAGTGTCAAGGGTTGATGATATGGGTAAAAACAAAGACAAGCATTACATCAATAGCAACAGTACAGGTTTTGAACTTGTCTCTGACCTTGATTACCTAATTGTGAATTTCATTCCCCCCCCCTGCCCAGTCTTAAGACAAAGGCAGCAACCACATGCTCTAGATAAGGGAGGCACACAGCTTGCGCATACTGTTATTTCTAAAACAGCTAGATGATATAAGGCTTATACAATTAAGTTTAGTTACTTTCAACACATCTCCTATAAGAGCTTGAGTTGTCCTGAGCAGCTCTAGAAAAAAACAGTCAACTCTGTCAGCTAGCTAACACCACCAGTAACTGCTGTGCTCCAGCATACACTCCTTCCATATGCCATTACACAAACTGGTTTCTGCCTTGGTCCACTGGTAGCCAGGCAAATACCCTTGATTGTGCATAAAAAAACATGCTTTAACAGAAGGAATAACTTCATTGGAACATGAAGCAGAGTACATGGCAAGAAATGTCACGGTAGAAATGTGCTTTGAAATTAGCAAAGAAAAGGAAGCAAACTCAAAGTGTGTTGCTTCAGTCAAGTAGACAAACATTTCTCAGATCTCTGCCCATGCCCTGATCCTTTCAGTAAAATAAAGATGTAAAAGGCAGGCATCTTACCAAAATGCCTCCTGAATCTGCAGTAAAAACATTTAAAGATCAGGAAAATAATTTTCCACTCTTACGTAAAGTCTGCTAGGTCAGCTGTGGATCAAGTCTCACACTACTTAACAACAGAACAGATAATGTGCCAGTTTCTACAAAGTGAAACCAGGACATCGTGTTACAAATTAAAATGTAGCTTGCTTAGTCAATAATAAATAACCATTAGCCCTTGGAAACAAGGCCTGTGAAATCTTGTCCTATGTGTTTCTGCTGCACAGCTCCCTGCCCTTTTAACTCAGAGCAGCCACACCGTTTCGATTCGAATTGGAGCTGTCAACCTTAATACTGATAACAGAAAGTTGGAATTGCAGCCTGGACCTTTATTCCTTGCTCTGTCACTTCAGAAGCAACCACATGACTAGAGAACTGTAAGCATGCACCGCTGGTCACTACGACAGACTGACAGGTTCTGCCATCACAAAGTCCTGTTCCCCAGACAAGCTGTCATCCTATAGTTGTATCCAAGACAGCACCACTGGGTCATAGCACTAACCTTGTCCCATACATCTATGCTATAACATTATCCCATCTCCCTCAGTAAGGCAGTCTCTGAACCAGCTCATCAACTCTGTAGAACTTGAACCTGCTGTCTGCATACAAACCTTCAACGAAGTCAGAAGTTGTATATACACGGTGCTTTGTATTGCCATCTCCCTCCAGACTGTTCAAATTCCCAACAGCTAACTCGATCACCTCTACCAGCTCATCTCGCTTATCCTTCCTCACAGGTTTCTCTTCTGGGTGGCGTGTCAGCCCTGTCTCCAACTGGTACACCTTCTGTAGGGTAAAGCTCTCAAAGGGTACAGCTGCATACTCTGTGGACAGCTTAACACCACTGTGCACCTCTGCTTTGTCTATTTGGGCACGGAGGAAAGCCAGTAGATTAACCTGGGCCTTCTCTGGGTTACTGTGGTCAAGATGAATGTCCAAGGGGTTTGGGTTCTGGTCCTGCATGCTCTTAAGCTGTTCACTCTTGCCCTGGAGCTCAGCCTTCAGCTGGGCAATTTGTTTCTTCAAGCTGATGATGTAGTTGCGGTGCTGCTCTTCTCGCTCCTGCAGAATAGCTTCATATCCCTCCTTTGCAGTTGGACTGTGCACCCTGGGCAAGGCAAGCTGCTCAGTGTCACCCTTGGGTGTGCAAGCCAACATATAAATGATGGACACTGAGCAAAAGGCCACCACCAGCAGGCCTACGAGTCGAGGGACAAATACAAGAAATCCTCGTCG
Source organism: Perdix hodgsoniae (assembly GCA_035772895.1). Lineage (NCBI taxonomy): Eukaryota > Metazoa > Chordata > Aves > Galliformes > Phasianidae > Perdix > Perdix hodgsoniae. The sequence goes on from JAPSGF010000002.1 coordinate 41,369,895, forward strand.
GAGCATCATCTCTCAAAAAGTAGTCTAACCCAACAAACGTAACAGTTCTTATGCTCATGCAGTGCCACAGAGTCCCCTGGACTTGGAGTACTTTCACTGAGATGCATGTATGTACAGCAACTGGCTTCACAGCTCTCTTAAAATGTGTGCTCTGCCCACATAATAGGCTCTCTCTGATGTTTACCCAGCAGGATCAAAAGACAAACAGCAAAGCAGACAGGACACCTCCTGATCCTCATGGCAGCATCTACACTGCTACAGTGTGTCTGGTGGCTGATGGAGGCTGAGGACCTGTAAGAAAAAAGGACAGTCATTAAGGCAAATTGAAGTTTAGTCATTCGGTCCAGATGCTTGAGAGCATTCTAATAATTTACTGTCATTTCCCAGTCACTCTGGTAGATTGCAGAATCATGAAGTGTTTGTGCTAACACTAATAAGGCCCTAAGGCCATTACAAAAGCAATTCTGTGTGCACAAGCTTAACTTTCATCAACATGACTATGACAATTGCCAACCAGAAAGTAGTCCAGGTCTCCAAGTCTGTCATGTTTTAAAACTGCTAGGAAGTCATTATCTGTTACTATCACTTTCCAGTCAGATGTTAAGGTACTCAGCTTATCTGAGCAATGCTGGCCCTCCAAGGTCTCAAATCCTGGAGCACTCAAATTTTGAAGGCAGTTGGTCCCATAGTTAACACATCTAAGCTTCCAGGGACATATTTTCCAAAACACCAGGTTGCAAATGTGTTCCTGATCAAATAGGTGAAACCTCATTTGGAGTGTCATTTGAGAACCAAGAAACTAGAAGGCCAATTGCTAAAACCAAGACTTAGTTTGACATAACCTACCAGATGCTGCCATGAAACAGAGAGAACTAGGGATGGGGTTTTCCTGGAGCTTTCAGATTATGTCTTATTGAAAAATCGGGAGCAGCTTTGTTACCACCTAGAAGGCTATTATTATTACACACTATCCTCACCTTTTAAAGTACTCTTCCATTACTCATAACATGGAATAAGCCTTGCAACAATGCCTGGCACTACTGTGTTTACCACACATGCACTCTATACCCAGAAGTGAAGACCACTGAGAAGCTTTAAGGAAAACCAGCACGTGCATTTTTAAGTAAGGGAAACTAAAACTCAAAATTATCTGTTACTAGGACTACCTTCAGCATAGTTAAAGCAGTAAAGAAAAATTAGATGACTGAGCATCAATACTGACCTAGCTGTAAAACACATTAACACAGTTAGACTGACAACACTACTACTGGGATTTTAAAAATCCCTCAATCATGGCACAAATCCACACCTATGACAGGAATTTCACCATTTCTTTGGCTGACAGACTTAGGCCAAGGCTGAGTAACATCCTAAATTACACTGCAACACTGCATTGTTAGACCTGAACACAAATTAACCTCCGGACAGTCTTCCTTTGGATGCATACATGACATTATGACACAGGTTTGTGAAACAGATTTGTAGTCTCGTTAGTCATACGTCCTTCCTGGCAGACCCTTAAGTAAAAACAACTTACTAAAGAGAAAATGTGCTTTTCAGAGTTATTTCTAATCTTGAGCCAAAAAGTCTTCTGTAAGACTTGATCAACTTCTACATTGATTTCCCCTGCCCAACACCAGTGCCTTGCTGGACTATTACTCTCTATGCAGGAATTATCCAGGAGTATTCTTGATCTTTTAACTATTTTCAATATTTTAACAGTCCGCAGAGCTGCTAGATAAAAAAGAGAGAAGGAACTGAGGGAGGCTAGAGTGAGCTACAAAAATAATAGTGTTTTTCCTCAAAGTAATGCTGAATAGCTATTTAGTATCTACAAGATTCTCCAGATAACATCAGTGTTTTCAAAAGAAGAATCACTGATGAAGAAAATAATCAAGCAGGAGGAAGAAGGATAGGATGATGTTGGCATCCTTACCTTTTTGCAGTGATCTTCTCTTTGGCACATCTTGGTCTGCCGCAGCTATTTCTCAGCTTGCCACAGTCATCGCTTGTTTATCTCCCTTCTTACGTCCTTCCCAGAAAACACACGCTCTATAAAAAGCACTGTCAGCCTCACAACACCTCTTCATCGCTTTCACATTTGCCAGCTGCCTACATCTTCAGTCTCTCTCCTGCGTGGTGAAAGGCTGTAGTGGAGCCGCTTCCTATGGATGCGCTATAAAAGTTGGCTTCCTGCAATGCAAAGAGAGCTTGTCAAAAGCTGGGCATTTCTAACTGTACAACAGATCCGGCTAGAGGACTGCAAGAAGGTAGTGAGACAGAGTCAGGAAGTGGTAAGATGTGGTACATAAAACACTGCTGCGCTTGTATGCTTCACTTCACACAATTAGTCCATTGACAGAATTGGCAAAAGCTGAACATCACTGAAAGGATTAGTTGTGCTAACATGGTATAAACTGAAATTACATCTCAATGCCTTAGATAAACACAGGACTTCTATAAGCAAAATCAGATTCAGGTTTTGAGTAAAGAGCTCTTCCAATTTTGACCTTAAAATACACACGCATATATAGCTACGTTTGCTCAAAAATACTGGGTCTCTCTTGAGGATACTTCTTTCCCTTTATAGTTCTCTAGTTTGCAATCTCACTTACCAAAGAAGCCTCTTGAAACACATTTTGGGACACTAAATTAACTGAGTTCCTCCATCCTTTGCAACAGTGTTCTCATAAAAAGAAATTCAAGCCATGAGGACTTCTCCATCAGAATCAGAGGCATCCTAACAACAAGCACTCATTATTTGCCCTCTACTATGAGAGCTGTCTTATTAAGTTGGACTGGTGGCTTTGGTGACATTGCCTTGAAGGCAGCATTTGACACTTAAATATAGAGATACTACTGTATCACTGTCTCTAAGACATGCTTGTGGAAGCAGTTCTCCTCTGTACCACTGCCAAAAAAAGCAAATTAAGTCAATACCAGAAACAGTCACAGCCACAGTATCTCAGCTGCATAGATGGTACCAGTAAGACAGGGATAGGAACTCCTAACAACCATTCTGTTGATTTCACCAGACCTACCATTTCACACTGAGAGCCTGAGATGAAACAGAGACAAAACGAAGTGCCAGATTTTTCCAGGAACTGACAATAATGCCTCTGTACTCCACAGCAGTCAGCTGCATCAAGTAGTATTAAGCTTTAAAGGAACTTCAGCAAATGCACAGCAGTTAGTCTGATAGCCAAGGAAAGGAACGTAAGTCCAAGAAAAGCCTCCGCTTGCAAAAACATCTTCAACCTCAGCTCAACCTGCTAGCTCAGCCAGAGATCAGCCCAGCTCACAAAGGTGCTTTTCAGATGTTTTCAGGGAGTCTGGGCCCAAAAATTACTTAAACAAAGCAGCAAGTTCTGTTACTGCAGTGGAAACTGCTCTGTACAACAGAGGGTGCTGCACTCAGCCATAGGAAGTGGCAAAACTCTGGAAAGTTGGCTTGAAATTTTGGATGGCATGCACTCAGTTACTCACTGCTGTTACTCACCACTATCTGGATTTTAATGGAGGTACAATAAATTTATCTCTGCTCTGAAAGGCAGTGCGTCTCAAGCCAGAAGTTTCAGCTCTCAAAAATCCAAGTGTGAATTAATGCAGAAGGGAAACTCAAAACAATATAAGCAGTATAAGCAATATAAGCAATCTATCATTATATACACTTCTCTCCTCTGAGCTCTACACTGTCCATATTCATAGAGGACTGAAACGGACAGCAAAAGAACAGAGTCAGCAGTGTCTCAGCACATATGGCGTGGGCAAATCTAAGTGACTCCTTATCTTCATGTACTTTCTGCCACAGTTCCCTACCATAGGTGTAACTGAGAAAAGCTATTGCCATTCTCGACTTTAAATGTTTTAAAATTATTATTATTATTATTATTTTAAAATTATTATTATTATTATTATTTTTAAGAACATGGTGAATGGCAGAAGCTGCAATTAGTTTTCATGTAGGCATTTGAGACACCTTCACTGAACAGCAGCATACATTATTAGAATCATATTAACCATAAAAATAAACTGCAGGTAGAAGGAAACAGATGTTTCACACAGACTAAGTGCCTTACAAAAAAAAAGTACTGCAGCCACTCAGCATTTGCCTTGAGCTTTTGAATTGTAAGGACTGTGCATAACACTGAACAAATTACTTTAAACGTTAAGATAAAGAAAAAGCCCTTACCCTCCTAACTTTCCTATTAGATAGAAACCCAGACCATTGATCACCATGGAACATGTCTTACGGATCAAAATCCAGTCTCACAAATGTTTATGATACAAGTAAAGGGAATGCAAAAATAATGCTCTCCTTAATGCTAACTTATGATTTGCCACTACTATTTAGCACAGGGCATCCCATCTTTATCATCTATCCAGGGCTAAATTATACAAAAAGATCCTGTCTGATAAACTGACTAGATGTATCTTTGTAATCTTTCTGCATTGTTTGCCATTAAAAAGACACTCATGCATTAGAAAAAAAAATTGCGTCCAGAATAAAAATGCTAAATTAAAATGTTAGGGGTTTTTGGCTAAATCACATTTAACTAGTTGAACATGAGCCAGCAGTGTATCCAGGTAGCCAAGAAGACCAATGTCATCCTGCCTTGTAACAGAAATGGTATCATCAGTAAAACCACAGAGGTGACTGTTCCTCTGTACTCAACATTGATGAGGACACACCTAAAATACCATGTTCACTCTTGGGTTCCTCACTATAAAAGACATCAAGGCCATGGACCAAGTCCAGAGAAGGGTAACGGAGCTGATGAGGAGACTGGAGCACAGGCCTTACAACGAGCAGCTGAGGGAGCTGGGATTGCTCGGACTGGAAAAGAGGCTCAGGGGAGACCATACTGCTCTCTACAACTTCCTGACAGAACCTTCTATTGAGGTGGGGTCAGCCTCTTCTCCCACGTAACTAGTAACAGAACTAGAGAGAATGGCCTCAAGTTGCACCAAGGGAGATTCAGGTTGGATATTAGGAAAAACTCGTTCTCAGAAAGTGTCACGAGGCATTGGAACACTGCCCAGGGAGGTGGTAGAGTCACTGTCCCCTGGAGACATTCAAGAAACGTGTAGATGTAGTATTGAGTGACACCGTTTAGTGGACATGGTGGTGAAGGGTTGAGGGTTGGACTATAAGATCTAAGTGGTCTTGTCCATCCTTAATGATACTATGAAATATATTCCATATAATATATATTCTCTCTCTATATATATATATCTATATATATTATAATTAATAGTTACAACCTGATTATCTCGCAAAGGAGTTCCAATAAATATTACACGCAGTCTTGAACCAAGAAACCCTCAAAAATATGAACAGTAATAGAATTATCAATTCTGTTTGTCAGCACTCTGGACCCCCATGCTGCTAGTTTCACGCTTCCCCCTTGTCACAATAAATCAGTAACTTTCCATAAACGCAGGAAACCAACTAACAGAACAAGGACAGTCTGCAGCCAGTTAACTGCTAGGAGTTACTGTCCTACATTTACTACAATGTCTAACTCAGCAGCTATACAAAGGATTTCCAGAAAAAACTAAACATAGTTTTAACACCACACTAAGCTGTAACAACTTCTGAGGTAGCTCAGAGTCAGCATAATAGGACACATATGAAAAATATATTTCCTCATTAGAACAAGCAACAGAGGAGGTTTTCTTATCCACATAAGCCTGGGCATAAAAAAAATGCTGTTCCTTCACTCCACAGTGTTTACATACATGCACTCAATAATGTACACAGGCAAAAGAAAACTGAATGCCACCACAAGGATGAAGAGTAGCTCCTTTTAAGAACACAGATGACCACAGACTTACAAAAGTAGCTCAGGTCAGCAACAGAAGGGCCTGTAAAAATGAAGGGACCTATACCTCTGTATATACACCTATATATACACACCATGAATGTCTGCATGTTAAGACTTATTTCTTCCACATGCCAAGTGATTTTATTACTTAAAGTATTTGTATCATCTACATACTAACATCACTTTACGAAAGGAGCCCAAGGGATTCTGCCAGATGCACATCACACAGTACCACTACAGCCAGACATCTGATGAAATCTGTACATGTACGTGATCTGTGATAGAGGTAAAAAAAAAAAAAATCAATGAAGGATTTTGCATGCTTTTAACTAAGCACAGGAGTTATTTAACCCACTGATAAAAATACATGAGCTTGTGCGACTAAGATGCATCCGGAAAATGCAGACTCTAACGAGACTGAGCCAGGTTTGTTTTGTCAGCACTATATACACACTCTGACATTCAGATGCAATCAGACCAGCCTTTCAGCTGGAGCTGCCAAATGCAATACAAGTCCACTGCATTGAGAAGAACTGTTAAGTAATACAGTACAGTAGTAATGACTTAGGTTCCCATCTCATATAAGTCCTTGTAAGACAGCAGCACTATTTTAGGAGGCCTGAACAATCTTGTCTGACCTGGAGATTCCCTTCTGCCAGAAATTCGCTCCACAGAAGATGGCTAACACCTATCTAAATTGTGGATTTGAACTTAATTAGAGTTTGGCAGAGTTGGCAGTGGAAGAGGTGCCCTCCCCCTCCTGAGTCCAGCACACAGGGACTGAAGAAAGCCATCTTCATCTTCTTCCTCTTCTTTCACTGTTTACATTACCAAGTATGCCCCAAAATTAACACAAGCTGGTCTGGTATTGAGACAGTACTCAGACTCCACACACACCTCAAACACTTGCATCCTCAACAGATGCTAAAATTCATGTACCTATGGCCCAAGCTATAGCTTGCCTGCATTTCTCTACCAGCCTGCTCAGTGCTGACCAACAGGAAGAGACTAGTCCTGAGTCAGCCTTCATTTCCTTCCTCCTCCAGGTTAGCATTTAGTGTAAAAATCAACACATGCCACAGCTCATCACCACTGCTCTGATACGTGGTTTAGGTCTAAGACCTATTGTTTCCTTACTTACCAAATTAAGAGACGGATAGCAATTCTTTGAAGAGATGTCACTTGCTAAGTTATCTCCTTTTTTTGTTGTTTGTTTTTAATTTTTTTCTCCTAAGGAAAGTTTCACAGTATATTTTAACAGTTTTTTTTTATTTGAGACGCACAGTATTTGAATCTCACCTACTCCACCCTCATCCCTAAGCTAGCCAGTTCTTTATTATGGGAACTTCAAAGGCAAATTACAGCAATGTTTCTGCAGAAGAGGCCAAGGCAGATAGAAAAAAAAAAGGAAGGCTTTCCACCTTTAATATAGTATTATCTGAGCATGAAATTTTTACATTAGCTTACTTCGCAATGAATTATTCCAGCAGGTTAGATGGTCTACTTTGCTTTAATTTAACAAACAGCTGCTCCAACTTCCACTTCACATCAGGCTTTGTGTGCTTCTTTGAAAATGCATAAATGTACACAGGCCCACAAAGCCCATCAGTTTCGGTCAAATGTCTATAAGACTACATCTTTCATTTTCTGAAATATTTCATCACATTTCTCTCTCCTTTAAGCAATCCAAGTGCTAATGGATACATGCTCAACTAAGTCAGTTTCTAAGATCTCAACTCTGAACGTCAAATCATAGCAAAAATGGGATCTGAACATACAAGTTCTTTATAGATCACTGCAATTCAAACAAGTGGGGTGATCTACTTATTAACAGCCACAATGATTATTTAGGTTTTTACCAGTCATCAAGAGACTGCAGTTCCCTCACTGAACACTTCTGCTGTCTGGCACTGAAAATGTTTTTGTTTTTTTTTAAATTACAGAGAAAGTAATTGCAATTATTCCAGACCTGTCAATAGCTCTTGAAAACCAGCCCTCCAGCTAGAGAAGTGTTAAGTTTTAAGAGTTCATTCAGGAGGCATCCTGGTTCCTTAACCTAGCACTGATTGATGACAAAAGTAAAGCCAGCTTCCCCTGCCAGTAAAAGCCAGGATTTTTTTTTCTTTTGTTACACGGGAGAAGTGCAGCCCACAGTCAGGTCAGCATTTCCTGAGTGGTTCCACAGAGCATAGCTCTTAGACAACAACTCCACACTCCAGTTAGAAGCAAAGGACATCTCATCAAACTTAGGAAATAACACATGCAATAAGAACTTACAGGATAACACTTTTCTTCCTCACTTAATCACAGTTATCCACCTCAGTTTCATTTAATAATTCATGCCTCAAACTTGATGCAAACTCAACTTCTTTTTTCCTCTTACAGAATAATATCTTGAAAGTGAACAGTTTCCTGAAATACACATTTACAAAGCTTTTCAGAAAACTAGAAAGCAAGCACAACTCTCATAACCTACCAGAATATTTTAAGAAAGATTTCCTTAGGAGATGAAGCTTCTTGCTATTGAGTCTTTGTTTCTGTTCATATGGAAACCTGCCTGCAAATGATACCTTCAAAAAAAAAAAAAAAAGATTGGCTTGAGCATGTGCTGGCATAGCTGTATGGGCTAATGAAATAAAAGGAGGAATTGCTGCTATGTCGTTACAGATTTCTCTCTTCTCCTCCTTTTAAAACAGTTTTCTGTAGAATCTAAAGTCATGCCAATTTCAAGAAGGCTGTTTAAGTGAAAGATATCCCCACCCCCAAGCCAGTATCCTCTTGTCTGCCAGTTTTCTAACCCATGAAAAATGACATGTGGCTGTGTTCTGTAGTCTCTTTAAGAGTACGTTCTGTTCCGTTCACTCCTGCTAAGGGTTTTCTCTAATTGCATAACACGTTCTGGATCACAGGTCTACAGGCTTCAAGTCCTTATTCTAATAACTGATCATTCCTATTCATTTCATTGTGGCTGAGGAGTAGATATGAATAAAGTTCCTAAAGCCTCACACATTAGAAATAGTATTACTTTCACACTAATGAAAGACCTGAAGGACTTGAAACTGAAATCTGTATTTTTTGTTGTTACATCTCCATCAACTTTTAAGCACTTTTCTATTAGCACAGACTTAGTTCAACAAGGGTTATTAAGAAGAGCTGTTGTGAAGTGAAACAGCTACAACATCGTCTCACTACAAGCATTTCAACGGTCCCTAAATTAATAATGGCTCTCCTATTGAGGGCAAAACTGCAGTCAATTTAATAGGCAGGTTTCCAGTACTGGAGCTTAAGAATAAATTATGGGAATCTAACAACGTCTTGGCTGAAGGAGTAAGGAAACTAGGTTAATAGCAGCCAGCAACTGCTGGGGGATGTCAGCTAGAAAGCACCAGTTGAAAGACTCTATAGAAAATAATGAAATTTGAGTAAATAGTATCAGGATGTGTACACGGATCATTTTTCCAGGCTGCCCTCAAGGCCCAGAAAGCCAACAGTATACAGGGCTGTACCAAAAGAAGCATGACCAGCAGGTCAAGGGAGGTGATCCTGCCCTTCTACTCTGTGCTGGTGAGACCTCACCTGGAGTTCTGCATCCTCACGTGGCATCCTCAGTACAGGAGAGACATGGGCATTTTGGAATGTGTCTAGAGAAGAGCCAATAAAGTGATCCAAGGGATGGAACACCCTTTCTATGAGGACAGGTTGAGAGCTGTAGCTCTTCAGCCTGGAGAAGGTTCCAAGGTGACCTAATAGCAGCCTTTCAATATCTAAAGGGGAGCTACAGAAAAGGAGGGGACAGACTATTTAGCAGGGTCAGAACAAGAGGAAATGGTTTCAAGCTCAAAAAGAGTAGGCTTAGATCAGCTACAAGGAAAAAAATCTTTTACAGTGAAGGTGGTGAGGCACTGCAACAGGTTGCTTAGTGATGCGGCTGATGTCCCTGGAGACTTTCAAGGTGAGGCTGAATAAGGTCCCAGACAACCTGATCTCAGTGAGGTGTCCCCACTCACTGCAGGGGAGTTGGACTAGATGGCCTTCAGAGGTCCCTTCCAACTCTAAGGATTCTATGATTCTAAAATAGGCTACTCACACCTGATCTAAACACAATTCACACAATCCTTAAAAACACAACAGAAGTATGCACAGGAGACTGTAGTCATTTAGCTCTCTTGAAAACAAACCAGTTCAGCTTGAATTTGCATTGAAAGCAAAACGATCAATTCATCATTAAAATTGAAGGTGTTGAGGGAATTCCCTGCATTTTTGAAAAGAAAAAATTAAGTGCAGCCATTTGTCAGAGCAGATTAGCCATCGATGTAACAGTCTGTATTGCCTCTCTCAAACTACACCAAGTGCTTTGAAAGGCAGAAAAAGAGGAGTTATTTTTCACCTTTTGTCATTTTGATGACCCATTCCCCAAGGATGATGTTGTATTACACTATTAAAAAAGTGCTGTATTCCTTAATTTCTCCTCTGGGTTTTTAACTGTTTTAATTGATACTCAAATCCTCATTATCACATACTGCTTCAAAGTTGGTAGTCTTCTGTCCCCTCCCTTGTAAGAGCAACCACACACTTCTACTGACTGTTTAAACCCTTTGCGTTGAAGCTTTCAGAAGACAACCTTTTCCAAGAGCACTCCTCTTGCTCAGTACTTCCTCAACTGGTTTCTATTAAGTTGCAGCCAAAAGAATACAGAAAAGCATACACCTCAAAAGTAAACTGGAAGTTCAAAGGTGATTATTATCTTACAGATAACCCTAGTGGGGCAAGAATATTATCACAGGGAGAACTCTCCCTTCCTTGCTGTAAGCCAAGACATGCATGGTGAAAGAACTAGTCCCATTAGCTAATTAACACCTACACTGGCTTCTGGGTTGTCTCCCTTGACTCCATCTACAGACAGGGAATCAGGTTCCTGCAGACAAATGCCTATACACAGCACTGGAACTCTTAGTGATTTTGGGCTCTGAAATAATAGCAGGTAAGTTCTGCCCAGTGCCTGGATCTAGAAGTACAAGAGCTGTCTTTATGGAACAGCCAATAAATGTAGTACAAGAGGTGTTCAGAAAACCACCCATTCACATTGAAACATGAATAAGAGGTGGAAGAATGCAGATGTTCTCAAACCCTCCCTTGGTTTATACACCTGTTTCTGCTTCGCCCCAGATCTTCTACCTCAAAACGTATGATTGACTCTAAATGAAAGAAATGCATGAAGAACCAGGCACCAGTCTGAGTTAACATGCTGCTTGCCAGCTGAAGACTCCAGGTCTAAAAATAGCAATCCTATGAGAAGTTGTCAGAGCTGCAAAATGTGGCATATGGACATAAAATAATCTGTGGATAAAAGAAAAAAATTGTGAGAATCTATCACAAACAGATGGTTAAATAAAGCCATCTCATCCCAACTTGGAGTAGCAAATATTGCCATCATCATCAGTGACAACAGAACTAACTGCTCCACGTGGGGTGTCCCTGAGTTCCCTTAGACAAGCCTGGCTCCCAGGCAGGAGAGAAAGCTAGGAAAGTTGTCCTTGGCAATCTCCAAGTACTCTTCTACACATTTTACATCTCTTCACAGTACACCTCTCCAGAACAACGATGTTTCTTATTGTTTTGCACTTCATAGAGCACAAGTCAGGTCCAGTTGGTCTCCAATGAACTCACTGCAACATCAGTGCACGAAATACCAGACAGATAAAGGCCCACAGCTTCGCTTTCATAATAGATGTATAGGTCCATTCAAGGACACTAGCAATACAGTCCTGGCCAGTACTCAAACTACATCCTAATGACAGCAATCAGTCCTGAAACCTCAGCTACAGTACTTAGACTCCAGCCCAGAAAAAAAAAAAAGGATGAAAAAAAACAACTGTGTCTTCAAATCAGGATTTCTCTGGAATTTCAGGGACTCAGCCTTCACAACTAGCAGCCTGAAGTGAATTAACATGCACGTACTGCAGCTAAACAAAGGTTCCTCAGCTGTTGGCAGATCCGAAATTTCACATGAATCTGGCAGACAGAAGGAATCTGATGGGCAGATATGAGGCAAACACCGATGTCAGGCAGCATCATTCTTCACTTTCTTCTTTTAAGTTTATTCCCTCAGGAATAAACTTAATACTTTGATGCATGTACCTTTTCTATGTGGAAGCTCTATCCAGCACTCCCCTTGATTTCCAGATGCTCCAAGATGTTTACTCCCTTTCTGTACAGAGCTATCTTTATGTAGGAAACTGAAGTTTGAAGGAGTACATTTGCAGTTGAAAAAAAATCTCAGCTGCAGTTATAAGATGGGCCCTTCTATACTCATTAACAGAAGGAAGAGAGGATTTATAGACAAGAGCAATGGGCAAAAAGCTGCTTTAACTACTAAACACAGCTTCTCTAGGTATGAATCCTTTACACCCAGACAAAGAAAGGCAAAAATAAAGGTAACTTACTGTAATAGGTAGACAGACCTGCTTTTAAGCAACTTCTCTTTTCAGACTAATTCAAAACAAGTCGTTCCTGAGAACACACTCCACCCATGCAATGCAGCATTTCTTTGAAGCACACTTCATTATCTGCAAAGATGCCACTCATGTGCTCATTAGCGGGGCAAAACACAGCTCTGCCTCATCCCAAATCAGGTGTAGTTCGGAACTATGCCACAGAACACAAGTTATATTTATTACAGAGGTTGGTTCTAAGACTTCATCCAAGTCAGTCAGCAAGTCTCTCAAAAAAAAAAAAAACCCACAAAAATACCAGAAAGTGTTTCTACTATACCTGCATAAGATAGCTTGTTCAGCTAAGAACTTCCTACGCCAAAACTGCTTAACTGTTAAGGCTCCAGCTTCTCCATTTTCTGGGACTATAAACACCAGATTAGTGCCAGCTGGGGAACACTACATCACTGGGAAAACTGAGAATTATTTCTCAAAGAGAGCAGCCTGTGACAGGCCAGACCCTTTTTCCACCAGCACAGCAAAGACGTAATTAGATGATGCTTCTCTTAAAACCAAAACACTGCAGAGTCAGGCTATCTGAAACAAAGGAGAAGGCACACAGTGAAAGCATAACTAGAATTTACAGTTCGTTATAAGGAGATATGAAAGCATATTATATAAAGAAAAAAAAGACAAGCACCCAAGGAAGTATTACTGTATAACATTATATAATATATATAATATATTATATACAGTATAACATTACATTACCAGTAATGGTCACTGGAAATTTTTCCCTTGGAAGAAAGCGTGGCCCCCCAAGGAGTAGGCCAAGGTGCTGACACGAACGTTTCACTTCTAGTGCAGTAACAGACAGTACTTACTGTAGTGTAACAGCACCCCAACGCAACACAGCACTCTTGTGATTGAGAAAACATGCTGGGCAAAGCACTTCCCTTTACAAAGAAGGATAAGCAGCATTAAGAATACACATACTATAGCATATGAACACACATCAGGTAAAATGAAGAAGCTACACAGGTTATTTCAGTAACTCCAGATAAACTCAGTGAGAAAGAATTTAGACACAAAGCCAACTGTGGCAGTGCAAAGCAAACTTTTTCACACCTCTGATTTTATGCCTCATAGGAACATTTTGAAGTCTCAGCAGATACAACACTACTTTCAGGGCCTTACACCTGGATGTATTTAGTTACCCTTTGCTACTTTTATCCTGTAAATATCCCCTTTCTCTATAAGCTTCCCATTTATTCTGGAATGCTAGCAATCTCATCAAGCATCAGGACAACAAGGGATGTCTTATTCTCCAATTCTCTTGGAAGAAAGGACATCTACATATGATCTAAATGGGAAAATTAAATTTCTATTAAGTTCAATTATGACTTACTGTGGAGATATTTGTATCATTTTAAAAGAAAAGATTATTAACATTCTGTCCAAGATTTAGAGAATTACTAAATGCTGAATATCCACCTGTTTTTCTGGCGCTGATGCCACAGGTAGGAACCACTACAGAGACCAACCTATTCACAAACTTAACTGAAGCTTAAAATAACCATTTTTTCCTCAATTCTTCATCCATTCCCCATGTCAAATCTCTGTCTTGCTCAATGCATACACTGTAGCAAAAACTTTGAAAGCAGTTTCAAAGAGCACAAACTTAAGTCTTTACAATGCCTGCACATATTCTGTAAGGAACAGAAAAAATTGGAAATTCATTACCAAACATGCCATTTAAGCTCAGCAATCTAATTACAAACATTGTATCTACAAGAGATGAAACGTACTGCCTGCCAACACTTATACTCCAAGTAAATAAGCAGCAGTCTGGATTTCCTAATGTACCAGGCTCTGATTTTTGGGTGCTGAGCACTCAGACTATAAACATGCAAACAAGTTGCACGCTTACAAACACACAGAGCATGTGTTCAAACCACAAACCTTTCTTTTAGAAGCTGTAAGGGACTGGCTTAAACCGTAGTTCATGCAGTCCACAGCATCTGACCTGGAGGCCCACTTTCTTCTCCCCTTTCTCTTTGAAGAGAAAAGGTAAAGCATGTTTAGGAGGAAGGAATGAAGAGCACACAAAGAGATAAGAGGACACTTGCAGAAACCACTTAGAATCATGTTATCCCAATATTTTCTAAAAAAAAAAAAAAAAACAAAACACAAAACCCTGCAATGTGAATAAAGCAGCTGTAAGTTATTATTTACAAAGAGCCACAAAATCACAGTATGGCTTGAAGAGACTTTGCAGAAGGGAAGGAGCTGCAGCAGCTGGTTTGGATTCTGGAATACATTTGAAGAAAAACCCACGTGTTCAGACCCACAAAGTTGCAGAGAGCATCAAGAGAGCCTTAGTGTAGAAACAAGCCCCAGACAAGAACCACACCCCTATTCACAAAGGAGCAAGGAGTAGACATAAGCCTTAATTCAAATGACCTTGTTTTCCTTGTGCAACCTTGGCAAGAAAGGGATCCCCAACTTCCCATGATATTGGATTAAGAAGCACATCCTGTTGGGTGTATTTCTCTCATCAAAGCTCACTGGGCCTGCATCCAGCTACAAGCATACTGAGAACTTGTGATTGTTATGAAATGGAGTGATTCAGCGAAGCTACAAGAGAGGGAACGTGTTTTATTTGTTCATGAAAACTTTGTAAGTTGCAGGAGGAAAAAAGAGGCACAACAGGACAGATTCAGAACAGGGTTCAGAGAAGACACATCCCTACAAACTTCTACTTAAAAACCTCAGGCCAACTATATTTCAGCAGGCATTACTGCCCCGCTTTCTATCTCCATGCATAATTCTGACCATTCTGTCTCCCTCCCAGACACATAGAATCTGCACTTCAGAGACTCTTCCCCACCTGCCAGGTGATGCAGTTTAATCAACCATATCATTGTTTATCTCCCACCAGCTTTTTGGTCCTCGCGTTGCCATTGTCATGGTAAGCAGCAACATAACCTGAAATTTACGGTCAAAGCATGACCTATGACTACGACCTATGACCTACACACACCCACAAGCCATCTGGAAGATCCCTTTCTTGAGAAGATGTCTGGCTTGGATTTGCACTTCCTCTGTGATCTGAAGCCAAGTCCAAGTTGCAATCCAGACTCCAAAATGCACTTTCAAAATATCTAGAGGCAAGAACCATCCCCAAAAAATCCTGAAGCCAAGATTCCTCTCCACATACTGAGAAGTTCCTTATGGGTTATCAGCATCACTTGCTTGTATCAGCCTCACTCCACTTGCTTCACCCCACAGTGTGGAAAAGTCCAGGCCTCTGACATACACCTGCACTGCTTTGCTAAGAACCCTCCACATCACTTCAGGGGAATCTTTTTTTTTTTCCATCTTTCAGAAACCTTCCAGTCTATGCTGCATAAGTTACAATGGTAACATAAGTTACGTATTTATGAAGATGAGGCAAACTTCTTCACCATTTACAATACTGCTGAAAGTTGTACGTCACTCTGCATGTCTTAAATGACTCACGGTGAAGAAATTAGCCTCACAGTACAGTTATGTAAACTGTTAATCTAACATCAAGACTGAAAAATAGATATCAAGTGAATCTTGTAAAGAGACACGAAGTACAGGCTGTCAAGGCCACACATGCTGGAGTGTTGCAGGAAAGATTAAAATTAGCATATGTACATCATGATTTAGGCCAACCTAAGAGGGAGGCAAGCAATTCTGTGAAAACCTGGGCTGACACAGATGTTCAGCAGGAAAGCTTGTGTCCTGGAAGCACTTCTGAGGACACAGACTACAGAGCACCAGAAAGGCAGAAGAGATGCCAGTGTACAACTGCCACCTATTCTGTGTCAGCAGGAGTCAAGTTTCCATCACTGGAATCTACAAAAGAAATTAGGACTTCAGTGTAAATTGACAGTTCTGAGCATCAAGCAGGACTACTCAAGAAGTAAGAACAAAGTGCAATAGTATTTACAGGCACATCCCAACAGAAAAACAGCAGGTTTTGATGTATTTTTATTTTCAAACCATAGTAAGTATTCAGAGGCAACAAAATTCCTATCAGGAAACACACAAAGCCCACTGCTGAATTTAGATTTTAATCACCTTCTACAGTCTGCTTCTGTAGCAGACCACTATTCTAGGAAACCACAGGCCACATGTTGAAAACTTCTACTCTATTTGAAACCAAACATAAGGAGAAACTAATCAAGGGAAATAAGTCTTATTTCTACATCTTCACAGCCAGGGCAAAAATTCAGGATATGTAAGCCACTAAGTAGTGTAAGTAGCAGTAAGTAGAAGCAATCTTGCTGCAGTTATGACACCAAATGGCAGATAGTGCAAAAGAGAACACAATCTTTAACCGCAATGCACTCTAAATCCTACTGCCATCAGGAGACCCTGAAATAGCCAAAAGAGACAACTTAAAGTAGTGAGAAAGGCTATCAGATACTGTTACTGACAGAAAGCAGCAGTGGGGACACTCTGAAACAAGACAGTTCTCTTTTTTGAAACAAGACAGTTGACTACACTTTTGTTCAGTTGAATGAGCCAGCAGCTTCCCCCGATACAATGCTTTCTTTCTCATGGATGTAGTTACAGGCAGCTTTCAGTCCAAGACTGAGACACATACCTTGCACACATGAAGTCACAACCCAACTCAGCCTAAACTCAGAAGAATTTTGCACTGGAAAAGACTGAAGCTTTTTGCTTCTCTTATCACTTGTATCAACTGAGCAACAAATTTTAAGTCAGCTGTCCTGGGACTTGTGCTACATGAAAGCAAAAGCAGCTTCACAACAGTTCTAGTTTGGAAGAGTGGCTAACATCCAATTCTAAGTGTAGATTATGTGGATTCAAGTGCAGGCTCATCTTAGCTTCAAATTAGGTGCCACATCAGAAACATCAGCTAGCTTTCCCACCAGTAATTACAACAAACTTTCTCTACTGGTAAGTACCCATGTCTTAGCTGCTTTCTGATCTGAAACACCACCACAAATTAGAAATTCTTCCCTTCTAAACTGAAATGCATTCTTGAAAGGACCAAATACACAGCTCACTTGAATCTGGATCACCAACAAGATGGGGGTGGGGTGAGGAAATAAGACAAAAACAGAGCTGAGGAAAGCAAAGACTTGACCAGAAAAAAAAAAAACCAGCATAACTCAAAGGAAAATGCCCTACGTGACAGAAATAATGCCATAAACATGCTCTGAACAACAAGAGCCAAAATCACACTATAGCCCCATTGTTTGGAAATAAGCCTGCTCTTGAAACAAGCTCTACAAGATTAAATGCAAAAAAATGTCTTAAAAAAAGCTCACTCACTGCATTGAAGTAACTAAAGCAGAGCATGCCAGAGGCTTTCCAAAACACTCCTGTACTTTCCGGGTTACTATGTGCAGGTTCCAGCCTCTCTTCCAGGGCAAAAACGTCTGTAAATGGGTCTGGAAGACAGCACTGTCTGCTTCTTTATATTTCCAACTGTAGCAAAATCAATAATGACGACACCCTCTGTAATCTGTTGAAACAGTACAGCCAAGTGCACACATACTCAAGATAAAAATCACATGGCTTCTTCCTCTTCACAGACAATAATGAAAATCCAGTCACGTAACTTTGGCTAGACAAGGAGTTTAAAGACATGTGGAACTTGACAACCAAATCAGACCCCAGTGGTGTGCAAGTTAGCAAGTTTGAATCATTATTAAAATGCTGTACAATACTTCACCAAAATCTCAGTGTGAAATATTGGAATCCTCTACAAGGTAGGTTATTTTCCTTCCCTACTGACTACACCACCATTGACTTCAACTTTTTCTAATAGAAAGTCTATTTATTCCAGATATGGGAGGTGGATTCCAGATATGGGAGCTGCCAAGAGCTGCAGCAAGAAATTCGAGAGGCCTGTACCAACATAAAAGCTTTTCTCAAGCTACTTGTACAACAGATTCAAATGACAAGCATTTCTTCACAAGTAGGACAATTTTTGTCACAAACTACTTCAGTGGTGGCACAGACTCAGGTGACAGGACTTACAGTCACAAATTGGCTCCAGTTCTTCAAATTCACAGGGTTTTTTCCTGAGAGACAGAAGAAAGGTGAAAACAGAACTGATAGGAAAGAGCAGGGAAGTCTTACTGAGGAAGGATGCTTGCAGTGGCCCTCCTGGCAGGCTTGATGCTCAGCTGATAGGATACAATTCCACCAGCAGGAAAACCATTGCCAACAGCTTTACAACTCCATAACTTTTTATATACATACAGTTTCATAACTCATTCATCCTCTTTTCCAGATTTAAGTGATCACTTTAGAATCACATACTAGAAAAGATAAGAAAACAGTACCACCAGCCACTCTGCAAGCTGCAGAAGCACAAAATGGCACAAAATGCCAAAGCCTTTTTAAGAAAGATGCTAGGCTGCTGCAGACTGGCTGGCACACACAGATCGGATCTCTGAAAAAAAAAATAGAGATTGAAGCAATTCGAGTACTCCTGGAATAGAAGAGACATTGAATAGCCTGCCTGTTTCAATTGACTGTGTGGCTACAGAGTAGCAACAGAGTCTTAAACCAACATAGAGGAGGAAAGGTTCACAAAATACCTACGGTGGACCCGCCTGCAGGTCAGATCATATTGTTGCAGAAAATAAGTGAAAAATACTTTGTATCAAGGATAGGAGTTAAGAATCAAAGGTGACTTCACCAAAATAGCAGAGGGTTACAACAGCGATACAGAAGCCTTTAGAAAAATGCCCTAAAGGGCTGCCATCCTAGGGAAGAAATGAAATGGAATTTGCCAGATCCTTACTTTTAACTTCACTTTCAATTTTGTGTATCTTTTGCTGTCAATGTTTAATAGGTTCACCAGCTTCTTTAGCAATGGACTGTGAAGTTTCTTTGACCCAGAGTCTGAAGCTGTAGACTTTATAGTACTTCACAGACAAAATGATTCTAATCAGAATAGAAGAAATAGACAAGAACCTTAGAAAAAAAATAAAGTCTTACTACCAGATGAACCTATTTTTACCATCCCAAGCTTACAAAACATAGAGAGGGTAAGAAAATCACAGTCCTACAACAACTGGAGAAATCTCTTACATACCCTTAGATCTCGAACCAAGAGAAACCCACACTTTCCTTGGGCACACCTCAGCTGCCAACTGCGCTAACCAAGAGAAACTACCACCTCTGTGGAGAAGGTGCTTTTAGTACATCTGCCTCCCCCCTGTTTCCTGCAAATGGCACATTATGGCATCCCCTACAGCTCCAGCACTCCTGGCACACACATCAGTCGTTAGAATTGCTGGCAAAGGACTTATTACAGCACCCTTCGGCTTCTTCTACCTGGCAGATATGGCAAAAGGCACATCTGGAGTCAAGGGAGAAAAAGTTAAAATCATATTTGGACAAGTGCACACATCTAAAAAAAAAAAATCAGGGCTACTGACTCTTTACAATACTTAAAGAGATGCTAAAATGTGCTCTCAAAACACACTTTCTCATGCACTTGACATCTGTAACAAACCAGTTTCTTGGTGAAGTTAGTTTCTGAGCATTTCAGAGTGAAGTATGATTTTCCCTTTTCTAATGCCGTGAAGTTTTCCTTTCATTCCTTCAACATTACATAAGTGCTTTTCATTTCCTGAACAAATCTCACAGAAAGCTGGGATATTTGTGGAATAGCTTATTAATTCGTTCATAAATCTAAATACTTGGCTCATTTAAGCATGAGAAAACTTCAGGATTCCATCACTGCACTTTCTCATAACTCGCCTTACACTGTTTTGTGAACTGGAAGATAAGTGACCCATTCTTTAGGCTTTTTTCTGTCCCTTGTCTCTACAAGATTCCCTGAGCTAGTAACCACCACTTGGTTACCGAACGCAACCTAAAATCTCTCTATTTCACTACATTTCAGTTTGCTATGATTTGAGCCAATATTTTTATTTTTTATATATTTCTCCTAGAATTTTTTAATAGCAAACTGATGAGAGAAAAGGGCAGGCGACGTGTTCCACAGTACACACTGCTGTGCATCTTGCCAATAGCTTTCTACATGCTTTCCAAAGTTAATTCAAAATCTCTTCCCTGAGCACAAGAGGCTTCACTTTCTCACAAAAAAAAAAAAAGTTCCCTGTAAAAAGTGTGCTTCAAAGCTGTTACTTCTATTTTTCAGGCTAATCTAATTGAAAAGCAGTGGTTTTCTTATGTACAGGCTCTACATTAAAAGCACACATAGGAAAGACTGTTTCACATGCCAGAGTAAAACCTCTCTTTTCCAAATCCATACAGCTCAAAGCTTTCCACTGTGAAGGATGTCAGTACCTATGTGTTCACTATAAATGTTAATGAAAACATGAGTTGTAGGATACAGAAAGGCAAAGATCCCAAATACAGAAAGCCATGTTCTGAGAGAAGGATGACATTGTCTGAACTGGATGAGTGAAAACCTAACAGCCCTAGCAGGGACTGCATAAGTGCTATAATAAAAGGTCAAAACAAAAAACACTAACAATGCATTCTTTGAAATCAGAAGACCCTTTCTTCCACCACTGATTGATTAGCATTGATTTCTGGCACACTGAACACTACTTAAGTTACGATCACCATGGGCGGCACTGCTATAGCTATCTTTTCCAATATTGGTTCACAAAGAAAAAAGCATGCTGTGAGTTAAGGACTAAGAAACAAACAAAACACATCTTCAGGACTGAACATTACGTATTACATAGTCCCAGATATAGTGAAAGCAGCAGCCTGTAGCAGAAATAGCAGTATAGGAGATGCAGTATCTTACCTTTCACCGTTTGCATCTCAGCTAACTATGAGAGTGAAACAAGCCAGTGACCACCACAGCTGGGGCTGGGCTGAGTAATGCAAAAGTCACTGAAGAAACCTGCATTAATGCATGTGCTCAGGAGCCCCTTCTGTATTTAATCAGATGCCAGTGTCCTTCTGCACAGGCCCTGTTAAGTCATCCCACTACACACAACAAAACAATAAGAGCATTCCCTCAAAATCTGAGCAACGTTACAAACCAATGATTAATACCGATATCAGAGGCAGGCTTTTGGCTTTGGAAATCTAGACTCAGTTTCTCACACTGGAGACAAAGAAAACAGGATTATTCAGTTGAAGAACTGACAACTATTTATAGCTTTATTTTAAAAAAAAGAAAAACTTCTCAGAAATACCAAGCCTGAAGCCAATTGCTGCCTCAACCCTTTCCAGTAGAACCAGTTCCCAGGAGTCTTCACACACTGTTCCAAGGTTGCTGGAGTGCATATTGTTCCACATCATGCCAGTAACTCACAGGACCACTTTCAGTCACATAGTGGAGAGGAAAAAGGAAAAAATTTCCTTCTTCTCTCCTCAGGATTTCACTTCCCTAATATTACTACCAGTCCTCTGCTATTCTTTTATTTATGAATAGCAGGGTGATGCCCACACCCAAATAGCTGGTTTATGTCTATCTGTCATTATAAGTCAGTGTGAAGTGTACAACTACTCACCTAAACAGAAAGAAGCCCACTTCATCCCAGGTACACACTTGGAAAATAAAGTTCTCTCTATCTACTTACTAACAAAGATGAAAACCTTTTCTTACTGTTTCCCCCCAAAACCTTATCTGCTTGCCTAGCTGACAAAGGTCACTAGTATAAAGGAGCTTACTCAGATGCTCAAGTTTTTCCATGCAGTCCAGTTGTTCCTCTTACCTTCCTACCACCACCTCCATAAGGCCTTCTCTTGAGCTGGGAGCAGGCCACTAAGTTGGCTGAATGGCTAGATACCTTCTGTGGCTCTGCAGAAAACCTCAGAGTTTAACGCAAGTCATAGAGCTAGTCATCTGAGCCAGTGACTGCAAAAAAAAAAAAAAAAAAGAAAATAGAAGTTATTGCTTTCAGTATAAGTAATATAGAAAGGTAAAACCAATAATTTTCTGAACTGCCCATTCAGTTCTCCCATAGGTTCTAGTAAATGAAAGGAACTATGTGGTCTGAGTTGTCTTTGACAAACTATGAAGGTAATGCTAACAGTCCACAATCCTCTTTTTCAGCCCATCTTGTTAGAATGCAGTTTGTAGTGACTGTACTGCTGCCCCTTCCAAGCAAAGGCTCAAAATAAGTACTCCTGAAAAAAAGCAAGAACAATCTGCAAAGCTTCATGATTGATTTTTTTCCTCATAGCCATCAGTCACTAGAAAATTCACAGCAGACATCCATATGAAGAGTATCACAATTAAGAATTCCAAGCACAGTGCCTGGTTGTTGTGTCTATTTCTTAATGAATCCCTCAGCAATTACTACCTACAGCTATAGCCTAAATGAGTATTCAGTGAACCAGTATGAGTGGAAACCTGCTCCTAAGGCCCTAGGTTTTTATGCTTCTTTTGCAGCTGAGATACAACACAACAAATTTATTCAGCTTGATGAATATTTCTTGAAGCAGATGCTGACAACTGTCACTGAGTTCTTTAAGCTCCCCAGAGGCTGTGGAAATGTGCAGGGTATGGTATTTTTTTTTATCTGTCTTTATCCTTGAGCCTAAATGCAATCAAGATGCAGTGAAAGGGTCCCACTCAATTGCATGAATAAGCAAAACCACTGGAGGTCAGGCAGGCCCTCCAGCAGCATGGCATTCTGCCAAACGCCTCTCTTCAGACGAAGACATGACTTCAGACATGACTCGTTATTAGTAATATTATAACAGTGCCGAGAGGCCCTCACAGAGGCTGCATTCACTCAGCCAGTCTAAAATGCATACAAGATAGTTTTCATCAATATTTACACCCTGATAAAGGGAAAGCTAACTCACCACATGTGCAACACATGCATTGCCATCCATTCGCTGGTCCTTGAACTGTTTCGTTTGTGCTCCACAAGTTGAACTGAACAGCAACACGTAGCTCTGTGTGACAGCCCTCTGTCTCATGTACTGTAACATTCCCAGAATGGAGTGTTTCTCCACTTCCCTTCATCTCTTAGCATGATATCCCCCTCTGACCACTTTGCCAGTAGAAACAGTTCTACTTTCTTCAAGAGAAAGTGACAGATCAGGGCAATAAAACAAGCGCCCAGATGACGATGCACAGGGCGTGCAAAGGGAAATACACCAAGCTGCAAGCTCTGCTACAGTGTCTAGGCAAACACTGGCATCACACATCAAGAGGAACAAATATCTTTAGGTGACTGCTGGTAAGCAAGAAGCATGCAATTCAGTAAGACATCACAGCATGTCCTCTTGTCCCAAAGCTACCAAGAAACACAGCAAGACAATGTCAGCTCCCCTCCTGCTCCACAAACCCCTTCTGACAGAGCAATGCTCAAAACATACAGATAAAAATCGCAGATGCCATCTAACTCGTTGACAGCAGTTTCAGAAAATGTGCTATATAATACAGCATCATTTTACTGCATTGCTTCATTTTATAGTTTTTAAGGCAAAGTCAATTTGAAACAGCTTCAGTGGCAGCAAATAAGCTTTACAATAGTGGCAAATGGGTCCCAGACCTAAGTTGTGTTCACACTGACAGGATTTGTAACTCCCAAAAACAGATGTCAGGAAATGCTACTATCTGGTGATGCTGATTGAATAAAGCTGAGCATCAATAGGTCTTAAAACTACCTTTGAATGAATGTATCAATTTGAGAAAATTATAAATGCTTAAAGAGTTAATATTTTAAGATTAAAAACAGGTCACTGTAGCTCTGTAACTCTACCCCTTATGACTCCTAATCCCATCTTATGGGAAAAGCCTCCTGACAAACCATTGAGACACAGATCTCCAAAGTGAAGCCAACACTATTTGGAATTCAAACAACCAAAATTTCAGAGATGTGAAAAGCCAAACTAGATTTAGAATGATTTTCTAAATGAAAAAGGTTTCCTGTACCTGCAGTACAGTATTGTCTGCCTTAGAATATGCTTTCCCCTTTAAGAGAGGCCACAAGGATTCAAGCAAATTGATTTAAATGCAATTAATGAAAATTGTATCCATCCTACAGAAAAGGAAGAAGAAAAATTAACCTTCCCGAAATGGCAACATCTTAAATGGCTTGAAAAGAAACAAACAAGTGGCAGTATTTTCTAATTCCCCAGACACTAATTAGAAGTCACAAACAGCAGCGTCCCATACAAATTCCATTTTCAGTGCTGCTGCAAAGGGCCAAGGTTGCAGTAACATCTTTCAGCTGAAGTGATTATAATAGCAATTTAACATTGTAGAGTGATAAACTTCCCATAACAGTCAGCAACTGGTAGACAAGGAAATGAACAACATGATAGGAACCAATACTTCTCTATTTTTTTTATTAAAGTACTGTTAAAAAAAGAATGCACCAATAGTGCATTGCACATTTGAAAACAATTCTGCTTAAGTTAAACATTACCATAAAAGTCATCAGCTTACAAGGAAAGTGATTCACGGTGGAAATCATTTCTAACTCAGTTTAGTAAAGTTTGTGTAACAATTGCCTGCCCAGGGAAAGAAACCCACTCATTTACAGACTTAATGGGGTAATATTAGAGGAGAAAACCAAAGCAATTACCAGAATGATACATCATTATTCTACCGTACACTAGCTAATAAAAAACACAGACATACATTTAATCAGCATTGATGAAATAATACAGGGTTGTAAGCATCACAGGCAATAAACTATTCAGTAACAAATATTCATATTATATCAACAAGGAAAATAAAGAGCAACAGGATAAATTTAGCAACAACACATGAAAGAAATACTGCTTCTGCTTCATACTCTAATTTCAGAGATAGGGAAAGAGGATTGTCTTACCTCACACACAGCCTGAAGAGAGACATCAACACCACACCTACATCCTTTCTTAGTTCTCTCGATAGCGACCTAAGAAGAAATACAACATAAGTAACTATCTTCCCTGCAAACAGCACGTGCTCAGGGGGCAGCACGCTGCCCAGTAAAGCATGCTGAAAATAAGTTCAAAAGAAAAAAAAAAAACCACCACAACCACAAAAAAAAATCCTTTCAACATAAAAGAGCAAAGAACCCAATATTTGAAACTGCCAGTAAGGTTTATTGCATTTTGAAGGAGTAGAGAATCAATAATTAAATTGCATAGACATAACTGTGATGTGATCTTAATATTTTCAGTAAAATAATCAAGTATTTTTCTGCAGAGTGAGGACAGCAAATTCATCCGCACAGAACTCAGCCACGAAAGACCTGAAAAGATTCCTACCCCTGTTGTAAGCACACATGGGCTCAAATGATACAACCTTGCTAACTTGCTTTTCCTCCAGAAGGACAGCGCTTCCTAAAGTTACACTCAAACGCTAAATGCTTTGGTCAAGAGTTCATCCACTGACCTGCAAAGAAAGCCTTGTGTTCAGCTCCAACATTTTCTAACAGCAAACAATTTAAAAAAAAAAAAAAAAAAGGTTTCACGGAATGAACTGTTAAAAAAGCAAATCCTCACATAAGCTTTTCCCGAGGGGGAAGAAATATCCACAAGGTTTAAATTGGCCAGGCGGATTTAAGAGGAAGCGGAAAAAAAAAAAAGCAGCTCTTTCTGTTGCGTCAAAGAGCCCACTGTGCAATAGGAACAGGGAGCGGAGTTGTTGAACTGGCAAGCTTCTGCTGAAGACAGCTTTTCAATATGCTCTCAGCATCGTCTCCCAGGGCTGGCTGGAGACAGTCCCACTCCTCTTCTATGAGCTATGCTCCTTCAGGAGGCAATCGCTCTTAAGGACAGTTTCTCTAAACATGCTGTTCAGCTGGTTTTGCTGCACAGTGAGGGTAATTAGACACATACCTGCATTCACGTATCCGAATTCCATGTTTCTGGGGGAAATACAGGCACGTTTGAAGGAGTGACCATCAGCCCAGCTTAAGAGCAGGATGCTACTGATGACAGATTACCGGCTGGAACTCTGTTCTCTGCTTACACCATTCAGTTTGCTGTTAGCAGTTTTGAAAGACAGTACTGGCAGAGAAAACCTCAGCGTGATTCCATTGGGATGCTGTAGTCCAAGCAGCTGAATCAAGGAAATCAGTAGTCATGTGCTGCTGACTACCTCTGTGTGTACTGCAGAGCTGTGGCTAGCAGGGGTGAGTTAATGGCCCCTCCTGGGAATGGCCACCACATGACAACAGAGGCTGAGGCAGTGTATGTACTGCGACGAGAGTGTGGGAACTGAGCAACCTGGCTAGAGGTGAACAGAGTCACAGCCATCAGCACACACAAGGATTTGCTACACAAACCTCTGTGTATGAGAAAACCACCCCGTACCCCTCCTTCCACAATCAGTGCAGACCTAAGCAAAGGCATTCAGAGCACAGGCTGACCTACTGCAGCATGTCTTCATCTGATGGGCTAAACTGTCTTCTGGGTGTCTCTAACTACAAAGGGAAACTACGATGCCTTCTCAAATGAAAGGAGGTTACAGACACCAACGCATAGAGGTGAACACCAGGCCAAGTGACAGGGCTGTGCACACCTGTGAAATGCATGCAGAAAGAGCCCGCAAGGAGCAGGAGAAGAAAAGAACAGGTCAGAGATCCTGTTCCAAATACAAACCAAGGAATGGGCTTTTCAGCATGACTGCAGATTAAAAGCAGGACAAACATATGGCTGGATATATATATATATATATATATATATTATTTCTAGCTCTTTCAGAATTGCCACAGAGACACTAAGAGCCTGAACAAGGGTGGAAGGCAGCAGGAGAAAAGGAAATACGTCCAGGAGATAAACCCCCCCCGTGTTATTTCTTTACTAATATATCTTCTACAGGAAGAGTCTACCCATCTCTCTCAGCTACTTTCAGGTTAAAATGAAATCCTCCCTTAAGAAGTCAGGAGCAGAACATGTTTTTTTTTAAATAAAGTGCAATTAATTTACATATGAAAGCCGGCATTTTCTACGCCTTGGCCCTGTTAAATGAATGCAAAGTCCCTTTTGTGCACCAGAGATGCAGCCAAGTTCTGCTGCTGTGTTCTGCTCACACCACACCCAGACAATTTACCACTTGCCAAGCTCCAGCCCTGGTGTCACTTGAGTCGTGTGAGCGTATCATTAGCACTGTGAGTGCGGTGATTAATAATCCTGTCCACGCCGCAGGGAAGAGAACCAAGTCTGCTTCAACATCCCAAAGCTAACAGCTAGACAAGCGTTTCTAACATCTCTCATAATAACAACACCCACTCTTAAGACTGACTAAATCTTCCCCACTATAAATACAGATTGCACACAGCTCAGTGCTGTCGTACTGCAGGCTGAAGGAAACCGACCCCATTTGCTTTGTCTGAAAGGGATTTTTTTGTTCATCTTGGGACTGTAAAAGTGTAGTTATTTGCACTGTGAGCACGTGGCTATACCAGATGCCCTCCCGATGTCCTTTGCAGCCTAAATTATTATGATTCAGTTAAAATTAGGCCAATTAACAAGATCTGCTTTCAGCTATTACAGAAATGAAGTGGACTGTGGCCAACTCTAGAATTGAATCCAAATTTGGATTTTGAAATGCTAAAGACTACAGACAGCCCCAGAACCAGAGACCTCTATTCCATCTCATGAGAAGCCACCAGATCTAATGAAAAATGTACATTTGTACTGGCATTGCCATCTGTCATTAACAGATAGCAACCTACAGAGAGCTGCCCTGAATCCCAACAATCCCATGCAGTTCCACTCATGGATTCCCAGCCTCCTTTTGCTCTTCTTTCCGGTTCATCACTCAGCAGTTTAATCTACTATCTTTCACCACTAAGGGTGAGATAAGACACTTGGTCTCAGCCTCAAATTCTCAGTCCCTGGCAGCCTAGACACTTCCCAGCTGTAGGAAATTGCTCCGCACAAAGCCAATGAACACCAAAATGGTAAATAAAACATCTTATAAAATCTCGAAAACCCCCCTTCTCCAAGGCCTCACTCATAAAATACTATGGAAATTTATGCTTGTCAGATCTTCTCAATATTGATACAACAACTTTAGAGAGGAGAGCTGATTGTCTTTACCCATGCCAAAACCAGCTTTGATCTCTATAGGCCTAAAAAATGCATGCAGGACAATAATTTCCAGGTAAGCCAGCAGATGGATAACCATTTGTTGGGATTATACCAATGCAGAAACTCAAAGTGGAGAATGACAATATAAAGCCCTCTGCCCACTGTTCAGTGCCACCTTAACACCTTCTGAATATTCTGTATTGACTGAAGGGTCACAGCCACGTTCAGAGTCTCAGCTGTAGTGCAGACAACTTGATGCACTATGCTCAAGGTCTGCAATACGGCCTTACATACCATATATGCCTGTCCCTGCACTGACTGCATCAACAACGCTGCCTGAATCTCCCACACTTGATCTTTGCCACTGACACCTTCAAGAAACAGGATGATCCTCCCAGACAACACCAACCTTTACAGCATCAGATGACTAACGTGCTTTGAGGTCAGCACTGTCAGTTTCCTGCTACAGCAGATCACAAAGCCTCTTCCTGATAAACAAGGCTTATGTAGGCATTCCACCTGGGTCCCACATTCCTGCAGGAAGGAGGCTGTGCACACTTCCAGTCAGATGGCTAAGATATTGAGACCTTCAGTGTGTCCTGCATTGTTCACATCCAAACAGCACAGTCTGTATGAGAACTTGGGAGAGCCACTCCAGGACGGGAGGAAGAATCAGGTCTCAACCTGACAGGATAAGCCCAGCCGTGCCACCCTCTACAGGCTTGGAACAGAAGATGAGTACACCAAACCACTGGCACATCAGTGGTTCCAGTTCAGCACAGTAACAGCCCCAAAAGTACTGCAGAGGGTGGAAGGGACCTCTAGAGATGGAACCCACTAACCCGCTCAGCTAAAACCAATCGTTTCTCTTCTCAGCAACTTCAAACGCAAATCCTATTGTGATGGGGTAGAGACTCAGTACCCATATTTTAGGAACTGTCATTATTCCATGCCCTATTCTGATTTCCTTCTGCTGTGCTAACAAATGCTGACTTCCAGCCACGAAAAATTATCACAGTAGTAACTATGATTCTCCAGAAAAGTATTCCCTTTCCTCTTACACAAGAAAAGTGTTGATTCTTACTCTGAGGTTACTAAACCCAACACTCTAAATTCTCTTGATTAAAAATAGCTGCTTTTATGACTCCTCACTAAACTCACCACAAGCCATGATTTCTGTCTAGCTGGTACCTAAGCGTAATTCTGCAGCAGATGTTTAGCAGAGGACTCCCCACACACCCATTCTTCTTCAAAAGCAGCTTCTGATACCCTCTATTCTTCTGTTGCCTCTTGGAGCATCCTAATTCTGGCTTCACAAGCTGCACAGAGCAAGCCAGGACCACACACCCCATCAGTCCTTCCCTGGGCAGTTAATGAAGAGACACAATATACACTGTTGTGCTTTGAGCCCAAAAAGTAAAATGCCATCCTACAGCAGCCTGTGGGTTGGATAGTAGAGGCAGGAAAGAAAGATGAGGAAGTGTTCTGCATCTGTTTCACGAGCAGCAGCAGGCTTGCTGCTGTGGCTCTGTCACCTCTAAATGGTGCATTAATTACATCTTTAGTGCTCCTTCCAATTACAAGTGACGAACATCTCTCAACAAAAGAGCTGAGAGAAGGGTCAAAGAACAGGATCTTGCACTCACTGCTGGCTACTGATAAACTGACAGGGTCGATTGCTTTCAACAAGACAATCCCGTGATAATTTCTCCTGGCTACAAGTCAGCATTTGTTAGCACAGCAGCAGGAAATCAGAATAGGGCACAAAATAATGACAGTTCCATGCCAGGCTAAAATCAGCTATCTTCTTCAGAGAGTAGAGCCTTTGTCAACACTCCTCTTCCTGGAGGCTGCAGATCATGTACAAGTTCTCATCCACAAGCACAGGCCAATGCTGAGGCCACAGAGTGAAACCCATGTGGGATTCACACCCAAAAAGCATGGGTGGCTCCTCACACAATGCTGGCAGTGGCTTTGGTGTAGGAAGAATTCGCAGCAGTGAGGAGAGAAGGAGAGAAGTCAAACTCCCAGCCCTCAGAGGACTCCATTCTCAGCCCAAAGATGACACCAGGGACAAGGGACAATACACTTCCCCCAAACCTAAAACTCGTGGCAGCCTGCCACAAGAACACTTTTTCACCTGCACCAGAATAGCAAGAGGATCTGCAGACATCATAAAACAGCTGATAATGAGGCAAAAATGCACCAATTAATAAAGCAGAAAGGATGTTACCCCTTACCTGCTTCAGAGACTTAGCAACTGTTTCAACTATTTACTAAAAGAATTGTCCACTAGATACAAAGACAGTCGGCCTTAAGTAGTGCAAGTTCACAAGAGCAAAGTCTGTAACATCTCTTGCTACATCAAAAGTGAACGGCCTACTTAAAAGGAATAAATACAATGATAACCTTGAAAACGTTTACACTTAAACAACAGGAACACCTGCATGTAATCAAGCATCTTAACAGCGAACACCATAAACTACAGATAAGCTAATCTGTAAGTTGCTGAAGGTCAGGAGAGCTTACAGAGAGAAAAAGCTCTGCTCTTTGGCTCTACTGCTGGTTACCTTATTCCTGAACTACAAGTGCCTTTTATCAGCACAAGCCACGGCAGCGGTACTAGGGCCTTGGACCTTTACAAAGTACTTTGATTTACACCTATATCAACTTCAAAAAGGGCACTGCTGTGCCATAAACATTAAAGGTTTTAAGTCATTTGACTCCAGCCACCGTTATATTCTTAACACTGCTCACAAAACTAAGAAAGAGAAGCTCTTGAGCCTGGCTCAGGTACTATCACCAGTTCTAAAATGCTGATGGGTAGCACCACAAAATTTCTTGTAAGTCACAAGCTTTGAGAGCCTAAACTGCTCCCCGACCTACATAAAAGCACCTCAGCCTTCCCTACCCATACAAACCCTCTTAATTCCCACTTCCCTTACTACAGACAATCTCCCAACCCTCAGCCCACACACAGTAAGATCCCTATACCTCACTAGTCCCAGTGCAGCACAAAGACCCCCACCAAGGTCTATAGAGAAGGCAAGAGAAAGGCCCCGAGAGCCCAGCCTCCCAAACCAAGAGCCCTGGAGGGACCCCAAAAACTAGCAGCTCCAGCACACGCCCTGAGCCACGTGCCGCCCGGATGGGGCGGGGCAGAAGAGCGGACGTGGCCGCCCCGGGGTTTCGGGGCGCATGCGCGCCGCCCGGCCGCAAGATGTCAGCTCAGGGGGATTGCGAGTTTCTGGTGAAGCGAGCCCGCGAGCTGGTGCCGGGAGATCTATGGGCGGCCAAGGCCTGGCTCATCACGGCGCGGAGCCTCTACCCCGCCGACTTCAATATCCAGGTGAGCGATAGCGCACCCGCGGTATACAAAAGTGCGGCGCGGCGCTCCCCCACACGGCCTTGCGGCGGGCGCTGTGTGACTGACGGGCACGTCGGCCAATGGGCTGGGAGGGGGCGGGGCGAGCGGTTGCCGTGGTGACGGAGGCACGGCGTTTCCGTCAATCGGCTGAGAGCCCCGCCCCGCATTGTGCCGGCAGCTGTCGTAAAGTTGTAGAGCTGCTTTTCGGCATATGGCTGTTGAAGTAGATTGCGTTTCTGCCTTGCACTGGAGTGGAAGCCCTAGTCACTGATCTCGCTGGTTGTTTTGTTTGTGTAGAAGTACAGCAGCGTGTTGGTATTACTGAGTGTATGTGCATGCAGACGTTCTCACATCGTGTGTGCTTAGACAGGCCAAGCCCACCTCTTCATTCCTACAGTGCTGCAGTCCTTTCTCTCAGTTTCTGTTATTCACGCACGTGCCCTTTGAATTGGTCCGTTGTCATGGGGTTTTCTTGGAGCAGAAAGGATAATGCGATTGACAGATGCGTTCAGGAAGGCCAACGTGCTGTCCTTGCCTCCTGCAGTACGAGATGTACACCATCGAGAGGAACGCGGAGAGGACGGCATCGGCGGGCAGGCTGCTCTACGACATGTAGGTAACACGGGCAGGTTTGTGCTACCAGCAGATTCTCAGATCGCTCTGCATTCTCTGCCTCAAACTTTGTTACAGGTTTGTGAACTTCCCGGACCAGCCTGCAGTGTGGAGGGAGATCAGTGTTATAACAGCAGCGCTGAGGAATGACTCGCAGGACAAGCAGACGCAGTTTTTAAGAGGTAAGGAGTTTACTCTGTGGATAGGTAAGTACAAAAGGAACCTAAAGATACGCCCTCTGGTTTCATAGCTAGTGGGGCAAGTACTAAAAGCACAGTCTGGTAAGCCAGAGCGATGATTGCATAGAGAGTCAGTGGAGGGTCACTAAGGGATCATTGTCTAAATGATTCCAGAGAACAATGAGCAATCATTAAAACGGAGTGATATAATTTGTGTAAAGTGAGAGTTACAGAAATGGACAGTGACCACTTGAGGTCTTGACATTCAGTACTAGCAGCCGTGGGCAGTTTTGAAAGCACGGTTTACACCAGACAAGTTGTAATCTCTTCTTTGAAGGTGAGCTTCAGAAATAGTAAGAATAAGCAGCCCTTTGCATACAGGTTACTCTGAGGAACTGTTTGCATTTTTATGGAATGGAGTTCAAAGAGAATACATCTATATTATAGGGAAAATGTATTGGTTTCTGTGTCTCATAAAATATTTAAAGTGGAAAAGGTACTTTTTAGTTAAAGTAATAATGTTAGAAGTGATATGTAAGCGAAGAATGTAAATGAAGATCTTGAAGCACATTTAAGTGTTAGATTCTTTTTCACTGTTCTACTCATTAGCATTCTTCTTAAGTTCAGTGCATCCAAAGAAACACAGGTTTCCTACAGGCTTCATTCAGAGAGAGAGCATTTTTGTTTTTTCTGACTCTGGTATTAAAAAACTGAAAGAAATGTAAGGAAATGTTTTCTGTCAATGTAGCAAGGTCACAATGACCTTGTAATTTACCCTTTATCAGCCACCTTTGCAGTTCAAATGCAGTGAGTTGCACTGTATCTTTTCTTTAAAGGACTATTTGAAACCCTTCCTGGTCGAGTGCAGTGTGAAATGTTACTGAAGGCCACAGAGCAGTGTTTTAACACACTAGAAAGGGCAGAAATGTTACTGCTACTTCTGCGACGCTTCCCAGAGACTGTGGTACAACATGGGGTAAGAGTAGCTCATAATAAGCGTTTTGTTTGTTTGTTTTGTAAATGCAGTGAATATTCCATGGTTTTTTTGGGGAAAAAAAAAAAGAGTAACACACACACATACACACAGAGTGTTAAGGAATATTGTAGTCTAAGAGGCTGTATTGTTTCAGCTTTTTTTAGTAAATACTCACTGAGTGCAATGTACTTTGAGGTTATAACTATAACATTTGCTCAGATGTACAAGAGTATGCTGGAGCCCTTTAAATTTTGGCCTACTTATATTGAAGCATAGTTTGAAGACTGTAAAACCTGTTCGTTCTGATACTAACTTGAACTAACATATTGTAATTCATACCTGCAACAGGCAAGAGTGTGCAGGTCAGATTACAAGCTGCAAATATAAGGTGTGATAGCTTTCACCTTTCTGTGCACGTCTTTACTGATACACTCACAGGCACAATTCTTTTGATCCTGGCATTGCTTTTCATCTGGTATTACATGGTGCTAGATTAACTACATAGATACTAATGCATCCAGTGAAATAGTTAATTCCTACTGAATTATTCTCTGAATAATTGTTCATCCTCTTTCAATTGCAATTCCAAAAGTTTCCAAAAAAACTCTGCTCCACCATTTGTTTTTCACCTCTGATTACACAGGTTGGCCTTGGAGAAACGTTATTAGAAGCTGAAAATATTGAAGACCAAGAATCCCCAGTGAATTGTTTTAGAAAATTGTTTGGTAAGAAAATGCTAATATTCTTTGTACAAGTTTATAGAATGGCAGTGAGATAAATTTGGAGTTAAGTAAATTGCTGTCTTAGATTAGAAAATCACTTTATTCAGAACAGTGTCAGGCTGCTTTAGGGCAGGATTACCATGTGGCACAAATAGGTATTGCAGTCATTCATCTGAGTTTTTTTGTGATTCTTTGTGATACTGCTTTTCTGAAAGAGTGGATTCCAGATGCTGGCATGGGCTGCCTGGGGAGGTGGTTCAGTCACTGATGCTGGAGGTGTTCAAGGAGTGTTTAGACTCTGTGTTGAGGAACATGGTTTAGTGAGAACTGTTGGTGATAGGTGGATGGTTGGACTGGATGATCTTGTAGGTCTTTTCCAATCTTGGTGATTCTATGATTCTTTCTGGTGTTTGGTCTGCCAAAGATGGGATTTTACGTTGCTAATTGAGAAACTTTACTTGAGACAAACAGAATTAAAAAATTCCACAAACTCTAATGATTTTGTTTTGTTTCTTTGCTATTTCAGTTTGTGATGTTCTTCCTCTAATAATTAACAACCCTGATGTTCGACTTCCTGCCAGCTTGTTATATAAATACCTAAATAAAGCAGCAGAATTTTATATTAACTATGTAACTAGATCTACACAGACAGAAAGCCAGTATCAAGGTAAGAGTATTTTTACAAAATCAGACTTTCCTAAAATACATTTTATTCTTATTGAAATAGGGCTTATAAATGCATCGCTTCAGTGTAATGTATCTCATAAAGATAGGACAAAATGTCTAAGATCTCCTCATCCAACCTGTCAACTCTAATTACCCTGAAAGCTCAAATGTGTCTTTTGACATTTCTCCCGAGTTATACATCTGCATCTGTTAGTTTGATTTCTTTCTAAAGAGAAAAATGTGTTTGTTTTTATAGGTTCACAAGATTCATCTGATCTTATGTCTCCAAGCAAACGTAGCTCTCAAAAATACATAATAGATGGTCTTACAGAGAAATCATCCCAGATTACAGATCCTTGGGAGAGGCTGTTTAAAATATTGTCTGTGGTGGGAATGAGGTGTGAATGGCAAATGGATAAAGGAAGAAGGTGAGAAATTTTTACTTTTCCAGAAGGAGGATTCCTTTTTGAGGAGGAATTGATCTTTTTAATCCTTAAGCAGATGAGACAGAGAAGGACTTTCACCTGAGGAAACATTTTCTGTAAATTCAGTGCAGCTTTTCTTTCAAGGCTGTATTATGAAAAGCAAAAATGTGAGCCCCTTTTAAATTACTTACTAAACTATATCCTTGTTGACTGAAGTCACACGTAAGAGCTACAGTAGCGTGGGATATCCTTTTGTAGGTGACACAACAAATTAAAAGAAGGTGAATATTTAGTGAAGTTTCACTAGACTTCCCTGACATGCAGCTGAGGGATTTCCTGAGCTAAAACATTAAGCTTTTCACATTCGGTGTGAATTGTTTGCTTTAGTTTTTGTTCTGTGTAACATGCTCAATTTTTCTTTCTCTCTTTCTCAGAAGTTTTGGAGATATTTTGCACAGAATGAAAGACCTCTGCAGATACATCA
Organism: Perdix hodgsoniae; assembly: GCA_035772895.1. Classification (NCBI taxonomy): domain Eukaryota; kingdom Metazoa; phylum Chordata; class Aves; order Galliformes; family Phasianidae; genus Perdix; species Perdix hodgsoniae. The sequence continues at coordinate 41,405,587 of JAPSGF010000002.1, forward strand.
GTAACTTTGATAGCGATGCACATGCTAAATACAAAAATCAAGTAGTGTATTCTACAATGTTGGTCTTCTTTAAGAATGCATTTCAGTATGTCAGCAATATCCAGCCATCTCTCTTCCAAGGTTAGTTTTCATTGCTCATGCCTCAAGGGTGTTTCCTCAGTAGTATTTTAAAACTTGGTTTACAAAGTGACATGGATTCTCTTTAAAATTCTCCCAATCTATTGTTCTTATCAGCAGAAGTAGTTCACCACAACTTCTGTGCTGGGTTGGAGCAAAGATCTGTTTACCGTTGCGGTTTCAAGCTCAGCTAGCAACAGTAGTCTAGTAAAGAGAGAAGTAACAGACCAGATGTTATAGGTAACATTACTAGGATTCATTCCCACTGTTCCATCAGCATCATGTTTGTTTTTATTTTCTTCTCTGATTTTGATTCTTCGAAGCTGACATTTTCATGGCTTCTGTATGGGAACTGCTGAATCACGGCCCGAACCTCTGATGAGGTTCTTGTTATCAGGTTGCTTTTATCATAGAGGTTTTTCTTCTCTTGGAAAAACCCACTGGTTGGAGCTGGAAGTGTAGTGGTGGGGAAAAACAAAAGCTCTGTTGTCAGTGCAGTAGCTCTGAATTTTTATCTGTGACTTTCTTCTTGTCACATGTATGGACTTAGAGGAGACCTCTTGAGAGAAACTTATCAGTGCATTTCTCTTACATAATTCATATTTGCCTTGTTGAGGACTTGGCAAGTGAATAAGGCAATTCACACTTCTCAGGCTTGACAGGAGTTGCTATCTGGGCTGATGCTTTTAGGGTTTTATTTAGGAAGCTAAGTGCTAGAAATCAAACTCTGTAAGCCCAGACTCTAGACTGTAATTCAGCTGAAAAGCTCAAAAGGGCTGTGTATAGCTTCCAGTAATGTAAGGGATGGTTTGCAGCACAGGTAAAGGGTGAAGTTTGATTTGATTTTTAAGACTGGAGATTTTCAAATAAAGATTACAGTATGCTTGCCTGCTACTGAGAAGAACATACCCTTCGGAAAGCGAAGTTGTTGCTTAGGTGCTCTGAGAAAAGAGAACAAGTAACAGAAAAGCCCTTTGCTTTCTTCTCAGGTGTTACAAGTAGGCAGCTCTTGAGACTTCAGTGTTAAAACTCTCCCAGGATCCCACTTGTGGTACATACCTATCTGTTCTCTCACAAATGCTGTTTTCTACATTGATTTGGCCATTTTAAGTGCACACAGCTCACATCGTGACACAGAAATATATGATACAGAGAAAGTTCTTTCAATTTGCTATAGCTTTTGTGTAGGGGGCATTTGAATGATGGTATCTAGTTCGAATCTAGTTGAAGGAGGTAAAATCATCACTTAGTAAGTATAGCAGATTGGTGTAGCACAAACTTCTGTTGATAGCTTACATGTCACACTAGTTTTAAATCCTGCAAATAGAAGCAGCACAAATGCAAGTACAGAAAACTCTTGTTGGCATTATTGTGTTTTCTGGCAGAGACCTTAAAAAGGGAAATTGCATTAATGCATTTCCCCTTTCCTTTGTTTCTTTTTGTCTGAGCTTTGCACATCTGTGTATAATTAAGTTATGCAAACAGAAAATAATTTGGGAAGGAGGAGTTCTTCAGTGGTGGGTGATCATGTAGCAATCTGTTTCGAGACTGTGGTATAGTCCCATTTTCTATCTAATGAAATTTGAGTGTTGAAATCTGAAATAAATACCAGGTCTCACAGATTGTTCTGTCATATCATGGGAAGCAGAAATTATGTATGTTTTGCCTTAACATGAGACTTCTGTAGGTTTGAGAGTGATGATGGGAGCTCATGTAAACTGAAATTATGCTGAATGGTTATAGTGGGAAAATCTTGCTTCTTGGAGGCATTATTACCTGTCAGCTTATTACTTTGACTCCTAATGACAGTGTTTTGTAAATATTGCTGTTTGTAGCCATTAAGCCTAGAGCCATCTGTTCTGTTTACCTGTTCAGTAATTGTATTTACGTAACATTAAATAATGCTTGATGAGAAAAAAGCTTGCTGTCAGAGCGTATCTTATGACTGCTCTGTTAGAAGAGGGTTCATAGATATATCCTAAAGCCTGTAAGATATTTCCTCCGAGGCTGTTAAATGTGTTCTAACCTTTACTGTAGGGCTGTTTTGCGGAAAAACAGCTTCATCATGGCTGCTTATACAACTTAATTCAATTGCATTTTAGATTCTATTCTTTAACATATTCCTTCAGTGTGAAGGAAGAAGAATCTGCTTGATGTAAGCACAATACTTTTCAGATCAGTTGAGATCTAATTTATGTTTAAAACCAGGTCCGAATGCTCCAAACCAAGCCCCCCTGATTCTTCTCGAGGATGTGACCAATGTCTATGGTGACACTGATATTGATCGTAACAAACACATACACAAAAAGAGGAAACTTGCTGAAGGAAGAGAAAAAACAATGGTAGGCTCTCTAGATTTTCTTTTTGTAAAATGATGGCACCGATACTGGAATTTCAACAGTAGAAGTTTTGATTTACTTTTAGAGCTTCCCCACGATAATAGTTTCTGACTATATTATAGAAACAGGCGTTTTATTAAGAAAAGCAAGAGTAAAACAGTTTTTGTAGCAACTGCTGTAGATGTGTGTGGATATGAATATTTCAGATTAAAGAAGCTATAAAGAATGGCAGGAGCAGTCAGATTTTCTACAGAAGCTGAATTAATTGACTTTTACTGAAACTGTTACTACATTTACTTCAATAATGAAAAACCATTTCATAGAATTTCTCTGATAGAAGTACTTATACTTGGGAATATTTTCTTTGCATTGTGCCATTGAAGGCTTAAACTGAGTGCTAAAATGTAAGATATATCCTTGAATCAGTGATTTGGCTAAAGCATGTCTGGGAGAACCATCTCTTGGGATACTGTTTATCACACTGTCATTGACTTTCTTGGTAGCAAACCAGGTTGTTCTAATGTCAAAAAAAAACCTAAGTGAAATAGTTGAAAGTCACGCAAAGACTATGAAGTTAGGATCTTGGAATCTGTTTTGGGACTGCTTACTTTTGTTAAGTGGAACTTATGTGACTTCAGAATCGTATCAAATTTTAGTATTGAATCTCTGGGTTTTTTTCTTGGTAAGCAGAGCTCAGATGATGAGGATCCTTCTGGAAAGGCGCGGAGTCGTCATATTGCAGTTAATAAGGCAGACCTTGTGAACTCAATTGAAGTACTAGAGAGCTTTAAACTGGCAAGAGAGAGCTGGGAGCTGCTCTGTTCACTGGAATCACTTGACAAAGGTAAGGCTAACTACAGACAATGCTACATTTACCTTTTATTGCTGTCATTTTAGTGTTGTTGAATTTCTGTCAGTGGAAACCTTTGAAATACAGCTTAATTTGCATCCCTGTTATTTTGGTAATTTTGGGTTCTGTAAGAAGCTGTTCTCAGTTGATACTTTTCTGAGTGTTACCTTTCTTAGCTTGTTTCATTCCTCCTGTCTTCACTTGTTCACTGGCTTCTTTTGGAAGTAGCTTTCACTGAAGGAGTAGCTGATTAGTAGTAGTGCTTCTAGGTGAGGACATGCTTCTAATAATTGCTTTAATTCACGCTTAAGCAAATTGGTTTTAGCTGTCTGATAACATCTAATGTGATAATATTGAAAACAAATTTATCTTCTAAAAAGTAAATACTGTCATTCAACAGTATTTGTTGGACATTGAAGAAAAGTATTATGGAAATATGATTGTATGCGATTGTATTGGAAGAGTATTCTACTTTTCAAGGATTTAACATTCATGCTGTTTTGTTTTCTAAATAAACTATATATTTCTGGATCATTGTTTTTTATCGCAAAGCTATCATATGCTGCTTTTTTCTCTGATAACTTATGCAGAGTTCACCAGAATTTGTTTGTCATGGAAGACTGAAACGTGGCTTTGGTTAAGAATATTTCTTACTGACATGATTATTTACCAGGTAAAAAGATAAAATACTAATGAAAGACTCCATACTGTTGCACTTTTTTTTTTTTAGTGAAAAGCTGTTCTGATCTAGCTTCTTAGATGCTTTGTGTCTACTGATCTCATTCTTTAAAATATGACCCTTGGGGAAGGAATCATACCATTCTTAGCGCAAAGCTAGGTACACTACACAATATTCCTGTCTCAACTAGTCATTTTTTGAGTCCAGCTAGCATTAGCATATGAAGAAGACCAGTAGGTATATAGTGTGATGAAATTAAAATGCAGCTTGTCTGCCAATACATTCTGTTGAGGTACCATCAGGGAAAATAACTTCTTAAATCACAGGTTATAACATGCTTCAATTAGATTTAAAATTGGTTATCTCCTTAGAAAATAGTTTCTAAACATCATCCTGCCATTCACAGAACTTAAGTTGTTCTTTTATGTATTTCCCTTGGTATTCTTTTATTCTTGCTGAACAAAAGCTGTTTCAAGCTTTATTTGACTAAATGAAGTAATAGCTAACTCTGAAGACCATGATTATTTGATTCAGCTGTGGGACTCTAAAGGGTTTTTAAAGCAGAAATGTTTGTCTCTAGCCTTGCAAGTGCTGAATCCATATTCAAGTACATAGCACATCACTGGAGACTTTTCTGCTAGACAGATACATTGAAGCCTTGTTATTTAGAAACCCACTTTTTTGAAAGCTTTCTTTAAAGGAATATTTGTTTTTCTACCCATCTTACAGACTCTGTTCCATCTTTTTAAAGGGGCAGTACAAAAAGGCAATTAGCAGCCTGCATCATTTGGCAGCTCTTCAGGGTTCTCATTCTCCACAACAAATAACAGGACAAGGATCACTAGAAAATCAGAGAGCACTAATTCAGTTAGCAACGTGTCACTTTGCCCTTGGAGAGTACCGGGTATGTACAGCATTCCATGCTTGGTCTTTTATCACCTATCACTGTGGTTCCCATTTACTTTGAGCTTTTGTGTCAGTTTACTGTAAGTGGGGTATCAAACATAAGCCAGGGTCAACAGAAAAACTGATGCTTCACAGGGAAAAGAATTGCAATTCCTGCCTAATCTGAGTATCCATTATCTCCCATATACCCTCTATTTGGTTGCTATGATTTGTGATATTAAGCAGTGACTTAGTATAGCTAGAAGTATTTTAGTGGTCTGTCAGAGAAAGCTTGATTGTTTTTTTGTTTTTTTTTTTGACCTACCTTCACTGAAAGTTTTAAAATGCGAAGAAAATTCTTGTGTATAGGCTTCATTTTGCAGGGCAAGAAAAGGTGTATAGAAAGTAAAAATAGTAGTAATAATGGCTTGAGTAAGGATCTCAAACTATCCTAGTACTGGTCTAGTTGGACTAGTCTTTCCTCTTTCTCTAGCTTAATACTTTTTCATTAGAAATCTAATTGTCTACCTGTTCAGACCTCTTACTGTCTCTAGAAAATTGCATTAAAATTGACAGCATTTCTGTCATACTGTTAAACTGTCATTTTCCTAATCTATTTTTTACCATGGACAGGATGAACTTTTAAAAACAATTCTAAGAATTGATTGGAAAATGTAATATTTCAATAAAAATGCTAAGTTTGTCTTGATCTAACACTCTTGAGAGCAACTGAAATGGTTTAAAGCTCTGAGATTGTTTAATGGGATTCATATCACAGCCATGTCTTCTTGCTCAGCCAAGCTAAGATACGCACTGATTCTACAGTTCTAGCATTGAGTTTTGCCTTTTGCTTTGTATGAAGTTTTTAATCAACATAATTAACTTAGGTAAGTCTAAATTAAGCTTCTTATTTCTTGCCTATCTTGTTTCTGTCTTGTCTCCTTTTTATAGCAAACATGCGAAAAAGTGCTTGACCTAATGTGCTATATTTTACTTCCAATACAAGAAGGGGGTAAAGTGCAGGAGGAGCAACCTAAAGTGAAGTCTAAATTCAGAAAAGGTATGCAGTTGCTACTACCCTAAGGTCAGGATTTTCTCTATTTTAATCATTGTTTATATATAAATTAGATAATTCTCTTCTAATACTGTGAAAAACAGAGGTAGTTCTTGACTCTTTTTTTTCTTCTGTTAACTTGTATCCTGCTGATACCCATTAAATTGCTTTGGGGACCAAGTCCTTACACAGTAAAAGAGAAGGGAAGAATATATATATATTTTTAAAACGTGTAACTTCACATTTTGAATCCTCTGTAATTACCTTCCGAGTTTTCTTCCCTACCTGAGATTATAGGCAAGCGTTTATTCATTTTTCTTCAAGTTTCTTCTGAACTTAGAGAATCAGAAGAGCACTAAAGAAGTCTGTGATAAACTGTTCTGTTGCAGGGTCTGATTTGAAGCTTTGGCCGTGTACCAGTAGAGCTATCATGCCTTATTGCCTTCATTTGTTGTTAGCTTGTTTCAAGGTAAGCTATAGTCTTTTAATCTCAAGTCAGTAATGCCTAGCACATGTAGCTGGAGTCCTGAAACAGCATGGCTTTATCCCAGTGGTGGCACTAGTTGTAAGGGGCTCTACTTCAAGTATTTCTCACCTCAGTGGGTTTGTGAATAGACACCTCTATTTGAGGGGAGGAATAGCATTTGTTGTTTCTCTCTTTTAGTCACTGTAGTTTGAGGCAGAGAAAATAAGATTTACCTCAAAATATTTTTGCCTATATCTCTAGGCTTTGCTATAAACCACTGAAAAGAATTAGGCTGGGAATTTCCAACCTATTTTAAATATATAGGTTAGGGCAGAATGAAATACACTTCTTAAGAGCTTGTTTTGTATTTGAACAGATGCAGTTAAATCCAGTCAGTTTCCAATGTGACATTCCTTATCTTCTCTATGCCTTTTTTTTCCTGAAGCTCAGAGCTTTCACTGACAACAGAGATGATACAGCATTGGGCCATGTGATTGTTCTGCTTCAACATGAGTGGCCAAGGGGTGAAAATTTGTTCCTGAAAGCCATCAACAAAATCTGCCAACAAGGGAACTTCCAGTATGAGAATTTTTTCAACTATGTCACAAGTATCCTTTCTCTAGCCGGGAGCATCTTTCACATACAATATTATTTGTTGGGGTGTTGAGAAAGCTGTTGAATAGTTTCAACAGGTTCTCTCTGTGAATAGTATTCTGTATTACGTGTGTACAATGCAAGCTTCTTGTATGTGGCGGTGAATAATGGACCATAAGTATGCCTTCTGTTGCCTATTCTGACACTTTTGAGTACTTTTAAGTACTAAGTGCCATGCTTAGGTGTAGATGACAGAAATGGTGAAGTGGCTTCAAATGTTTTCTTTCTTGTTGCTTGAATGCTTTGTGTGGGTGAGCTTTGGGGTTGAGTAAGGTAACAAATTATGTCAAGGTTTATGCAAAGCATGTCTGATTGTAGTCAGCTTTCTTACATACACTTGGATCAGTATATGCACACAGCTTAGTGTTTAACCAGTGTAGATATCCAACCATGGTCCCAGAAAGCTCAGGTTCAGATTCTTTTGGGAGACAGAGCACTGTTCAGAGGCTGCAGTAACGGTAGTAGTTAAGGAAAAAAGAAACTCCTAAATAAAGGACAAAATAGGAAACAGAAAAGGTGGTATGTACCATTATGGAGGCATGTTCTTCAATCCCAGCTTTGCTATGCAGCGCATAGGAGAATAATGTAAAATCAGCCACTGAATTTGTTGGGAGAGATATGGTCCTAATGTCATTAGCTTTCCTTGCAGTCGGACTGTACATACAAAAAGAAATTGACTGACTGTGTATTTTGCACTTCAAAAAAACCTTTCTCATTTATTTCTGGAGGGCTGGAAATACATGCTGTGATCTTGTTTATCACTTTCAGAAATTAGATGTTTACGATTTGTTTCTTCTCTAAAGAAATCTTTAACATTTTCTTCAGATATTGATATGTTGGAGGAATTTGCTTATTTAAGAACACAGGAAGGTGGGAAAATCCATCTGGAACTGTTGCCAAATCAAGGAATGCTGATCAAGTAAGCATGAAAATGTATTCACTTCTTTTAAAGTAAATTATGTTGTCATGACATTTATTTAATATTCAGTGTATTAAGTCTGTCATAGCTGTGAGTTTAAATGTAAGGAGTTGGATAAGGAGCTCAGATAATCTCTTCCACTGACGTTTGAACTCCTCTGTAGAGTTATTAAACTTCAAATTCCTTTTACAGAACTTTGTTCTAAAATGTAGCATTTGCTTTAGAATTATGTGTATTACAGTGATGCCAGACTGCTGTTTCAGCCAGAGGTGTGACTTGCATTTGCAGGAATTCTTTAAGTAATTAGGCACAAGTGCAAGCTATTAATAATTTTGCTGAATGACAATGCTGAACAGAAAGCACTACATTACAAACGAAGTTATGAAAGACTTGATGTGAAGCATAAATTATGTTCCAGTATAAACTTGTTGTCTGAATTAGCAGATCATCTGTCACTATGTACTGAACAGCTTATTCCACTCTATTTTTTACAAGATGGTCAAGAAAATTAATAATTTATATTAACTTGCAAAGTGTTCTATGTTTAGAGTCAACACTGAACTGTTGCAGGGTTCAAGAGGCAGTATGTTTGGGAATATCCTGACTGTTTATTAGAGCTTGTTGTATTTTAGATTTATGAAAGGAAGACTAGTAAAACTTGGCAATGTTCCAGTTCAGGTCAATGTATTCTGGCTGTTAACTTAAAGTACAATGGAGCTAAAGTTTAAAAAAAAAAATGGGAGCCTAGCATAAGGTAACAGTGTCAAAATTTGAACAAGTAAATCAATTTTCCAGAGTTCTCTCTTAAGCTCTTAACCTTTCAAATTTTTTACCTTGCTGTATATCACTGCTTGTAGCCAGATGCATGAAAACAAAAATAAGGGTGTGGTGCTTTACATATGATGTTACATAATAGTCTTTGTTAGCAAGAGCATTCTGCACTGAAGACCACACCTGATGCATTCTTGGATGCTGTCTCTAGTTAGTTTTAAAAGCTTAGTGCTATTTCACTGGATTGCTGCTTTTACTTTAATTTGCATGGCAGCTATTTTTTATTGTCTGACTTCACTAGAGTAGTGCTTCTAGTGAGACAGAAATCTCTTTGCCCTCCATCTGACCAGTGTTATATTTTTTGAATGATGCCAAATGCTTGGAGAAGTCCATTTCTTTGTGCTTTCTTTTTACTACCACGGTCAAATATCTTGTCCAGCTGGAAGAGGCTGAGAGTGAAGTGTCTCTACGTGGTTGAGATCTATCAGAGATTAACCACTTTGTCAAGGAGCTGAGCGGGAGGAGGTGACATCTACTCCCTGGTATCCCAAATATTTCTTTTGCTGGAGTGGTTTTGAGGGTCCGAGATAGCACCAGCAGTGACTCCAGTGGCATTGGTTAGCTTACTTTCCTCCTTCAGCAGGGCTTGTAATCAAATGCGCCAGCACAGCTGTTTCCTAGGACATTAGCTAGCTACTTCTAAATGGTGAACATTGCGAAAATCTGCATACTGGCATTCATCTTTCAAAAGTCTCAGCACTTCTGGTTGTTTGAGCTGCTGCACTGTCTTCCTAGAGATTGCGGAGGCAACTCAGATACTGTTCATGCACAGGAGGACGCTCACGATTTTTGCCATAGCAACACAAAGGCCAAAATCATTCCTTTGATCTCTTCTCAGAACAAATGAGCATAGCAGTCCCATGTCATAATTAACAGGGTTACAGGTATGTTTTTAGTAAGAATGAGCTTTTGTTTTGTGAATTCTTATAGGAGGTTTTCTTTCCAGGTAAATTCTACATTCTTTTACCAATATCATCCTCAGCATCTTACACTTGATGGGAGACTATTCCTTTTTCTGAACCCAGGAAGTAAAGTACACTTTCTTTAAAAAGCTGATGTATGGTCTTGGTAGCCTTTCAGTCAGGTCCTGCAAAATGTAATATACAGCTTGTGAGGTTTCCCCTTCCTTGTATCCATGGTGAGAATATGAAGCTCTACAGTTTGGGTTTCATTAGGTGGTAAAGCCAGCTCACTGTTTGCATAGCCAGCAAGACTTGTGCAATGAACTCTGAATTCTGCTATTTGCCTTTAAACTCCATTGTAGACAAGATGGGTTTCATAGCTGTACTGATTACCCATGGCTGTGTTAGCTTGTGAGATTAAACAGATAAAGAACAATATACATGAAGTGACTGATATCATGCTCCTATTTTTGATCTAATTAGACTAATCTTAGACTACAAAATGCTGCATGAACTTGATGTGAAAGCTGATGAGTTTTCTACCTCTATTCCCGTTCCCACCTCATCTCTCTTTGAGGATGGAGGAAGAAATCTTAGTTGAAGTGAAACAAACCATCTTGAAAGCATAGCTTTTATTCTGATAGTGCATTTGGGTAGGTTTACTCTTGACCGTACATCTTGCAAAGTCCTGCAGACACAGTTGAGCAGAATTGTTTGCAAACATCTGCCACCATGGGACCAACAGTGTCTTGCTGTAACTTTTCATTTTCTATTTCCCATGTTCATTTTTGTTAATATTGTATTCATTCATGACAAGAGCGCTTGAAAAATATCTCACAATTGAATAATTCCTGTATTTTATTTCAGTTTCCTTATTTGTACTGTAGAGTTTTTGTGCTACTAAAATGTTCTTTCTTTATTTGAGGTGGATTTCTTAGCATAGCTCTTTACCCACATTTAAGTTGTATGTACTAGTCAGAAAGCCCATCTGCGAGATCTGAAGGTGGGCACCTAATTCAATACTAGAGGCATATATGTCCAAGCTTGCTTCTCAGCTCCTTAGCATCTGTGGCAGTGAATTTTGTATGCTGCTTGAGTGCCTAAGACTTAATTTGATTTGAAACTTGGATTAAGAAACTAGGCCTGTTCTTCCTATACCAAATTTCCCGCTTCTCCCTAGATAGGGCATTGGATTTCCTCTAGGATGCAAGTGTAAGGTTCTTATCCTGTACTATAGATGGCACACAGAGATGAGGACTTCACAAAGACTGAGACACTTCTTGGATGGTAGTTCACATGACCCTGGGTTGTAAATGACACTGCAAATATTCCTCTTCACACAGGGAGGTTGCTCTGAGTGGCATTTCTGCCATGACCCTATAGCAGCTTCATTTGTGTGTGGTTAGAATTTGAAACAGTGAAAAAGGCCATCTGTGGACTAACTAAAGGATACATATGCAACCTGTAACAAATACTGTCATGTATGCAATGTGGCTGATACCTGCTGTGCATGCACTTGGCTTGAGCTCAGCAGCGAGTCCCTTACCTCAAGATGTGGGCTCTCCCCCTTCTCTTACTGGCTGTGCAGGGAAACTGGTATCTGCAGTGCTCCTCTCCAACCCTGTAGTTTTATTGTCCTCTTATCCTGTGTTTTCCTTAAATTTTTTTGATACTCAAGAATATAGTTAATGTATATATTAATATTATATATAATGTATGGCCCAAGACAATTTGTCTTCACTCAATGTGGCCTAGACAAGACAAGGTTGGACACCCATGAATTAAATCTTTTCTGATGGGCACACTTCTTAGGATAACCAACAACAGTTCATTGTGTTACAAATGTGAATTGGTTTCTGCACCTACCACTCTTGTTTCTCCACACAAGATTGCTTATCTATTTAGACTACATTTGTGAAACAGCCTTAACAATGAAAATTGGGGATGCTTGTATGTTCAGTGCTGTTCAGTCCTGCACTTCTTAGATTGCTTGATGGTCATACTGCTTTTGGGTTCATCTTAGTTCTCTCTTGCCCCTTTTTTTTTCCTGGATGGTTGTTTTGCACCGGAGGATGAATTGGTGTGTGGGTGTTTGAATACTGCTATTTGCTGTTTTTTAAAGGACTTCTAGCCCTCCCATGGGGTTACTGCAGCAGGAATTCATACCTGTGCTACAGCCCAGCATACAGACTGCTGACAGGTACCAAGTGGAAAAACCCCACTCATAGTGTGCTGTGTTTCGTCAACATGTTTTATTGCCCATGGTTTTCAGCAACTTATTATTCAGTATCTTTTTTTCCCCTCCATTTGTGCCTACATTGCCTGGCAAATCATGTTGTTCTATATAACATTTTCTTTTATTTTTCCCATAACTTGCCAGTATCTGTGTCCTTTCAATTTAATAAATCACTTTTGAATTCAACAAAAGTAGAAATTTGCCAAAACAATAGCAATGTTCAGTCATGCATTTGCAAGCGCATAACCTTTTCAAGGTAATACTGGATCCATTTGTAGCTACTTCCTGTCAGTTGAGCTGTTCTGAAATGTTTTCTGTTGTTCAGCTGTTACATGAGACATCGTCAAGAGTTCTGCTGTCTTGCTCAGTAGTTGTAGGTTGTTACAGCCTTTAGGCTGTAACTGACCATAGCACTCACCTGCCAGCAGTTTAAGGCAGTGAAGATGGAAAATAACTTATCCTGTAATCTGAGGATCCTAGAGTATTTTCAGTGTAGTTCTGCTTTGCTTAACCTAGCTCTGGTCTTCCAGTAGTCTCTTTGCCTTTTCCTGCATGTAACAGAGGCTTCTGCTGCTTCAGCAGGAGTGACTGGGAGCAGAATTCCACTTAGACAGGTTTTCTCTCAAATTCTGGAACTGATGATTTAATTGAAGGTGGAATGTTATTGTTGATTAGGGCAATTCCTAGACTTTGCCATTCTTCATTTTCAGCATTGGCGTGCCTTCACCATTTGTTTCCTTTCTGTCTCTCACTGTGCATGCTGGGCTTGGTCCAGGTCTTCACTTCTTATCTCTGACTCAAGACTTCTCTCAAAGCTAACATTTTTTACTTTTCTCTCATTTGTTTTTATGCTGTTCCTATAGTAGTGCTAAGGCTTTCATTTCAGGACACCCTTTGGCTCCTGGATCAAGTGTGGCTTGCAGGTAGATGCTATGAAGTTTTGGTCTAAAAGTACAGAGTTCTGGATCAGTGTGAGTGAAGCCTGGAGCTTTGGCACTGCAGAACACTGTTCTACAGACAAGACTTCAGCTACTGAGCATAACAGGCCAGCATGAGGACAAAGAGCCGTTAATAAGAAAGGCTTTTTCCAGGGCAGTAAACTGAGTTTCACCAGGCAGAAGTGCTTTAGCTTGCTCAGTTAGCAGCCCTTTTGTTCTGTTTGAGAACAATTCTTGATCTTATGTTTAGAATAAATGCTTTCTTGGTATTTAGTATCTCCCTAAGAACTGACTTCTGCTGGTGCACACTCAGCTTGGCTTGATTTCTGTGCTTTGTGTTGGTCTGTGAAGAGTTCACTGCACCTTGCATTAATTAGAACCTGTAGGATTCTGTGCTTCCTTAGTGTACCCTCCATGCGAGGAGAACATCATAAAATGCTAGGTTAACAAAACACATTCTCCTGTTAGCCAGAAGTGCATTGTTTTCTTTCCTAACAGCTGCTATAATCAAAGCACTGAAAGCATAGTCACTTAGAACTCCAAACTTTTGGAAGACTTCACACTGCTAAACACTTGAATAGCCAGTACAAGCTTCAGATCTCCTTCTATAAACTCAGGTATGATAGATGCGCAGGTAGTGATAAGTAGTGCCTTTTAAATTTCTGTAGTGCTCCAAGTAACCCTGTTTTGGTCTTTGTCTCTCTTTTCTTCATGGCTTAAGGCATCACACAGTTACCCGGGGTATAACTAAAGGAGTGAAAGAAGACTTCCGCCTGGCCATGGAGCGCCAGGTCTCACGCTGTGGGGAAAACCTCATGGTGGTCTTGCATAGGTTCTGCATTAATGAGAAAATACTGCTCCTTCAGACTCTTTCTTGAATGGACTGGATCATGATGCACCCTCTCTCAAGGAGAGAGGAAGGCTTTTAGTTATCCTAACAGCGGCAGAGCAGTGGAAAAATAACTTGTCTAAAGGTACAGAAGTTCCGTGCATGCAGTAAGTTCTGCAGTCCATGAACACAACTCAGTATTTGGCCAGTGCTTGGATTCCTTGTGAAGGTAGACTGAACTGTATTAATAAAACTTGATTTTAAAAGTCTTCTGTAATTTATTAGTTGGTACTGTTTTTTTTCTCTTTCATAGGCATTATGCTAAGGTGTCTTGTTTTCTTCCATATAGATGCATACAGAATAGAAGATGGTACTTCAGGCTTTTTATTAGCATTAGTTTGGAAAACACAACAGAATCGAGTTGACATATATCCTACACAGAGATTAACTGGTCTGTTTTGTTTTTGACTGAATTTGACCTGTAGTGCTGGTCCTTACATTCAGAGCCCTCATGCAAGTCCACTTACAGAAAGGATTGCTCTGACTGAATTTCAGTATGAAAGTGCTTGGCCCTTCTCTCCATTAAGTGTAGCATGTGAAAATCAGACTTCATTTATGCTAGAGGTTTGTAACACAAAAGCCCAGAACATACTTAAGTGAACTGCTAAACCTGTAGCAGCAACATGCCAATTAACAACCGATTGAAAGAGGTCTTTGGTAGCAGGCTTCTTCGGACTATGGGGGTTGATCCCAGCCCAGATAACAGCTAAAGGCAAACAGATGAGCTGAGGCACTGGCCCCTGCAGCACCCAGGCAGTCCTGAGCTTTCACCAGCAGTTACTGCACTACTCCCCCTAGTGCAGAGCTGAGGACACAGCTGGTGCTACCCAGTGAAAAAGAAAATGGTTAAGGGACAGGGCCAAAAGTGCCTGGAAGCTGATGTCTCAGCTGGTGCTGAAACTGAAGCCAACTACAATCCCAAATAGCGGCTAGAGGGTTGGCCTGGCCCTTCTCGGTGCTGCTACTTCCCTTCTCCAACATGAGGCGTACCCCTGTCAGCACGCATGGCCTTGAATCCAGGACTAGTGATTCTCTCTCATTTCTTTCTTTTTCCTTCTCTCATTTCTTTCCTTTTCCTCTTGAAGTAACACAGGTTTACTTGAACTTCAAAAACAACACAGCTCAAGTAGGTATGATTGTGAGGGAGCCAACACACAGTTGATAACTTTTGTAGAATTCACCTATGAAAATGGATCCTTTTTTTCTCTTATGCACAGCTCTTGGGTGTCACTTCTAAATATAACTGGGGGCATCTGCAAATCCAGTCATTCCTTCCTCCTTCCACAAGAGGGCTGTGACATGGCTGGACCAAATGTGTGCCCATAGCTGGTGCTGGGATATTGCGTGTGCCAAGAGCTTTTATAAGCCCTAGCTTCTGATTTAGGTGCCTTGTCACATGCAAAGACAGTGACCATAGTCCCTTCTGATAATACTTTGCAATCACCATCAAGCTCCCTTACAGCTCTTTTCAAGAGCAACATCAGGCTGTCTTTAAACAATCGCGTTGCAATATAGTCATTTTCTCTGTACAAAAGTAGGAGATCAGTAAAATATTTTAAAAGTGCAGTAAGAAGAAATAGATCAACTGCAACAGATTAATAAGTTTTAGCTAAATACAAAAATATGGTCCTGAGGTCACATAAAGTCTTGATCGTGACATAGTGGAAATGTAAACTTGAACTGGGATCCCTTTTTATTAATACAACCCAGCAGAATTGGCAACATCTCAGGCTGATCCATCTTACGTCTTTCTCAACAGCATGTAGGCCTACCTGACCACCTCCATCAGATTTTCCAGAATATCTTTTTCCTGTACAGTATATAGGATATTATGACCCAGAGAGTTGTTGCAGTGAGATTTTGAGTGAGATGCTCTGCATGGGATTGACTGTCTTGCATCTTCCACTTGAAAGGGAAATAATTTTCAAACACTTCATGTCCAATGTAGATGAGGATTGAGTTCATTCCTGAAAGTAAGCACAGGTCTTAGGTCCCAAAAGAGCAAGCAGGAGCTTGCTGCAGAAGAAGCAGGCACAGGCATGCCGGGCTTATGAAATGGAATGGCACTGAAACAATAGCAGCCAATCCCAGCAGCTGATGTTCCTTGCCCCAAGGATACTATGCACATGTGTTTGCTTTCACACATCATCTGAGGGACTTCACCACTGAAAATGTTTATTGAAAAGAAACATAGATAACCTATATGCTAAATTGAAAATACAACCAGATCGATGCTCCTGCAATTCTACTGACAAGAATAATCACAGTTATTGTCTAGAGTGGCTGGGGGCCAACCTATTTGTTCAGATCTACTGCCTTTCCAAACAAATACTGACTGCCCTTCAAAGCTTTGGGATTTCTGGTAGGAGATATGATACCATGCTGTTATCCTACCCATCTTCCTGTCCAGATACCAAAACTGAAGAAATGTTCCCTATGCTGTGGGTTTGCACTCTGTCCTCAAATGTTTGTCACGAGCCCAGTGTGGTTAAAACCACAATGGGACGCTTGGGGAGACAGGCTTATCTAAAAACACAGAGAGAACCTATGTGGTTGCCCAGGGGATTTTGTCTTCCACATCTTCAGAAGTGGTAGTACTCTGCTGACAGGCCTTTGAGTTTCCCACTAAGTTAGCTAAGTCTCTGCAGTCCTTTCCAAACCAACTGCGAGCCAGCTGTGGTATTTTGCTTGGTGCTAGGCAGCTGCTCTCTGAACTCAAGATGAAACTTAAAACAGTCATGTGGCGACAGCAGCTTCCAGCCCTTATTTAAATACTGGCAGTCCATCTCCCTTAAATTTCTGGCCTAGTCTCTCAGTTCTGTGCAAAAATTCAGCTCAAGCTAACCGTTTTGATCTCCTTCAAGGTACCTCATTCAAAATCCCAACTCCTCTGAAGACAAAGGAGGTATAGACACATAACAGAATAGTTCAGAAAGAGCTGGAAGGAATGTGTTTCCTGCTGTGCTTTCACTGACCTGGGTAAAAAAATGGAGTACCTGACCACAGTCTCTTGACATCCACAAGGTAATACATCAGCAATAAGAGGATGAAGGCAAAGCAGCTCATGGTTGTCACATATGACGTTGACCTATGCAAATTTTCAGTAGGAGGTTAGAGAGGTAAGTGATGCATAGAAATCACAATAAAAGAAAGGGAAAACTGGTAAAATAATACTTTAAGAAAGTCACAGTAAAAGCTCTCAGCTTACCATAAATTCTTGTTTATGGGAATAAACCCTTCTTCTTTAGAACATTTTGTCAAGATAGCAGAAATAATTCCCTGCAATAGAAAAGTTACTAAAGTTTATACAACCACTGCAACATTTCAGACAGTTTGTGTGGAACAAGAAGACAGGTCTTTTAAGAAGCTACTCAGTGATACTTAGACCACACTGGGTGAAATAGCTTACCATTACTAAGCTCCAGATCAAGAACCGGCTCATAATCTGCTTGTGCTGGTCTTTGTATGACAAGATAATTTTCCCCGCCTAGTACAAGCAGAATACAAAAAGTGAATTAAGGCCTGCAAATATATCTGGCTCTCAAAATGTAGCTGCATTGGCTACAGGCTCCCTGTGCTAAGGCAAGGGACACCAATAGGGTTTATATCAGCTGATCTTTTCTCAGTCTGAAAGGCTGAGAAATTGGAACTTTGCAAAGAATGTACACGATGGAAAAATATCTAAATGCAAGTTACTCAGTAGCAGAGGTACCCCTCATATCCCTCTTCTACTCTGTTAATATGGAAGAATGGGATGAGCAACTTTGTTATGACAACACTGTGACTCAAACTCCACCTCCCAGTCCTCAGCAAGGGACTGCACAAAGGAACAAACTGATGCTGACTCCCTGACCAGGCCAAACAGCTTCTTGGCATTGCATCCATCCCAGCCTGATCAGAGCTCATGTTCCTTTTCAAGTTACTACCAGGTTAGATTCCATTTCTCTGACACCCACCTTAGGCTACATGGCCTGAAAGCATTGCTCTAGAAAAGATTTTGTTAGAGCCAGTCTCAATGACAAATAAAACAAGTTGCCTTCCCACTTCCAAGTTGCCCTCAAATTTTCCCATGCAACACACAGAAAAAAAAAGAGAGGTACCTGCAGTCCCAGAAATGCCATTAAAATGGTATTTATGGTCCCCAGGATCCCTTCAGGATCATATGGCACTGTTGTTTGGTAAAGTACCTTAAACAGAGAGCAGTTATTACAAGGTAACCAAGCAACCAGTATCCTTTCTTTTCCAACCTCATCTTCAGCACACACGTCTTTTCCAAGCCCCTCCTCACAGCTGCACTTGGTGGTAGCCTGCAGCTTCATACTGCAAACCAAAACCTACTTACATTGCAGGAAGGATGCTGATAGATATGCTTTTCTCCAAGAACCAAACGATCAATGTAACCAGCTGCTCCTCCAGTGCAGTTAGGATAGTTTCCAAAATCTCCAATGCCCCCAGGACCAAGATAGCCCCTAGGACAGAAACAAACAAGTTACAGCATTGATGCTAGACGTCCTCTCTGGCCAGAGGCACACAGTGAAATGCAGGTCCTATGTGACAGCTGGTCTCAAGGGTACGGGCAGGAACCTAAAGCACGGCTTCAGTTCAGCCCTGGCTGTCTAGCTGGCTGCTCTACCTCCTCTACAAGTGCTGACCCAGAACTCGGGATGATGTTGTGATGATCATATATTGCTGTACAAAGGCCTGAGAAAGACTATAAGCCTCTTCTTCTGACAGAAGCAATGATGTCACCTTTTCACAACAGTTATTTTAATACCAAAGTAAAAGCTTCTTTATATGATAAATCCTTCCCTTTGGCCTGCTGCCCTTAGAGCTTTCATATCTGTCCTATCCCTATAACTGTTTTTTCTCCTGCCACACAGAAAATACTTAATCTGATGCCCCACAGAAAGTAGTCTGAGTGCAGTCTTACCTGGGACAACCTGGCACTGGTAACAAAAATGTCAGGCACAGCCAAATCACTTCTAACGTCAGAATGAAGATCCACTGCGGCCAGAAGGGGAGAATATCCTGCAGAGCAGGACATGACATCTCCTGCATGAGATGGAGGGAAGGGGAAATATTAACTTGCAAGTGAAAAACAGGCCCCTGGGGACATCCTGTACTTCTTGACAGGCAGTTCTCCAGATACAAGAGAGGGCTGTTTTTGTTGAAAACTGGGTTCTGCCAATCTTTCATCTTCATAGATGATTTCCAGACACTTAATTCTTTGAGGAGGGGGGTAGGAAACAAACCAAAACAAAAAGCCACAATGTTTTTCAGCTTGGAAAATGTCACAAGGAATTTTGAGTCTTGAGTAGAACAAAGCCTTTTGAGAAAACAGATTCCAGAAAAGCCAAAAAGTGGTATTACTTTCCCCTGCTGTGAAAAACCACTGCCAAAATTAACTGGACAAAACAGAGGCCGCAGGATTCAGCATAGAGATGCCTGTCGCTGCGGTCCATTGGCAGTGGAAAGTCATCAGAAATGCCTGGGAATCTCTGATTCTAAATACCATCAATATGGATTGGTGAAATCCTCAAATAAAGCAAAGATAGACATGATAAAATGCAGAGGGGGACACTGAAAGGTGTGTGTTCCCTGATGTTTTCACCAGGTCACGCTGTGTGGCACACTAAATAAGATGCTACATGTTCTTTATACTCAAACAAGAGCAAAAACTCTCAAGCCCTACTCCAGTTTCATGTGTTACCTTCCCATGTAACTTACCAAAGTGCCACCGTCAGCACCAGCTCTTGTAAACAGGAGTTCAAGAGAAGCAACCACTAGGTATGTCAGTCCCAGTCTCTGGAGTACTCCGGGGATGCGCAGATTTTCCCAGGACACTGAAAAAATACATGCAGTGTGAAAGAGAAACAGACATGGGCTCCTTTACAAATACAAAACCACTCTTCCCCAGGCAGAGCTGAGAGCCACTGCACCTGCAGGTGTGTGGGACACCTCCATTCTGCACTTGACTGTCTGTAAATCGTGACCCTGGGCAAGTCAACACTAAGATGATAAACAGTGCCCAACACAGGGGTTAAATAGAAAGAATTGTGTCAGTCCCCTATAGGAGACAGCCCAGCCAAAGAGGCAGAACAACAGAAAAGGGTTTCACTCACATGCTCCAAGGCAGTAATTAGGATTCACAACTACGACTCCCAGCAGGATTAGCAGAAAACTCCTCCAGAGGATTTTCCCAAGCACCTTCTGCTTAGAACTTCCCCACCTCAGCATGGAGCTCAGCGACAGTGATACTGATGTGCCCATGATGAACACAAACCTACAGAACAGAAAGAAGATACAAAGCAGCTAAGAGCATTCAGCTGCTCTACTGGTTCATAGGGACCATGTTGTCCTCAGGAGGGGCAGGTTCCTAACAGCTGTTTAACACAAATTCACTCCTCCAAATCAATTTTCATACAAAGGCAGGGAGTATGCAGTGTTTCCCTGCCAACCCTTAACATCACTTGACACGCTGTTCTTCAGGAAGACCTACCATGGAAATACCAGGTCTGCCACTGTTAATCCTACAAAAGAAATAAGAAGGAACACATTACTTTCCTCAAGTAAACTTCCAAAACTTCCCTAAACTTTAACAGCATTATTGATGAGTTTCCAGAGGAACTGCAGGCTGTTTACAGTCATTGTATGCCCCAAAATCTAAAAAACGTTATAAGCAAAACATAGAAAGATCCGATCATCTTGTTTCACTGCTTTTACCATTCCTCAAAAACAAGTTCATAACTGTGTCTCAGGAAAAGACTTCAGGACAGGAATCCTTGCTATTCTTCACCAGGCAACACACTGCAAAACCCCTCCCCCTTCAGGTTGCTGGTTTAACGGCATCAAGCACCATGGGCTGGACTATAGTACTAGACTCTGTTTAATGACCATGGTTCTTAAAAGCTAAAAATATTATACTATGTCAAAAATAACAAGCTTACAAACAGATTGTGATTTGAAATCATTGCATATGCATTCCTTCTCCCATTAGCCTAACAGGCTAGACACTACTGATGCAAACCAGCAGAGCATCCCAGCCTTCAACTGAACAATGCAGCAGGTAACCATATCTAGATATTGAACTTAAAATGCAGATTAGCTGTGTCTCAAGTGTACTTTACCATTCCAACTCTCATGTTTGAAGAACCAGTATTTTCCTCCTCCATAATTAACAAACACCATAATTATAAGAGAGAGGCTAAAAAAACGAAGACACAGAAAATACCACGTCAATGAAATACATATGTACAAACACAGTTAACATTTATTCCATTAAAACATTTCCAACTGTGAAACGTAGCGTAGTTTATTTTCAAAGAAAGATTACATACGAAACTTCCAAATTTGCTGAACAAGAAGCAGTATTTCAAAGATCATGGCAGTGAACTGAAGTAAGCACCTTCACATTGCATTTTCATACTGAACGTATGCTGCTCTTTTCCACCATGAACCACAACCTTAACATTTCCTCAAACTAGATCTATGGCAATGCTTCAACAGTAATAATTAAAATTTTGATTATCATTCAAGTCAAATGCTTTTGCGGTTCCACTGCTACATATTTCCATACACTGTCAATCTGTCTTTGGACAAATCTCCCATCCCTTGAGAGAGCTGCTTTTGGGCAAGGTCTTATGCTCACCCTCGGAACGTGTCCAGAGAACGCAGTCGTTGCCGAGAGGTTGCACACCACAGACGTGGGGAAGGATCACTGCTAATGGAGTCTGTGGTGCTTGGAGACCCCAGCTCCTGAAGGAACAAATCAGACACAAGAAAAGCAAGTCAGTGGCTGGCTATGGAACTGCATGGGTTTGCACACCGTGTTTGTCCTGGTTCTCCCCATCTTCTTTCTCTTTTTGCTTCCCCATTTGCTATTTCTAACCCCTCAGTGGCTCTGTAGTGTGGCAATAGTATTTGACAGGAAAACACAGATGCTCTGTACTCCACCTTTGATCAGGGTGGAAACAATAAGCCAATGAGAAAATCCTATGTTTGAGATAGAGCTGGGTTCAGTCCAAATCAGCCACAGACTTGCCATACCTGTGAGGGCAGCTTTACAACTGAGCTGAGCAGATCCAGCTGCTGACTCTCATCAATGGGGTCAGTCCCATCCCGTCCCATCCCATCCCATCCCATCCCATCCCATCCCATCCCATCCCATCAGCACTTGTCTGACACACAGAGAGACCGTTCAGGGAGCTAAACCAGCAGAAAATGAATATTTTTAAAAGCAGGACTGGCTTCTTTCCAGACAGGTTCCCTAAACCACTCTGATCAGCTCCAGTAACAGCATAAGGCAGCAACATTGCTTTAACATGGATAACTGGAAATAAGCAACTTCAAGAATTGCCCTGGAGCTATGCTCCCAGCTCTTCTGACTCCATGCAGGTTCAGACCTCCTAGATATGAAGCTCAGACTGTGACAATCCATCTATCTTCTAGTATAAAACATGGCCCACAGAAATGACAACTCTAGGGCTGTCAAAGGAATCTTGATTTAAGCTTAGCTCCCATGAAATTTCCTATTGTGCTGCAAGCAAACATAACAGATGGCACTTCAACCCCACCCTTATACTGCTTGTGTCAGATGGGGACACTTTTCATAGATGCGTGTCCTTCAAGGGAACTAAGGACGCAGAAAGCTAGATATTCTCAGCTTGCAAAAGTTCTGCAAGGAATCCATAACACTCACCTGGAAACCCAGCCCAGCACTCTCCATCGACATAAACTGCCTGCCTGACACCAATACAAGATTTGGCAAAGGCAACAGGCACAAGAAGATGGCAAGTAATAAATAAGCCCCCAGATGCCCAGACAGCATGTGTTATTCTGAGGTTAGACCACCACCACCAAATGCAAATGAAAGGTACTTTGGTCACTCACAGAATTAATCAGACGATCAGTTTCCCTAGGGTTCAGTTTCTTGTAAACCCAGTTTCGGACAGGACCAATTCTGAAAATTAGTAACAGTTTAAAAGACAAAACAAACAAAAATTGGCTGCTTCATAGCCAATTCCATCTTAACATCAACTACTTAGTAGTATAAATCAAAAGCTGGGATGGCCCCTATCCATGTTTCTCCAGTTCATGTATGTAATACTGATATACAACCAGTACCTGTGACCCCAGTTACATCCATTTATCTATTAACATTGCCACAGGCTCAAGTCTGGGACCTCTACTCTCAGGCTGTCCACAGACAGGGACTGATATCACTCAGTACACATGACATAAGACCACACATATTAAAAATGCTTAGGTCCCACTGACTTGCACTGCTTATTTGAGGTTGTTCCCAGGAACACCTCACAGGATGGCAAAACAGAGTGTGCATCAGCTTACGACTGATGTCAGCTGCTCTCCAGCTTCCCTTACAGCTAGCGCGTGAGCTAGCAAGCTGTAAGATATCCCTCAAGAGAAATCACATCATTCTGCATTTGTCATTGCACCAACAGCTAGCACAACCTGACCTGTACATGGCAGCCAGGCAGCAGGGTCTTACCTGCAAGCAGGGACTCCAAAGCACTACCATGCTACTTTTAAATGGGTGACCCCATCTCATGTATGAGGAGGTGTTACCACACTGTTCACTTACTTCATAACAAGGCGACAGGTGATCAGGATAGCAAGGATCCCCGAATAAACCAGGAAAGCAAAGAGGATAGCTACATGGAAAATAGAAGAACACAACTCTGTATCTTACACAACAAAACTGTTCATTGGCAGGGGTTTGGTCTACTGTGATACAAACACAACAACAAACTCCACCCACCATCCATCACGTCACTTTCTCCACAGAATATGTATCCCCAGCCTGAGTCCCACAAAGAGAAAAAAACAAA
This sequence comes from Perdix hodgsoniae, assembly GCA_035772895.1. NCBI lineage: Eukaryota > Metazoa > Chordata > Aves > Galliformes > Phasianidae > Perdix > Perdix hodgsoniae. Next base: position 41,429,194 of record JAPSGF010000002.1, read on the forward strand.
ACCGAAGCAAGCTAGCAATCAGCAACTGCACATCTTGACATAAAAAGGGCAAAATAAATGTGCACTGAGGCAACAGTGAAGAAGGAGTTGATGTGCCATATGTTCTGATGAAAAAGCTAGAGATTCAGAGGTAGCCTCAATGAGAAGAGGACAGGGAGATAGCAATAACATTTGAAAGTGTGAAGGATTTTTCTTCATAGCTGTAAAACTGGAAGGACTGAAGAAAAACTTAGTACAGAGGAGAGGAATGGAAGAGATGAGAGCTTAAAGAAAGCCTGGGAAAGGAGATGGACTAAAAAAGTAAGACAGCAGGTTTAAAATTAAAAGCACAACAAAACAGCAATCCAAACACTATGGTTTGTTTCCTGTTTTGTGAGAGAAGCAGGACAGAGGGAAGAACAAGGGTCCTGTGTAGTTTCAGAAACATGGAGCGAAAGAGGAACTAACGATGATAAAATCTCCCTGTGGATAAAATACCCACTGATTTTTGTGAGGTTATTTCTGCTCCAAAAATGTGAAGAGACCTGATCCTGGCCAGGGCCTTCAGGCAGGGATGTAAAACATAAGCAGGCAAAACAATGAGAGAGAAGATGTGCATGTCCATTGCACATTTCAACACAACACAGCTACAGAGGCATTTTAGGTAGGTGGCTTTATCGAGAGACATGCATGTTGCAGAATGAAAGAGGAAAGCTGAGCATTACGTACGGAGGTAGCTGTTGATGGGGCCTTCATTGATGACTATATCACAAGAGGTGGTTTTGGCATTCGTGCTTAGGGTCTTTACCACTAGGGAGTAATTGCCAAACTCTCCAAAGTGATACTGAATCCTGCAAAGGGAAAAGGAGACAGAACTTGCTGCTCCATGTAGATAACAGGGCATCACTCAGAGAGCTGAAGGGCGAGCATCACCCTTCCTGAGCTCACATCACCCATCTCCTTGCATCGCTGGCTCTATGCAAGCGAGACCAGGCCCCGGCACGGGCCAGCCCCGCACCCAGACCCACCCAGCGTAAACTACAGCGTGGCGAACTTCAGGTCTCAATGGTCAGGAAAGAGGTGAAGGGCTGCGATAAATCTCAGTCGCAGCGCGGGGGAAACAAAAACCCAGCAGCACAGAGGGAGAACCAGAGCGGCGGCACCTACTTGCAGAGCTCGCTGCCGGCCCGGGAGCCGTTGAGCAGCAGGCTGAGCGGATGCTGGGTGTCCACAACGGCCGCCGCGCCCGGGCCCCCGTCGCTCGGCGGGACGACGGCCAGAAGCTGGTAGGAGCACTGCGGAGGAAGCGGAGGGTGAGGCGAACCGGGCCGCAGGCCCCGGGCTAGTCGCCGCGCGGCTCGGCGCGCTCACCCGGTGGCAGGCTGCGGAGCGGGCGGCCAAGCGGAGGCCCTGCGCGGGCAGCTCGTTGCGGACCAGCAGGAGGGCCTGGTCCATCTTGAGCGGCGGCGGCGGCCCGGCGGCGGCCGCCTCTCCGCGCGACTGCGTGCGGCCCGGCGCCAGCAGCAGCGCGCCCAGCGCCGCCGCCAC
>JAPSGF010000002.1:41440010-41469606 GCA_035772895.1 Perdix hodgsoniae
ACACCTGGACTATCATGAAGCTCAGACATAGGAAATTAAGGAGCAAGAACATGAGTGTGTGTGTTTAAGTGCTAGAACACCCTTTGTTTGCCTTTTTAGTCTGTGACAACTTCCTGCATTCCTAAGCTGAAGCATTGTCTCTGCACCTCTTTATATGACTCGGTGTAGTCCTATAGTTACGCTTTTTCAAACCAGGAGCATATGGAACGTACAGTAAGCTCTGTTTCTCCAGCAGCTGAATATCCATCAGCTCCCATTTTGGCACCATTTAAAAAAGAAAGGGGGGGGGGGGGGGGGGGGGGGGAAGTAGAAAGTGCTATTTCTGTTTTGGCATCTCCAGCTGCCAAATTTAGTTTCTATGTGACAATCGAAGGCACTTGACAATCAGAGCCTTTTTCCTCTGACACTGGTGACCGCTTGAACAACCGGAGTGAGCGAAGGTGCCGTTTAACTCCACACCTGCCAACCCTACGGGGCTGCTGAAGTCCCATCCCCTACCGCCCCGTCTGCACGCTCTCTCTCTCGGATACAAGCAGCGCGGAAGCAAAAGGCGAGCTGTGCTCGCGCTACCAGCTGCGACAGAAAACATAACCGAACTGTCTCAACAACCACTTACAGCTAAACGAGAACGAAAGCACGCGGAGTGGGGGGAGTGGTCCCAAGATGGGAGCCGCCTCTCAACCCCCCCCTCCCCAAGATGGCGGCGGGGACGCTGAGGCGCCGCTCCCCACGGCGGCCGGGGGGGCCGCGCGCCGCGTCACTTCCCGCTTTCCGCGCCCGCTTCTAACGGCCGCCCCCCAGCGCCCTCCTCTCCCATGGCGGCAGCGGCCGGGGGGGCGGGCGGAGGCGGTTCGGCGGCGCTGGGCGACGGCGGGGCCATCGACTACTCGGTGCACGAGGCCTGGAACGAAGCCACCAACGTGTACCTGCTGGTGGTGCTGGCCAGCCTCGCCCTGCTCGTCTATACGCGGCGGTAAGGCGGTGAGAGGGAAGGGAAAGGAAGGGAAAGGAAGGGAAGGGGCGGCCGTGTTCGCCCCACGCGTGACCGCGCTGCCGTGCCCCCGCAGGAACAAGAGGAGGATCCTGCGCATCTTCACTCTGCCCCCTGCAGCCGAGGCGCCGCCCGAGCCCAACTTCTACAACAGCATGAAGAAGATCCGCCTGCGGCAGCAGCTGGAGATGTACTCCATCGGTAAGGGCGGCTCGGCCCGGCCCCGAGGGGCTCCTGCGTGGGGCGACCCTGTGGGGCTGCCGGGTGGGGCCTGGCCCCTGCGTGCAGGGGTTCTGCGGGAGCCCAGGGCGCTGCTCCGTGGCCTAAGGACAGCGTGAGGGAATTGCTGTCAGTGTGCAGAAGTCAGAAAGTGACTGCAGGTGTCGAACTGCAGAGGACTGCCTGTGAAGTCATGAGTAATTCCACTTCTCTGGCTGAAAATAAAGTAGATTTTTACTGTATCACTGAGTGTTGCCACTCCCATCCGAATGCTGAGTATCAGGATTGAGATGGGAGAGGGGCCTGTGGCTCTGATATTCTGCATTCCCAGCTCAGCAGAACTCCTGCATTTGCCTCACACTTACCATGTAAGCACCAGAAGGTGAGCAAAGAAAACACAGTGAGCTGAAACCACCTTTTAAACTTCAAGGTTGTCAAACCAGGCTACTGCATTGTGTGCAACAAAATGGCCATACTACCGACAGAGGAACGCCAGCTGGCATTTGTTGTGTGTTGCACTGTGCATAATGCTTTGATCTTCCTTTGTCCAAGTTGCAACCAAAAGCAACTAAGTTGCTTTTGAAGTAAATGTCATTGTTAGTAAGTGGCTCCTGTGCTGCAGAGAGTTACTGGGTGACTAACAAGTTGCTCAGAATAGTACTTCTGAAGCCACAGTCTTTAATTGAATATTATTTTCTATAATAAAGGGATCTGAATGGAATGGTATTTCTGTGCCATCTATGCACTGATGTGTTGCTGTGACACTGCTGCTCAGACCTTCTGAGGCCACGTGCTAAAGGACAATTCTGTATGGTGACTGAGACTTCTCATACAGCTGAACTATGAAACAACATCCTCCAATCTTAGATCTCTCTTGCTTGAATCATATTTACGTACTTACATAAGTGTACATGCACATATGTGTATATATAAATACATTTGTTGATAGTGTAATTTGTGTTGATCAGTGTTTCTTTTTTTTTTTTTTCCAGCAAGAAAATATGAGCAGCAGCAGCAGCAGCAGCCACCAAAACAAACTGAAAGTGTACAGCTATCAGTGGAATAAAGCCTACAGCTGTAGGAACTCAGGACTTATTTCCAGAGCTGGCAGTGCCATTTGTTGTGGACCTATTTTCAATGCCTCTTAATCGATGCAAGGGGGAGAAGAAAGGGGTAGAGCGCTCAAAGCTCTGTTCTTGGTAGCTTTTCTCTGAGCCTCATGGAGTAAATGGAATATCTTCCGAATGAGAGTACCCATCACAGGACAGAACTGCTCAGAGAAGCCTCTGAAGGCAGAGAGGTGCAGTCTTGTGAGCACCTTGGAAATCAGCTCCACAAACGGTACTGTATGGGAAGTAAGGTGGTACTGGGCTGCCAGGAATCTGCCTAGTTCCTCAGCCAAGCAGTGCTGAAATTCCTTAACGCATTCAGTAAACGTGGGTGAGGATGCTGGCCTCTCTGCCCAGCGTGGGCGGGCAGCTGAGAGCCATGGCTGTAGCACTGGCTGCAGTGCAGGAACATTGTGGTCTCCATGTCAGTTTGTACACACCGCTGTGAGTCTTTCCTGGAGAAGGTCAGAAGTACACAGCTGTGGGTTCAAGTGATGCTTATAGCAAGTGCTGTGACGCTGTAGCAACAGGAGTTAGCTACGTTTGTCAACTGGTTTAAAGATTGTAAATATTTGTGTAAACAGAGCCAGTACCAAAAAGCACTGTTCAGCCCGAAGGAGCCTCACACCCTAACTTTATTTTTCAGTTCCCCACTGTGATCGTTAGATTGGTTAATTTAAAAAAATACTTCAGAAATGACTTTAATAAAAGCATCTAACCATGAGTAATACTTGAGGACGTATCTGCGCTAATTTGTGGCGCTGCAGCACTTGGGTAGACTGGGACGGTACGGAGCTGGGAGCGCGCCCAAACACAGGTACATTCCCGCGCCTGCGAGCATCGCCTCGGCGCCAGGGGTCCGCGCTCCGTTGCTGCTCGAGCCCCAGCTCCCCCTCCCCGCCGGAAGCGGCGCCCCCTTCCGCATCGACCTCACTTCCTGCCGCTGCTTCCGCCTCCGGGCCGCGCCGGCTGCTGTTGGTGCCGCCGCCGCCGCTGCTGTCGCTGCTGCTGTCGCTGCTGCTCGCGGGGCGCCCGACGGGCGGTGAGTGGGGCCGCGGCGGGGCACGCGAGTGGGGCCGCCCCGCCCTCGCCCCTCCCCTCGCTGCGAGGGGAGGGGGCCGCCTCGGCGGCGGCGGCGCACGCGGGGGGCGATTGTGAGGCGGGAAGGAGCCGCCTGAGGAGAAAGCGCGGGCTGAGGGAGGGACGGAAGGATGGATGGAAGGATGGATGGATGGGCCGCCGGGCGCGCTGCCCCGAGCCCCAGCCTACCTGGGATGCTGCGGCGGTGGGAGCGCGGGGCCGGAGCTCTCCTCGTGGGCGTATTCCGGCATTGCTGCTGCCCTCGGCTGCGCCCGGCGCGTCAGTAAAGCAGCGTGTCAGAGCGAGCCATTCTTTCCAGTTCACCGAACCCCGAACTAAAGTCTGCCTGTCTGTAGCGAATTGTTTTACGATTTTCCACTCAGCTGAGCTGGAAGCGCCGTGGAGTGCTTGGAAAGGCAAGGCAGCTTGCAGGGCTCTGCAGCACACATGGACCTCAGGTAGCGACGCAGGTATCTCACCAGCTTACTCGTTGAGATGAAAAAAAACCTTGAGGTGCAAGAAATGCAGACACCGTAGTAGCACTTGTTATGGGCACTGTAAGAACCTTGCTCAAACCCTCAGTAAAAGGCGGTAGTGCTTGATTTTCCTGACACAAACGCATCTATTGGTGGTCTTATATCTCACCCTACAGTACACATATGCCTGGGACAGAAGGTGCAGCCAAGCCAGAACTTTTCATATGTTACCTTCGTAATTTTTGTGGTGACTTTTACCAGTTAATTCACAGCATTGCATATGGAAATGAGTGTTTTCTTTAACCGGCAATAAAGAAATCAGTGCCTGAAAGCAAAGGCAGTGTGGACAATAGATCTTTTCTCTGTGCCCATTTACAGCAGTCAGTCCTGTAGGCATACACAGGAACCTATTCTTATGCTGAATTTTTAGGAATCTTGGCGGGGGAAAGCTTGTGACCTTTAAAAAAAAACTGTTCCAAAGTTATCTTTAGCCATGTTCATTCTCAAGAATGCTGCATAGAGGCAAATCTTTCTAGTTACACAACACTCTTTAAAAAACGGTTGCAATATGTAGATTCAATAGTGTCTGATTGCACAAAGCGTGGGAGGGAACACTTTCAGATCAGTTAAAATTTTGCGTCTGTACAGTCGCTTAAAAAAGCATTATCGAGTTGCTGCCACATCCCACCCTGTAAGGGAAGGGAGGGAAGGAGGAGTGACCAGATTTACAACAGCCCCTCAATTGCTTTAAGGTGAAATGACATTAAGGTCCGAACACAATCATCAATTTTACTACATAATGGTAAAAGTATTAGCACTCATACAGTTCTAAGTTTTGTGGCCTTGCATTACTTAAGAACTTTAAGATAAAAAGAGAAAAGAAAAAAAAAGAGAGAGAGAGAGGGAGGCGAGAGAGAGACGCAAATAGGGAAAGAGGTTACTGGCCTGGGTTTGATGTTGGTCCAAGCAACGGGGATCTTCAGTATGTGGGAGCGTTTGTCCAGAAGTCACAAATTCCAAAGTCCCCCCCCGAGCTCTTCTTGGGCATCTTTTTATACCTGCCAGATGTGTGGGGTTTGCCTTCAACAGCTCCACTCGAGCTGAGGAGTTTTGGACAGAGCAAGGCCATCCTATCTCCACAGAGTTCCCTGCTCCGACCACGTTTTCAGCTGTTAGCCTGCTGTCATGGCAATGGTCTTATCTCACGAGTCCTTGGGACAACTCCAGGCATACCACAGATAAAGCATAACTTGGATGTTCTTGAGAATCTGACTGTTCTGTTCCCCCTGTGGAAGCTGCTGACAGTCGGATTTCTGCAAAGGCAGTCTTCAAGTGGCATTACAACCACGACTCTGTAATTTTATGTGAAAATTACAATCTTCTGTTAAGTGGTGGGAAAGTCTTTGCAGCACTCTTTAGTAAAATGTCTGGCTAGGTTTTGCACATAGTATTCCACAGAGCTTTTCCAATGGAGCTTGATAAATCCAATGTCAAGGCTTGAGAAAGTCTTAAATTTGTATAGATGATGAACACAGCTGTGTTTAAGGCTGAAGATACTGCAGGCTCTGCAACCTGCAGTCAAAATACCTTTTGCTGTGCCATGAGCATTTTGAGTTTCAGTCTGCACCGTGTTTTGTGCCCAGCTGGTATGAACTGGCATGTGCCAGGACCAGATGGGAGCACAGCCCATAGCAGCTGCTGCATAACCTGTGGCAGTAGCAGTTACAAATTTCAGCAGGGTGGTGCTCAGGTGCTGCTAAGCTTTAAAATGTCCCTTCCAAAACTGCCTGATGCGTTTCTAGTTCTAAGTGGGAAGCCTGATCTGTACCACTGACAAGAAGCTCTGAAGGCAGGAGGAGATCCCAGTCCCTTCGTATGAGGACGGCTTTCAGGAAAGCTTCTTCACTGCAGGGTAATTGGTTAAAAATATTCAAATCTATGATGAATCTTTCCATAGTGTGTGTTTTGCATATATGATTAAGCAGCGTTGGCCAAAAGCCTGGTGACAGCACAGGGCTCTGGAATGCTTTCCTGTTGCCTGGGTAGTTTATTCATGCTAGCTTACTTCCGTGAGCATAATCACTCCTTTTAAAGTCTTCCTGAACTCAGGAGTGTTGCTACTATTGGGCAACCTGAAATTATACACGCCGCAGAGAGAAAGGTGGGTATGTCATCACTCAGCCTCTCCTTCTGAGGAAGTGAAGAGATTTTGCCCCAGCCCTAATTTCTACATAAAAGAAGTTGAGAATTGTCACTACATGCCATCTTCAGCAGGGAAGGAGCATCATGTTGAACATGTCATTAATGCTGAGATGCCTCCGGCTTGTCATGCCTGAAGAGCAGCAGTGCTTGGAGGAGGCTTGCTGACAGCGTGCACTCCTCAATGACAGGTGCTTACACTCAGAATTGGAAGCCATGATCAAAAGGCATTGCCTTTTTCCTCCAAACACCTCAGCCATGGCTTAGTCACAGTGAGGATCCTGGGTGATGTAACCTGGTTTGTTAATGCAGCTGGGCAAACAAAAAGGCAGCACTTGATCTTGTCCTCGAGACAGGGCTGCCACAGAAGGACAGAAGGTTTCTGTGCCACAGGGCCATGAGAGTGGAGGTAAGATCCTTTCCTTTGCAGCCTCATTTCTGTTGATGTATAAGAGTTAGGGGACAATGAGCAAGCTTCTTGTACCCTAACAAGTTCCATCTGACATCAGTCTCAGCGAGGGCAGTGGGTCTCCCTTCAGGCTAGGAGTCTGGTACTGAATATGACAGAGACACTGGTGGCGGAACACCTCAAAAGTGTTGCAAATGTCCAATGAGAAATCTGGAAATCATGGCTGCTTTTTCTGCAAAAGAAGATGAGAAGAGAGAAAAAAACAATTGTGCTAAGAGCAAAAGGCTTATTTGACTAATTTATTTATTTTTATTTTTTTTTACCCTAAAAGCCAAAAAGATATCCATAAAACGCATCAGAGCTCTGCTGTCTCCACGAGTTCTGTTTACAAGGACAGGGCAAATAACCTTTTCTTCTTTAGGATGGAATCTCTTTGCCTGATTTTTGCAAGGAACGTCTAAGCTTTGGGTGTTACTTTAATAAAAATAATTCCTGATCTTTTAATGGAATTGCTTAAACTCCGGGCGTTTCTTTAATAAAAATAACTCTAAACTCCAAGATTAACAGAATTGTTAAAAAGAGTTAGTTCTCAATGAGAAAAAAAAAACAATCTGAATTTGGAATTTCTGAACCAAGCCCTTGAAAGCAATTTGTGGCAAAACTCCAAGGGAACTAAAAAAAAACCAACAAACAAAACCTCATTTATATAAAACAACTATATGTCTTTATTCTTTGTTATAGTTATACTGCTTTGTAATCTGGTTATCCCCTTGCGGAGCCCTAGATATGGGGTGTTTTAGGAGGACTGGGTTTAATTTTAGTCTAACGATAACATGAATTGGAAATCCTCGAAGGGGCTGCTCAATTTAGGGATTTGCAGAAACTGGAGTCAGAGAAAATATGTGCAGTTGTAGGTATCAATAAAAACTTAGCTCCCAAACCCACGAAGGAGTAGTTCCCTTTAGTTTCCATCAGACTGTTGGACTTCCATGTGCTGTATGTATGTCCCACGATATGTAAAAGGCACACGTGGGTACATAGCTTGCCATGGAGAGAGACCACAGTTTGGCCAAGATTATAGAAACATTTGTCTTTATTATAGCAGAAGAGAAAGTATTTTGAAAAGACCTGGCCAGCAGGAGGGCTGTATCACTTTCCAAAATATCCTCCGGCGCATCCTGAGAACATAGCTGGTAACATGCTCTTGACTGACGGCATAGGGTGTGAAGCATAAATTCCTGAGCAGGAAAGATGTATGTTGGTTGTGCAATGGGAGACTCCATGTGATCTCGTTATTTATGGCACTTCTCTCAGATGTCTTTTCTGTGAACAGAGCAGCTGCTGTCAGCCTGGCACAGAGTACTGGGTATATTTGAACTACCCTATTTTACCATTGCTCTGGTCATGCTGTGCGCCCGTGAGCAGTGTCAGAAACAGCCTGTGTGACACTGGTTGTAAAAACAGTACATTTTGAGGAGTCCTTCTACTGACTGATGGAATTTCGGAAGAAAAAAAAGTGAGACTGTTCTCTTCCATAGCTTTAGCTGGTGGATGTCAGGCAGCGGTAGTGTCAGGCATCCCATTTCATTATACTGCAGTATCAAAGAACAGGTGGGCAGGAGGATGCCTTGCTTTTTCTTTGCATGGAGAAAGCTGGGAGGATGAAGGCAGTGGCTCAGGTTTTTCCAGTCTCATCTCTTTTCTTTGTGACCGTCTCATTAAATGACTGCAGCCATTGTTTGTAGGAACTTTCCCTCCCCATTGTATTGCATTTGGTATGTGACAGCACCATTGCTAAATAGATCCAAATCTACAGTCAGATAAGGCTTGGAATTACTCATGTTCTTTGTGCAACTAAATAACTGAGTTCACATGATCTGTGAGTGGCCAGCAGATTTTTTTTCTTAGGCAAAGTATGTACTGCTTGTATTACAAATTTATTTAAAGCTATTTTTAGCTCAACAGATTGAGTATTCCAGCAGCCAAAAATACCTTTGTTGAGTCCATTAAAAGATTTCCTTACCCAAACTGTGCTTTTGAATGTGACAAATGGAAAGTATCACATCTTTTTCATTTCAAATTCAGTAATGATTCAAAAGCAGTAAAAGTATTGCAGCTAAGGTATCCCAGATTGCTTTTGCCACTGTTGATGGGAGAGTTGTTCTCTGTCATTATTGCCTTCCCTAGGCAAAGGGGAAAATACTCTGCCCTTGAGTTAGAAGCCTTGTGGGAAGAGCCTCAATAAATCTGTTGTGGAAAGTCTGTCTGGATCAAAGTATTCCCTGAGAATGAGTGGGTGGCATACCCATCCCCAGTTTGCAGGTAAAAATGTGGAAACAGATACAGGCCAAGTGGCAAAGGAGAATGCCCCCACAGCCCCTGTATATCAGAGATCAGCCATTCCTGTGGTTCCTGTGGCGGAACTCACTCACCTTACAAAGTCAGAAAACTTCTTACAGTGTCTCCAATGAGAGTTGGAGAGCAGCCAGTTGGTATATATTAGAAGACTCAGTGAAAATGAGTAGAGGGACCTACTGATAACTTTTCCCCTTTTAAGGGGAGTCCTTTTAAGACTCTGGTCACTTTCTGTTACACACAGAGGCCCAAATGTCTGCTTAAGACGCTGATACTGCAGGCCAGATTGGGACTGTCCCCTACAAAAAACAGATATGGGTTACTAATGTCTTTGGATATTCCTCACCCCTGCTTGAGTGAAATGCTTGTTGCTGAGAGACCCCATTCCAACTGAGACCATGATGGGAATGCTTCCTATGAATATTCCTTAATGAGATTTATTGAAAGGAAAGCTCTTTTCAGACTCTGCAGAGAAGAAACAGAAGTTCAGGTCTTTGGCAGCCCTGGTAAGGCTTTTGTAGACTCCCCCTTATGTTTCCTCAATCTAGAAACATAACAATTCAGTGGGGTTTTAAGAATGAGAGGTAATTCTCTTGTAGGTGGCAGAGTTGTCCTGGGATGTGGTGTTTTACCAGATCTTTGCCTTCTCTTTTTCCCAGTAACAAGCTGGAGGATAGAGTACAGCCCTGCAGAAATAGTCTTGGGGATACTGGGGGATGGCAAGTTGGACGTGAGCCAGCAGTGTGCCCTCACAGCCCAGAAAGCCAGCTGTTCCTGGTCTGCATCCAAAGTAGCATGGTCAGCAGGTCAGGGAGGTGATCCTGCCCCTCTACTCTGCACTGATGAGATCTCATCTGAGTACTGCATGCAGATGTGGAGTCCTCAGTACAGGAGAAACACGGACCTGATGGAGCGCATCCTGAGGAAGGCCACAGAAATGACCCAAGGGATGGAACACCTCTCCTGCAAGATGAGGTTGAGAGAGCTGGGGATGTTCAGACTAGAGAAGAGAAGTTTGTGGGGAGACCTGAGAGCAGCCTGAGAGCAGGCTATAAGAAGGAAGGGGATAGACTCTTTAGCAGGGTCTGTTGTGATAGGACAAGGGAAAATGGTCTCAAATGAAAAGAGATTTAGATTGGATATGAGGAGGGTGTTTTTTTGCAATAAGGGTAGTGAAGCACTGGAACAGCTTGCCCAGAGAGAGATGGTGGATACCCCATGGAGACATTCAAGGTCAGGCTTGACCAAGCTCTGAGCAGTTGATCTAGCTGTAGGTATCTGTGCTCATTGCATTGGACTAGGTGACTTTCAAAGGTCCCTTCTGACTCAAATGATACTTTGATTCTAACTTAAAGTGAGGGAGGAGGGAGAGAATAAGAGTAATCCCCCACTCTCCCTCTTCTGTATCAATCTGAGACTACCAGACTCTCTCTCTCTCTTTTGACACATGATGGTAGTGTAATTCCCCTGAGTTTTAAGTAAATTTGTTATTTATTTGAATTCCTCAAGTAATTGTCATTACTTCTGGTTACTGCACAGAGAATTAAAAGGTTAACCTCACCCTGGCCCATCAAGTGGGACAGGACATAAAGCAGTGCTCTGGAACTTGTGGCTTGGACCACAGTGTAAGTGGCTTGTGTGAGAGAGCACTGTGAAAGTACTTGGTTCAGTCTTTACAGATGTACTGTAGAACAGGAGAACATTCATGAGCTCTGGAAAGAAATATTAAGATCATTACTCTGGAGCAGAGTCCCTAATGTTGCTATGTAGCCATTAAACATCATGGGGAGGTCATTGAGGAGCATATGCTGATTGGAGTCAACAAAATCATAGGTCTCACATATGGTAGAATCAAATAGAAGGCAAAAGCTGCATGGGATTGTATTATTCAGTGAGCTGACAGTTGGCAAAGTGCTGCCTGTACCAGTTGTGTTAGCACTGTTTTCATCATTAAAGAGCTCCATCTGTTTATGGACCTTACATTAAGGCTGGGGCAGGAGTTGTCTCTTGACTGGTTCCATGCCTGAAGATCTCACTAAAAAGGATGAAATGTTGTAATTTTCTTTTTGCTTGGGGCCAAGAAGTATTCACTTGACATAATTCACCAGTTCTAAGCCCATAATCAAAGCACATGTGTTAAAACAGCGCTAGTTATGCGACATTTCTCACAGATGCTGTAACAATTCTTTGATCTCTTTGAAGGGCCGTGAGGCATTCCAGTGAGATATCATCCAGACTTGTTCCTAAGGACTTAGGGGTTAGAATCCTTTGGCCTGGAGTGCAAAGCTCCAGGAGCTGCAAGAGGAAGAGTGTGTTTTGGGGATAGAGAGGATCCAGAACCCTCAAGTTGTTTTAGTGTTCTCCCATCCCTGTCTGCTGCTTCTGTAGTTCTATTTTTTGATTTTTTGTCACCAAACTTCTGTTGAATTAAGGTGTGGCTTTATACCTTGATGCCTTCTGCAAGCTTTGTGCTAGAAGCAGCAGTGACCAATTGCACTGGAGCTTTAGCTACAGCTCAGCCTAAGAGTTTTGATGAGTACGTCATCAGCTCATCTGTAAGCAGCAGCAAAGGGTGAAGTTACTGCATACAGGAACCCGTGGCCCACAGGGACAATGTTCAAGAGAACAGTGGGCTGGGCTGAGCTCAGCTGGACACCATTCTTTTTTCAAGCATGGAGATGGGAGGGGAGCTCTTTGCTCAGAGGGAGAGGTTCCTGTATGACCTTGAAAAGCCGAGCACGTTGTGCTGCTTCTTTGTTCTTTTAGAAGTAAATTTCTCAGAATCTCAAGGGAGTTTGAAGAACGTGGTACCAGGCAAAGCAGTTTGCTTCTAAGGGTAGTAGGACTTACATGGAAAAGATCAGAAAAGCAAGTCTGTAAGATCTGGAATTGGGTAGGGACTAGTGAAATTTTGATGGAGTGGCCAACTTTCAGCAGATTCCAGAAACTGGTTGTGGAAATATTGTTGGCTAACTAATAAAGTTGCTAAATTATGGCTTTAAAGGCCCTCAGATCATGTTTCTGCTCTACCAGAAAGCAGTGTGGCATGGTAGCTTATGGTGCAAGCCAGCTGGAGCCAAAGGAAGGGGAAGAGGTGGTTAATAGTTCCCACAGTGCAAGAACAAAGGGATGTTAAATGAAATAGAAAATAAGTGCATTTGAAACCTCATATAATTATGCCACATGATATTACCGAGGCCAAAAGTTTAGTCAGATTCCAAGCAGACCTGGACGTTTATATATATATAATGATAATATCCAGAGTAGCAGTAAATAAGATTAAAAATAAATTAGGGATATAAACCTTCATGCTAATTGATGAGGTCAGGAAGGAATTTCCCCTTTGGGTGAATCACATCATTGTTCACTCTGCAAGCTGCTCCACCTTCTGAAGCATCTGGTCCCGATCAGGGTAGGCAGAACTCTCAGGCAGATGGACCAGAAATCTGACCTGTCGTGGCAGTTTGCAGCGCGCCCACCCTGGGCAGGATTTTCTTGGAAAGGATTGAGAGGCGTTTTTTTTTGTTTTTTTTTTTTTCCTCTTTTGAAGGATTCCTTGGGTCATCTATACTGCAGTGTGCATCTGCTTTCCTGGTGAAAGGTGACAACTACTGACCAAATGTCTTTATGAAAGTGAGAGCACTGTCTGCTTACATGTCAGCTGCTCTGTGAGCAGCTCAGCTAATAGGGTGAGTTTCCTGCAGCTTCCCAGTTTTGGTGGCACTGCAGTAGCTGAAGCACATTTCTTTCCATTACCAGCAGGATGGTGGCTGAGCGACCAAGCACCATGTTGTGCTTTGTGAGTGTTTTAAGGAAAGCGCAGTGTCTGCCCATGTTTGTGAAACAGCTCATCGCTTGGGGGCTGCATCACTTGGTTACTCTGCAAGTCTGTTGTTGCAGGGAGCACCTGTGAGATCTCTGTCCTTTTCCATCAGACGGGCTTGCAGTGCCCATGTCTGTGAATTAGACAGTCAGCACAGTTATGTAAGTGCTGTTTGCTGGAAATGAGGGAAGACACCAGTCCTGCAAATTGTTGTGGAATGTTTTTCCCCTCAAAGAAATTAAGTACGTGAACAGTTACACTGCATCTTTGAGGTGCATATGCCTTTAAAGCAAGTTCTGTCTAATCTAAAGATTTTCCCGAAGGTATAAGCGGAAAGCTTCCTTGCCAAAGTATGGTAATTGAGTTAACAGCCCGTGAGGTTTCTGTGTTTTGTTACTGAGCTACAAAATTCTGCTGGTGTTGGCTGCTATGAAGATCAAAGTTAGAAGGCGCAGCCTGCCAGCAAGTTGTCTCTTCAAAAGAAAAATGAAAAATTTTTCACTTGTTTGAGGCATTCAGGTGCAGCTGGCATCAGATCTTTTTGACATCAGGTTCAGCTGCAAATATTCATCTTTTTCTGCAGTTCTCTGTGGGAATGCAACAGTGAGGAATGCGGATGTCTTGTAATCTCTAACGTGCGTATGCTGAGTGTAGACATCTGATTAATGAGTGAGGATGTTGTTAATAATTGAATTAATTGTTGCCAGGTCATTTCTGGCTCTCACAAGTAACGTGGAGTTACAATGATTACAAAACAGTGAAATTGCAGTTTCTGTATCTTGCATACAGTGATCATGACGATAAAAGATGGAGGATCACAGCAGTATACAATAATTGGATGGTTATCTGGGCATGTTCTCAGTGTCTTGCTGGGGCTGCTTCTGCTTTTATACTCTGAGCTCCTGAAACCCCTGGTAGTCGGATTCTCTGAGTTTCTGACCAGCAGCCATGACAATTGGGGCACAGGCTTCGGAACTGTTTGCCTTGTAAGCACTTTTGAAGGAAAGGACTTCTTCAGGAGTTCAGAAGTAGGCAAATGTATATTTTTCTTTGATATGTAATTGCTGCAGGGCACATACGCTTCTTCCCAGTTACTTACAGCTATCATTCCTACAATATCCAGAGCACTGACTGAGGGTCTCTTTGTCCGAGGCAAAGCTAAGCCTTTTGGTGCTTCACAAGAGGTTGTCTCTAAAGCTGTCCCTCCTTGCTAGCTGAAAAGAACCAGCCCCACTGTAGCTTTGCAATGCTGATGAAGGGCAGTGCTGTCTTTCCAAGCAAAGTGAGCCAGGTGTATGGGGAGCGCTGCTGCCAAGAGCTTTTGTAGAAGAAAGGAGGGTTTCAAACAAAAGGTGGAGTTCTGAACATTTGAGACAGGAACTGTAAGAAGTGGGCACTGCTCCGCCCTTGCTTGGAGGAAATTCGGGTGCTTGTATTTTCTTAAATACAGCCTTAAACATAATGGGCAGGGATAAAATTGGTTCTGTGCTTTTGTCTGATGGAGAGCTGACTTGCAGGCTGCCTTCGGTGACTGTTCTTCCCTCCTGACCCCTTTGGTCAGTATTTGGTGAGGTCACAAGGCAGGCAGACAGCTTGGGCGGCTTGTTCAGGCATGAGGTGGCCGTGTCACCCTGTTGGCCTTGATTACCTCATCCTGCTGCCTTTGTGCTATTGGCTCTGAGCAGTGCTGTTGGCTCTGGGCCCACCTGGTCCCAAGCTTTAGGTGATTGAAAGCCCACTGAATGAGTACATGGGGTAACAGCCAGGCAAGTCCCCTCCACCCCACCCCAAAGCTTGGGAATACTATTCTGGGGACAAATATACACTGGAAATAACTGAGGCTTTACTGAGACCTTTGTCACTGTTAGTAGCAGTGCTCCACTAGCTGAGAAGTGTGTAAAAAAAACTCAAACATTGAGTGGCTTTAGAAGCAGTTGGAGAAGTAAAGGCTGTGACATCAATTGTGGGCTACACCGCTACTTCCTTGGGCAAAGACAGCTTCCTGGGTACAGACAGCTCACACTGTGCTCACTGTGGGTAGGTCAGCAGATGGGTCAGCAGGTACTGGCAGTGGAGCCGCCTGCTGCAGATGAATTTGGCAGGCTTGGCACCTGAGGAGGTTTCCCACAGTATGTCAGACTGGCACAGGGTTTCTTCTGCTCGTCGTGATAGGAGCAGAGACATGGATGAGGAGGTATCATTGGTTACACCGACTGTGGCACTGCGTGCTTACACACCTGGTTTGGTGATACTTTAGCAAAAGGAACTCTATTTCCTAAAAGGAACTTGAGTGAAAGTTGTGATTTTATTAAAGACACAGAGGCATATTATTATTCATCTTTCCTTGCTTCATCCCTGTGATGTTTCCTGTTTTGCTTCTTGAGATACAGGTGTCATGATGAGGAGCTTCTCAGAAACAGAAGTGGATGATGATGAGTGGAGATGAAGAAATCATACATTTAAGAAGTTGGCTCGAGTTTCCGTTACAGGCATGGAAAGTTTCTGAGACCAAGCCATGCGAGAAGAACATGAGTAAAGAAGAGGGAGATGTAGACCCAGACTTTCTAGAAGGGATTGCAGGATTGAGAGGACGCTGCACAAACATCACGTAGTTTGCTTGCTTATTCATTTACCTGCACCCCTGGATTGTAATACCTTGCTTGCATATCTGCTTGGAAGTTGAAAAATCCCCTCACATCTGTGTCTTTAATATAATCATGGCTTCAAGCTTGTTTTAGGAAGAGCATAACTTATATCACTGTGGTTTTATCTGTGGATTAGATGGCTGCCACTTTGTACTTTAAATCAATTTCATTTTTCTGTCAAAACATATGTTGAATAGGGAGAAGATCAGACACAGCAGTTACAGAACAGGAGATGGAGGTCTTGCTTGCATTTAATTAACAGCCTTTGCCTGTAAGTGTGACAGGTGCTTAGGTCAAAGCAAAAAAAGACAGTGCTGTCCCTCTGATTTGAGTAACCTCATAATGTATTGTTGTTATGTTATCCATAGACAGATGTTGTAATCAAATATTAATCAGTTCAGTCTATTTGGCTGTTGCTCCCCAAAACGTTCCAGATAGATAAGACATTTTGTCAGAGCTGTGGGGTGTTCAGTGCAGATTTCTTACAGCTGAGTTGAGAGAGCTGCTTACAGAGGTAGTTACTTGAACATCTTGGCTGTTACTGGAAGTACCTCCAAGGAAATACTAGCTGAGCTGTTCAGCACGTTGTTGTAAGACCGATCCAATGTTATTAAGATTTTAATATTTATGTATTGAAACTTTTAACATTAAATGTAACTTTCAGTGTTGAGCAGTGCTGCTGGTAGAGGCATCCTTGCTTTTAATGTGAAGTCTTATCTGGCCTTTTATCCTTAATAAGAGGCTACGGTTATTTTTGCACACTGGCTGAATTTTTGGCCTTTAAGAGTATACAATTACTTGGAAGAGTAAAAGCAGTTGCTAAAGGACTGTTTTTCTAATGAACATAGTTTGAAATCATGTAATTTTAGTTACTTCAGAATGGATGTGATTAGTGTGTTGGAAACAGTTTCACAGTGGATATAAAGGGAACGGTTGAGAGACAGTGGCTGAGAATGTGTCCAACTATTTTTACAGCTAACTGTTGTATTGTAACACTGGGTTCTTCTTTCAATCTCTTTCCTTAGATATTTCCATATAATTGAACAGCTGAATTATACCGAGATAAAAAAGCTATTTGCACTTCTTAATATTTATATTTTAAAATAGGTGTTATTGTACTAATTGATAAGTAAATCACAATGACTGTGAGAAAATCCTGGCCTATATTATTACTTTGATAGAAAATTTAATATGGGATAGTATTGTCTGTATAATATTAAAATGTTTTCATGGATTTTTAGCTGCTGAAACTGGAATCAATAAACTTCAGTGTCTGTTGCTGCAAGCAAACAAGCAAACCTGAACATTTCTCTTTTCTTTGTATCACCTCTCACTCTGTGCAGCTGGTGTTTCCCCAGCACTACTCCTTGCCTGGCGTACATCTTGTTGGGTCCACCCGGGAGGCACTCAGCCAGGAAGGCTTGCTTGGTGGACAGCTGTGCCTCTGAGTTTGTGCAATGAAATTCTCTACGTTTTCTGAGTAAGTCCTTATGAACCCCAGGCAGCATAGAAGCCCAGAATTGGTAGATGAGCTGATGGGACTGCTTATAAATTTTAAACATTTTGAAAGCATTTGTCAGCAACTGACAGTTATGTTTTTAAGTAGATACGTAACAGCCTTCTGCGTACCTGAATTTCACGTTAGATTGGTGACACCATCTTTCAAAATTGGATGTACAAGACTGAAAAGTGTGGCCTACATTCTGGATTGCTTTGGAGAATGGAAAATTATTCTTTTTCTCAGTTGAGAAATTTTAAAACTGGAAAGAATCATGTTTATTTTAAAACCCCGCTTGGTCAGATTTGAAGGAAAAAGAAACTTGCAATATAATTTAAATGTAATTTGTTTAGCTACTTGTATTACAAGAAGTGATTGAAAGAAAATCACATCAACAGAATTTTTAAAGAAGCCAGAAATTGAATTGCAGGAAGTAATTGGTTAAACACTTGGAGAAAGCGTTGATTGAAATATTAAACCCATTTTGGGAGTAATGTATTCCACAGTTTCAGAGCAACTGCTTTTTTTTCACATCATTGTGTTCATCAGATTCACTTCAATGCATAGTTAATTCAAAGCTGAGGAACTGACTGACAGTCGTAAGAATGGCATAATTAATTTTCCCTTTCTAATTTCTGTATAGAACAGATATGAAAGGAAATGCCTTCTGTGGCTGCTGAAAGTCTCAGTGACCAGAAACAACCAGTTGTTTATTAATGGTAGATTATTTGTTTAATGATTTTTTTTTATAGTGTTTTTAATTTTTTTTTTCCTGATCTTCATTCATTTTGAAGATAATGATGAGTTGTCTTTACACTGAGAGTGACAGAGCCCTGGAACAGGTTGTCCTGAGAGGTTGTGGAGTCTCTGTTTGGAGATACTCGAGACCAATCTGGATACCTACCTGTGCAACCTACTGTAGGGAACCTCCATTAGCAGGGAGAATGGGTTCAATGATCTCTAGAGGTCCCCTGCAAACACTGCCATTCTCTGATTCTGAGTCATTTTTCCTTATCCATATCACGGAGGAAACAGTAGCCTCTTCCAAGTCCTGCAAGAACTGTGCTCCACACTTGCACCCGTGTTCCAGAGGACCCTCTTCTGTTGATGTTGTCATACTTGGCTGCTGTAGACTTCTTTTTATTTCTTTTCTGCATTCTTTTCTCCTTTCTTCTTATTCCTCATGTTGGGCAGATTAAGGAAGTCCCTATCCAAGCTGTGGTGGGCACAGCAGAGCCCTAGTGTAGCTGTGTTTAATTTTTGCTCTTCTCCATAAAGGCAGGAGGGGTATCCTTTTGGGATACCCTTTGCTAATACTGACCTCTCAGCTGCATCCAGGATGTCTTTCCTCCTTTGGGCAGCCATGGAGGTGCTGTAATGCATCATTATCACCATCACAGCTTAGCTATAAACACCTTTTTAAGAGGATAAGGCATACCAGTCACTGGCACTGTTTGCTGGTGCTATGTACTCAAGGAAATATCTCCTGCTACCTTAATGACTTTCTCTTCTCTTTATAGCTTGTATGTCAGCAAGCAGAGAAATTTTAGCTGTTCGAGCTCTTGCTGCAAACGAATGCACTTCTCAGTTCACTGGAGGCAGTGCGTGTCCCATTATCCTGCCCGTGTCTTTAGGACCCTTCCATGTGCTCCACTGAGACATGGGCTCTGAACTGCTAAAGCAGAAGCACTGATGTTACCAGGGCTTGCTTGCAGGTTAAAAGAACTCCAGATAAAACATGGAGTCATCTCTCAATCAGCAGTCACTCATCAGAGGGAATATTCTTGATAACAAGGTCCATGACCAACTCCTTACGTTAATCTTGTTTGTATGTTAACTTTACCCAAGGTTTTCAGTGCTTGGTCTAGTACCAGAGAAGCACTGAGGTGGAGACTGACCCTTTGCAGAGAGTTAAGCCTGGCTTTGCTTGACCTACTTCACAGCACATGCCCTTACTAAGTCCCTTTTGCAGGTGTTTGCCAAGCCATGCACCCAATCGTGGGACATTCTTTGGCATGTCACATCGGCAGTGATTTAGTTACCAGCCAGTGTGACAGGTCTGTCAGCCACCTGTTTGCTCCAGCAGCACCACCAGCCTACAGTGAAGCAGCATGTTAGCTCTTTCTTATAGCTGGACCGCAAGGATCCTGTCTCACCACTGTGCTCCCCATGTTTGTAGCAGTAGGAGGTAGAAGTGGACCACTACACGGACTCTGAAGAACAGCAGCTATTCATGTTTGAGGGCAAACAGACTTATTGGGTGGCAGGTGCTGTTCTTCATATGTTCAGCAGGTACTGGAGAGTGTGAAGAGGGAGCTTTCTTTGGTGACAGAAGTGGCTTGGACCTTTCTCCAGACAGTATTAAAGTCTGTGTATGTCATTACCAGGCTCCTAGGTGTCATTGCTGACTACTGTTCCAACAGCATGAAGCTGTAGCCACAGCTTTCAGTGTCTGCATCAGTGTTGCCACCTTTATAATTTCATCACTGGTCCTTTCCTGCTTTTAGCAGTCAGCTAGCTCATTTCAGCAGTGCCTGATCTTCTGTCATGGTGGACATGCTGGTTTTGGAGGATGCCAGCGTGGGCCACTCAGGATGCTTGAATGTGTTGATAACTGCTTACTCATTCCGCCTCCCTCTTGAGAGAGGTTCACTGGCTTCAGGGGAGCCCTAGAGTTCTCTTGTAGCTCAGTGGGAGAAGACATCACAGCAGTCACGTGAAACCCCAAACAAAATGAGAATGGCAGTTAATTTGGGGATTGAGGTGTCATATTTCCTTTATCTGAAAATTCCCATTATTGAATTCTGGCAACCTCATTCTGGCTTTTTACCAAGGGGATCTTTGCATAAGCCTTTGAATTTGTGAAACATCGAATTTCCAAATTGCCTTTAACATTTTACAGACAAGTTTTGTGTTTGACATCTAGTTAATGTAGGTTGATTAGTAATTCAGAATAATGCTGCTTGAATTGTCAGCAGCAGCCAGGGTTTTTAGAAGTGCGTTGACTATATTGGTTGCTTACTCTAGAGGTGGGGCTCGGGAGGAAAGATAGTTGATAAAGTCCCAGGAGACACGGGGCAGCGGTTCTCCCATTCCTTTGCACTTAATATGAATGTTGTAAGCCCAGCCTCAGTGAGTCAGCCAGAGTTGGGGTGATACAAGTCCAGTTGGTTCCTGGCATTAACTGGAGCAGTGCTCGAATCAGCACTGAACAAAGTCTTGATTCTCCAGAATGGTTTTACTGCCTTTGAAGTCCTGCTGGCTCAGCATGGGCTTATTCTGTGTCAGGCACTGGAATCAGCCTCACTCTCCCAGCCTCTGTCGTCCTCCAGGCCAGGCTTGGCCTCCAGCAGTTCCAGCTGTGGCTTCCTCCTTTCCATTTTCCCAGGGCTTACTTGCTCAAAAGATGATGGGTGGCTACAAGCAGAGTCACACTGCAATATGGCAGCTCTCCCTGCATGCTAATGTAAGTTCAGCAAGTTCACCTTGGCCATTGGGAATGGAAGTCTCCTCGTTGGAATGGCCTGTCCACCCTGGGAGACCAAGGGCTTGCTGGAAAAAAAGTTTCACATGGCAGTGTGACAGAATTTGGAATTAATAAAAAAGACCCCCCCAGTTTTTTGCTTTCTCAGAGAAAAAGCAATCAATCCCTGGAAGTCCACCAGCTTTTTAATTTTTATGTCTATGACATTGGACTTCACAGTCAGTCCTGAGATTGTTTGAGATTGTTGAGTGAAATACAGATACATCTCTTTCTATTTGGAGATTATCCTGATAGATTACAGGATGTGTTGGAGCTTGACACCCAAAATGCAAAAGTGAGTACACAGATGTTGATGGGAGCAGGCTCATTCCAGCTCAAGCAGTGTTTGTGGCTTTGCTCATGAGTGTCTCCAGGTCTGGCATCTGCAGAGAAGAAATTCAGAGCCATCCATCCACGTTCATCTCTCCTTTATGCCTGTTCATTTTCTCTTCATCATTTGGAGGTGGGGATTCCCTGTAGGATCAAGAGCACAAGCACAGGGAAATCAAAAGTGCTGAGTTCCAACTGCATGTGGCTCCCAGTTTTAGAGTATCAATAGGTATGCCAAAGTCCAAAAATTGGTCAGTTACCTTATTTAAGACATCAGAGTGCAACTGGAACAATGTTGTGCAGCTTTTGGATGTTTTTATTGCAGTGCTTTTTCTGACTAAACAGCTTGCAGGTATTCAGATTCCAAGTCCTAAAGTTTTTCATGTTGGAAAATGACAGCCAACCCCCTTATTTTTTTCTGAAGCTGTATACATTTTAAAATACCTCTAACTGCATAAATATGTAGCTTTCCCATCTGAATGGCAAAAAAAAGGCAGTTACTTTTGATATAACAGTGCCCTGAAGTTACCAATTAATGTTGCTTTAGTTACTGATAAAAAAGAATCTTGGCATCTTTCAGAAAATAATGCAAGTTGATTATTTTAATCAACACATCCTATTAGTCTGTTTAAAGCAGAATATAAATCTGAAATCTGCCGACACTGGAATTGTTGAATCAAACAGGGATCCCTCAGTTGTGGACTTTCCAGAGTAAATTACAATCAAGAAAAAAAAATAAAATTACAATATCTGATTGTGATTGTAATATGTAATATTTATCATTTCTACAAATATTTGTTTTGATGGGAACCCAACCGGTGTCACCACTGCCAGAAGCCGAACCTCATCATTTATTTTGTGGTCATATAAATTTTCCTTTGCCTGTTTCTTTAGTGGTATCCCAAATTGTAACTTTTTTTAATGATCAACCTATCTTGGATCAACTTTTCCCATGCCTGAGGTCCACGATGCTGATTTAGCAGAACAAAAGCTTGAAAGATATTTCCTTTTTCTGTGCTGTTTATTATATCCTTTGCAATTGCTCTGAAGTTTACGTCAACAAGAAACCACGGCTGTGGTCAGGCTGGCTCATGGGAAGTGGCACCCAAAGGGTTCTACTTTGTTGTCTGTGTGGGTCTGAGATGGTTCCCACAGCGTTGGCTGGCAGCTTTGGCTTTGGGGATAGATGGAGGTACCTCCCAAGTAGCCCAGCCAAGGAGTGTCCTCTGGAAGGCCTTCCTACCTGCGTCTGCACATTTGTGGCACTCCATGCTGGATGAACCACTGTTTAGGGAGGGCTGGAGGGGGGCTGGATCTGCTTCTGATCCTTTGTGTCTGAACCCTGCTTTACCCTGCCAGTCATCAGCAGCATGTTGGCTATAAGCAGAACGTGAAATAGTATTTTGCGTTCTGTTTTTTTCTTAGGTATTTTTTTCATTTGTTTTTCCTACTGTATAAAGCTAAATAAGTACTCCAAGAAAGTTTCTGTGTTTGTTTATTCACTTCCTTAAATCCTTGGAATCTGGACCTATAAATACAAGCTGACTTCATGTTTACTATCAGGTTCACTCTCATTTGGATTGATTGATGCTGCTTTTAAAAACTAGGATAAAAAGTAGGATGTGTTTAGATCTTCGGGAAAAGATTTACCTTCTCACTGTCGACAAATGTGGCTTTTGTAAGAAGGGAAAACCAGTTTCTTGCTTTTCTAAAACAGGTGAACTTGTTTGCCAGCAATTACAACATGAAAAGGGGAGACTCCACATCCAGACCTGAGATTTAACTGTGCACAAAGCTGTGGGCCCTGGGGCAAGCTTAATAGTGGTTGGGTGTTGACCTTCTGTAAAGAGTTAAAATTTCTTGTAAGGAATCCTGACCTGATATTTATCTTTTTTTTTTTTTTTTTTTTTTTTTTTTTAATTGGAAGGTTTTAATGTCATTTCTGCATTAGAGATTTCTAGCTGGAGATTTGCCCTAATTCTCTGTAAAAGATGATGTAGGTTTACTAATCCACGCAAGTTTTTTTAACAAATATAAACCACTTTTCGGATTTTTTTTTATCCCTAACTGTGATCTGCAGCTGAGCTCAGTTTGGAAATCCTTTACCTCCTTGTTAAGCAATATTATGACTTTATTTGGACTTGAAAAAATAGATGAGGTAAGAATTAAATTTCCAACTCTACGTTTGCAGATTCAAATCAGTGATTTGATTTTTCTCAAATGTGGAGGACATGGCAAATTTGAGTTTGTTATGTTTGAATGTGAATGGAGTCAAACCTAAAGGTTTAGTATAAATGTTAAGTTTTAAATGCCATTTACTTATAAACCAGAAGCCTGGGTTATCCTTGAAGTAGACCTACATGTATCAGGTTTTTAAACCACAACAATGAAGCTTTGATTTCAATTCCTTTCTGCTGAATTAAATAGTTTGGTTGTATCCTATGGTATTCAAGGACATATTTTATATAAAGCTAAGCTGGGTGCTTTTATGCAAACATTACTTTTGCCCTGACACACATTCAAAATTTCTTCCCACTCCAAGGAAGGTGGTTCAAGGAATTATGCCTATATAATCGAGGCTGAACTTTTGTCGTGAATTTGCTTGCTTAGGCATTGCTCCAGCCCACACTCGTGCACATCTTCAGCTTTCTGCAGTCTGCGTAGCCTGTGAGACCTCTACTGACATGGATAAAGTAACGAATGTGCAGCATCTTTCCTCAATCAGATGTGCATACTTTTTTGCTAAATGCACTTTCACAGTTTACATGAAGCGTAGGCTCAGTGTGCTTGCAAAGTGGGCTTCTCAGAGCCCACCCGATCACCCCAGAATGCCAAGTGGTCACTGCTCCTGGTAAAAGATTTAAAACAAAAAAAAAGAAAGAGGTTCACTATCTGGTCTATGCCTGTGCTTGAGGGAAAAAGAGAGAGAGAGAGAGAGCGTTTTGTTGTTTTAATATGAGCTTCCTTGGATTGGTTTGCCTAATGAGTGCAATTGTGACGCAGTGTTGTGTTTTATCAGTGCCCACCCCCAGCAGAATTCTTTGCTTAAGAGGAGGCAGATTTCCACCTCCTGAACACAGCTCTGGACTTGTGCTGATGCTTCTTGGAGCTGTCTTGAGGGCTTCCCTGTGCTGGAGGGAATTCTATCCGAGGACTGCCTGTGTAAGTCGACAGCACTTTTAAACCCTCTGGAAGTTTGCATGTTCAGATGTGGCTGTGCTGAATGATAGGCTATCTATTTTAGACTTCAGTCTCTATTTACAATCAGGAAGGCATGTCGCTGGGAGAACTTAGCTCCTGTTTCTCTTAAAACAACTTTTAAGTATTGGGTGAGTTATAAAGGTTTATGTGCATGGCTTTCTTTCATAAAATGTAGTTTAAATATCTGCAAAGCACTTGTTTGTTTTCTCTGAACAGATCTTAGAAATCTTTTGTGCAGAATCATAAAAACTATTTGCATTTTAGAAAGACTTTGCTCAGGCACTGAAAGATAAAACTGTTCTTCAGAACATAAAAATATCTTTATGAAGAGGTGAATGAGGACTTGTTGATACCTTACCTAGCTTACTTTGCTGGTTTGTAGAATTACTGCTTATGCATGACTGTTTTCTGTCACTTGAGTGAATGTTTTTGGCAACGTGATCTCACACTAAGTATTTTATCTGCATTTTTGGCCTTTTGGTAGTGGGAACAGAGGTTGTTAGGGTCTAGGAAAACATAGCATCCTCCGCAGGTTTTGGGAGCGGAAGGTGACAGCCCCTCTCTGCAGTGTTAAACTTGATAGGAGTCCCTGGAAAACTGTAAACTTCAGTGCCGTTTCCATATCGAGTAGTAGTGCCAAGTATGCACAAAAACATAGCGACTACATTAAAATAGGAACTGATTGATACAAAATTGCTTCTGAGTATGTGGTAATTGATTTTTAAAAGTACATTGGTGGCTTTTGTGTCCTGGAGCATTAAACTTGCATCACGCTTGGCCCTGTGACAAGTCCTGTGCATGTAATTTAGAGCCATATAGGGATGTTCTTAGTCTCGAACGACTTGAATTATACCACCTTCCATATCACAGATGTAATATTAGTAACTTAAAACAGATACTTTGTGAGTCTTATGGTCCGAGCAGGAACTAGAAAAGATTAGAACTATTTTTGTGAACTGTCAGGGGCTTTGCTTATAAATCAGGTCTGATTTCTGTGCAGGACTGTGTTTAGTATCAATAGACTGTAATGCCTGAGCTGTTGCGAATTTAGAAGATCCCTGCACTTACATACATAGGTGGCAAGCCTTACAAATGTCTTATGTAAAGAACAGCACACAGAAATTTGGGAGGGATGGAATAAACTCCTGAAAGCCCCAGTGTGGTAAACGTTTGAGACAGACTTTTCAGCCACCGGTAATGAGAAGTGAAGGTCCTGTCGGTGCAAATTAAACACAGCAGTCTAACACAATATTTGCTTTTTTGAGACTGCAGGGGAGAAGAAGTTGTCCTCCCTTGTATCTCTTGTCATAATACAAAGTGGAGTACTTGTAATAGTTGTCTTTAGAAGTGCTACATTAGCTGCTGTCTATTGATTTTTTGTTCATATGTGATCAACAACAGAAAAAACAACAACAAAACAAGAGTTGGAAATGGAAACTCACTGAATCGCCATCCTGCCTGTAGCAGGGTGAAGCTTTAAACTCCAGGATGGGGCAGCTGCTGAGAGCAGGTGGTTTGCATGCAGTGTGATTTATGTACATTTTAATGTTTCACGTGAATGCAGTGGATTCTCCCCTAATTTTCAGGGGAGAGAAGATGAAAGAGCTTTTACCAGGCCTCTGTTTGTTCCTCTCTGTCACCCAGCTGGACTGCTGGTGGGTAGTGCACTGGGATCGCTTCCTCAGACTTTGAACCTAGTCCTCAGCATTTGTTTAACCATTTGTCCCTGTTGTTGGGTGGTTTTGCTTTCTCTCCTCCAGCAATCTGTTTGGCTAAAAAATAGGAACTGACAATATCATCTATCCAATTTCCTGTTAATTTTTTACCAAAAAACTTGCCTACGCTTAGAAATGTATTGTGAATAGTTTCCAGAATAGCTCTCTTAGTAAGTACCCACGTATAAACATGTCCTGAAATGATCTCCCGCTTCTCACTTCCTGACTTTTCCTGCCCATCTGCTTGTCGCTCACAATGAGCTGCGGTGCCCCTCTCCTGGCTGTCCTTCTACTCCTTTCCTCCGGGGAGGAGACAGTCAGCAAGAGGCAAACTAACATCACAGGGGCTGTCTGGGTCATCTGCCAGTGAGGATGTGCTTAGCATTAACAACAATCAGGTTTTTCGCATTGAAGTGCAAGTTAATAAGTCCACTGAAAGAGCCCACTTCACAACGCCCAAGAATGCCACACTAATTATTGATCAGAAGAAAGCCACGTTAGCTAAAAACTTTGCCTTTAATGCCAAATCAGCTTCCCGTGGCCGGAAGACTCGCCCCAATGTTGTTCCGCATGCACGCATCACAGCATCCCGCAGAGGTGTGCACTGTGGCCTGAGCCCTGCGCCCTGCAGGCAGCCTTGCCACACACCACAGGGCCCTGTGCTCTGATAGGGTAACCTCTCTGGTGCAGCCGGCTGGGGGGACAACATCGGTCCCACAGGTGAAGCTGAGGATCTTCCAGTGCTGAGCAGATTGGGCTTAATTGCATTCGGCATCACGGAGGCGTATTAAGAAAATACAAAAGGGCAAAATGGGTTGGAGGCTTTCAGACGTCATGCAAAGCCAACGGTCTGTCAGACTATCCTGTGTGGTGTTTTTACCCATTTCTATTTTGTCCCAGCAACAACTCAAAATACCACAGCTCATGGGCTAGATTAGGTGAGGAGGGGCATAGCTCAGCGTGCCCAAGCATGCCAGATGTATTTTGGGCTCCAGAAAGAAGCACGCTACAAGATTTAGTCTGTATTTAGTCACTGGCCTACTTTGCAGGATATTTTGCATTTCTGAAAACTTTCACAGAGGAGCAGATGTGGCCATTATTTTCTTCCTTCTTTCCATTTCTTTCTTTAAGCTTTTAACATCTCCTACTTACTTAAGGAGAAAGTAGTAACACCACTCAGACACTGCCTGAGTGTTAGTTTCTAAACATGCCCATTCCCTTTCTCTTTTCACTTGGAGTTTAGATGTGCTAAAGACAAGATATAGCTACTGCCGTGTTCCAACCCTGGTAAAATTGAGTCAGGACTTCAGAGGAGGACCTCTATGTTGATCCTTGCAGTGGCACCTTGCTGCAGGCATTCCTTCCTCCCCGTATCGCATTCCAGGGATGGTGGTCAGCCCTTTACCAAGAGCCCCACCAACACACTTTGAGACTCTGTGGCCTTCGCCAGGAGATTTCCGAGCTCTTTGCTTCAGCACACCTACTTTCAGCCTTCATTTCTTTGGGACCACCTGGAGCTCGTCCCCCAGGGAAGCTGTAAGGGTGGCCTTGTGACTTTGCAGTTTATTATGGCAGCTGGATGAACTGGTTGAATAAATGCTGTCCTATGAGCTCTGCTGTGGTGGGGAATGTCACAATACCCATGCTTTCTCTCATCCAGGAGATTGGGTCACCACAGAAAATTGGGAGGTTGGTTGGTAAGTAGGAGACAGACCTCTGCTGGAAATAAGGATTTGCTAGCATCTCATGGGTCGGAAGGAAACAGGACTCTCATAACCACTGTGTTTGTGGATGCATATGCATTTTAAGCAAGTTTTCCCATTTTCTGGAGAGGATGCAGAGGCACAGAGGCTAACTTGGCCAAAGTACTGTACAAATACATGCAGGGTAAGGAATTTAATCATGAATCTTCAGTATCAAGGAAGGAGCTTGGTCCACCACTTCATCTCTCAGTGCAAATGCAACATACATAAATAAAAATGAGTGAATCTAACAGAGTAAGGAAAAATGTTTCTCTGTCCCCATGCCTGCACACTTATGCTCTCTACAGAGAATTTTGAAGCGACAGTTCTCAGCTCAGGCAACAGCAAGTCAGTTCTCAGAATGCCTTGCAGGCTGGACTGCTCAAACCACCACTTTGTTAACACTTTATCTTGAGTAATCATGTTTTCTGTTGTAGTTCCATCTGAAGCAAGGTATGTAATAAGGCTCTCAGTATGAGGATGACTGGGAAAGGCTCCCAGGCTATGGAATAGGCATTGGCATGTCTCTGTCTCATGGTTGTACACCACAAGTTTTGTCCCCCTTCTCAGGCAGATAAGCTCTAACTGTAATCAATTCTTCTGAATATTGTTATCCTTTCCCCCTCTTCAAGTCTTTTCCCACTCCAAGGGCTGAGTGCTCATGAATTATGGGCAACAAGTCTTCAAATATGAAAAATGCATTCGTTTTTACATGTTATCTCATAGTATAAAAATCCTTATACAAATGTTTTCAGCAGTTAAGACCTTCCAAGATGTTATTTTGGAGTGCAAATCATTCAGGGGTTGATGTCTGCTCCATATCTGGAAATGACCAGAACAACAATCGCCCAGCCTCTGCGGAGTCTGGAAGAAAAACGAGAAATCTTTTCTCCTTAGTATGTGTGTTTGGATAAAAAGATCAATCCTTGACATAAACTTTAGGGATTTCAGGGAACAATTACTTAATTATCGATGTGATGTTTCACTTGTGGTAGTTCTCAATGATCCAGCATCTCAGGAATATGCAAAATCTCATTATTTTCTAATTTCATCATGATCTCTGAGGTTTTGGATGTTCTCTGCAGAGACCCTCCTTCCCTCCTAATGCAGACCTTCAGTGCATTCAAAAGAACTTCAGCATGGTTGTGAAACCATGTATGTGGATTTGTTGAATGAGGCTGAAGAGGTAGAGCAGTATTTGGGCTCGGTGTTTGCCATCTGACTTCCCCCAAGTCTCTGAAATGTTTTTTTGCATGGTATGCAGTTGGCTGGCAGCTATTTCCTGTTGAATATGCCCCTCACCACCTTCAAAATGGCACTTCCCTGGAGTGTAGGTAGGAAGATGCTACAAGATGGCTTCATAGATGTAGATGACTGCTACAAGAGAAGCAGCCAATGGAAGAGGCAGGTGGATTTCTCCAGGCTGGTGCTTGCTTCCAGCCTTTAACCACCTTAGTCCTTACTGGTTATGGGACCCGTGAGTCCTTACAGGCTTGAGTTCGGCAATACTTTGCACCCGTGACATCTGATTTAAAGATAAAGAGCTTGGGGGGCAAATGTATGAAGGATTCATACAGTCTGTCTGAGCCAAATCTGGAGAATGGTAATTTTTCCCTACATACTCTCAAAAATACTTTGGTTTCAAACTGCCTCTGTTTCATAGCAGTCAAAGGGAGCTGGGTGACTGCTGAATGTAGAAGTGTGGTTTTTAAGTTTGATTTTTATAAATATACTTAATGGCTTTCTTATTGACCTAGAGATCAAGATATACCCTTTTGGATGGTGAAGCTTTTGTTTTTTAAAGCTCCTTCCTGTCTGCATTTTTGGTTTAAAGGTCTCACTCATATTTCAGATTAAACTAAAACTAAAACATAGTTCAAAAAGGATTTTGTACAATCAAAGTCATCAAAAAATATTCAAATATAAGAAGAGGGGATGGAGCTGGGCAGTGCTCATCAGATGGGAATCAGGCTGTGTGTTGTAGTCTGTATGTCCTACATGCTATATGCTCACTTGGTGCCAAGGGCCAAAATGAATCCTTCTAGAAAGAGAGCTGCTTGGTAAATGTGGCAGAAAACACCAACCTCTTTGAGTCCTTTTAAAGAGATCAAAATGTTTTCTCAGTCAGTGATTCTTCAAGAAGCATGTTGCTTTGGAGGTGACCTAATTTTAACCTTTTTGAATTGCTTTATGATTTAGAACAGTCACATGCCAAAGCAGGGTCCCATTAGGGGATTCAAATCATCTGTTTACTACAGAAAACACGCACTGAGACAGGCTC
>JAPSGF010000002.1:41549606-41617481 GCA_035772895.1 Perdix hodgsoniae
AAAGTGTTGCAATTATACCTAATGGAATTTTGTTTTCTAGAGACATGACTAGGGAGGAGAACCATAGAAAATTGCATATCATGATACCATTACAAATACAGTATGCAGAATGAAATGCATGAAAGCTAGAAAATGACAGATTTGTGACTACTTGTGCAACTTTAATTGAGCCATTTAGTATGTATGCAGCATGACATGGTCCTTTCTTTTGAAAGATGCTAGGCTTGCATAGAGCCCAAGATGGGCAGGTGAGTGTGTATAATTAAGACTTACTAGGCAATCATAAATTCATAAATTGTAACTCTGCTGATCTTGGCTTTGCAATACAAATCACTTTTTTTTCACTCTAATACTTGTAAGGTACCACAAGCTTCATTATGTATTGCAACTACATGCTAACAGTGTAAGCTTTAGTTTGCAGTTCTTTCTGATCTCATTTAAGAGATTACAGGTTTTCATAGTAGATACTTTCATTAGAAATTAGTTGATATCAGTTTCACTTACAAATCTGTAGTAGCCTTCCATGTTTTTATCTCCACCATGAGACTGCTTCCATTAAAACATACAGTACCATAGTGTTTATCTTCTCTGTTATTTTCCTATAATAAAAATGAAAAAAAAACTAATTTAACAATTATATATATAAGTTTAAGATGCTTAAATGACTTATATGATACAAATACCTCTTCTACCTTAAGCTCTTAGTTTGTCCTATGTTTCTTGTACAGGACATTCATGGGGCAATTGCTATAGACTTAGATGAGTGTTTTCTTGGTCACTTAAATAAATTCTATGAAATATTATTAAAAAAAAAAAAAAAAGCAAACAAACAAAGTAATTCAAAGTCTCTGACTCTGGTGGGTAAATAGATATGCAAATGCCTAACGGCAATTCCTGCACTTCAGAGTAAATGAACAGTGTTTTCTTGCCCCATTATTTCTCTACTTTCTCCTAAGAAATGGGATTAAGCCTGAATGTTGAGTGGAGGTAAAAGAAGGATTGTAATGCACTTGTCCTCCTTTCATACCATGGAAGAATTGTTTCCTGGTAAGTCTTGGCAGTTATGCAGCCCTAAATAGTCTCTGATGTTGAGATATGCTTTGCTGGTATAACCAAGCCCTTTTTGTAACACATATTAAAAAAAAGAATGCTAACTTTTTCAGGGAATTTCTTTCATTTTCATTTGGTAAACAGTAAGTGACATTTATGATGTAGAGGTACTATTCCAAATTTAATTTATGTTAGTTCAAATTAGCATTTAATTGTTATACACTCATGCCATCTTGCACAATGGAAAAATATAATGATCCTTCACTAAGCTTCTCTACCCTTATCCTAAATGTAGGTATGCAGATCACATCCTTATATACAATGGCAAATTGGGCTAGTTACTAATTCTTCCACTTGTGAGCCTTTGGCACCCAAAAATAGATTTAATGATCTCTAAGACTTTTAAGCTTTATCTAACAGTCCTACAGGAAAGCAGCTTTAGACAGTATTTGTGAGTGTGTGTGTGTGTCATGAGTCCCAGATGATGATGGTTTGATCTCGCCTTTTACGGCTTTAACTCAAAGTATTCTGATTGATAGCATACAGTATTTATACCAACATATGTTATTTGCATCACCAAACATTATATTATCTTTATGCATTTCAATGATTTTTTTAATGATACCGTATTTTAAAATGAAGTTCATATTCCTTCCACATAATAGTTCTACTGTTATAAAGTTATGTAAACATGAAAAGTAGGTATTAAGGTAAGGTGTTAAGATATCTTAGTTCATACAGATGCTTGTGTTTCCTGGGGCATTTCACTCAGTTTTTACAATTTCTAAATGAATCTTTGGGAGTGCACAGTGTTCTTTTCATCTACTGTTTCTTTCTTTTTATTTTTAATGTAAGGAGTAACTTAAAGCATCTGTTGTCAGTGCACTGTGAAGGCTGTAGATTTCTTGCTGGTCAGCACTGTTCTGACACAGTTCCATTTCATTTGTTGTCGAGGTTGCACTGAATGGAGGGGGAAAAAAGTCTATTAAGATTTAGCTTGAGACATAAAATAGTAATTTAAAAATTTAAAAACTATTAAGTAAAAGGCTAAACTTTAGTCTAGATGCTCTGCCTGGGTTTTGAGTGTTCAGTGTGGTGTAGGGTTTAGTTTTCTTCTGAATGAGCTGCTTCTAGTTTAGTAATTCCATCGTCTTTGCCTTGTGAACTTTAGGATAAAGTGATACTTTTCATTTTGCTCTGAGGACAGCTGATCCTGTATGGTAATATGCGCTGAACCTTGCTAGTTCATTAATATATATATGATTCAGCTATGACCTTTTGTTACAGTTGTCTTTTCTTTCCCTGGGAAAGGTTCAGATAATTCTCAAATGAATTTTGCGTAAAAGACCCCATTCATAGTGAGGAGAGAAAAAGAGAGAATGTTTTCTTTTTAGCCCTTTGTAGTGCTGTAAATAGAAAGTGGTGTTTTTTTTGGTTTTTTGTTTTTTTTTCCTACTGAGGAATTGATTTAAGAAAAAAATCCATGTTACTAATGACTATTTGAAAGTAAAGCTGATTAAATTGGATAAGAATGAAGAGTTTGCCAGGTCTGTCTACAATGAAACATTAATTTAATAGTGATGAAGGAAAATTTTCTAACGGGTATTGGCACCGAACAATAAAATAGCAAAGTTAATCACATCAGGGTTTCTTTTGTTTGTGTAGAAAAATAATTTAGTGTTCTCACTGTGTTGGATGGGCTGAATGTTACACATCATGATTTGCCAGAAAGCACAACTGTGGAGAATCACACGTTTGCTAATTAACGTTCTATTGTTATGGTGCCTGAAGTAATTACTATACAATTTTGGAGCATGCTTACGTAATATATATATATATATTTATTTATTAAGAACTAGTAAGAAAAATGCCAATAACTGACATGAACATTCATCCTCACTGATTGTCAGTTTCAACTCGACCTTTTTAAGAGAGTGCCAATAAATACAGTCAGAGCTTTGGTGATTAAATCGTTAATGGTGTATACACGATTTGAATATATACCTCAGTTTTATGTTTTGCACATACGGAGTGAGTAGGTAGGGATACAGGGAGAGATTTGAGTCATTGTGTTCTTATTTGCTGGTTTTAAAGAGCTGTCTGTTCAATGGGCAATATGGCTCTTAATTCACAGCTTAAATATTGAAAGAAACAAGCAAATGTTAGCAATCTTTTGGAATCTTATATGTTAGCAGTGTACAAAAAGCTGTAAAATGCAGTGGACAAATTGTCATTTCTTGTTTCTCCATATGATACTGATTTACTTTTCCATAAAACAGAAGTTAAATTGTCAGAAACATTCACTTGTGTATTAGAACTTTCCAGCGTGTCTGTGTGGATCACGAATTGTTTTGATACTATGCAAAAGTATATGATAAAAGCTTTCATGTTTAAAAATAAAAATTGATGCCATTAAAAATGTCAGCTTGTTTTCTGGTTTTCTTTTTGTTTCTTTGTTTTTACTTCCCTTATCTAACAGTTAACTTTGTTCACAGCAAGAAATTATTTATCAGTACCCCATATCAGAAGCATCCCAAAAACTCAAAAATGTGAGGGGAATATTTCTCACCCTGTGTGATATAATGGAAAGCGTTACTGGTGCCCAGATTCTCAGGTAAAAATAGTTGAGATTTTGTGTGTTACTTCTTTTATTATTCTATATGTATGTGTACAGAAAAATTCACGTGGGTCGTGCACCCAGGGCTAGACAAAATAAGAACATGTTTCAAGTTGGACTGCTCAGTTTTAACGTACATTGATACATTGATTTGGTATAATGTTTTTGTCGCAGGTATCAGTGATTAGGATTTTTAGTTCAGTGTAACTAATTTTATTTTATCATAGCCCTTCTTAGAGCTCTTAAAACATTGTTAGATAAGCTTTAAATTTCAGTTGTTTGGCACTGTACATTGGCATACTAGAAATTCAACAACAGCCTCAGTCAAATTAATACACCAACATGTAAATATGTATTTCAATTCATGATTTCAATTCATGAGCATCTGCACCTTTAAAGTGCACTTCATTGCACATTTAATTTGCAACACCATAAATATTTTTGTGTCTGCAGACCAGAACTCTGGTTAGAAGACTGATATAGATGGCTTTGAGCTTTTTGGAGGTGGGTAGGGGTGGTGGAGATGATTATATATTTGAGATGATTATATATTTGAAGGCAGACAATTTTATGATGGAGTAATTAGGAGTGAGGTAGCAGTTATCTTTTGGTTTCACACTTTATTCACTGAGAGTTTGTCAGCTCACGTCGCCTGGGTTCTCTTCTGCACAGCACTGCCTTCCATGTCACACACAAGGTGTGAATAGTTTTGGTGGTTTCTTTGTTTTGTTTTCCTTTTTTAAAGAGCCAACTGTTAGTGGGATTTCAAGCCCAAGAAGTTTGGCTCAAGAAGGATGAAGGCAGACATGCTGTACAAATAGTGGAAAATACAGCCAAGAACAGAGAATTTCTTGAAAGGCAGAAGGCCTCTTTCATATGTTTAGGTTGAGTTTTCCACTTAGGTTTTTCTCCTGAAAAGGAGTTCTTAAATTGTTTTTAAAAGCTTTTGTTTATCAGAAAATGAATACTTGCTAGTTTACTACTGTTTACCTTTGGTTATTTTCATTTATTCTTTCTTAGACTTGCTAGTGTCTTGTTATTTTGACTGAGAAGTTTTAGCAGTGTGTTTCTGCTGTGCTTACACACTTGCAGTTAGCAAAAGCTCATAAAAGTGTTACTGATTTAGTGACCACTGCAGATGGAGAATGACTCTTTTAGCAGCAGCTACCAAACACAGGCTTTAGATCTTTTGTGTATGCTAATATTCCAAAGTAATGCTGCATTAATTAGCACAGGACGCATTTACCACTTTTCAATACTTGTGTGTTATTACGGAAATTCTCTCCAATAGAAGCATTTACTTGTCCAGATTTTGTTCTTTAGATGGGTCTGAAATCAGCCTATTTGTTGGTGATCTATACGCATGTTATCATCAGTAAGACAATACAGAAATGTGTATTAGATTCACCTTTCCTGTTAAGGTTTTCAATTCGCTGCTCGTAGATGAGTTCTAAAACTATAAAAGAACCTCTGCTAGTCTCTAAAGATGGTTTTATATTTTCAAAAAATATAACAGCTCTCCTATGAAGCTCTGTCAGAAGAGAAAGTTATAACTACTCAAGTTTTATGTGTTACTTGAAATGCGTATGTTTGTTATTAATTGCATTATCAATTATATTACTTGTTTTGCTTGGAAAGGTTGCTTGAAGGATAAAAATTTTCTGGAGACCTATGGAAATAGTTAGGAATTTCAGAACTGATGAAATGACAGTGCTATGGTTTATTCAGTTCCATCAACTTTTGCAGTATGACTGAATCGGTGGAACAACTTAATCACGGAGTCATTTTTTAAAGCTTAAATCAAAGTTACGTATCCTCTGCTTTTCATCAGGGTTATGTCATTTAAAATTTCGTGGATCATATTAAGAAAACTCAGGAGATGAAATCAGTGCTTTTTAATAACTTTTCTAGATGGTCTGTAAAACAGTTAGCTCTAAGATGTTACACACAGCAAGTCCATTCTTTCAAACTCCCATCATAATAACTACTAACTAGTACCAATGCATTACATGTTCACTCACAGGAATCCTAGGTGTCAGAGAGAAATTATTATAACTTAATTTATAAATGAGGAACTGAGTTATAGAATCTGTGTTCATGGTCACACAAGTCATCTGTAGCAGGGCTAAAAAATGCATTCTAGCTGTAGTCACAGCTGAGTACATCAACAACTTCTTTCCTCAGTTTTAGAGCTGCTATAAATTTAGCGTTGGAAATGTTTACAGCCCTTGCTTTTAACAGCAACCAATAAATTAAATTTTTTACTGTAATGCATAATATTTTATTAATTGCTGACTAGAACCTAACCTTCTGGGGTTGATGAGCTTTGTAGGGCAATTTCCTTTATATGGAGATAGCATGGGAGTTCATACTTGTCACTGAGATAATAGGTCCCAATAGCTCTTGGTCTTGCTATCAAAACCTGTTTGTGGGGTCTCTTGAAATGCTTTTGTGAGTAAGCATTAGGATCTCAGTGTGACCTGAAATGGCATTCATTTCTAAACTAACTGTATTAAAAGCTAGGCCAGGGCATCATAGGAAGACCTTAAGGAAGAATCTGAATCAGTTCTCTGAGGAGAAGTGTGTTGCTTCACTAATAGTTATTCCTCCTTCATGCTTGTACTTGAAATTGTTATTACTACTGATGTGACCTCTTACGTGGAGTAGAAGTCAGAGGGTCTTTTGAGCTTTCTAATAATTAAGGTAATTACGTATTTCAGTTGCACGCATGTCATTTTATGTGACTTTATATATACAGTACATATGTTCCAACTTGGAAGGTGATTTTATTTCATTTTTACAACTTCATAGCACTAACAGAAGTACTTCTGGCTTTTCTAGTTCCTCCCTTTTCTTATGTGAAAAACTAGTTCAAGTTGTTTACTGGAAAGAATGTGACAAGTTGCTTGTGATTGGCCTTCCTGAAGAAAAGTGAGTTTCAAATACAGTATTTTCTTTCTAACTTTGTTTTCTGTTTTTCTCAAATACCAATTCTACTTGTTCTTTAATTCTACTGTTCTGCTATCAGAGAACAAGGAAGGGAGGGCTTACAATGTTCTCTTCTTACTTTAGTTAGATTTTATAACTGGGATCCCACTATTTGGATCGACTTTGCTCACATCTTTTAAATACCCCTCGTTACAATTTCTTCTTCATTCCCTGTGAGGGGCATGCAGTCTTAATAGATCTCCAGAAATACGTATAAGCTGTAACAGTGACTTTCAGTGTTGTGTGAAGTCATGCCTTGATTGGAGTCCACTGAATAACAGTAGTAGTAATATATATTTAGGTGTTCTAGAAGTCAAGAACTTCTGAACATTTTCTTCCAGCTTTACTACTACGTCTGTGTGATCACAGGCAAGTCACTCAAAGGAAACTTCTCATACAGTCTTATGAAATAATTTTTGTTTGCAAATATATCACTGGTTATGGAGACTCTTGAGAAAATGCCTATGCACACTGGCAGTAGATAAGGACATTATAAACATAAGCAAACATTTTATTGTTATTTTTTATTTTTAGTGTGTCACTTACTCAGCTGAGGAACATGATTGAAGATGTTGTCAGGACCTTAAAATTTATGTACAGCTCTTTAGACAGGTGAGTTATTTCAAAAGTATTTGCTTTTCAGTCACTAGTTTTTAATTGATGCCCATGGAAAAAGAGCATTAATTTCTAATATTTACATGGACTTTTTTTGCCTGTTCTTTTAACTTTGTGCAAAACCAGGATTCTGTTCTTCTTACTTATTGTTTCATTCTTAACACCAGTAAGACTCTTTTGAAATAGAAAATGTTGTCCATGATTAGGTTAAGTCATTCACATAACCAAAGTCACTCTGCATGTCAACAGCACTCTGCAAATGTGTTAAACCACTGTCTGCAAAATGTATATATGAATCATAGTGTTATATTTGTAATAAAATAAACACTCTAGACTTCTCAACTTTATTTGGCAGAGTAAATGTCTTTCTCTACATTTGGAAATTACCCAGAAAAATTTCAGTCTGACTGTAATCTAAATAAAATTGCCAAGGTGAGCTGTTCATATGCTTGCATTCACTACAGGATTGAAGTATGTATGCCATGGAGAAAATCCTAGCATTTCTATTACTTTTGTCCTGTTCAGCACAGAAAAATGTTTTAGGCAGAACAGCCTCATGTAGTGTCAAGTCGTAGCTTTTTCTCATGGCATTTTTAACAACAAGGAGCAACCTATATTTGTTATGCTTGAAGCTATTTAAATGCATCTCAGAAAAAACTTTAGCTTTGAATGTGGAGGATAAAGTACTTGATCTTTCTGGAAGTATAGGAGACCGTTTGGAATAATAGAGTTTTTTATACCTTCTGAAGAAAATAGTCATACAGCACAGAGCTCTACAACACATAAAAATAGTTAAATAAATTATTAAAATAAAGAAAAATAATAATAAGATTCTTTTTTAATGCAAAGCTGATCATTGCCTCATCTTACGTTGCTTGAATAGTACAATACTGCTTTCAGCACGGCTGTTTCTTCTTTGTATGTACGAACTGGCTGAGTATTAGCATAGCGTTTGCTTAAAAGGAATGTTAAAAAATCCAAATGTAGTTATCATGCTGCAAAGAGGCTTCGACAGCACAGAGGGTTATGTAAACAAGCTACAAGTTTCTTGATGATATTTTAACTTGCAGTTCATGTTTGTTCAGTGCTTTTTGCCAGGTGGAACATGTTTCTCGTCTGGATCATTTTTTCAACCTGTTCTTCCAGCGAGCACTTCAGCCTGCAAGACTTAACTCAAATGCCAGCCCCAGTGTTCAACACTACACTACCTGCAGTGCATTATTCTTAGACAGTCTCCCAGGCTTGCGCTGGCTGACTTTGCCTCAGGAAATCAAGGTGATCTTGTTTTCAGATCTCTTTAGAACTTGTCTAAGTCAAGCCAGAAAACTAACACAGGTCTTGCATATAGCTTTTGCTGACATTGTGTAATATAAATTTGGGCCGCCTATTCTCCTGCACGACCCTTCTCTTAAGTTTAAAGCTATGCAGTCATTTACATTGGAAACAGAATGGTATTACATATGTGATTCAGTGACTTCAGAGTTACTTAGGAAGAGAACATGATGATAAAGCAATTAAGATTACTTTAAAATTGTAGATATCTAAATGTAGATATGTCATAAGGAAAGCATGTCATGGTATGTAGCTTTACGTTTGATTCTCATCGTTTATGTACTTTTAGAAATACATTTTAAAAGTACTAGCAGTTAAAGTTCTTCTACTATAGATAAAATAATGCTCCAGAAGCTCACGTGTAACTTGTGATTTAGGAGACAATCTTATATAATCTTTTATCAATGCACTGAGTTACACAAAGGGAACAGTATGCCATCACCAAAGAATGTAAGGGAAAACTTGTGAGAAATGACATTTAGGACAAATGCTGGCAATTGTGGCTTACGTGTAGAAAGTTATTCTGAAATGTTTTCTTTTCTGATTATTTTTTTTTTTTCTGTTATGTATGCAGATCATCTTTAACTCAGTCTTCTCTTCTTTATATTTTCTGTTAATTCTGATCTCAAATGCTTTAATAACAAAACTGTGCATGTATTTGTTTAGAAATGAACCAAAAGACTTCCAGTATCTCCTTCAAAGGGCAATCTTCAATTTTTTTTTCTATCTGTGCTACAATTTGCTGTAATGTGATTTAGTATCACTATCTAAGGGTTATGTTTTCTGTGGAGAGCATTGTTAGAACGTATTTTGTTGTCACAGTAGGTTCAGATGTAGATAATGAGGTCTTGTTGGGTGCAGTTGGCTGCCCTATGTTCAAATATGCTGCAAGTACAGAAGTTAATCTGTACTTTGAAAACATGGAAATCAATAAATGATTGCTTCTATGCTATTATTTCGTATTTGAACAGTGTCCTGCTTTATGCTTCCTCAGTCAAAAACAGAGCTGTATATTACTTTCAAAATAGAGAACTGATAATGAAATATAAAAGCCATCTTCTTTCTGAACCATGTAGTCAGTATATGAATGAATCTCAGTTCTGTACCTTTTCCAGGGCACATGTAGCAAACCACTGGTTACAGGGAAAGAGACTTAAATATTTTGACTGTAGATTAGGAAGCAAGCCTGTAGATGTTTTTTGGAGTATGCTTCTCCTAAAGTGCAGCATATAACTTCCTCGTTGTGATTTTATTAACTTTATAAGTGACTTCTGTTATTCTTTCTGTTATTTTAGCCTGTTTTATGCCTACTAGCTGTAAGTACAAAATCTGATGCGAACATGAAAAAACAGTTTCTACTTCAGGAAACTCATTTCCCAAGACAGTGGTTAAAAGTAGTTCTGGAGATGTTTTATATGTCATTATGTAGAATAATACTAGTTCTGAATTGCTAAGACTTCTGGATTTCTAAATGTCTTACACGTTGCAGCTATATGAGGAAGATTAGGTCTATTAATGCTTTGAGAGAGTATTTCAAGAAGTTGAGGGTTTTATCTACATCATGTGCAGTAGCTTCAGTACAACTCTCCTTCTG
Source organism: Perdix hodgsoniae (assembly GCA_035772895.1). Classification (NCBI taxonomy): domain Eukaryota; kingdom Metazoa; phylum Chordata; class Aves; order Galliformes; family Phasianidae; genus Perdix; species Perdix hodgsoniae. The sequence goes on from JAPSGF010000002.1 coordinate 41,559,803, forward strand.
CTGTTCCTAATGTGCCATATTAACTGGTTCCAGAGTTTCTCAGAATCAGATTAAACATGCATATATTCCATGTAGCTAGTATTTGTTCCATTAGTGTGAAGACTTGGGAAGCACCCATCTCACCTTCTGTTAGACCTGTGATATAAATTACTACAGTTGAAGTGCTCGTCTTGAACTTTTCCTGTTATTAGTGCGGAAAAATCTGGCAATTCAATTGATTTACTCCAGCTTCCTGCTTTAGTATTAGATGAATAATGTCTTAGGACTCCAGTGCAGAGCAGTACTCTTCTGCATCAATTATGAAGCCTGAATCGAAAAGTCTAGCTCAAAAAGGTACTTCTGTACTGTAGGTATCATTCAAAGACATAAATGTATGTCTAGACAGCTAATGACTTTGTAAAGCTATTGATCTTCAATGAGACAGATGCATTTTAAAATTGAACCACTTTTTTCTATTTAGAACAATCATGTTGTTGTGTAAACACTTTAATACCTAGTCAGGTTCCAGTTGAGAAAGTAACTTTCCATATAGTGCACATGTTCTTTAATAAACTTTAGCGAATCGAGGAATCACTTTTGCGTTCGTGATTTTCAAGTATATTCAAGTCTATATTAGGAAATTATTTTCCATTTCATGTGAAGAGCAGTTTGCATATCATATTTCTGTGTGAAGGAGAATTTTAGTCAGACCTCTGCTTTTGTAGTATATGTTTTAGTGACAGAAGCACAAGTGCTTGACTAACCTCATCTCCTTCTCTGACTGCGTGACCAGACTGGCATATGAGGGAAAGGCTGTTGATGTAGTCTACCTAGCCTTTGACACGGTCTCCCACAGTATTCTCCTGGGGAAACTGGCTGCCCATGGACAGTTATAACCTTATTTTGGTAAGGAACTAGCTAGAGGGCCATGCCCAGTGGGTAGTAGTTAATGGAGTTAAGTCCAGCTGGTGACCCGTTACAAGTGGTGTCCCTCAGGGGTTGGTACTGGGGCCTATCTTGTTTAATATCTTTTGATGACCTAGACGAGGGGATTGAGTGTACCCTCAGTAAGTTTGCAGATGACACTAAAATGGGATGTATTGTCAATCTGCCTGAGGGTAGGCAGGCCCTTCAGAGGGATCTAGATAAGCTGGATCGCTGGGCTGAGGTGGATGGGATGAGGTTCAACAAGGCCAAGTGCCGGGTCCTGCACTTTGGCCCCAGTAACCCCATGCAGCGCTATAGGCTTGGGGCAGAGTTTCTTGAGTGCTGCAGGACAATTGCTTTCATCTTGTTATCCCAGTTATATCTGCTTTCCAAGTGAAAATTTGTGAAGTGTGCACATAGTCCTTGTAACACACACCCATTCACTTTCTTGCAAAATCCATGCTCTGTAATTGAGGGGATTAAAATGTTTAGGCAATTCATAGTTGTAAAACGTGGTAAGTCAGCACTCTGCTGTATGTTACAAATGTTACTCAGTGCACCTCTATTATCACACATTTTTTTTTTTCGTATCAAGAAAATGATATTTTTATTTTCTTGTACTATTTGGTGGTGAACCTTTCTTTTCCTCTGAGCTTTTTTCCTTCCTCCTCACATTTCTGCTGAGAGAGACTGTAATGCTTCTGTCTCTATTTTAGCTTGCAGGTTGTTTACCTTCTTATAAAATGACACGGTTTTAGAGGGATTTACAGAAATACGTATTAAAGTAAGTTGGATATGGACATGGATTTCCAGAATTATCTTAGATCATCCACACCTGCAAGATTTTTTTTTCCTAGACAAAGAGCAAATTTCTGGTAGATATATTTAGTGAAGATGTTTTTTATTTGCGTGTTCTTTGGAGAATACAAATATTAGTTCTTTTGTCGGGCAAAAAGCCATTTACATTTTAAGTGAGGAAAAAGCTGAGACGTTGGGTACTTGTTGACTGCCAACAGTGTAGCTGACATTTCTGTTTGTGAGACTGGCTGTAATTCAATTAGAGTCAGCTTGTTTAAACAGCCCAGGGAACTTGTCATGGTGGGCTGTAGGTTCTTTTTATTAGTAGCGCATTTATGTCATGAACTTCAACGGCTACTGACGTGTTCTTTAAAGCAGTGTATTTTTAGTAAAACTTGCATTAACCAACAGACATTAAGAGAAAAGCACCCACATAAAGCGGTTTCAGTAGAACAAAGATCATATGTTAGAATGTTTGGGAAACTTCCTTAGAGATAAAACCAATCCATTGTGGAAAAAGACTTTTCTAAAAACTCAGTTGGATATAGTATAGCATAGTATAGCTTGGCAGATCTCAGTGTTGTCTCTTGCTTTCAAGGAGTAGTCTCTAGACTTCATGTTTTAAAACATACTGAAACTAAGTGTGACATCTTCATATACAGCATGGTGGGTTCAGGAGGCATACAAGAAGAGACATTTTTGTTTTAAAGAAGAGGGAAATGCATGGCAATTGAATATTTTTCTTTAATCTGATGAATTGAGGTGTTCTTGATATTTGATATTGCTGTTAAAAAGTATGTGTGTTTTTGTCCATTCAACTTTGTACTTGTGAATTCTAATCCTCTGAGATGAGCAAGATAAAGTGAATTATGCTTTTTCTGTAAATTAGTGTGTTGAAAACCTCTACTAAAATGTACTGCTTAATATTTCAGATGGAAATTGACACAGCACTGAGTGATCTCGAAGCGGCTGATTTTGCTGAACTGGTAAATATTTACTTTTTTTGTTTGCATTACACAGTACTTCTTTGCCTTACTCAGATTCAGTAGCTTAAGAAAAGCACCAGTTACTCAGCAGTGCTTTGTAAGCAAGTGGGATTCAAAGCAAAGGTACACTGTGTTATTCCTGTTTTAAGATAGATTGGTGTTACCCATTTTCTTTGTCCTGAATTTTTCTCAGTGGTTAATGTTATAACCATAACCATATTATAATCCTCTAGGATTAGTCACTGAATAAACATGATTCACTGTAACTTAAATCCATGGGTTGTCTCCAAGGACGCTTCTAATCTCAACAAGTTTGTTGGTTGTTGTTCCTTTTTCCTGTCTCCTTCCCAAATTATTGTGAATACTACAAAAAGTTTCAGTGGAGCACTGAGAACTTAATGGTTTGAATAAAGCAATTACAAGTTACGCATAATCTTAAAGGAGAAAATAGTAATTTACTTGAGTGTATGCTTTCTACTTGGTGAACAGGATGGTGAGATGTAAATGCACTGAAATCTTGTTCAGATAATTGATGATGTTAAAAATACAAGTTAGGAAGACATATAGTCAGTCTTTCAAAACAAATTTTAAAAAATGGTACCAAACAGACTGGATGAATATTTTCAGACGAGGTTGGTTCTAAGTTGTATTTTATTGCAAATAAATTGATTTCACACAATAATTTAAAATATTGTATATCCACATAAAGTTAATCTTACTACTCTGAAAACAATGAGTAGCTAAACTAAAAAACTAATGAGTAGGCATATTTGGGGTAAAATTGCAAAAAACTAGTAAAATGCTTTGACTTGGAACTTCTGCTCAATGAGGGCCTCTGGTGTCAGTAGTTATGTTTCAGTTTGCTGCAAGAATTAGCATCTCTTGAAAAGTTTGTTTACGGACAGATAAGCGCTGGGTGAGAATCTGAGCATCTTATTTTGAGCTGAAAACTATAGTGACATGAAAATTTATAATGTAGGCTAAAACTTTGTATTTAATTTAACCACTCAAAATATTCTTATTAATGCCATTTTGATGCCCTATTGGTATAAGTTATCAAAAATGAAAATATTAAATAATACTGATTGACTGGAACTAGTTTCCTTGCATTCACTCTGTAAAATAAAAAGCCCGAACTAAAAATTCATGCTTTTGTTCACAGTCTGAAGATTACTACAACATGAGAAGATTATATATGATTCTGGGCTCTTGTCTCTTCTACAAGGTAGTATTACCAATGTAAGGCCTACAGGTTAGGAAAATAAAACATTTTAAAAATCCTGTCATGCAGAATTCTTCAGAACCTCACAAATATGATAAATGTATGTTTGCTTTACATATGAAATTATAGTAACACATCACAAACACTGTAACAAACACATCAACAAAAAGATCACGAAGTGATACATGCTATATGATCAATAAAACCAAAATATTTGTTTGAAGCTGTCTTACGGAAATTCTGTTGCACGTGATGCAAGGATCGAAGAAAGACAGTAATACCAGATGGAAGGCTCACTTGAATTGATTTGGTATATTCTAACAGGGCTTTTCTTTGCATTGCCGTTATTTAATTAAGATGACAGCCAGTCATCTCTCTTTGATCTGTCTTCAAATCAAAGATTTGACAAATTGGATTGCCAGCTTTTTCATTGTGGCCTTAATTGTAAATTTATCTATCTTATTAAATGTAGGTGGCGTGTTTGACAATGTAAAGACAGAGGAAGATAACACTTTTTGCTTTAGGGAAACTAACTGTCATGCAATTTATTTTTATACCAATAGTATTATGAGAGTAAATTGTCAGCACAGTGGGTTTGTTTGTTTGTTTGTTTGTTGTCAACAAGTTTCTTACTGAATACACTTCCTTTTCTGTGTTCAATTAAGGGTTACTTGATTGGCAATCACTTGCCAAAGGAAGATCTCATTGATATAGGTTTATATAGCCAGCACTATTGTCTGTTACCCTTGGCAGCAGAACAGAAGATCGGTCAGTTAGTGATATGGCGGGAAGTATTTCCACAGCATCATATCCAGCCATGTGAAGTGTCCAATTTTACAGGATACATTGAACCCGAAGCAAGATACTTCTTACTGATAGTTGGCTTGGTAAGTACTGACTTGTATATACTCCTTTTTGTATGCTCTGTTTTATCATTGTGTTTTGCATGGTGTTCAGCAAGATCATAAAAGTCTGTGTGTTAATTTAGTAATTTTAGAAAATATGAATATTTTATTTGTTTCATGGGACGTTATTTCTTAGGTAGTAGAATTATTTGTATCTTGGTTTTTTTATACTTTTCCACTTCAGTTGGAAATGTTTTACTTTAATGATCCTGTATTTTCACATAACTCACTGAAGAAATATTTTTTAAAAGCATTATGTTTTTTCTCTAATATCTGATGAGTGTGTAAGCTGTAGCTTTCATATGTGTGATAACTTAGATAATGTGAAAGGAAAAAGAAAAAACTGCTCTGGGGAGGAGGAAGGGCTCCTGAATATACTGTACTGTCTTTTATAGTACTGTCCAAGCATCTGGTGAGATATAATACAGTAAATAGTACATTTTAAATCAAAAGCTAATGTTGCTACCTCCGTGTTTACAGAGACACTTTATGCTGTGTGTTCTGCTAGAGGCAGGAGGCTGTGCATCAAAAGCCATTGGGAATCCAGGACCAGACTGTATATATGTAGACCAAGTCAAAGCCACTATACTTCAACTGGAAGGTATAGATGCCAGCATAGAGGAGAGGCTAGATTCTCCTTCCATTCCACCTTTATCTTGTGCTGACTGGTTCCTGCCTACAACACGTGACAAACTGGAGAGCTTAGCCACCTCACCTATGCTAAATAAAATACAAAATGCTTCCAGAACAGAAACTACTTCAGCAAGCAAAAGGACTCTGTTTGGTGCCTCTTCCTTAACAACACGTAAGCCAAGTCCTACAAGAAACAGTGGAGGACCTGACCATGGTAATGAAGGTCCTGCAGAAGACGAAAGCAATAATCAACACTCTCTAGCAGATCAGGTCTGAGAACAGAACAGGTTTTGGTGGGCTCGGGGAAAGTGGCAGTTCTTACCAAAATTCACTGACTTAAGCAGAAGTCCCAAAGCAGAGCTGAATAAAATGTCAAGAGCCCCTGAATTCAGTAGAAGATACTTGAGTTGCTTTGGGAAACTTGGAGTCAGTCTCCCAGCTGTCACATTTTTATTTGGATTATCATTGCTTCTAAATATTTGGTTTTCAGCTGACTAAACTGGGGACAGCTGTGTTGGAATCAGAGTAAGTAACTGAGAATATCCCCAAAATAATAATGGTGTAAACAGAAGCAATAAGGACAACTTGCTGGATGGTTGTACAACTGCTTCTTATCAATTTTGGCCAAAAATAGACTAAAATACATTTTACACTAATTGATGTGACTGGGGCTTCTCAAAAGCAACGCATGATTTTTATTTTAAATAGGTAATTTATTTCTTTAATTCTGTTCTTTCCTTAGCTATATTTTCTGTTAGTTCATCCATCTACTTGTTTTTCAGGTTGCTAGAAAAAAACATACCCTACCAAATCCATTTCATTTAGGAAATCTTAAGAAGAACTTGTCAGAGATGGACATGGAACTTTTTAACACTATCAAGTAAGAAGTTGTTGTTTGTTTGTCTGTTTGTTTGTTTTTAACATACAAACAAGTGTTTCACTTTAAAAGTCATACATGCATGTTTTTTGAAGATGTACATATCCTGGCATAACTTTACTGTAACCAAAACTTTGCTATGCAAACTCTTAATTGGAAGACTTTCTCAGGAGTATTTCAGTGGAATGTATACATGTCCAACATATGTGTGAATGCAGAAATTCAAGTAAATGAATTTTTGGCTCTTGTACACCTCATTCATTCTTGCTGCTTCTAGATAGGTGAACAAAGGACAAAGATGCCATGGCTCTTCCTAGTGTCCCTTTGTTATTTGGACAACACAGTCTGCTCTCGTATTTAGTCTGAGCACAAAAGAAAGCTTTAGGTTTTTGGTTTTTTTCCCCAAACTTTTTCTTTTCTTGTGAGAATTTTTGAGAGCACAAGTTCAATAGCTAACTGCACTTACGAGTTAAATTTTAATATAAGCAGTCCAAATTAGCAGATTTCCTTGATATAGAAACAAGCACCTTTCTAACATCTCCATCTTAATACTCCACTGCAGCTACCAGAAAAATGATAAGAAAATTGTACATATTGTTTAACAGAAATTTCATTCAGATTTATTTGAATATTAAAATGATTAGTCTGTTTTTGAAGGTTGACATCTGGTCCTGAGAATACCCTCTTCCACTATCTATCTTTGGAAACAATGCATGGAATCTTTATTACTCCAACTCACAAGGAAGTCGCACGGCTCGGTGGCTCCATCCACCCTCAGTTAATTGAGAATTTCCATCGTTGCTGTCTTTCAATTCGTTCAGTTTTTCAGCAGTCCATGATGAAAGAAGTATGTAAGCTTTGTCTTCAGTCTTTCTCTCTACATTCTCAATTTGTTATTTCAATATTGTTTTCATTTCTTTGTTTAGAAAGTCCACTAGCAGGCAATTGGTTGTTTAAAAGCACTTGACTCTTACTGCTATAACAGAGTAAACTGAACATCAACCATGCATGCATGTAACTGTGGTTCAACCTGCCATGCCCTCAGAATAAATAGTCCATGTATTCAGTATGGTATTTTTCTGTTTGATTTTAGGGCTCTGTAACTTAGCACAAAGTTCTCACACATTGGGTTGAAGTATAGGAAGTAGCAAGAGAGAGTGGCTGGATTCTTTTAATTGTATTAATCCTATAAGGAAATATCAGACTGTAGGAGAAAGTAAATGGATACCCTCTCTTTGCACAGAAAATGTTTGATATGAGCAGTGCCAGTGCTCCCCTTGCTGCCCAGATGGAGTGTCTTAACACTGAACTGAAGAGAGTCTCTCTGAGGCTGAGGGAGTGTTTGTTCTCAGTGCCTTTGTTCTCTGTGCTACCTGAGATTGCTTATACCTTTGCCACCCACTGATGTCTCTGATAGCTTTCTCACATTGATATCTATCTGGTTATAACCTGGCTGGTTATAATGATCAATTCTTTTTAATTATGCTGCCAAATAATCTCTTGGATTTCAGATTATGTGGGACAGCACAACAGGTGAGCTTTTTTCTCTTTACAAAAAGTTCAAGCCTTGCTCTAGCCTTGGGCTTAATCCTGATCTCAGCTGCCAGAGCTTCACTTGAGTATTTGGTATTCAGGAAGGGAAGAAAAAAAGAAGTAGGAGAAAAGAGAATACATCTGATGCCAGCAACTCTTCTGCCTTGAGCTTGATTATAGTTTTTTGTTTATTTCAAATGATCCATCCAAAGTAAATTGTAGTAACAGTGCAGAAATCTAAACAATAGCTGTGAGAATCAATATGAGATGCTCAGATCAGATGTTTTGTGTTCAATACCTTTTTTGTTCAGAGTCTGGTTTGTGAATTCTGCAGTTGATTTTTACTGACACAAACAAATTAGGGTAGTATTTCATCCTTGCTAATTTTGTGACCTGTTTAGTTTCTTAGAAAAGGAAATAATATTATCACAAGTGGAATACTGTATACCACTTGCATTTTTTTAGATCCTTCAGTGACAGTCCAAGTGCATTAAATGAGAAATGTGAAAGAACAGTACAAATTGAATCAGTGCATTTTGCAAATATCAGTATTATTTTTCTCTGTCTTCCCTTGAAGTTACTGAAGAAGTTATTTCTGGTTAGACTGATGTACCTCAAATCTTTTTTTCTTTTTTTTTTCTTCTTTTAAGTGTTAGGAAAAACAGCTTAATTTGGTGCATTATGCTGTCAACACGATAAGATGCTGAGGCTAGGCTGAGTAAGAGATTGGCAGTGGGTCTTTTGTTCTGAGCACTTTGGCAGGAGATCTGGAAACCCAAAAGCAAGCAGAGAGAGTACACAAACATTTCTTCTGATCAAATTGCCTTTGGTTAAAGTCATTAAATAGGCAGCTTGTAGTTCAAACCAAAGATACCCGAGTAAATAAACCATTCAACTATTAAGTGTAGTTCATAAAAAGTGAAGAATCCATGCTTGAAAGTGACACCTTCTGTTTTAGTAACAGCTGTGTCAGCACATGGCTGAGTTTTTCAGGTGTGTCTTTACAGTAAGCAGCAGCTGGGTTCATTGTGCCCTGAAAGTCAGACATAATAGAACATGTGCTGCAGAACAAAGTTTCTTTTAGAGGAGAATTTGAGAAACCCATGTAAGCCAGCTTGTTAACTAGAAGTATTTAGACTCCAGAAATCCAGTGTAGTTTTTGTTAGTTGGCTTTAACAGTTAATTGCTGGGCTCTATTAGGGCATAAGGAAAATGTAAAAGAATGAATAGAACTTCTTTTGAGTTTACAGGGCTTGACAAGAAGAAAAAAAAAAAGGCAAAAATCTACTATTATACTGTTAATTCAAAGGAAGAGATGCGAGCTTTAGCTGTTTTAACATGATTTGTTGTTAATGAAGCTGCTTTATCTCAGATGTCTTAGTAAAAAGCTGTTTGGCTAGCCCAAAAAATCAAAATAAGGGGAGCACTTCTGAACTGTGTAACAATATTAAAAATCCTGTTGATACTGAAGTAACAAAACTGAAGAAAAGAATCAAGTAAGCAAAATAGTTATATCTTCTATCCAGCTTTTTGACAGCAATGCCATTTAGCAGCTTTCTGAAGAAAGCATTTTAAAATTACATACAGTAATGTTTGCATTTTAAAAAAAATTATCTATACCAACACTTCACCAATTGTTTTACAGAAAAAGAAGAAAGCAGGCAGTAAAGTCTCAGAATTCAGTAGTACGGATGAAGACTTAGGTCCTGTAAGAGAGCATGGAGTTTTGTTTGAATGCTCTCCTGAGAACTGGAATGATCAGAAGAAACCACCACCAACACTGAGTTACTGGGTTGTGGGGTAAGTTTAAACACAGACAAATCTATTTCTCTGCAAACCTTCCATTTTGAGTATGCTTCTATCATATTTAAAAAATATATATTTTTTTTTTCTGTTGAGAAGATCAGATCCACTTACTGGTCTATCTGGGATGTTCTGGGGAGGGAGCATTCTTTCCTGGATTTGCTTTCCAAGTTCTGCTGTCAGAACAAATAATCTATTTACTGTGATGTCACATAATTTTAGTTTAAACTTATTTGCATGACAGAATAGTGTGCTGCCTAGTGCATCATCACTTGACAATTCAGAACACTGCAAATAATTTAATTGTTTAAGAGCAGGCCAGCAAGCCACATTCGGCAGCCATCTCTTCTCACCGACCATATTCTGTGATGTCTAATATCTGGCTGCAGTTAGCAGACAGTCATGTTAGGGTCAGTCAGCAGGATGACCAAGGACAGTCCGTTAATATTTACAGAGCTGTATGCTATAATGCTACATACAGTTATGCAAAGGTATATTAACAGCTTTTCTATTTTAGTTCTTTCCCTCTGAGAGTCTGTTGGAGTGACACATAGGAACGTACCTGCCAGGCTGTATTAAGTTAACAAATGAGTAAAAATGTAAATACTGGGGTTTGCTCCCATGTAACCCAGTGCAAAAACAAAAGTAACATCAAAATACGTAGCAAAAACATGAAAAACTTTTTTAATAGGCTTGAGAAAACTGATGAGAGAATAACTTACTTTAGGAATCTAACATATGAAAACAATAAAATCATTCAGAAGGGCCACAGAGATTTGCTAGCTGTATTATGCAGCAATTGTAAAAAGCTAACACCTGTCATTTCTTATTTTTGTGGTTTTTTTGTGTTCTTTTTCTTCAGGAGACTCTTCTTGCATCCAAAACCACAGGAGTTTTATGTTTGTTTCCATGACTCAGTTGCGGAAGTTGCTGTTGAGCTGGCCTTCAAGCTGTCCTTCGGTTTAGCTACATAAATGAACTTCCTGAGTATTCAGCCATCTTTGTTCTCATCTCTCAAAGCATTTAAGGGTAGTGAGAAATGAACTCAATTGAGGTGCCTGCTGATGGCATACCTTTTGAAATGCTTTTAAAAAGGTAAATCTACCTTGTGATTTGACACAGTTGAAACTTCAGAGCTGATTCTAATGACTTAATCAGTTTAATACTTATAAAAAATTTCAGAGCACCAAAGTTTTTGATTTTATCTATTGTCAAATTAATTATCCTAATAACTTCATTATGTGAAAACCTCACATAATTAGTACATTCACTGTTGTTCACTGTCCAGTATTCAATGTAAAATGATACACTGATGTCCTCGAAGTGCTCTGTGAATATTTGGCAGTCACTGATAGGGAAACGTAAATGTCACATTGAATGAAATTTTTGTGCCTCTAAGCACATAAAAAATACAGAAATATTTTCAGTAGCATTGTGTTAATCACAACAAAAAGAAACCTTTTAGAAGAATAATGATGTTTAGCTACCCAAAACTGATGGTATAACATTTTTGCTAGTGCACACTGTCAGACACTTGAGACCTACAGCATGACTGATGTTTTACCTGATTTCATGAATTTTATCAAATAATGCTTACATTTGTTTAAAAAAAAAAGGAATTTTGAAGGCACAAAAGAGGTGTGCTGGAGGTGATAATTTTGTTTAAGACCAATGCATGGATAGCTACTTTTGTATTATATTCATAATTTCATAATAAAAATATAAATTTTTAAAAGACCAGTACAGTGCTATTCTGATTTCTTTTGAAGTTACATATTTTCTTTTTGTTCATTTAAACAGTATTTGTTTCGGCTAGAACTTCTACAATCTAATGCTGGATAGTGGGAAAAAAAAGTTAGGTTACACCTGTATGAGGCAAGAGAAGGAATGCTTGCAATATCAGAAGCCTTCTACAAAATTCAGCTTTCCTACTAATTGCTGAAAGGTTTGTGGTATAAATAGTGTGGTATGGTTTGTGGTATAAATCAGTGCTCTGATTATATTTGTTTATGTATTTAGATAGTTTTACTGAAAATCTAGTTTAAAATGTTTGGTTTTCTTGGGTTCTTTTTTTTTACCCCATCCAGCACATTGAGATTTGGTCATTTGCACAGTATCCAATCACTTACTTTGTCAGTAGTGCAATTTTTTTTTCTTTTGCTGCCTGTACTTGCTAATAATGGGATCAAAAGAAAAAATATAAATGTATTTAGGAAATTAAATTCAGTTGTTTAGGTTCTCGTGATCAAATCCTTAGCTCATTTCAACTAGTAAATTGCACTCAGAGTAATTCTAAACTGAGCCCTTAAATACCTTTGACTGCTAACACTTACTGGCTGATTCACAGCTTGGTTTGAATTGTTCAGGATTTGCTTTCATTTTACACAGTAGAAATCTTAAGCCTGAAGTTTAAGTGTATGATGGAAGGTTTTGTTAATCAGCCCTTTGCAAAATTGATGATTACTTGATGACAGCATGTCAGATTGAGGTGTACAGAGCAGAGTTGCATCAGTAGTGCTTTGACCTTTCCATTCTCCATCTATAAATTATCTGAGATAATCACGTTTGAATATGGATAATATATGAACTCCTTCAAAACGGTCTAAAATAAGTTTGGAATGTTGTGTTTCTTTCTAGATGAGAAAAGGAAAATTTGGGGGGGGGTGGGGAAGGAATCATTGCAAACAGTGGACACTGAGCGCTAGGCCTAATTAATTTTGTTAATTTGTTTTAGATGTCTTTCTTTGTTGTTTTGTTGTTCTTTTGGTTTTTTTTTTCAGGGCTCTTTGCTGCCAGTCTAGTGGGCCTATCTCCGTTGACTTAGTTGGGTTAAGTCATTTCAGAAAAAACAGTGAATATGACATCAGATGTAGATGTTGATGGTATGGCAGTAGAGGATGAATCTTCCCACCAATGTTCTGTTACACCTTGTTGCCATGCAACAGATGGCAGGGAGGAGGCCTGCCCTTAGAGTCATTGAGAGCAGAAGAATGGTGTGCCCTGAGTTAACACGCCCTGCTGCAAGGGACTGGGGAGCAGCTATTGGCCTGGTGGAGCAGTGCCAAGCGCCGTGGTGGATGTGCAGAGATAGTGGCGTGGTGGCTGCCCAACGAAGTGAAGCTGCTGCTGCTGGTGTAGGCCTCATCCAAGCAGATCCAGGCAGAGCAGCAGTGCAGGGTTATGGTCACTGCTTTGCGCACATCCAGACAGAACAAGGTACAGACCCAGCCACTCTGTTTCACCACTATGCGTAGGAAAACAAACTATTTCAGAAACATCTCTGTAGCCACAGTGATGGCAAGCCAATTGCAGGCTGCTGGCGTTCAGAGGAGTGCTGCTAGGTGGGGGGAGGAGGTAGGGAGGAGGTGCACTTCTCTTCACAATTCTTGTTGATCTGAAAAACAAACCTGCAGCCACAAAGTCAGCATGCTTTTATATGATGAGGCAGCAAAATTATGCTTAGTGGTGGTTGTGGACATTTTCCTTCTGATGGTTTCTCAGAAGCAGCAGTTATTAGGTATACTCATGTTGATGAATGAAAGCGTACTCAGAAAAAGAAAGGAATACCTAGACTTGATTTTTCTTTGGCCTTAAGATATCCTTGCCTTCACCCACAAGAACACAAGAAGATATTTAAGTGAAGTGCATGGCTGTGCGTTACAAAGTTCAGTCTCACTGCTGTTCACCACTGCCTACCAGTACAGGTGGGAGCCAGGCACGGAGCAGGGGCAATAACGGCAAAAAGCATGTGCTTTTCTCATGGTTCACATGGGATGTCCCTCCTGTGTTAGTTCCTCAGCACCATTTAACTTAGTGTGTTTACATTAGCATCCAGAGGAATCCTCTTTTTGATCTAGAAAAAGAATATCACCACAAAAGCCCTGCAAAGTTTCTGGTGTGTATGAACCATTCAGTTATTGTTTCAGTATGGAGTCGGAGCACCCCCTATGGAAGCTAACCTGTATAGGCAGGCTCCTTCTAGAAAAGGACAGGTTAAAGAGAGTCTGATGTTCTGTGGTTTCTCTTGACAGTTTTTTTCTGTATCCAGATTGCAGTTGATGTAGGTATCTGTACTCTTAGAGAGGTATAGAAGTTCATGAAAATTTATGGAAGTAAGGAAGCTGAAAGTGTTTCCCATCCCTCAGCATTTGCATTTATAGTTTCTTGTACTGACATTGAGCGCATACATTTGTTAGTACACATCAGAATAAATCTAGATTTCTAGCACCAAATGCCTGAAAAATAAAGGACCTGAAAAGGAATACTTCTAACCTTTGTTATACCTCATATAAGTAGAAACAGTAGAAGGAATGCTGTGTAAAAATCTCCATGTAATACAAACCGTGGATGTTTATGTTATGTTTAAGAATCCATTTTTTTTTCTCGGTAGGATTTTTTCAGAGTTCTGGCATGGCAATTTGGTAAATGTTATACACTGCTTTCCAAGAGGGGCTCCAAACTTTGCTTTCAAAGACAGATACAAACAGATTTTAATGTCCAAAGTGGATAAGTGGATAAACTGGTAAATAAATAACCTCTTGGTTCTGCTTCATAAACTCAATAGATCTGGTCTAGAACTGTGCAGGTCCTTCTCTCAGCACGGTTGGTAATTCATGGTAGTGTGTTGATAACATTTTGTAATTAGCATACGTAAAAGTGAGCATGGTTTACTGTATAGCTTATTCTTGAAGGTAATGAAGTCTTTTCAACTTCTGTTATTAATAACTTTGTGAAGTGCATGTAAGTAACTGCTCATAACTGCAGTCAAAATTTTCAAAGTTTTGTTCAGAACACAATGCTTTTGGTGTTAACTGATGGAATTATTAAGATATATACTGAAAATCTTAGATTCAGGTACCAATGTTTCTGTTCTTTGTTAAAAAATCCCAATTACATTTTAGCAGTTAAGATAACACCAACATGGAATCTAATTTCAAAAATGTTTATAGATAATCTTACAAGTGAAATCAGAGCTGTTTTTATTCTAATGTGTGAAGTTCTTGTGTTGTGTCCCTCAAGCAGAAGTCTGTCTTTATCTTGTTACTTTTCTCTGCGTTATTTGCTTGCTATTCTTACTGTGCAACTGCCTGAAAGAGCTCCTACGTATTAGAATATGCCATACATAATTAGAATGTGTGCTATTAGTGTAGCTAAGTAATGGCCATGTAAACTTATTTCTTGCTATACATAAAGCTAGAAACATTTATGAATAGTTGAAAGATTTTGAAGAGTCTAGTTTTGTACAAATGGAACAAGAAAAAGAAAGAAACAATGTTAAGTTATGGCTCAAAATGCAAATTATACTTTTGAGCTATGTTGTCTTACCTTGCAAATTCGTTCACTTCAAGAGGAAAGTTCCTTAACTTGGATGGATTCTCATTGGGACACAAAGGTCAGCACTCGGGGAATTAATTGCAGGGAATCTTGATCCTGAAATATAAAGTGTTGATAATGGAATTTGAAAAATAACATCAAATGTATTCATATCTGAACAGAAAATAAGTTAATATATTTTTCATGTAGGAATCTGCTTTATTTGTGTTTTTCTTAGGTTATCCATTTCACAATTTCTTTGATTATGTTTTCATAATTTAACCAAAAGTCTGGGTTCTGTGGTTTCTCTTGTTGACAGTTTTTTCTGTGATGCCAGAAAAATCTGCCCCAGGCAATGTTTGTGCCATGAGCTTTCCTGGTGTTGCTTCCCAGGAAGAATGTTGTCAGAACTTAAGTTTGGATTGATCCCCCAGTATTGCATGCAAATTCCTCAGCTGTCCTTTTTCAGTTCCAATTCCTTCATATGTAAAGAGTTTGAAGTTGCTGTTTTCTTTTTCTCATCGGAGTGGAAAAAGTAAAACATGCATGAGATACATAAGTGTTTATAGTTGTTCAAATCTCCTTTCTGCCTTCTAGAAGTATTTCCAGATGGCTTACATGTGTATGTGCTTGGGACTCAAAATTTAGAAACATTCCACAAATAGCATTCAAGATTAATTTCTTCAGAAGGCTATTTAACAAAGTAGCATTATACGTTATTGAAGCTCAGGGACTTGGGATGCTTTCTTACATAGTTGACGCAGGATAGGAAATCCAAAGTATGGTGGTGTGCGTGATTTTTGCTTGGCTGGATTATCTTTTGAAAGAGATGACTACAAACTTTAGACTGTGGGGAAGTAAAGTGCAAAGAATTGAAGAAAGCAGGCTTTGTCGACTTGCCAGGCACTGTTGGTACTGACAGTAGTACAGGCACAGTTGAGCATATTCAAATTGCAGCTGTCCCCTCCTGCTTGCTACGTGGACTAGATAAAAAAAACCTGAACACTGCCCCTTTTTTTTTTAGCATTCTCATGTTTTTACATTACTGTGCTACTCAAAGACTTAACATTTTTTTAAACTTATTAGAAAGCAGCTGCATGATGGACTATTGATTGCTAATCTGAATGTACATGCTGTAAAAATTGTTCCAGTATCACTAAAGGAAAAAAAAAAAGCTGTGAAGTTTTAATAGCATTGAAATGTTTCAGAGCTCCCTTGAGACTAGAGTGACCTCATTTAATTCTTAAGCCTTCTATTTGCCCAGTAAAGAAGCACCAGAAGAAGGATCACAGCCTTTCTAAATTTAGCTGTTGGAACCAGCTAGGAAGGCATTACATCAGATAAATGTTAGGTAAAGATCTCTATTTTGCTGTAGGTGAAACAAGAAGAAAATGTTCCTTAGTGTTCTTTACCAAAGAAAAACACTTTGCCAAGCATCTGAGTTTTCTTCTTAGTGTAGTGCAATAATGATTTCTTCTGATTATTTGGATGCAGAATGAGGAGAGGGAACCCATAGAGGTCCCATTTACTGCTTTATGACAACATATCACCAAGATAACACTTGACACTTTCTTTCATGGGGCACAGCCCAATATCTTTCATGGGACAGGAGTAGCCTCAGGGCTAGTTCTTTGTCCTGCAGAGAAGGACTTGGGGGTTCTGATGGACAAAAAGCTGGACATGAGCCAACAGTGTGCACTTGCAGCCCAGAGGACCGACAGTATCCTGGGCTGCATCAAAAGAGGGGTGGCCAGCAGGGAGAGGGAGGTGATTTTATCCCCCTCTACTCTGCCTTTGTGAGGCCCCATCTGGAGTACTGCATCCAGGCCTGGGGCCCCCAGTACAGAAGGGATGCAGAACAGGCGGAGCAGGTCCAGAGGAGAGTCACAAAGATCATAGGAGGGCTGGAGAAAGCTTGAGGAAACTGGGCTTGTATGGCTTGGAGAAGTGAAGGTTCTGGGGAGACCTCATTGTGGCTTTCTAGTACACTAAGGGAACTTAAAAGCAAGAGGGAGGCTGAGTTTTTACAGTCTGATAGTAATAGAATAAGGGGAATAGCTTTAAACTAAAAGAGGAGATGTAGGTTAGATGTTAAGCAAAACATTTTTACGAAGTGTGGTGTGGCACTGGCACAGGTTGCCCAGAGAAGCTGTGACATATCTTGTTTAACACGTATCTTGTGTGATGTCTATAATCATTTGCATAGCATGTTTTTAGTTGAAATACTAGACAAGTGATAATCTTAAGTCATTTGGTTGTTTTTATAAACAGGCATGTACCAAGTTAAATACTTCAAGGAATTAAAGAGCGCTGTTTTAATTATCATTCAAGAAACTAATCCAAGGAAAAACTTAACCTTTTGCACAGAATGATCTGTGTTGCTATCTTATTGATACTAAATGTTACGTCTTGAATTAAAACCTTCCAAACGTAACTAAAAAGTGTGGAGACCCAAGCATATAGGGCTCCATTGGTTCTTTTAAAGAAAAAATTAAGTAATCCGCAATTCTTGTCAGAAGGGAGGATAAATCTGAGGGTGTATACAAATCTACCCATCTTCATTTCATGAGGAGACTTCCTGTTATTTCAGAGGTAGTCATTTTCAGTAAGAGAAGGAAAAAAATTGCTGTGGAATACTGGTATCTTACAGACGTAGGATAGCACTGGGAGGCCTGTATGTGATCTGTTTCTGAAAAATAAAGGCTAACAGGTTCCTGACATCTCCTTGCAAACTCCTTGGCTCCACGCAAAGTCCTCAGGTCCTCCAGTTACTACTACCAATACTTTTTAGCCCCTGCAAAATAGATTTTGTGATGTACAGGCTGAGAACTGGGGTGATGGACATCACCAGTTCCCAGGAGCACAGCAGTGATGGGAGATGAGCTGGGGGATAGGATCTGGGCGGCGGACGGAGCAGAACATGGGGGTGAGAGGATGGAGGGTTGTGGCTGATCTGACGTGAATGAATTGTGTTCATCCTTGCAGACTGAGCAACCGGTGTGACACTACTGCGTGAGGGGAGCAAATAGCTGGGGTGATTTTCCAGCGTTGTTTGGGAGGGTTTTGATGTTTATGCCTAAAATACCCATAAAACCAACGTACGTGCAGCGGGGGTAAGCAGGCTTTAGGCACCTTTTTTTCCGAGAAGGCGAAGCCAGAGCCAGCCGTGGGAGGGACGGACGAGTGGCGCTGAGGAGCGAAAGACAGCGCGCGGCCCCTTTAAGGGGGCGGGCCGGGCCCCGCCGCAGTACTGACGCGCGGCGCGGGGCGGCGCTCTGGTGACACCGCCTTCCCCCGTTTCCAGATCTTTCTGGAATGCGCGGCGCCCGCTGCCTGAGCGGCCCGAGCCCTTCCGGAAAGTGCCGAAGCCGGAGCCGGCGCCCGGCGGACTGCCCGGCGGCCGGCACAGCGCGCCTGCGCAGAGGCGAGCAGGCGCCGGTTGGTGGCTGGTGCTCCGCAGTGGGGGAGAGGCGGCGGCGGCCGGTCCCAGCAGCGCAGCGGTCGCAGGCCGGCGGGGAGCGCCCAGCGCAGCCATGTCTGTGGTCGGCATCGACCTCGGCTTCCTGAACTGCTACATCGGCGTAGCGCGGAGCGGCGGCATCGAGACCATCGCCAACGAGTACAGCGACCGCTGCACCCCGTGAGTAGCGCCGCTCCCGCGCCGCCCTCCCTCGGGCCGCGGCCGCCGTTCTCCGCCGTTCTCCGCCGGCCCCGCGCTCCCCGAGCCGGCGGCGGTGCCGGCAGGGCGGTCCCGCGGGGCCTCTCTCCGGCACGGCGCGGCCGGCGCCGGTTGCCGCCCTGCCCTGTCCTGCCCTGCCCGCCGCGGGCTTCCGGGAGCGGCGCGGTGCCGGCAGGAGGGCTGCGGGGAGCTGAGCCGGAGGCGCCGTTCTGCCCATCTCGCGCCGTGACTTCTCCGTGTCCTTGGAGGACCGCGCCGTGCGGCGCGGCACAGCGGGCACCGCGGGCTTCCGTTCGTTTCCGCTAGGACGGCTCCGTGCGTGCGTGCGTGGGTCCCACCGCTTCGCTCCGGAGCTGCCGCCGGGTCGCGAACGGCCGTGTGAGCGAGACGGGCGGGCAGCGCGGAGCTGTGCGTGCCTCCCCGCGGCCGCGCCGTGTGTCTGCGGGCGGCGGAGGCGGGAGGATGCGCAGGGATCCCCCGTCGGTTTCTGTAGCGCCGAGACGGCGAGAGCCGGCTCTGAAAGCCGCGCCGGGGAAACCCCGCTGCCCGTCCGTCCCCGCGTTCCGCTTGGCGTGCGTTGTGTGCGTGTAGACCTGGGCCAGGTTTCTGTGTATCGAACGCCTCGTTGCTCGTTTATGAGTCGCTGTACTTCCAGGGTTTGTGCGATGTGGCTGTGAAAGTGAGCTCGGGCACGGCCACTGAGATACAGCACCGAGTGCACAGCTGTGGAGGGGCAGTGGCTACAGGCGTCTGGATTTTCTCTCCTTTTTTCTAACAGAAGTTTGTTGAAGTAACTGGGTGTTATTTCAGGCAGGGTTTGAGCAGATATAACACTTAAAACGATCAAAATTGCTTTGTGTCTCATTGAACAGTGCAGTAACTGAGTGCTTCATCCTTCTGCTCCTGTGGGAGAACTTAAATCACGTAGAGACCTGAAGTTAACCAATAGCTGGCATGGATGGGTTGTGTCCCAAATACTTGGCATTAATTCCAGATTTACCAAGCGACGGTGTTTGTTGTGTTGGTGTAACGCACAGTAAAAATACCTGAACCAGTGCTGGACAAGCTAGGGCACTCCTGTTCACTGCATGTCATTAAGCTTCCTAAAGAGAGGGCAGTCCTGGATGTGCTTCATGGGGCTCATTATGCTCTCTGGATAAAGCTTACGAGCACGGCCAGCTTTGGGGTCCATTTGGTTTTTTTGGCTTTGGGGTCCATTCAGGTACCTGTGCAGTGCTGCTGTGAACAGTGTGGTGTCAGTCAGAGCCTACTTTGTGTCTAGATAAAAGCAGCATATGTTTGTGGAAGATGATGCATTATCACACTTCAGTGCTGTGCTCGTTAAATCCCGAATCCTCTGTCCTGATTGTTAAAACATTCTGGTGATCCTTTACGTCAAACCCATCTCCTATAATTAAAGGTGTTGGATTGTTGGCATTTATATGATATGAATCTTCGGGATAAGCACTGCAGAAAGAAAAGTTGTTGTGAAGCTATCTATGTCAGGAGATGTAGAATGCTCCTTGGGGCTCCTGAACCTTGGTGTCTGTTTGGTGTTAACTGAGATCTGGCTTTTTCCAACTGGAGAACTCCAGCAGGTCAGCTGCACACGTTTGCAGTGAGCCTTGGCTGCTGAACCCAAGGCAGGTGGCTGTGTCTCACCACTGTGGTAATGTGCAGAGAAAAAGTTAATTGTTGATAGCTTGTAATCTTTAATAACTATCTTCTTCAGACCACATGCAATTAGTGTAGTCACAAGCTGTGATTAAAACCATTCTTCAGAACATCTTCAGAACAGAGCGTGGAGAAGATTGCAGTCTCCTGGTGAGGAGAGCTGCTGCTGTTAAAGCAGTCCCTGTCCTGCTTAGATCCTTGCTTCAGAGGAAGCCAGGATGCTTTCTAAAAGGTTGTGTTCAGTGTGGTGGTGAATAGGGTAGAAAAGTTAGTTGATGATGCTATCCAAGTGTACACAGTACTGTCAGTGTGGTGAAGGTGTGGAGGAGGCAGGAAGTAGCCTGCTGCACTGACCTTTATGCATTCATTATACAGTGAAATTTAAACCTTATGGGTCCGCATTGTGGTTGTTAGTTACTGATGAATGACCTCAGGCAGATACGTTCCCACATGGGAATCAAGTCCTACTTCCAATTTATACAAGCAGAGCTGGTGACTGGGGGTTTGGAAAAAACAGTAAGGATTGTTGACAGTACTTGAAAATACACTGGAATTGTATACTCAGTGCAGGACATGTTAGAAGGAGGATATAATACAGTATGAGTTTTTGGAGAAAGAAAATCTTATAGTTACTCCAGTTTTACTTAGTTGCTGGTGGAGTTAGCGGGTCTCTGAGTGGAGTTCTGTTGCCTTGTTATGTGTGCTTCTTGCAGGTTTTCTTCCTCTTGATGCTGGAGGGAAGGCTGCTGGGGAGGTAGCCAGGTGGTATCTGTGCTCCTGGGGCAGCCCTGGTGAAGGGGTTGGGAGAGGAACAGAACAGCACAGGGCTGCGGGCTGCTGAGGACCTCCCAGACCCGTGATGACTGGCAGCTATAAGGCTTATATAGGGCATCTGCCAGCAGTTGGCCGTCACTGGGAGTGCCCCTGTGCTGTGGGGTTGGGCTGCTCAGCTACCTTAGGCCTGGGTGTTATTTTTAATTACTGTCTCACAATGATTGCTGGAAATTACTTCTGCAGTGTGAATGTAGTACTGTCAGACTTGGGGGTTTTTGTTTCAAGATAACTTCCCTGGTGAATTTTAGAGCTCAATTTTTGATGTTCCAGTCTACTTGGTTCCAAGCTGTCACCTGGAATTAACTATTAATTCATTTCCTTTATTGTTAGAATCTGTAGAACACTTCTGCTTTTAAAGAATTCCGTAAATGCCTTGAGAACAATTGTGGTTGCCACAGTTTCTACACTAATTTGCAGAGAATGAAATAGCCAGAATTCCACAGCAAGTTCTTGAGCTTCATACAGTAATGCTGTCAGTACCACAACCATATTCTTCCACTGTAGTTTTTGAGGCTTTGTTTTGTTTAGAACAACGTTAATACAGTTTATAACATTTTCTTTCAATACTTAATTTCTTTTTTTCTTTTTTACTTAGAGCATGTATATCTCTAGGATCCAAGACACGGGCCATTGGGAATGCAGCAAAGAGCCAGGTAAATGGATGGAGGGGGGGCGAGGGGGGATACAGCAGCATATTACTTACCTGACTTGCTTTCTGTTGAGCTGCAGGCAGAGAAGTAGTGAATAAACTTGATATTGCAAAGTAAGTTGTTTGTTACAAGTGAGCATTTTGCAGTATTACTGCTTCAGTATTCTTTTATTCTAGCATTTTTTTAATTCTGTTACACACCATTCTGTCATTAAGAGTAGAGAATGGGAAGAAATGCGACATCTTTCCCAATAGGATATTTTTTTCCTGACCATTTGTGATAGTAAGAGTACAGTTCCAAATTATATATCTGTGTGGGGGATGGGAAGGATTCTGTGCTTACAGTTCTTGAAAAGTTGAAACAGCTGTTCAACAAAAGCTTGATACTGATGCTAGCTAATTCTCTGCAACTTCACTTGCAGCTTAGGAGAACAAGGAATTGTTTTGGAAGGAAAATACTTAGGAAACTTAAAATAACCAGTGTGAATGTAGAAAGCCGAAGCAGATGAGGTTTTACCCTTTTTCTTTACACTCAGACATCATGTTATCAAGCTGAAAGGAGGAGACAGTTAACTGGAAATTGAACAGCAGCTTTGCTGAGTGGTTGTAGAGGTGATGGAGCCCCCTGGTACTACCATGAGCATTCAGTACGTCGCAGATGCTGTGATACCTTTTGTTCCAAGAAACTTTACACTGTTGATCTGAGTTCAGCTCCTGAACTTGCTTGTGGGAAGGTGTCCTGTTGGAAATGTTTCCAGCTATTCAGCTTGTTACTTAGGGTAGTAAACTAGACTGGCTGATGCTGAAATATTTACCCTGGAGTAACTTCTTTTGGTAGCTCAATTAAATGTACATGTTAGTGTGTCTTTCGGACACAATCTTTTCTTAAGATAATCCAAGTGAAACACTCATAAAAGAATAGATGTAGGGAGGGCTTTATCTTCTTAGCAGATGAATTACATGAATTAGAGCACAATTTTAAAAGAGAGGGAGTGCAGGTGTGTACACTGTTGAAGCTTCATATCAAGTGAATGTAGGTAATGGCTTTGTTACTTCTATCTTCTGTTACTTTGATATGTAATCCATCATATCTTGTACACGATGTCAGAAATTTCCTTTAGAATAAAAGGTGCAGCAGTTAATGGTTACTAAAGGGGTAAGTAATTTGTGTTTCATAGTGGAGACCATAGATCTAAAAAGAGTGCTGCTCTCTTCACACTGTGTTTTCCAGTAAATGTGTGGAGCTTGAAGAATAGTGTTCAGTATGTGCATAGAGCCCAGCATAACAGGAGTTATCATCTGAATGGGTTTCTATAATCTGCATGTAAGAGATAACTGAAAATAGAATGTCTTTCACAGATTGTTACAAATGTAAAAAATACATTGCACGGCTTCAAAAAGCTGCATGGAAGAGCATTTGAAGATCCTTACATACAAGCTGAAAGGGCCAAACTTCCGTATGAACTTCAGAAGATGCCGAATGGCTCTGTAGGAGTAAAGGTAAGTTAGAATTTGGTGCGGAGTTATCTCTTGCATTAGAGACCAGTGCTTCAAGCCTTTGCCATGTAGCGCATATTATATAATTGTGTTCCTTAGTATACATAGTATAAAGAGGTATTGCATTGTCTCCCTTGCAGATGTCCTATAAAACATTAGAGTTAAAACATTACAGTTACTAACGCCAGAAGTATTAAGCTTGGATTTCATTCAACTTGAATAAAACTGTGCAATAAACCTGCTCTTTTCAAGAGATGAAGAGCCCCTTTTTCTCTGCAATAACATTTGCTGAAGTATGGTACTTTGTCTGAGATCTGTTGTGGTTTCTCTTAGCTTTCTGTAGTCGCATTAATAGTTTATGCCCTACTAGGTTTACCTTTGCATAGGTATAATTACAGCGTGTGAGTATTTGTGATGCCTCGTTTGTCTTATGGACGTGCAGAGACCAAGTTGCCAAAAACCAGGGTAATTCTGTCTCAACATTTAATCTGAACAGGTCATTTTTAAATTACTTCCAAACTAAATAGTTGGAAACAGCTGTTCTTAACATTCAGACTTTTTGGCTTCAGTCTCTGAGTGTAGGTCTTAGAGAAGAAATAGAAGAAATCATTATGTCTGAAAAGGTATTTGATTTTTTTTTTTGTAGGACCCCGTTTCCCGTTTCCCTGATACTATTTTCAATATTTTTAGATAGCTTTTCAGGCTTTTTTTTTTTTTTTTTTTTCCTTAGATCTTGGGCAAAGCTCTCTGCGTACCTCCTTGTCAGGAAAAAATGCTTGTTGGTGAAAAATGCCATCCATTGTTGCTTACAGC
Organism: Perdix hodgsoniae; assembly: GCA_035772895.1. Taxonomy (NCBI): domain Eukaryota; kingdom Metazoa; phylum Chordata; class Aves; order Galliformes; family Phasianidae; genus Perdix; species Perdix hodgsoniae. The sequence continues at coordinate 41,583,925 of JAPSGF010000002.1, forward strand.
ACTTAATGTGGGATGATTTGTTATAGAATTGCAATTTTGTCTTTCAGGTGAAATACCTGGATGAAGAGAGACTGTTTGCAGTGGAACAAATTACAGGAATGTTACTGGCCAAACTTAAAGAGACTTCAGAAAGTGCTCTGAAGAAACCAGTGGCCGACTGTGTTATTTCAGTAAGTTGTCATCCATTTACTGTCACTTTGCTCACAGATAACTTTATGTAAGTTTGTACCATTATGCCATAATGTGGCAGGGAAGAGATATAAGTGGTGAGTAGAAATCTCATTGACAAAGACTTGGGTCTTTATTACAGATTTTTCCAGTTGATAACACTGTTGTAGTCATACATGAGAACATGGAAAACTTGTTGAGTGTGCTTTGGGAAAACATACTATATAGGCTGATTGGGGCTGGTTTGCTGGAATGTAACTTGCTTTTTCTAAATGAGAAATATTCTAATGGAAAGGCATTTCTTTCCTAGTCCCAAAGAAGTCCCCCAAATGTATGGTCAATTTTGTTGTTATGTGGTTGAGTGCTGTTAGATTGTATTGTATTTGAAAGTTGCCTAAAATTCTTGTTTATTTGGCTCATCTGCTTGGTGTCTTTTTTGCTAGGCCACTCACCTATGTGGGTGAGCAGGGGCAGTAGAACTTAGGCAGGAGGGTTTAGAGGGGATTTGTTCCCAGTATAGAATGTTTGGATGTCTGCTAGATGTCTGCTTTTCACATGGTAGAAAACTGGTAGCCAACAAAATAGAAAATATGAATATAATTCTGTGTTAAGCCTTGCTGAAGTTGAAGAAATGGTAACTGACTGCAGCCAGTTTCATTTCAAAACATTTAGGATCTGATTGTGCTTTGGCTATTTTTGGTGGAATTGAAGGCTGCAGCACACTGTAAGCTGGAACTGTCAGTTAGGTGATAACTAAAAATGGTACACCTTGATATAGAGCCAGTTGTTGCACAAAATTTAGTTCAGAGGTTCTGAACCTAAAGATAGTGTAGTGCTTCAGCAGTAACTTCTGGGGCTGTGTATTTATGCATGCTTATTTCAGTAAATCTTTTTACTTTGCTTTATACATGTTTTGAGCTCATAATGATTTTGAGATCAGAGACTCATCAGAAGAATTAAAAATTCACGGAGGTTTTTTGGTGCTTAAATATACTTGCTTAAAACACAAGTTTGAATTTCACGTATTTTTGTCATGGTTTGAAATTTTAATTAAAATATGCTGTAAAGTGGATTGCTTGGCTGTTCTATTCAAACTGCCTTATTAGTCTGAGGTTAGTTTTGTGGTATTTAAATTTATAGTCTAGTTTAGTGGGTAAATTAGACTTTTTTGATTTAGATGTCATATCCTATGTAATTATTTCTTGGAAACAGGTACCAAGTTTTTTCACTGACACGGAGAGAAGGTCTGTAATGGCAGCTGCTCAGATTGCAGGATTAAATTGTCTGAAGCTAATGAATGAAACTACAGCAGGTAAAGTCCTGTGTGCACAGAAATAGAGCAGCAATGCATGTAAATGTTTTCTTAACAAACTATTGAATCTGTAAGGGCTGTGGCGCACTACTGGTTACACAACTGGGAGCTTGGGAAAAAGCTATTGAGGCTTGTATTGCCCAATCTAGCTTGGAAACTGGAATCACAGTAACTGATGAAGCTTAGGGGCTCTGAGGAGAGTCTGGGTTTGGTAACCACAATACAGTGCAACTTAAATAGCTCCCCTGCTTGTGAAGTGGGTATCTGTGCTTTCCTCTGTACTGTGGAGCTGCAGCAGGCAGGTCAGGAAAGCCTGAGCCTGCTTCAGGATCAATCCAGCAGGGATATGCACCTGACCTAAATCCTGAACTACTGTATTATATGGTACTGTCATGTTGTGTTATCAGATGTAACTGCATATTTTCTGTCTGAAAGATTACGATAAATCCATTATTTATCTGAGACATGTTGTGGAGTCTTATTTTAAGAGTGATATTTTTCCATGAGATTGCTCTACATCCAAATGACCTCATCCATCTCTTTCTAACTTGCAGTTAGCTGCAAATGAAGTTTTTTCCAATTCTTGATCAAGCAGTAACATAACAGATTTTTCTTTCCAGCTTATTGTCTGTGCTGAAATAAAAATAAATTTCACAGAAGTGTGAGGAGGAAGTTGTTTTTTTGTCATAGGCTGTTTCTGTTTTTGTCTTAATTAAAATGTATTTAGGGGAAATCTTGAAAGTGTATAATGAAAACCCCCTCATGTTTAACTTCTCATGTATGGTTTAAAAAGGTGCCGCTACACAAACTGCATTTTTATGGAGTTTTATCTTAAGGCTTATTTGCTGATCATATTTAGAAACCTAAGTTATGGCTTTCCAAAATATTTGAATTGAGTAAAGTCTGTGGGAAAGTGATAGTTGAAGCTTGTTGCAAATCTGTCAGTTGTAGCGTTAGCATGATTGTTATTTCTATGAAGTAACTTATTTACTGCCCTTACCTGGTTTTGATGGATTCTATGGCAGAGTATTAAAACATGCCACGTGAGAACTAAAGCTGGAGTGGTTTAAACCAGTCATGTAATTTTTATTGATACAAATTCTTCTATGAAATCTCATCAAGCTTTTGGGTGAATGCCACTTTTGAGAACTTAGTTTTCCCTAAACGAGTTTGTCGAGCATACTTGAGTTGTGCAGAACTGAGCTAAAATAATGAAAGTAATTTCAGAGGAGAGTTACAGGTGTGACCTTCTTTATATATGTATAATAACTGCCAACAAATCCTAAAGATTGCAAGTTAGGGTGGAGCATGTGTTGCTAACGTAGTGCTTTGGAAGTATGCAGCGTACAGTTGCTGTTGGAAGAGGTGATACAGAGGCAATTATGAATTAACATGAGCTAATAGTAAAACTATAAATCAAATGACCACACAGAATTAGGCAACTCATAGAGCCTGAAAGTCATGCCTCTTTGTGCCCAAATATTCTGTGAGAGCAGAGTGATGGAAGTATTTAGTTTAAGTATAATTAGCGCCTTTCTTTTGTAGTGCTTCTAATGCATGTTTTCCATTTGTATGTAGCTCTGCCTTGACATTCATGTGTTGTTCTTTTGCAGTTGCACTAGCCTATGGGATATACAAGCAAGATCTACCCGCCTTCGAAGAAAAGCCAAGGAATGTGGTCTTTGTAGATATGGGGCATTCTGCATATCAGGTTTCCATCTGTGCTTTTAACAAAGGAAAACTGAAGGTAATCTGTTAAGTCTTTGCAGTAAAATACCATATTTCCAAAGAATTTAATATAAAAAATATTGTTCTGTGGAAAGTTTTGTAACTAAAAAAAAAGTCTATAGCAAATAGTGTTGAAATGCAAAATACCAAGATTGCCTGGGCTTTTTGCATTTACAGCAAAGCTCTTCTTATTAACAAAATGCAGAAATAAAGTAGCCCAAAGGTTGCTTTGGAAAGTACTTGACAGATGTCAAATGTGTGGCTTTTGTGCCTTGTTTTCTCAGTAAAATAGATGTTCATTCCTAGTAATCACGCAGAAAGAGTTGTGATGGAATAACTGACTTAGCTAAAGGGTATTGCTGAATTGCTTTAAACCGTTTCTTACAATGATTTTTTTTTCCTACTGTGTATAATGATGTAAAATCTAAGTTCAACTGAATGTAAAACAAAGCAGTATTCACTTTACTGTTTTGAGATTTTCATCTTTGAGGTTTGGTCTGCTGCTGGCCGAGTGTTTCTGTAAATTGGTCTTTGGTAGTCTTCAGCTGAGGTCATGTGGAAGATGATAGTGGTGTGAGGCTTTTGTTTTTGGAGAGAGGGAGAGTGAATGACAGGGCTAGTAATAGCATAAGAAAACAGCTAACTTGCTTTTTCTTTAGCAAGCTACTAAACTGAGTAAAGGCTGCAGCATGGTGGAAAATGGCATGATAAATGTGGCTTTTCTTTTTAAAATAATAATAGTTGCATTTTATTTGAGGAGGACAGAAAAGAAGTGAGATGAGTCTTTTGTCATGTTTATTTTTTAAGTTGTTCTGTCATGCAACTGACAGTAGCTGGTGAGAAATCCAGAAAGGATGTGGACTTTTAAAGCTATATGAAACCTATCCCTATATCTAAAGAAATGTCATTAGGTAACTTGTATTCTGTTTTGTTTGTTTTTTCACTTCTATGCAGGTCTTAGCTGCTACCTTTGACCCTTTCTTAGGTGGCAGGAATTTTGATGAGGCATTGGTAGACTACTTCTCTGAGGAATTTAGGACAAAATACAAACTGAATGTAAAAGAGAATCCCCGAGCACTGCTCAGATTGTATCAGGAATGTGAAAAACTAAAGAAGCTTATGAGTGCGAATGCTTCTGACCTTCCACTGAATATAGAGTGCTTCATGAATGACCTTGATGTCTCCAGTAAGATGAACAGGTACCATACACTGTTTTCACTGAAGTGTGACCAGACGTGGTATCTCAGCTGTCCTGTAATATGAAACATTTTCCCTATTCCTGGCAGAGCTCAGTTTGAGCAGTTGTGTGCTGCCCTTCTGTCCCGAGTGGAGCCTCCTCTAAGAGCAGCCATGGAACAAGCTAGTAAGTAGGAGTTGGGTGCTACTTTGGTTCTAGAAAGTAATCAGTAATGTGGTTATCGTAGATCTCTTTAATGATTATCTTTTTAATGTATTTTTGTATTCATTAGAATTGCAAAGCTAAGTACTGAAAAGTTAAATGTAAGTTCCATTCATATGCTTGCCATGTATGCATGAATCCCATTCCTGCCTCATTTAGTGCACAAATGCATATGCAACCCTGACTTATTGACCTTCATTCACCCTGTGTAATGGAAAAGGTTGGGCCATGGAAACATTTATTTTTTTAAGGGGGGGGGGAAAAAAAAAAAAGGAGGGGAGTGATGGGGATGGGGGAAACCAGCATTCTGTAATTTGAACACTTAGCAACTGTCTGGCCAGCCTGTTCCATATGTGATACATAAGTCTACACTGACCTGAGAACTTGGCAGTCTATTTTCAAAATATTTGAAGCATGTGCAAATAACAGTTTCTTTTTGTTTGTTTGTTTAGCGAGGAATAGACTTTCCTAGAAAAAGGTTTTACCCTATTTTTAGTGCCTTCAACAAAAAGGGAAATATTTTGCTTATTTCTTGAGTTGGCTCAATAACTAATGCTGGAAATAAGAACTTGAATAACTGCTGAGCAAAAACATACAAGACTGACAGCTGTTTGAGATTCTGAGATCACTTCATGCTTATATCTTGAATCCAGAATTAAAGTTAACCTACAAGCACAGTTGAATATTTATTTTATGTTTTCAGTCAAGGGTTTTGCTTTTCTCATTGGCAACTAAAATTAATCCAAACATACAATGAGGTATGTTTGGGCTTTCTTTTATTCTTGTTTGGGAGGAATGAGAGGTGTTGTGCAGTAGTACAGGGCTGCCAAGGGAAATGATTGCACATTTGGGTTTATGTCTACTAGAAAGGAGAGGGTGCACACACACAACCTGTTTTTGAAGAACAGCTGTCACCATGTGAGCTGTATTTGATGCTTTGCTTCTGCATTTTCCAGAATTATGCAACCAGAAAACTTTTTAGCCTGCAGGTGGGATAAGGATTTTAAGGTGCTTCACTGCAAATCTGGTTTTAAAGATTTTGTTGGCAGTTTAATCAGTGCTTGTTCTTAATGTGTGGTTAATAAGAGATCTGTCTAATTTTTGTTGTAAAAACAGCTTTTTGGTATCTTGATGATAAGTAAAGGCAATGTCTGCTCTTCCTTCTAGGACTTCATCGGGAAGATATCTACAGTATAGAAATAGTTGGTGGGGCTACTAGAATTCCAGCTGTGAAGGAACAGATCTCTAACTTTTTCTGTAAAGAAATAAGCACCACACTAAATGCTGACGAAGCTGTTGCAAGAGGCTGTGCCTTGCAGGTATGGGTGTTAAAATTCATTATTGCTCGCTTAATGTGACGTACTACTGCAGTGTAACTAAGGAAAACCGAGTATCACTACGGGTGGAAGGAGATCAGCTCTTACTTACTCATTTGAACAGCTGGTGACAGATCACATCAGAAAAGATGGTATTATGTTTGGTAACTTGTCACTGTCACATTAAAGGGAATGACCTTGTTAGGGACCTGTTGAATTTGATTGTCTGAATTTATTGGTCCACTTCTGCGTAAGCCATTTGTAAAATTGGATGGTGTCTTTACTGATGTTGACCAGGGAAGTGGTGTTCAATTAATTAATTAAAGTCAGCCAGTTCAATTAACTACCAAGTCAGTTCAATTAATTATCTGCCGAGAGCAAGAAGATTCTGTTCAAAAACTGCTGTGGTAAGCTGGAACCTCCATGTGACCTGTATGTACTTAGGTGTTAATTAATTGCTGTATTGCTATTTATTTTACTACATGGATGTAATAAAATTCTGATCTTTGTTTTCTAGTGTGCAATTCTTTCCCCAGCTTTTAAAGTGCGGGAATTTTCCATCACTGATGTTGTTCCATATTCCATAACATTGAGATGGAAATCGTCTTACGAAGAAGGAACAGGGTAAGTTGTACCATGTGTGCTGAGAAGTCTGGTGGTGTGTTTGTATAAGGAAAAATGTTGAGTTGTGGAGAAGGCCTTTCAGACTTGGAAGTTGTCATCTGATAAACAGTTGTTCTTTCTTTTTTTTTTGCCTTGATTTCTAATTACTGCTTAATTGAAAAGATATTTAAGTTAAGAAGCATTTGCATGAACTTACTTAATTTTAGTGACATAAAATGCTTAGTCCATCTTGAGACCCACTGGCCTTTAATGTGCAGCTCTTGTCAGAAACTTTCAAGTAAATAGGTTATTTGGTGGCTTTCTTAGCATGGCTGCTGATCCGTAACATAATGGGTTATCAGGTTATATTATGCTCAATCGTTTAAATTTAACATAATATTTCACTGCTGTAGGGAATGTGAAGTCTTCTGTAAGAACCATTCTGCTCCATTCTCAAAAGTAATTACTTTTCACAAGAAAGAGCCTTTTGACCTGGAAGCGTTCTACACTCATCCGCATGAAGTGCCTTATCCTGACTCCAGAATAGGTAAGAATGTGTAAATAAGAAAAGTAACTTTTATTGACAAGGAAGAAGTTTTCCCTAGTGATCTTTACTTCCATATTTCCTACGTTATAGTAAAGCGTCAGTTCTGTAGAACATCTGAGAACAGTCTGCTGGCCTTTGATGCAGTGCTCAAACTGTATCAACATCGGATGATGGCAGTTACTAGAAAATTTACTTTCTTTGTTCTTCACTGTTTCCGAATACTTCAGAAATGTCACTACAGGGAGTTTAGTGCTGTGTTGTCTGGCTCTTGCAACTTCGGTAAAATGAAGCAGGACCCACCAGCATAAATTTTTTTAAGTAATTGCATTAAAGGAGCTGTTATTCATGTTATTCATCTGTCCAGATATGTATTTATATCACTTTCTGCTTGTCTGTGAACTTACAACACAGATGTTTCCTGAATGAGTCTAGAGAATTAAAGGGTATGAATTAGCTTCCTGGTAGCTAATACTGCTTTACTCATAATTAGTAATTGACTCCTTGGCATCTTTAAAACTGATCTGTGATTTTATTTGCTGACTTGCAAGTCAGATATAAACTTGGGACTACCTTTTTGGGTGTCTGCAAGATATCCATCTTTAGGAAAGAGCATTCTCATCTGTATGTGCACAGTCTGCATCACTTTTGCTCAACTTGCAACAATTTTCAAAATACAAACCTAACTGTTTCCAGAAGCCTCAATAAATGGGCTGCTCAGTCTCCAAATGTCCAGTGTGTCAGTAAATGACTATAACTAAATCCAGAACCTTTCTTTGTTAACTCAAACTTAGTTTAAAAAGTTGAGTGAAATAAAAGGTTTGAGGCGAGTCACAGAATAGTTTCTCTACTGTGATGGTTAGAAAAGGCAACAGAGAGATTTAACCCTTAATACAGTGTTATCTTGATTTTTCTGTGAGTAAAAAGTGAAATTGTCCTGTGGCTGTACAATGTAACTGTGACAGACTAGTTTTAATTTAATTTGTCTAGATTCAGTTTTTGTCATAAAACTGAAAACTAAGTAGGAAGTTAGCCTTTAAGTTGTGGTTTTAGTGGTCTTGCATTGTTTTTGTTTTTATTTTTAATTTTCTGATCTTTTTTTCCTAAGGGCGTTTCACTATTCAGAATGTTGGTCCCCAGCACGATGGCGACAACTCCAAAGTGAAAGTTAAAGTGCGTGTCAATATTCATGGCCTTTTCAGTGTGGCCAGTGCTTCTATAATAGAAAGGCAGAACGTTGAGGGAGATCACAATGACGCACCAATGGATACTGAGTCATCAAGTAAGAACCAAGGCAGAGAAGACGAGCTGGTACGTAAACTTGTACAGTCCTTGTAATTCTGACAAGAGAGATGATAATGGGAAATTGCTGTGATTTTACCGCCAAAAGCTATATGCTCTTTTTCACCCTTACATGATTTATTCAGTTACATAAGACGTTTGTTTATTATTAAGGTACTGGTGACCTGGCACTATGAAAACAAGTAGATTCCAAGGGGAAATTTTCTTCCACTGTTTTTTTTTTTTTTTTTTTAGCGTCTATACACTGGTCCTAGTATTACTGTGTTGCTCTCAAATTGCAACACAATGTGTTCTGACAGATGAATTCTAAAGGTGTGGCTTTTTCTTGCAAGTACTACATCTTCGTTGATTAAAGAACAGATGGTATTTTTTTCTTTTTTTTTAAAGCCTTCTTTTGCCTAGGGCACTGTATGTACTTCTTTATAGGTAGTTCTTATGAACTGGCTTAAAAACCTTGAGGGGAATTTAATGGAAATACATGTGATTGTGTTGCCATCAATACTAGAGAAATTACTGTTTTTGACATCATTATGTCACTGCTAATCAATGCTGCACTGCTGTAGAAGTGCCTGCTCACAGCATTCTGCCTGTCAGTTCTCCCATCCTAGTGTAAGGAGGATTGTTTTCCTCGTTGGTGTCTTGCATACTAGAGGTAGATAGCTGAGAGTTGCAAGGTACAGCTCTTACACTGACATGGCAAGTCATAGGACTGGGTGGCAGAGAGCGCTTTTGTGGACTGGAGTGGTACACCAACAGTGATCTCTGGCAATTCCTGGTGGATAAGTGCTTTGCATCTGACATTTGCTTGGAAGTGAAATGCCTGGAAGTGACATAGCTGGCATTTTGTGTTACCAGCATGCTGCGTGTCGAGGTTATTAATCTTAGTAAGTACACTGTGTTCAGTACAAGCATAACTACTTCCATCCTCAGGCTTTGTCGGTTTGTATTACTTCCGTTTATCCTAATACATCTTCTGTTTTATAATGGCGCTTGTCAGCAATTACCTTTCATTATTGAGGATGATACCCTCGACTCTGAGGATGAGGTTTGTAGTGTATATGTGTGTTTCCCATACCCTCTCATCCCCAGCTGTTTGTGTGGGCAAGGTAGTTCCTTCTGGTTATTGCCTTTCCTGTGTGAACAGTAAGAACAATAAATAAGGATGTTGTTCTGTTCTGAAATGAAAATGCTTAACTTTGGTAAAAGTAGCCTATTTACTTCCTACTTTAATCACTAAATCTTGGCCAAATTAACTAACACAACTAACCTGCAACATGTGCGCTTGTGCTAGAGTTTTAAACCTTTCAAATATTGCTGTTATTTCACCAAACTAACAGTAGTGGTTTATATGCATATGTGGTTTATAAATCTCTGGGTTTAATTCTTTCTGAGAAGTCAAAGACTACTTTGGTTACATCTTGACTGTTACTCACAGTCTCCTCACTATTTATTGATGCCTTGGATTTCCAAATATTTCCAAATAGTCATTCTGAAAATTTGAAACTTTGAAACTTTCATTTATTAGCATGTTATTAAAAGTTTTTGCAGTGACGACAGGGAATCGGGTAACTTGAACTAAATCAAGTGATCAGCTCTTGTAATTACAGTGATGTCTTTTAAGACTCTCAAATCTACAATAAGGCAGAATGAACTACTTACTGATAAATTCAAGTGAAACATGGAGTGACCAATAAATACAATTGGTCTCATGCTGTAAAAGGCTACTACAGAAGTTAACTTCCATGGTCCTGTGAGACAGGTGCAGGCAACAATTACAATTATTAAATTACTTCTGCTTTAGATTATAAAGTTTAAGGGTTGGGGGAAATGTTATGTGTGCAACGTTCTGGCTGTTCCATACAGGATCTGTAGTTACTGCCTGTGTTGGTGTTGTGCTTCTAGAATTTTATTTGCATATTTTTCGTATGTATTAATTTTGAAATCAAAATGGAGTATTCCCTGGGCTTAGTATAATTCTGTGGATAGCAACATCATAATTATTTAAAGAGGGGCAGGCCGAATAGAATCTCTATTTAATTTGAGATAGTTACAGATAGAAGCAGCGTTATCAAAATGCCCGTTTAAGTAATGCTTCATTAGCTAAATCAAAAACTTGTTGAGACTGAATTGAGCACATAAGGACTGTGATGTATTTCGATAGACATCAGTCTTAAATCATACCACAAACCTGTGCATTCTGTTATGCAACTCTTTGTCTAGGATAAAATGCAAGTTGATCAAGATGAAGGTGCTCAGAAAAGTCAGGCTGAACAGCAGAGCCAAGCAGATGAGGAAACTGAAAATGCAGGAATTGAAACAAAGGTATGTATTTAGCATTGATAGGGAAATGCAATACTGCTTCCCTTAGAGTTTGTTTTTTTTCCTGCCTAGTATTCTCAGATTTATTCCATTAATCTCCTTAGTTGTGATTCGTAGGGACTGTATTTGGAAGAGCAAAGAAATTCTACCTTAGCACTTCCCTTTTCAACATACTAAACTAAGTCTTTTGAAGTAAGTTTCCTTGATTTAACATAGGTTTGAAGTGAAAATGAAAATTTAGAGAAGCTTGAGAATCTTGGAAAAGAATATGCAGTGTCTTTAGGTTTTTCAAACAGCTCTTCACATTGTTTGAAGAAATGAAATTCCACCGATTTGGTTCATAACTAAAGTAATGATTCTGAATAGCAGATGTATAGCTGGTGCTTCATTTGCATACAGTTAATTTGTAACTCTTACTGATTTTTGCCTTTTTTGTGTATAACTGTAGCATGATTGTAATTCTTTGAAGTTCCTTACAAATGCAAATCTTACAGGCTTCTTCTGGAGACAAGCAAGAACATCCAACCCTGCCAAGGGCTAAAACAAAAGTCAAGAGTATTGATCTACCTATTCAGGCAAGCCTCTATAGGCAACTGGGACAAGATCTTATCAATTGTTACATAGAAAATGAGGTAAGAAGCATGAACAGGTGATTACTCAAATTAACATCAATAATTACTTTACGTGCGCAGCCTTAGAATTTCTTGAGGCTTTCCCTTCAGTAAGGACTTTGATTTTTGCCTACTTTTAGTTGGTGTCTTTTTCTTGGTATAAAAAATAAATTTACTAGTAGTGCTTAATTACCCAGATCTGAACGTAATATATTAGACTGTCCTTAATTTGAACAGTCAATGCCTTTCTTATGCAAGAAATTCCTAGGATTTCCAGTAAAGGCTGCACAGTCTGTTATAGGAATGCTAATTATTACTGACTGACCTGAATGGGTCAGGATTAGCATTTGCAGACTGTTTTTTGTGCTCTACCAAGGCTGTGTGCCTGGCTAGATCAGGTTTTTGTCCTTAATGTGCTTTATCAGTACGAAAGGTATTGGAAAGTATTGCTTCTAGAACATTTGCTATCTATAGAATCCTGTCTTTGCAGCATCTTTACAGGTGTTATCTGCTATTGCAAAGATCACACCAATTTAAGATCTTCTCTTAAAGCTGGTCAGTGCAAAGACTAAAATAGGAAATAAGTTTTGTAGAGCAGAATGACTCTAAGTGACTTCCAAACCAGTCAGTACTTCTTTTCTGTTTTTGTGATGGTCAGACTATAATTTCTACCTGATCCATTTGACAAACAGCTTTTGAACGTGAACAGTTTTCACCCCCATCCCCTCCCCATTTCAGTTCTTCCTGAGGTGAGGGTAAGTTACAGAGAGGTGAAAATGAAATAAGTATTGGTCCTTTTTGTGGTACAGTTTGGGAAGAGTAATGCTAAAGCTCAAATGCTCATTTTGATACTTGAAATACTTAGTTTTAACGAAGCTTTCATTCACTCTAGGGGAAAATGATGATGCAAGACAAGCTTGAGAAAGAAAGGAATGATGCTAAGAATGCTGTTGAAGAATATGTGTATGACTTCAGAGACAAACTATGTGGAGTCTTTGAGAAATTCATCACTGAAGAGGTAAGATTCGCTTTTGTGTTTCAGCTGTTGGAAAATGATTTTTCTAACAAAAGCTCTGAGTGATATCTGCGGAGGCTGCAGGAGTCTATTGAATGTGAATTGAATTAAATTCAGAAATGAAGTTAACTATGCATCAGCCTGGCATTTGAATTGCAAATACAAAAATGAGCAGAAAAATGAGTGCTTATAGTTGTTTCATTATCTGCATTTTATTTATTGAAAAATAGGATTAATTCTCCACTTCAAAGTGTGATGAATCCTGGTGTGTTGTTGAAGCCCAAGCAAAAGAGAAAGTGGTACACTTGGCTTTTGCAAAATTGAAAAAATACTTCTGTGATAGTTTCTAACGGCTGACTGTGGAAGTGTCTGGTAAACAGGCAACAACTTCCTGAAACAGCCATTCCGCAGCAGCAGTTTAAAGTCTACTCCACGAATTACCTGGTTACCCAGCAACACATTTTGTTCTTTGCTAGTTGACTGTGTCTCTGACTTGCTTCATAGGATACAAACAAGCTGACCTTGATGTTGGAAGACACAGAAAACTGGCTTTATGAAGATGGAGAGGACCAGCCAAAGCAAGTGTACATGGATAAGCTTCAGGAACTGAGAGTAAGGCTTCAAGCTCTTCTTCAGAAAGAGGGGAAGGGGAGTAGTGTATATGCATGTTATGTGGCTAGTGTAAGTACACGTTTTCTGATGAGGGATATGTATGTGCTTGCCTACATGTGAAATGGATAAATCCAGTAATTTAAAAGTATGGACATGCAGGCTGTACCTGGATGGTATTAAGTTTCATGATTGAATGTAGTATGTGGAAATAGGAATACACAGAACTAGGAATACTGTTACTGTCAGTTGTCCTTCTAATATGAAAATGGTCAGTTGAAATGCACAGTGTCTAGTGATGAATAGTAAAATTAATGACTGAGAATTTTTTGTAGCTCTTGCTACACACTGGAAGAGGCTTTTAAGTATTTGACTGTTCTCCAAGTATTCAAAACTACACTTGAAAACAGATGGCTCTGGTTTCTCTGGTTTCCCTGTTTACAATGGTCTTCAATAGCTATATAATAAAACAGAAGTTTTGGTCTAATATCAAATGATAAAGGTTAATGAATGCTCTAACAGTAGCTTCCACTGTTTTGTTTGATTGGTAATGACCAAAAAAACCCACCTTAAGTACTTCTAAATTTTAATAATTTTGTGGGCTAGTGTAAATTGTGATGAATGGCTATTTGGTATTCAAGGCTATGTCTCCAGCTTTAGTTCTGTTTCCTCTCAAGTGACGTTTCCCATTGTGGGAGAGGTAATTGATGGAAACGTTAATAAGGGCAGCTGCCTTCATGCCTGGATACCCAGTATTCAAGAGAAGGGGAAAACCAGACAGTAGAGAAAACTTATAATTTTTCTGACTGTTCTAAAATTCAAACCATCCCTGCAAATTTGTCTGGAAATTTCTCTTCCAAGTGCATTGTAACAAATGCTCTTCTTGCTGAAAAAAAATCTAAAATACTAAGCCAAGAAGAAGCAAAGCACTTATTCGTTTATTTGGACTTATGGATTTTTTTGTTGGTGGTGGCACTGCACTACAACAAAGTGCAAAGATTAAGCCCTAGAATAGCTGTGAGAAGGAGGGAAAAGCCATGCTGTTTATGATTCCATTTTTATTCCTTGACTGAAGTAAAAGAAGCTTGTATTATGTCAAGATCTTTATTTCTGGGAAAATGAATTAGTTGCAGTATCTCACTTGGTTTATGTTTCCAGAAATTTGGACAACCTATTCAGGAAAGATACATGGAACATGAGGAGAGACCAAAAGTTTTAAATGAACTGGGGAAGAAGATTCAGCTCCTTATGAAAGCAGTAGAAGCATACAAAAATAAGGTAGAAGCATGGAAATTATCTGTTGGCATTTGAATTTGACTATAGGACTTTTTTTTGTATGTGTTCTAAAAGAAAAAAATCCTCTAGGATTTAACTTTTAAGCTGCTTTTAAATGAGTTCTGCTTACACTCCTGAAAACTTCTAAAACTGTTCTTGAAGTTTATTTGTGAAAGTGAATTAAACAGTTGTGTTCTTTATGGTGATTTCTACCACTTGAAGTGCCTACCACAGTGTTATCCTTGTTTCTGTAACCCAAAAGATTATATGTTGGGGTTAGTCATTCAGGTGACTCTGTGTTCTCTTGCAACTTCATTACTCATCTGTGCTTAAGCAGTGTGCATTTCAAAATTTCACATACCTTTTAATTTCCTGTATTTTGTTCTACAGCTATTCTTCATTCCAAACACTTGTTTAAAAACACTGATTTCTAGGGGGTTGTAGTAACATTACTCAGTTGTGTCCATTAAACTCTTAATTGATTCAGAAGTGTGTAGTAATTGATTACAAACATCTTTCTCCCTAGGATGAAAAATATGATCACCTAGATCCTGCTGAGATGGAAAAAGTTGAAAAATACATCAGTGAGGCTATGAACTGGTTGAACACCAAAATGAATGCACAGAACAAACTAAGCCTAACTCAAGATCCTGTTGTCAAAGTGGCAGAAATAATATCAAAATCCAAGGTAAAAAAAAAAAAAAAGAAAAATAAAAAAAAAATTCATACATGCTGCAGTCTAGTAAGTTTTTCTTGAATAAGATTTTGGCCTCTGTATTGAGCTGGAATACCATGCCTGCAGAGATGATAAAGCTCTAAGGTACGGGGGTGGCATCTAGATTTGATAGAAGTCTAGTCCTTTAAAATCTAGTGTTGGTCATTAGAAACCTGAAAGAAATATTAGATGTTTTAGTTTAATGTAGTTACTGTGTCACCAAATAACTTGTTCTCTCACTTTCGTTATAACTAGGAATTGGATAGCTTCTGTAATCCTATTATATACAAGCCCAAACCGAAGATAGAACCTCCCAATGATGGGCAGTCAAAAGCTAATGGTGAACATAATGGACCAGTGAATGGACAGAGCAGTACTGAAACAGGACCTGATCCAGCGAAGGACAATTCTCAGCAGACCAAACCATCTGGAGAAATGGAAGTGGATTAAATCTTGCATTTCTGTTACTTAAAATAGTGCACAGGGTCCATTCTTTTGGTACACACCTCAGATGTTCTGTTATTCTTAGCCAACCTTCTGTCATTTGTTGCTGAGTAGTTTTGGAAGTGTTTCATATTAAGTACACCTCTGATGTTCATTTCCACTGATGCTGCTTATGTGGAGCTTTAGCCAAATGTAGATTGTATAAGTCAGTTGAAGCTTTCCCAATATATTTTATATCAAAACATACAGAATTGATATATAAATGGCAACAATCTACCTTATTTAAAGCTTTTATTGTGGATAAACCTCAGCTCCTTTATTCAGGAAAGGATACTGTATTGCACTACTGATGCTCAAGTGTAGATCTAATTGCATCTTTATTTTGGAAAAATATTGGAATTGAAGTGGCAACACTTGTCACTTGAAGCACTGACCTTTTCTAGTTATTGTATTGTTATAATTTAAATATTAAAATAGAGGTTAGTTGGCATACTAGTCCATCTTGTTGATGTACCGTGACAACCGTATGGTCTCTTTCATATAAACTAATACAAGCCTAAACATTTTTTTTAGATTCCCATACCACTAACAATCTTAGTTAGAAAATACCAGCGTAATGGCTCTGCCATTTGCTGAAATTGTGAATGGTCTTACTGCACACTGCTGTACATAATGGACTGTGCTTATAGGATGATGCTAATGATAATAGTATCAAGTGGTAAAATATACAAGGTCTTAGGTAGCTTTCCCTTGAAAATGTCTTGCTGCATATGTTACCATTCCCACTTAGTTTCTTTTGAATGAAATCTACATCTTGATTGCATATCATGCTGGGGATGAGAAACAGCAGAAATTGTGCTGTGCGAGCTGGATATTGGCCTAACGTTGAGGTTGCTTAAATGCTGTCTGTTGCAATCTTGAAACAAATACTAAGCGCTTATTTAAGCCATGGTACTTGGCATAGAATCCTTTTGATCAAGGATCTAAACAAAAGAGTATGCAAACTGGATATTACTACTCTAAAGATAAAAATCTACTTGATGAATTTGCATAGCTTATCAGTTATCCTTGCTCATTTACTTGATCTAATGGAAGTGTCTATTTTGTATTATACAGTTGAGTCACTAGATTCTTTGATCTATCTTGGACATTATCAAGATCCAGCGTACATTCGTATGTACTGAATGTTTCAAGTCATGGTGGTACTGTAGCACTTGTTAAAACAAGCCTCTCTTCTTTTGCTTTAAACAGCTCTTTTACCAGAATAGAAATGGAATACTTTATGGAAGATGGTTTTTTACCCAAGTTAGCACAACTGACTGAGATGAGTTGCAGTGTAACACTTCAGTGACTTGAACTCTATTGCAGAAACGGATGTAGCTGTTAAGGCATCCCATATAAGCATGCTGCTGCTGTAAACAAGCATAGGTCATGCTCTTCCTTGCAGTTCTGGTGGCCATTTTATTTTCAGCCATGCCCTGCTATTTCACCACTGTTCCTGCTCTCTGGTCTCTGTCTCAGTCTGCGGCTGATAAGGTGAACTGTATTCAGCACCATCTTTACAGAGAAAGGAAGCACCACGTGTAGCTACTAAACTAACTCAGGTGCTAGGGTAGTACCTTCATGAGTGATACAAGCGAGTGGCCTGTAAACAGCTCCTCTAACAGCTGTGTGTGATCTGGCACCTTTTGTTTACATATTTGAAGCCTTTGAACAAAATTTGAGTGGTGTTGAACTATAGCTGTTCTGCAGTCTCAGTCTTGATTTCCTCTGCTATAATTCACACATCTTTGGCATCAGAGTGACTGTACTTCAGTGTCAGCTGTCCCTAGTGTAAGCCACTACATAACTGGGCAGCTTTGGTCCCATAGGCTTTAACATTATGAATATTTTAATGGCTTTAACACAATAATGACTGGTGTTCTTAAGTATTGGCTTCCTGAAACCCATCTAAACATTATTTTGTCAAGTAGACTTGCTGATACCTGGCAGGTGAAGAGCTTAAACAGTGGGAGTCTCCAGTGTGAGCTCTCCAATAACTGGAGATGGAAATGGCGCATATAAGAAAAAAATATTTATTATGCTCTTAGTGGTTAAATGTTCAATATGGTATTACAGGTGGTACAGGTGGTAGAAGCCTTCTTTAAGCATGAAGGACGGAGTAATTTTACAGCTGCTTAGTGCCTCAAGCTTAGAAGCAGGCATAGTAAAGAGAGTGACAGTAAGGTTTTCGTACAAAAATAGTGACCTTTTTTGCTGTGCCATCTGCTCTGTCTCTAGATCCCTGTGGACTGCTGCCTGCACTCAGCAGGTAGCAACTGGTTGATGGTTACAAAGTACGTGTTACAAATCCCATTTGTAAGGCAAACTTGTTCTTACTACAATGAAGGTAAAATTAGCATGTTAACATATGACTTGTTAATGAGTAATCTGTTTTCTGTTACAAAGAGGAAAGCTTTACCAGAACACAGATATAGGGTTCTCAACTACTTGAACCATGCACAACTTAAACAAGAGGTTTTGCACACTGGACTCTAGTGAGTTGCCTTGTGGTCACCCTGGTGGATGGCTCCAGAATGAATATCTTCCACTATAACACAAATAACTGTGGTGACTGACAGAAGCATGCTACCTTGCATCTTATAACAGCTATTCATGGCTCGCATCTTTTTTCATACTTATTAATCTTTTGAGGGGAAAACATATCTAATGTTTTAAGAGGTTTCCTCCATCTCATAAGAAAAAAAAAACAAAAACAGGAAGCAACATTATAATGCCAGTAGACTTGTTTGAGTGGGAAAAAAAAAGTCTACGACTTTACATAAAAATTCAGTTACAAAAGAGCAGAACTATTTCCTTGTATTTTACTAGTAAGACCACAAGCACCAGTTCTATCCCTCCTTTGAGCATTAATGTCCTTGCTTAACAAATGGTTTTAATAGTGCTTTAACAAGCAAACTTGCTACTAGCTATTTTAAAATTGCTTCGTGGCCTCGTTCTCACACCTTTTATCAATATTGTTTACTTTGGGCTTTTACTGGCAATTCATTTACATGTGTGAAAAACACAAGATTTTTAACCATCACTTAGGTTTTTGGTTTTTTTTTTTTAATCTGATAGAGGAGTTTTAATGTGGTACACCTGTCTTGCTTGTTTAGTTACTGATTTGGCTATGGATGTCTGAATGAAGACATGAATGTGTCTGAATGGAGTCTGAATGAAGAATCCTCTCCTTTCTTTGCATTTGGTAGTGCCCTCCTCCTACTGTTAAAAAGCTGCCTTTGGAATATGCTTGTAAAATGTCAGTAGGCAGTTAGATTTAAAATCCTGCAAGCTCTTTGGGTGAAACACATAATGCATGTTAGAGCTGGGATTTAACAGGCTGGCAGGACGCATGCTCACACCCTGCTGGAGGGGCAGCACTGGGGCGCAGCTGCTGTTGCTGACCTGTTCCTTCTGAGGTGAAGAGGTCTACACTGACACCATACCGTGTGCCTGGTGGCCTTCAGAGGATACCTTTGTTGACCTTGCTTTAAGGGCGTAGTATGAAGGTTTCATTTGTTCTACTTAAAAATGAAAGCTGTTAATCTGAGCATCCAAACTGTCAGTTCCCTTTATATCTGCAGTTTTTTCATTTTTTGAAACATTTCAATATGTTGAACTCTCATTTCTGCTATAGCTTCTTCCTGTTAATAAGTCTTCTCAAATTACTCTGTGGTTGCTTTTTTTTTTTTTTTTTTCCCTATGAAGATGAAATTTAAACATAATCTTATGGTACAGGCTAAGAAATAGAGACTTTTTTCTTAGGTCTTTCTTGACGTATTACTAAGTAGTTAACAGCTTTAAAAAAAAGAAGTCTTCATTCTTCTTAGTACTCTGGTTGTCCATTCATTCTGATTACCTAACACCAGTTCTCAAAAACACAAAGCCATGTTATAGGTACACTGCATTTGCTGGTTTGGAGTATCTTCCTTGTTACAGGAAGAGAAGCTCAGTCCAGTTCCTGTAGAGAAGTTCCAGCGTGGCCCTCATCCTCCAAAGCGCAGCTTTGATTGTTGTGTTACTACACAGTAATACTTCCATGGGCTGATACAGAAGCCCACCTGAACTGAACTCTAAGTGACCAAACTTGAGATATGAATACTACAGTATCTAGAAATGCTAAGCATGCTTACATTACCTGCTGCCATCTACAAGTTTTCTTGAAACTGGATGAAAGAATATTATTTCACTACTGTTCTCGTTATTCTATATTTTCTAGTCTTTGAAGCACCAGAAAACAGAGGTAGGAAAAACTGCATTGCTTTACAAAAGCCATTGACAGCCTAAAGTGTAAATTTTCATTTCAACTCCACTGTAGTATTTGGAGTGGAAATAAAAATTGTTAATGCACTAGAAATTGTGTGCTAGCTGATTCCTACATGCATTCTCAGTTCATCACAGTTGAACTTGAGGACATCAACCACCTACTATACATGTAAGTAACAGGTGAACGCAACCAAACAGGACTGTTTGCACTAGAGCACAAATGTGCTCGTGTGACTAACGGGAGAGTTGTTAAACCCCATTTTCTGTCTTCCTTATGAGAGAAAAATACATGAAACAGTGAAAAGCAGGAATCACTGCGACATAATACATGAGGAGTGATTTAAATAAAATGCAATTCAGAGCTGTGCCCTTAGAGAGTGCTAAAATGGTTTAGTTAGTTGAAAAGGAGTTAGTTACTGAATGTTGCATAATGGGAAAAGTTTGTTTACATATTCTGAACATATTTCCACAGGATGGGGGGGAGAGATGGGGATGTTAGAATTAAAGGCAGTGTTAAGTATGCAGAATGTTTACTATGTATGTAAATGGGATCCTGATTAGTGACAGATCATGTGCAAATTGACAATACTCAATTTATTTTTGAATGGCAATATAGATTGTCAAGGTTGTGTATAATGATAATAAATATATAAAATGCTACTTGAACTATAAATGACCACCGAGACCTAGTTTTTCCATCAGTATTCTTAAAAGCAGCTTTGCCTGAGTTAATGGATGCATTTAATGTACATTTGTCCAAAAGACCACAGGTAAGAAACAACAGGCATTTTTGCCTCAGTCTCTCCAAATTTGCTCCCACAGGCAAGGTTTCTCTTGTGTTTCTCAATCCCAACTGCTGGAGACTCGTGTCTGCAAACTTCCCCAAGTCAGAGCCCAAAGGTACCACTGCCGTGCTTCTGGGAAAATGTGCTCATTTCCACATCTGAAGTCACATTTGAGCATTTGGAAAAGTACAAATTGCCAAATGTCAATTAATTCCTCTTTCACAGGATGACTTATTCCAACTTTTTCAAAAGTTCTTTGAACTGTTTGGGAAAGTTAGTGGCTTCAGGTGTTGTTGGTTATCTGAGAAGATCCTGAAGCACAGCCATAAATCAAGCAGTTTAGCACCTGCCTCCAGCAGGACTTCCTGCTGCATGTCTCAGTGGTGCAGTTCCTTCATGTTCTGCCAGAATGCTATGACTGTAAGATACCTGCATACCCAGTATAATTCTATGAAGACACACCACGATTCAACATCATTATCATCCTGAATATGTTTTAATTAAAAACTTATTGAACTCCCATTTCCTCTGGGTCTTAGGCACTTGGAGCAGAAGTCAAGAAGTAAGCTGATAAAATACTTTAATTGTATTATTCATTTTACCAGCGAGGTTAGGGACTTACTTAGGAGTAGACAAAGGTGCTTCTTTAAAAACAAATGAAACAAACATATACATTTATGAATGTCAACATGCATCCAATATATGTATAAGATGGGTTTATGGAGTTACAATCTAAAAATTAAATCCATGTGCTTAACGACAAGGGAAGAAAACGTTATGCTACGTCGGCTGGTTTCTGATAAATCAGTATTTACCAGAAATAGGTTTTCAATTTAAGAATCTAAAAGTCTACCTTAGGACATTCAAGGAGGACGAGTAGTTTTTTCTAATAATTTCTTTACAAGTCTAAATCACAGAAAAAAATATATATATATATGCTTGCATTTGGTTTTGCTTGCAAGGAAATACAGCAACAGTCTAATTTACTAAATTATCCTGATAGGTCAAGACAAGCTGCCTTATATACAAGAGAAACTCTTCATACAAGAGAAACTGATTTTGTAAATATGCATCATCCTGGTTCTATAACAAACCAGTAGATACCTACTTTGACTTGCTTTTCTTTGTCACCATGACAGAAAAAAATGCCACAGAGATCTGCTTGCCCCCAAAATGCTGATAAACATCATCTGTCTTAATATGCTGACCTAAAGCCTTTGTCAATAACTGGACAAAAGCATAAATTATATCCTTATGCTCAGCAGCGTTTTGTTTTGTGGATAATGTCAATAAATTTTAGAAGCCAAAAAGGCAGATGGAATCTATGAACGGGGAAAAAAAGGCAAAAGGAATTTTTCATACAAGCCAGTATGTTTCATACAACAAGAAGTATGGTAGGCGTTATAAGCAAGACGACAGCTCTATTGGCAAATCTTAGCAATGGTCTAATTGTTTCCATAATGATACAGGCATGATGTCATCCTGGCTCAAGCATTAAATCGGTGGCTAATCTCACAGGTGCTATCTACAGAGGCAGGATTTGACTGTGCCACGCAGTTACAGATACAGTAACATCACTAAGAGATGCAAAAGATAAGGAGGAAAAAAGCATATGCTGGCACAAGTGGTGAAATTCTGCTGAATAACATCTGTGGTACCAATGCTACCTAGCGTCATAGTTCAGCACAGTGAGCAGAAACAGAATACCTGCCCAGCTTTGATGGCATTTATATGAGCAACATGGTAGTCCTGTAAGCTAGACTGAGACATGTTGCTGTAAAGCTGTAACTCCATGGGAGGGATCAAAGCTGGAATGCCCATAAGAATTTATTAGGCAGGGAAAAAAAGCCTTGTGACATATCTAGGTTTTATTCAAACCAAAACAGATCTAATAGCTAGCATTTCAGAAACACAAGCTATTACACAAGCTATTTTTTTTCATTCACATACATCACAAAACCCCTCCACCCACACTCCTGAGCCAAGGAGAAAACATGTTGTCAGTTTTACAGATGAGTAAACTGAATCACATGGCTGACAAGTTTGACCTGTTTCTTAAAGATAGGGATTTAAACAAAACAAATACCATTTTGAAATAAATGCATTTTTCACTAGCATAGAAGTGGGGTGAGAAAAGAAAAAGGCCCTCTGCATTTCTGGATCAGCATGGCTGTGGTGCAGTCAGTTATGGCATGGAGCTCTCTTTTTGGTGTGAAACAGACGCTTCCCTGGAGAACTTGCTGTCAGGCAGACAAAGGGGAGTTGCAGCCTGTGCCTCTGCAAACAAGGCATCAATGCTGACACAGCTCTCAAGAGACCTGTCCAATTCCCAGCCTCGCAACTCATACATCAGTCTGCGCACATTTCCTCTGAACATGCTTTATAGAGAAATGTCATTCTCAGCAACTACATGAAATGAAACTGAAGTGGAAAAAAAATAAATTGATATTGAAAATAATAATTAAAAAGCTCAGGCTTAAGAAAAAATAGAGATTGTACTGCAGCAATGCTATTGTTTCTCAGTGTTAAGAAATAAAATATCATGGTCATAAACATGCCATGGAAAGTTCTCAAGGAAAACCAGTCTGGTCTCTTGATGGCAGGGCAGAGTATCAGGGAGGAGAACTAAAAGCTCAGTAATTAAAGCTCAGCATAGGCATTTGTTTAAGGACCGAGTTTCAAAGCAAAACCAGCATGCTGCTCCATGTACTCCAACCTCAGTCCTGCTGTAAGGATACCCAGGCCAATTTTAAACTGCCTTAATTCAAGTGACAAGTCTCAACAGAGGCTCATGAGCCCTGAAATACAGGCCTACTGTCAAGCCCTGCTAACGCTGGGCAGGCACTGATGCACAAGCAGTGGTGCAAATGTGAAGCTGTTTGGTCAAATTAGTCCTGAGACTGGAACGTGCAGAAAAAATACAACCTGACAGGATGTGAATTTTACTGGAAAAAACCTCACCAAGATTATTCTTGTTCTCCTTGCTGTTCACTATGAGTAAGGCTGCGTATGACCAAGCTGGTAATGTCACAGAAGAAACGTATCGTAATGATTTTTGAGAATCTTAGACCCCAGTCTAGGAATCAAATGTAACCCTTGTACTAAGCAATGCCCATTTTCGAATTCCAGTGGAATTACATTTGTTTATGTTTAGAGCTGAAAGTAATCCACTACAGTTTGTGCCCTTGGAAAGGGATGGCCTACGTTTACTTCTGAAGCTCCATGGTTTAAGCAGGAACTTTCAACAAGTTCTCAGCCAAGACTGTGGACAAAACCTGCAATCATTATGATACTGACCTACTGCTAAAACCCACAGAAATCTTAGTCATTTTGTCGCTAATCTCTCTGACTTTAGAGGAAGCTGGGAAGGTTATAGCTGGGTACACCTCTGCAGTAACACGGATGCCGATGGTTGTTTCATCTCCCAGGATTACAGAGATGGCCATTGCAGACCATTTACTCACTCAGGACTCTTCTCTGCTTCATGTGATGGTAGGGCACATTTGATGCTTCAGTGGAAAACGTTGATAGCACGAAAAACACGCTTCATAATACTATCCTGTATGTACCAGGTACATGTTTCCTCCTAAAATTTAGGTAGCTTTACTGCTGAGGAGTGTAAACCTCAGGGTAAATCCATTTGTTCTCTTTAGATAAACCAAAACAAACACAGCATTCCAAAAAGCGGTTTAACTTCCCTTTTCCTTTCCTTTTCTTTTCCTTCCACTTCCCTTTCTCCTCTGTTCCGTTCCCCTTCCCCTCCATTCCCTTCTTTTCCCCTTCCACCTTCCTTTTCCCTTCCTTTTCATCCAGGATGTCTTAAAATAAAAGGTTATCTATACGCAATAGGTTGCATTTTTGCTAATTTGGAAAGACAGTTCAGATAGGAATGAACCATTTGTCATCAAAAGCACTGCTTACTATACTCATGTCTTCTTGCATGGAGGTATTACAGTGCAGTTGAAAATCCAGTTGTTTTCTATTCAGTGGTCTTTTTGCATCCTATGAAACATGCAAAACCTGCTCACAGGAAGCTTAGTGGACAGGTAAAAGCAATGAGCTGACTTCTGAAAACATATATAAGGACAAATGCTAATTAGAAAAAGGATTAAAAATGACATAAGACAGTATTTACTCCCATGACTGTTGTGTAATTCCAAATGGTTTGGAAACATCACTAACAAAGGAATTGTGCCTCAGGGAGCAGTCTACATTTGTAAACAGAACTGGCTGTCAACCCTGGAGCTTACACCCACTGCTGGCAACTGAATATTCAAAAAGGTAGACCAAAGAAACCTCTAATGAGCATCTAAATAAACTAATCTGTAAGGCAACATGTCTGGAGGAGGGGAAACACTGCATCATGCAAGGATAAAAAACAACAGACTAATGAATCCTCATGTACTAAACCACATTCAGCATATGCTTCAGCCAATATGTCTATCTGTGGACTCACAACTCCAGTGCAACGAGTTGTCATCTGTCAAGAGAAAAAATGAAGAAACCGAGAGGAAAAGGCTTTCAGAACTGAAGCCAAGCAGCTGAAGTTTCACCTGTGTGTCAACTGCAGGCTGGTGGGCACTGGTATGCTCAAAGAAATTGGAGACTGAAGTCTTTACATGGAAAAAAAAAAGACATCTACAATAAAGTAATGCTGCAGTGTTCTTCTCAAGGCATTTTGACATGCAGAATTAAACAGATGAAATCCAAGGTGGAATGAGGTGATGAGCATATTCTTGCATTAGCCAGTACTTAGAAAGTTGGGGTTCTATTTTCTTTGTGTGGA
Organism: Perdix hodgsoniae; assembly: GCA_035772895.1. Classification (NCBI taxonomy): domain Eukaryota; kingdom Metazoa; phylum Chordata; class Aves; order Galliformes; family Phasianidae; genus Perdix; species Perdix hodgsoniae. The sequence goes on from JAPSGF010000002.1 coordinate 41,609,164, forward strand.
GTTTTGGTTGGCTTTGCTTTTGTTTTTCAGATTATCTTCTGAAAGATTATCTTGTCATTTTAAAGCATTCCCCCTTGTCCTATCACTATCCACCCTCATAAACAGCTGTTCCCCCTCCTGCTTATTATATGATCCCTTCAAGTATTGGAAGGCCACAGTGAGGTCTCCCCAGAGCCTTCTTTTCTTCAGGCTGAGCAAGTCAAGCTCCCTCAGCCTGTCTTCATAGGGGAGATGCTCCAACTCTCTAATCATCTTAATGGCCCTCCTCTGGACCCTCTCCAACAGCTCCCTGTATTTCTGGTACTGGGGGCCTCAGACCTGGATGCAGTACTCCAGATGGAGCTTCATGAAGGCAGAGTAGAGAGGGACTTCCTCCCTATCCCTGCTGGCCTGGAGCCCAGGATACCATTTGCTTTCTCAACTGCAAGAGCACACTGCTGGCTCATGTTAAGCTTTTCATCCACCAGGATCCCCAGGTCCTTCTCTGCAGGGCTAAATGCCTCTAAATACTTTCACTAAAGTTCTGTGACTGTATAATTACAAACTTCAGTTTTAAAAATAAGCCCCACTTCTTGACAATGATTGTGATTTGGCTCCCGATGATGAAGACTCATAGAATTGCATAGAATTATCAAGCTGTTAATACACAAAGGCAGACCTGCAGCACAAGTCCTGGTGCCCAAATTGCCTTGCTTGCCTTTCCTTGCCTCAACAGTTTGCTGCTGCTGAAATATGCTCCTGCACAAGCAGGCTGCTGCTGAGCTCACACCCTAGCAGGTCACAGCAGTGTCTTGTGCATGTGCTGCAAAGCTAAGGCGTAATTCATTCTAACATTCAGAATATAAAGTTAACACATCAAAGCAGTACCTGACAGGGATCCTTTCAGCACCTTCCTGTGCCACACCTTCACAGTCCTGAGAGAGTGGATGATACATTATGTGGTTTGTTTCCCTTCCTTCTTCCTCTCACCCAAGCCAAACATGTTATTTCTAGCAATTTCACACACTAAAGCAGTTCTACACAAGAGAAATAAAGCAAACTTAAAGAAAATAGACCTGAAGTTAACAAAGAACCCATCAAACTTTGTCATGTTTTCTAAAGCTTTCTTCAAAAGCACAGCCATCTCCCCTGTTCGTTGTGAGGTGAGGGATGATGTCTCAGAGCCATTCTCCAAGCGATGTGGACCTTCTTCACTAAGAGTGTCGCTGCTACAGACCCTGTGAAGGGCCAGCAGATGTCCCATAAATGCAGGGGCTCAGCTTGAGCATCCCTGTATTATACAAGAAAAACGAAGCTTTTAAAAGCAATCTTATTCTAAGTAAGTAAGTAAATAAATAAATAAATAGATAGATAGATAATGCAGTAATATCAGAAAGGAACAACTTCAACTACAGTAGAGTGCAAAATCTGTACGAAAAAAAAGCAGATCTGCAGTTTCTGATGAGATTCTGATGCTTTTACTGCTGTATTCTTCTCAGTCTGAGAAGACAACCTGAAACAAAAGCCAACTGTAGATACTCATACAAAAACTGACACTTTTCAGGCTAACTAATCACAATCCCAACTGAAAAGAATTACCCTTTCTACAACTTTCAACATATCTGTCTCACTGGGGAAACATCTGTCTAGAATGCCATACGGTTTTCATTTATTATTGAAACTGAACATCTACACTGGCTCTAAACTTAAGGCAGAACAAAATAAAGCATAAAGGATGCCAATCTTCTGAGATAACAAAATGGAGGAGGCAAAAAATTCTCATACTACTATCTACATTCAAGACCAGGCTGGATGTGGCTCTGGGCAGCCTGGTCTAGTGGCTGGGGGGCTTGAAACTAGAGGATCTTTGAATTCCTTTTCAACCCAGGCCACTCTATGATTCTATGATGAATGACTCCATCTCTCCGGTCTTTCAAATACAGAGAACACTGAAGCAGTTATCTGAGCTGCTGAAATGTAGGGAAAGTTGAGATAATTAATAAAAAAATAAAATTACGGTATTTTTTAAGAGACTGAGATATGGACAGATGAATAAGACATCAGTGCAGACCAAAGGAGAAGAAGATATAGAGTTAAAGGTTACCAGCACAACACATATCAGTCACACAGGGCCACAGAAACTGCACCAGACACACTAGACGTGCTCAGTCAGAAGTTCAATTACAAACCAAATGCATCATCGTATACTTAAACTTCAGTAAGGCACTTAACTTTCTGTTAAAACGTGACAATAGTAGTGATTTTTATTTTAGCAGAAATGAAATGGAACTAAATGGCACGAAGCCAAAACCAGGTATACTTGCTTCAGCATAAATGTGTACGTTCAAAGTGTGGGTAATTAACAACTGAGACAACCTAGCTAAAGGCAAGACGCACTCACTGTCACTTGACATGTTTAACATGGAAATGAGATCCGTGGAGAAGGGATTGCAGAGCTCTGGGCCTCCCAGCCAAATGCATTATCGCTACTCTTCCTTCTCTTCTGTGTAGAAAATTGTCATTTCAGTACTTCTGTTCACAGCAGCTGCAGCAAAGTAACATGGAGAGGTTCCCCCTTAAACAAATTGATCCCATTTTACAATAATATACATCTGGCAAAGGCTGGTAAAACGTTTGGAATACAAAGGACAAAAACCTTTTAATAATTAATCCAGAAATCCTAACCCAGTTTTTTGTTGTTGTTAATGTTGGGTTGCAGTATGATGATGATGTGAGAGACCACATATACTAGGAAAACCAGAGAGAAAATAAGGTCAAATCAACAAGGGGACTCAAAACTGAGGTTTAGATATGTCAAAATGTCCCCCAGAGAAGAATTGGATTTAGATAAGATTCACGAGTTCTTGTATGACTAGATGGAGAAATTACAGAGTGTCGGCATGAAAGATTCCAGCAAATGAAAGGAAACTGAATATTAATTGAAGTCCTTGCCATACTTTGGCTGAGCCAGAAAAGCTGTTTACAGAAAATAATTGGAGAACTATTGCTCATGCCTTAGCTCAGCAAAAATACTATTCTCTGATATGAGGATTTTGGAGCCTAAATACGGAGAAGGATTAGAATTACCTTTCATCAAAGTTACAAAATACTGAAAAGTGAAATGGCCATCAAAGGCTCTGTCATGAAAACACGAGAAGTGCAACAATGAGCTTTAATGACAGCACAAGATTAGAAGCCACCATAAAACTAGAGGGTTGGGTATCATAGATTATGAATCAGATGATCCTCACAATTTCAATAACAGAGACAAAGTGAAATTCAGTTCAGGAACCATTTCCAACAAGCACCAAAGGCAAGGCAGCACCACCCTGGCATGCTGCACAACATAGTCCTCTAATATTATCTTTGCAAGCCTTGAGCACATATACATTTCAACTTCACATTGCACCAAAAGTGTCCATATCATCATTCGAGAAAAATAGAGCTCACTGTGTAGCAGCTCACTGGACATTTTCTAGAGCTTCAGAAACAACCATAGTCAATGACAAATATGATGGAGATTTCAATTCATACAGCAGTCTGTGAAAGACAAGGGAGCAGATGACATGGGTTGTCTCCAGATCATTCCCTTTCATGAAGTTTGGCAAGCCTGGCACCTGAGCAGTCTAGCTGTGATACACCCAAAAAGCTACACCCAGCATATTCATGCATTCCCACAGCTGATGATCTATTACAGCTCAGCAAAACTTCAAAAGCAAATACTCAAGTGGAAGCTCTCTTCTGAGCCCCTCTGTGTCTCATGGCCTACTTTCAGAGAGAAGCACCTCTGGGGTGAACAGCCTAAATGTCCACAGAGCTGTGGAGTAACCAGTCCTCTTGATGTCCATTACCCTTGCCACCAGGTCCTAGAATCCAGCATGAGCTGAACTCTGGTAGGTACAAGTTTAGGTTCTCTGTTTGTTTGCAGTTAAACATTAAAAAGGGGAATGGCAACAATGGGCAGCCTACACAGGTAGCTCTGTTTTGAGGGAAAAGGTGGCTAGACTTATCAAGCTAATTGTTGAAGAGCAGGTCATGATGGAACATAGAGCCTGAGAATGTACTCTGGGAAGGGTGAAAAAAGTCATTGTTAACTGAACGATTCACGGCACGGCAGAAGAGGACAGAACATACACTGCCACAGTGATAAATTGCAGAGCTGGACACAACTTCCTGCTGTACTGCAGCAGACTCAGTGAGCACACATCTCCCAGACAGGAAATCCCTTTCAGAGATCTGACCGTGGCCACTCGTGTGTACCCATCTTCACTGAGTTACTCCTGCATGGCTAGAGGAAGGAAGGCACTTTCAAAAGCAGCTCATTACTTGCACATCCCACTCCTCCCACATGTACTTACACTCCTGGGTGTAAGCAGCACGGCTTGGGTGAACTATACATTGCAGCGGCTCCTCTTTCCCAGTGAGCTTGCTGCTCTGTATAGTTTCAAAACACAGATGTGTTACACTTCCACAGACCATACAACCATCATCTCTGTTTCATCAGTCCACAGTGAGGCACCAGTGCCTTTTCCAGCTGGGTTTGGTAGAACCTTTGCCTGCTCAGCAAGCATGGACGGGAGCATCCACCCCAACTCTGCTGTCCTGAGCAAAGTGAGTAGCGGTCTGCACTGCAGGCTGGGGGATACATCTCAGACCTGGGCCCTTGCCTCCTAGCTTTTGGTCTGGTCATTGTCACCCTAATGGAGAGATGAGGGGGTAAAGGGCATTTATGCACACAGCATGGGCTGTGACACACTGTTAAGCCCAGGACCTGAGAAAGGTCTGCAGCTCTTTCAATTTACTAGCAGAGATGCATCCAGCAGGCACAGAGAAGAGTTACAGAGGCTGAGCTATGCCTGGGCAAGAACAAACAAGCTTAAACTGACTACAAATGCATATAAATAGAGAAGAACATTTTAAACCTTCAGAACAGTGTATTCCAAAAGAGCCTTTCAACAATTGCAAGGCCTCATATTTTTAAGATGAAAAACTGTCAGTTTTTGAAACAGACCAGAATAGGCTGCCACAGCTTAACTGCGTGTTCCTGGAGACTCACTGAAGCCTAATGTATAAACATGGTAAAAGAAAACCAGTGAACAGGAAGAACTGTTGTAACTAAACAACTTCTAAAATGCTGAAATTACAAAGACACATGCAAAGCAGCCTTACTATTAATTTGCTTGGCTAAAGAAATCAATGTCTTGGCAACAGCATTGCAAGGCACAGGGGGGAGGAAATCATTTATGAATCCACAGATTCCCTCATTCAAACTTTACCATCTCTTGGAGCATGACGGAGGCTTCCGGAATATCACAACTTAATTTTTTTGAAATTCTCTAATTGAAATTCTCTAACTACTCCTTGCTTTTGGTTCCTATGACAAAAGTGATCCACTGCAATCAAGGTTTAGTGGGATATGTTTGCTGAAGCACTGTGCTGTACGAAACAATGTGCCAAATTCAATTTGAAAATAGCAAATAGGGAGAACTTCCATCATAAACGAAAAAATGACAAAATTGATGTTTTGTGCTGATTGATTCTCAGTTTAATGTTATTGAAACAGAAAAGTTTCAGTAACAATGATTGTTACTGAAACAATGTTTTTTTTTTTTTTTTTTTCTGTTTGTTTTCTATATATATATAGAGAGAGTCCTGATTGGAAAATAAAAGCTACAGCTTATGGATCATTACATGCTTTCAATTCATCATTTACTCAGGATATACCAAGAATGTTGTTGAAAATATTATTAGCTGCTACACTAGCAGATATATCTGAGAGCTCCTCTCTGCGTCTGTCAAAAGCAGCAGTGCAAAACAAATATGTATGTATCAAATTGTGAAACTATCAGTCTCATGAACGTGCTTGCCAAGACACAAGCAGAAGCTGCAGAACAACTAACAGTGACAGATTATCATTTGTAAACTACAAGTTAATGCCCTGTGGTCAAGCACACTGTAAGTATTCCCAGTGTGGATTCACAAACGCATCTATTTAATTCTTACCTATATGGACTGCACAAGCATATCCATATATCCTTTAACACACCTTTACAAGTGCACTGACTGCTTAGAAGTTATTATTTCCTATATATGAAAAAAAAAACAACTAAAATCAAACCCAAAATCAAATTTTAATCAAGGAAGCTAACATGAGAAAAGCCTGCTAAAATAAAAAGTTTGTTCGTGGTCCAATCCAGCAAAATCTTGTATATTCCTAATGTCAGAAATAAATACAGAAGTAGACTCAATTTTATCACCTTCACATTCTGACTATGAAATTCATCACAGTGAACTTTAATTCCTGGCTACTCACAATCTAAACTAGCACATGGAAATAGGACTACATCACGTACAGAGTATTAGTTATGGATGAATACTGGAACCAGTGGTCAGAACAAAACAATTAGCCCCCCAAAAAGTAACCTTGAATCATGCTGTTTGCATGATATACAACACTTTTTGAATACACCTGATTACAGTGCAAAACTGTAAGAAAAGGCCTGAGCCATAAAACCCTTTGTCTTTTTTTTTTCCAATCTTTTTTTCATGACAATGAGCACATTCTAAGTCATCTAGAAACTGCTTGTACGAAGAGCAAATGACAAGACTGCACTGACAATAGTACTGTCCATCAGTCTACCAAGCACTATCTACACAGACACTTGCGTAAGTACTGACACCGTACCTCTGCCATTTTGTTCAAGGTCAAAGTTGATTTGCCTCATTAGTGATAGACCCAGATGAATTTCAATGGCAAGGCAGTTAGCATTGCTCATAAAATTAGCCTGTGCCCTGAAGCACATACACTTCTCCAGCTACAGTGGCTAATATTAAAGGGCATTATCTCTATCTACAAACGTCTTGTGCATGATCATGCAAACTTTGAATGCTGTTAATTAGCTGTGTAGCTGGCTCCAGTATCGGTAAGCATTGGTCATACTTTTGACACATGTACTCACTTACACAACTTTACTCATCACTACTCAAACTAAAATTCTACCAATGAAGCTTGACAGAAAATCCCACTTCTGCTGATGTTCCAAACTCATTATTCAAACCACTGATGATGTTTAGTGGCACACAGCTGCACAGACTAACCCATTTAGTCAGCCACGTGGTTTCCTTTTTACATTTAAGGACTCTCAGCAACTGGAACACAACACTCACCCACAATGACCAGGGATCCATTTTACAGCCATGAAGGAGGGGGTGACTTCGTACAACTTGCAGAGCAGCTGCAGAGCAGCCTCCTAGAAGGTGCAGCGTGCAAAATGCTCCATTTTATTCCAGTGATGCAAGCCGGCAGGCAGCAAAAAACTATCAGGGCTTACAATCAACCAGCTGGCAAAGACTGGAAAAGGTGGAATGCCACGTCAGTGTATCTGCGTGTTTGGAGAAGGGCAACGAAGCTGGTGAGGGGTCTGGAGCACAAGTCTTACGAGGAGCAGCTGAGGGAACTGGCTCTGTGTCTGGAGAAGCGTCTCGGGGAGACCTCAGTGCCCTGTACAACTCCCTGACAGCGGGCTGTGGCAAGGTGCAGGTCCGCCTCCTCTCCCAAGTAACAGCAGCAGGGTGAGAGGTAACGGCCTGAAGTTGCGCCACGAGAGGAGCAGGCGGGGGATTCGGAGATGCTCTCAGAAAGCGTGGCTGCCCAGGGAGGCGGCGGAGCTGGAGGCGTTCAAAAGCCGTGCGGATGTGGCAGTGAGGGAGGCGGGGCGGCGGGCACGGGGAGGCGGTGGGACTGCAGGATATCTTCCAACCGCCACGCTTCTACGTCCCGGGACGCCGTACGCGCGGAGCTCCCTCGGCACGGTTACGTTTACCTCAGCGCCTCCCGGCGGCCGACGGGGGTCGGGTGCGCGAGGCTCCGCGCATGCGCAACACTCACCTCTGCTCCCCTCCCCTTCAACTTGAACGGCGGCGCCACGGGCCGCTCTGCGCGACGCGATTGCGTCAGACGCAGGCTCGGGCCGGGCCGGCAACGGCGCGAGTTTTCAAAATGGAGGCGCAGGGGGAGGGGGGCGGCCGCCGGGCCCGCGAGGGAGCGGGCCTGGCACGAGGCGGGCGGCGGGGGGCGCCGTGATGGCGAGCCGCGGCCGAGGTCCCGAGGAGAGCTCCTAGCGAGACCCGAGGAGAGCGGCCGGCGCCATGGCGACCTGCATCGGCGAGAGCATAGAGGTGAGCGGCGGGGGCCTGCCTCGGGCCGCCCCGCCATTTGCCGTGGGCGAGGCCCAGCCGGGCGGGGCCGTCCCCTTCCCGAGCGGGAGGCGGCCGCCGGCGTCGGCGCGGCGGTCGGGGCGGCCGGGGGTTGCCGCGAGGCGGGGCCGCGGCCCGAGCCC